>OY728136.1:993275076-994525076 GCA_963277665.1 Viscum album | reverse complement strand
TTTTAATCATAAAAATAAACTTATACCAAAATATTAAAAATTGATGATTCAAATGAAAATAATTTGATTATTATAAATAAAATGGTTTATATATCAATTTAATATAAAATCAAAATATAATTTAACTTTTAAATCACTTGAATTAATGAAAGGAATGTTAGTATTTAAAAAATTAGTAATTTTCACTATTCACAAAAAAATTAAACATTCAGAAAAATCCCAAAAGTTTCAAACTAGGATACTTTTTATATGATGATTTAAAAAATTATATTAATTTTATAAAATAAAATTTTTAAAATTTCCAATAATTCATTTTAATATTTTCTCACAAAAAGCAATAATTTTTTTTGAAGAAAATGTATTTTTGAAGCCTAAAATGAATTTACTAGAATTATAGAAATTGTTATTATAAATTATTAAATATATTTAAATTATATTAAACTTATAGTTATATATTTTATAATATGGTTATTTCTATTCATATCACCAATTTTAATGGATAAGTTCAGTGGTCATGTTTAAATAAATGTATTTTAATAATTCATCATGGTTTGTATAATCTCAGTGTTGCGTGTTGAATAAACTATCATAAGAAAGTGAATTAACAAGAGAAATTTAATGATCACAAAAACAAAAATATGTGTTGAGTTAAAAGACCATTAATTCATTAGATATGAAAGTAATATATTAATTTTTTTAAGATATTTTCTAATATTTGAGGCATTTTTTACTATTAATATAGAGTATAATAAAAAACTATACTAAATTTGTATCTTTTTATTTCATAAACATAATTTAATACTTTAGTTGCACTTAAATCACTTTCCACTTCATTTATTACTCTAAGAAATAAATATCTAATATGAATTTTTTATGCCTAAAGCACTAAAATTAACTTTTATCGGAACATAAGATACATAAAAGTGTAACATGATATTCCTAATATCTTTATTAAAACCATAATGTTTATCACAATGTAAGATAATACCCAAAATAAAAAAGAATATATAAATCTCTAAAATTAAACAATAAAACCAAAGGTTTAACACATATCATTCCTTAAATAAATAACCCTATATCACAAATCACATCAATAACCTCAACATGAAATAAGTTTTTACACTCAAAAGTTATCTCATACCAAACAACTTACATATCCTTAAACATAATACCATTCTTAAAAAATAATCAATTTTGGTAATCCTAAAGGTTATATATATCTCAAACCAGGAAAATGTTTCCAAAAAAATATCATTAATCACCTCAAATCCCTAAAAATTTAAAAATAATTGATCCTGTAATATGTTTTTGAATATAAATGAAATATTTATCCACAAACTTTTTTAAGTAAAAATAATGTAATACTAACTAAGACATCGAATATGACAATGGTAGGCATTTCACCCTTGTTTGCCTTCGGTTATGGGTTTAAGCCCCATGACCTTGTCAGGTGTGATGGGTTGTTCCATGGCTTATGATTTTCCTTTCCCAAAAACAATATAAAAGGTGTGATAATCATATTCAAAATTCACCTTGATATAAATAAATTCTCCAGAATATGATGAACGTATTCAAATATAACATTATTCATCGAATCACCTTTTTCTAACCTCTAATGTTTTCTATCTAGCTTATCATTTTCCAAGATATCAAATAATGTTAATAGACTATAATTACCTCAACATCTAGAAAATACTAAAGATTATATTTTCATAAATCATGTTTTTTCAATAATATATATCATTATAAGATTAAATCACAATTCCAGGTCATTAGTACGATTTTACATGTTCTTGAAAATACTTAAATAAAAACTATTACGAAACAGTCCTTAAAAGTTTTATGATTCTTTTCACCACAATACCATTGATAAAAATACTTCAAAAACATGATTCATGAGTTTCAATACATAAACAATTCCATAATTATTCTTAAATTATTTTCATAACATAAGAAATAGGAATTAATTCTTGTATTAGTGCATTGATTCAAATAATGACCAAGTTCCCCACATCAATGACATTGAACTATTAATGATGCCTTAGGTTGGACTTTATTTATATACATCTTTTTTATCAAACTATTCATTTCTATTCACCAAATAGCTAATTCTTGGCCTCCTTTACAAAACATAAAGCAAATTCTATTTTCTTTAAAGAATTTTACAGGGCATATCATCCCACATTTTTAACTTTTAGAAAATCATCTTTAACACTAGATCTTCCATGAGACGCCATTCTTATCTTATTTGATGTGTTTGTAAATTAAACCATGTTCTAGTTATTAATCATAATTCCAGACATCTCATTTGTAATTTTCAAAATATTTATAATTGCTACTCCTATTAGTTTATTCATCTTGTTGGAAAAATTATTACATTTCCCATCACATTGGTTGTTATCATTATTTCCCAAATTTCCCACCATTAACTAAAAATAATAAAAGAAAAAATATGACAATTTATTATTATATAGAAGAGAAAATTATAAACCTAGAATTAATAACTTTTGAATGATTAGTATATCATAACTCATGAGTCTCTATGTTTCAATATAGTTTATCCATGGTATTTTTTCCAATTATTTTTTTTAAACCTAAAAAATTGTTTATGTCCTTTATAACAGTTTATAAAGTGTTTTTTAATTTCCAAAACATATCCCATGGGAGTTTCAAACCAATTGTGAAGAAATGCCTATTGTCATGCACTAGGTGATGCTCAATTCATATCCCAATTCACCATTTTCATAGTTATTACCCCCACATAAAACTATTCTAGATCTACTCACACTTTTAGTATCAAGATAGGGATGTAAATTCTTCGAAACAACTTTCTCTAAACCTCACCAAAATTAAAGGATATTTTCCCATAGTTAGTTTTATCCACATATTTTTTATAGGGTTCTCCCTAAATAATTCTAGTCTTAATCCCCAAAAATAAATAGACCTTAAATATGATACCAAATATTGCAACCAAAGCTTTTACACATATTATTACATGTTTTTATATTATAATTATATATTAATAAAAAAATAATTGAAAAGGCCTAGTGTCTTTGGAAGACTAGGTTTATAAAAAACCAGAGTGTGACTAAAAATAAAAAATCATTATTTTATTCTCTATAACAAGCTCTTAAATTCATTAAAGCTCATAAAACTACATGAGATAACCTGGGGAATACATAGGGAAAAGGTTTGATCTAAAAATTCTAATAAGGGTATACCATTATATGAAAAAATAACATGCGAGTCAAAATCATAACATGATATTATAAAAGATAAGAATCAAGAGTAATAGCATAGGAGAATAACATAAATAATGTGGTACCATAATATCATGGTAAAATATAAATTATGGAAACAACATTTAACATGACATAAACACAAGTCGAGGATAAATTCCTAAATAATATCACATGGTGGACAAAGGCCCATTATGGATTAAGTTTACTCCCTAATCCCATACATTTCGTCTCATGAGACTAAAGATTTACCTAATTCATTGGATTGATATCTAGTCAAACCCATCATAAAATGACCATGGTTATGTGTGCCATAAAATTAAATCAATCATAAGACATGAACATTAAAATTACCCATGGAAAGAAATGGGTTACATAATCTTTTCTCATATCATAACCATATAGAAATTTATAAAGTAATTTGAGACATGAACATAAGGAATGTATTAACCAATCAATTTAAGGGATATTAAATTAGAAATATATGTGAGCTACAAATATAAATAATTTAGAAACAGTCCATAATATCAAATATTGTCATTGTGGATGAAAATTCCGTTCAAAGACTAAATGGAATATTTCATTAGTAAATTGCCCTTTTCACATTAAAATCACAACTTAAAAATCTAATTTATTCCAAAATATTATATAAATTTTTTTATTAAATAAACCATTAATTCTTATCAATTAAGATCTATTTAATTGAGTAGTCATGATAGCGGGTAATTCTATACATGTTGCATAAGTCAAAAAACATTCCTTTCACACTGTTGTAAAAAAGTTTAAAAAGTAAATCATTTGAAAAATGATAATAAGATCATTTAAAAAAAAATTTAAAATTAAAACATGGATAATATATCTTTAATAAATACTTTTTATAATGTTAAAAACATTTTTTAAAACATTTTTGGAAAACATAGATATGGTTGAAAATAGATTTTTTGATCAAAGAGAGAAATAAATTATATCTTTTGTTAAAAACATTTTATCAATAATTTTATGTAAAAAAGAGTATAAATGGAAATATTATATTAAAATTTCCCAAATAAACAATTTGAAATAACATTAAAGGGTTTTATTTGACAATGATCAAATAATTTTGAAAATTTGAAATTCCAGCATAAACAATCTTGATAAAAATGTGATTGAAATATAAAACCTTTCCACTTTGGTAACTTTTGAATCAAAATATATATGAATAAAGTGAATGAATTGTAAATTATCTCATGAAATATGGGTTATTAATGATATAATATTTAAATGGGAATTATATTAAACATTTAAAATAAATCAGGTGCATAAAACAACATATGCCACAAAGAAGAATGTTTTGAGATGAAACCCCTACCTCGAGTCCATACTTTGTCGTGTATGTATTTTATCTCTTGTATAATAAACTTATATAAATTATTTGTTTTATTAAGTAATATTTATATATTTATACTTAAACTATTTAATTAATTTATTTTCATTACATATTTAATTACTTAACAAGTTATGTCAACATGAGGTGTTTTGAGGACGCTCGGTTTATAATACCAAAATAACATCGGTGTGATGACTGAGGTCAAAGGGATCATAGTTATATCATATCCAGAATAATAATATGGAAAAAATTTTAATTTTTGTATAACAATTACTCATTTAAAAATAACTAAGAAATATGGTTATGAAAAATGAATTACGTTACAATCATGGAGAGGGTAGGTCATATGTACGCATAAGTAAACTTTCCATTTTTTAATAATAACGATGGAAATATTGTAAGTGTTATTTTAAATTTAAATAATTAAAATAATATCGTAAATATCATATTATTTATTTAAATAAAATTTAATATATCATTCATGTGATGCGTTAGAAAAAAAACGAAACACATCGCTTTGTGAGGCGGTAATCTGCCGTACACAAGAATAAAATTATCTTTTTCCATGGATGGAAAGGTAAGAAAATATATGATATATTAATTATTCATAATGATTAATATTTCAATAATATCATTTATAAATATTAAATACATCATCATAAACATCTTTGAGATACAAATATGTAAACATAATTACATTACTTTGTGCGGCAGCAGTACATTGTACACACAAATGATGGTTTTGTTTCCCATTTGATGGAAGAGGAGACATATTTCAGTTATGAAATTTACATAATAACATATAATTATATATGATATACTAGTGTTATTATATTGTAATTTTTATGATATAATTTAAGGTTGAAAATGCAACTCCCTGGAATTCTAAAAGAATTATATTTTATTCAATAACATACATGACAGGTAACATCAATTGTAGAAGGGAATATAACATCCAAGGACTTTACAATATATTTAATATTATAAATAAATTAAATATATGATATGTATTGAAATTCCTGAAACACTAATTTATCATTAATTACACGTAATATCGTGTTTCACTAAATATTATTAATATTATTATTTGAAATTATAATTATCTCATAACGGTTAAATTGCGTATTTTGTCATCTTTTAATAGAAAACTTATTGTAAAACTAAATTTTTAAATTTTAATAAATTGTATCTAAAAAAATAAATTTAATTATTTAAATTATAATATCAAAATTAGCTTATATTTTTTTTCGAAGAAGTTTCATTATATGACGAATAGTGAAAAATGGTGATTTTTTATTGAATACCGACTGTTTGTATAAATAATTTATAATGTTAAATAATATTTTTAATTAGTTATAAAGATAAAATGGTTAAATTATACATATGTTAATCCAATTTAGGTTATATTAATCTTTTTTATACTTAATTTATATATTAAAACTTAGTAAACTTTTGACCATTTTCACTTTAAAAACCCGCTTTCTCGCCCCGTCTAAAAGATTAATTTTAAATTAATTTATTCAAATTATATGATTTTAATTTAGGAAAATAGATTAAATATTTTGAATCATAATAATTTATAATTTATAATAAGACCATCTTAATTTTTTACAATAAATATTAGTGAAAACATTTGAAATTAAATACAATGATTACTAAAAAAATGAGTTTACCAATGGACTAAACATTAAACTTAAGGGAAAAAATGACCTATAAAATTGTACAAAACCAATTTCAGGGTCATATTTTGACCCTTAACACCTTAGTATATATTTTTATGAGTTTTTATGTTACTATTCTATGAAAGTGACCCATATAATAATTTAAGTAAAAAAAGTCCAAAAATATTCTTTTCTTACTTTTAATTTCTACAAAGGTTTAGGACAGGGAATAAAATAAAATAGATTCGATTATATATACTATTTTGAAATATAAATGAGTTTTTTTTATAAAAATTAATCTTTAATTCATATAGATAAATTAGTTATATAAAATTTTAAAGAAACACCAAAGTAGTAATTATTTGGTTAATAATTAAATAAAATAAATCATACTAAAAATATTAAAAGTGAAGTAAATTGGATGAATTATTTTGTTAAAATATTTTTGTAGATGAATATTTCATGTTAAAATGATTTAAAATTAAAATATTCAAATTCCTTTATTTCATTTATATTTTTAAATTCAAATTTAATGAATAATGTCATAATTAACATTAATGTTATTTTATTATACATGATATTTTATTAAATTATTTAAAATTATTAAAAAACCTATATTCTACCAAGTGATTTTAAAATTTCAGTAAATATTAAATATAGTTTATTATTGGACTAATTTATCATTTTATAATGACTATATTGACCATTAAATAGTAAAAAACTCTTTTAGCATGTTTACGATTTAAGCGGAGTTTTTGCAAATTACTTATGCTTATGTGAAAATAAATTTTATAACGCAAATGATATTTTTATTTTATAAACTTTATATCATATTTATAATAAATGGGTATAAATTATCTAACAATTATCAATTTAATTTAGACATAATTAATAAACTTTCTTGGTTGAAAAATTATTTACCTTAACAAAAACTAAAATAGTAAAAGTAGGGAAACTTAGAATTAAAGGAATAAAATGATAAAAGTTTGTTTTTTTTCATGTTAGAGGTTTTTTTAAACCATAATTCCCCTAAAATCCATTATTGTTTTAATTTTTGAGGCACATGAGGTAAGGGAGACCTCCCAATAGTGAATACCTTTGAGTATTTACAAGAATGTCACTCCTCCTCAACAATAAAAAGACACCCACTCCCCCCACTTCTTCACACCTATCAAGCCATTTGGATCCTCCAAACCTTGAAAAAACCACTCCAAAAAATACATAATATATTATTATAATCATTATATTGGTAATAAAGAAAACATTCAAATGTTTTTAGTGAAAATATAAAACGGATACCCAAAGAAGAGATAATATTCTTCTAAAAGCATTTTAATTTTATTTCCTTCTCCACCTCCTTCAATAATTTTTAAATAATGCTTATATAATAACCTAATTATATTAAATATACTTATATTTTTTTATTTTAAGGGTATTACCTAAATATTTACACACTTACATCAAATGGGATATGCAATCAGTGTTCATGTGTACGACGAACTACCGCCTCACGAGCCAATGTTGTTCGTTCTTCCATTTCCATGTTTCAAGGATGGGAATAATGATGTATTTATAGTTTATATATGATATATATTATATTTATAATGTATTTATTATTATTTAATTATTATATAACATATACCTTCATGATTTCTATTTCTTGAGAATACAATAACTTTATTTGTGTGTACGGCGGACTGCCGCCTCGTAAAGCAATGTGATTCATTCACGATTTGCATAGAATTAATTAAGTACGAGTTTAATAAAACTGTATGACATATATGAAATAAAAATTATACTTCAATGGTAATATATATATAATTTAATTTAATTTATTCCAACATGAAAATAAAATTAAAACAATGTTCATGTGTATGTACGACCTACCTTCTCCATGAATAGTCTATTTCATTTCCTATCACAAAATTTTATGGATTAATCTAAATAAAAATATAATTAATATATATTATATTTAAATAATGTCTAAATTATTTATATTATTAAATAATTATCTAATTATGAATAATAATAAAACAAGTAAAAACATATTCAAAAAACAACGCAATTAACACCTGAAAGATTGAAAATAATGAAATATTATAAACAAAAAAGTGATAAGATGTTATAAAAGAATAATATATGATATAATACATATTAATTTGTTTCTGTTATAAATTAATAACATTAAAAATACAATTATAATGGTTGGAAAATAGTTTTTAAACAAAATGAAGTGTAAGGTGAGAGATTTCATCTTAATTTACATTCCATTGGGACTTATTTGTTTTATGAACCAATTTAATATTATTTGGTGTATATAATACACATCAGAAATTTAATATCATGATTCATTCATACCTCATTTTATTTTCAGTTTCTCTTTCAATTATCTCATAAATATGTTTTGACTTGAAAATTACCAAGTTGTAAAAGTTATCTTTTCAATCTCACTTTATTTTGTGATTGTTAACTTTCATTTCAAACAAAAACTTCCATAAAATAATTTATCATTATAAATTTAATTTCTCTTAAATATCCATATTATTTTATGATGGATATGAGTATTTTCTAAAATGTATACCATTTTTACATACAAATTATACTTTGAAAGTTATTTTTTATATTTAGGGAAATATTGATAAATATATAATGTTTGTTCAATACCGATATCTAACGATAAGAAACATTATTAAATTGATTATTTGATATTTTAGTAATGATTTAGACCTAAATAAATGTATGGGGCCCAGTTAAGGATATCCCCTCAATGCACAAATAGTCTCATTAGCTGAATGAGTTGGCCATATTGGATGAGGTTTTACCTAGTAGTTTTAAACTATCTTGAGATTAAATATTGATGTTAAAGGTTCCATTTACCTAGGAAACATGGAGTCAAATAATTAAGTGTTACATGTATTCAAATTTTAGTTATTATTATACATGTAATTTTCACTATGAAAAAAAATCTATGGATGTATTTCATTATTATCTTATTGATTAAATGGTTTGTCTGTTCAGTTATTTAACTTCCCCTTTTGATTATTCCATATCAGGTTATGTAAATGGAGTGTGTTTATATTTATTTAACTTTCTATATAGATTATTTTTATTGATTAATGATAGATTCTTCTGTACTTAAAATTTACTAAGCATTTATGCTCACCCTTATTTTGTTTTCCTTTCCCCAGGATATAGTGATTAATTCTTAGAATGAGTTTCATGGATGATGAACATTTAATTTTTTTATATATTATGTTTTATTTCTTATTCCCAATGTAAAATTGGATTTATTTATGAATATGGTTTCTAAAATTTATAAACTATTCATTCCTTCGAGATTCGATACCTTGTATGTATGTTAATGTAATCATATTAGGCACAAAATCTAGGCTACAGGGGTCGAGATCATTACAGTTGGTATCAAAGGATGTTTAATAAAAACCTTGAAAACTTTATTTATGAAGACATAGACTAAGGAATAAAACCCCAAGTTAGAATTTTAAGATACTATAAGAGAACATTTCAAAAAACCATGTTTATGATCATTAGATCAGTTACACATTAATCTTTCCATTTATGTTAAGTATTTCACTAGATTTGGGATTATGAATTATGTTTCAGAATGATATGATCTAATCTATAGTATGTAGTCATTTATAAATAGAGACTAACAGAAGGAATATGAACATCACCAATGCACTTGATCCAATGATTAAGAATGATCATGTCTTTTATGGTCTTAATCCAATATTTCAAGGGGAAATAATATCCCAAATGTTTTAATTATACAAGGATATTGAGTTATTTGCTAAAAAGATAGATATTGAGTTATCTATGTATCATGTATTTTTAGGGAATCATAAGAATAATATTATAGGTGAGAAAAATATGGGTAAATGGAAGAGGGGGATGAAGTATTTTCCCACATGTGATAATTGTGGAAATAGACACCCTGGTACATTCTTAAAAGGATTGAGAATTTTATACAAGTATAGAGAGATTTTTTTTAATATTGTAAGGATAAGAAAATATTTTAAAATATAAAATGATTCAACTATAGAGATATGGGACACAATAGAAATGAATTAACCAAGCATTAAGTTAATATACCTCATAAGAATCTAAGAGATCAAGGCCAAGCTTATGCTATTGATACAATGAATATGAATTATTTATGTGCTCATGTTTGGATCCAAGAAAAATTTCACATAAGTATTTTATCAATGATTTAATGGTTATGAGAATCATGAAATATATAAGGATTGTTATATAGTAATATTTCATTAAGGATTTGAGAGCATATGTTGAACGATACACACAACTAAGGAAAATTATTCATTGAAAATTTTAACTTATTAAAAAACATATGATAAATGGTAATATAACCCTTAATATGTTGTTGATGTTGATATAATTATGTTGGGATAAATATATGATTGATATGGGTAATATAAACTGGATAGTACTTAATACCTTGGAACTGATTAATGATTTTCTGAAAAAGTGGTTTATGATATCATTGATGGAGTTTACAAATTTTTTATATTTAAGGAATATATACAATAATATATATTTTACTTATTTAATAAGGATGAATTCATGTTTTCAATAGGGTTTTATGGTAATTCAAGTAATTACCATGTTTCAAGATAATACATGATGAAAGTATTCACATTTTTGGTATGTGCTGATTTAGAACTACTTCATATTGTTTGGATTAATGATATGTTAATTTTGAATATTTAGTAACCTTATAAAGTCTTGAATATTTATATTTTTAAAGGTACACAAGTTTAACAATTTATGAAATGGTTTAAGTTGATATTTGGACTAGGTTTTAGAGATTAATGTATTACTTCACTATATGTTACAACATGTGCTCAGAGATGAAGTAGAAATACTTCAAGGCATAAATAAAAGATAAAATTGTGTTTATAAAATATGAATTTATCAAGTAAGTATATTTACTTATATTCTTAGAGTGAAATAATTCCTCAACTCTGGGAAAATGGATCTTGAAACAAAAATGTTTTCCTATTATCAGCATTTTTAATAATATCAATGGCCTTTTTCACCCCTCTGATTTATGGATTTGTGGTCGTTAAAATTCCCCTAAAAATGTTCCCCATCACTATCCCTCAATATTTTATTGTTAGTTTTCTATTCCATTTCCAATTTTTCATTTCCCACCACTATTATTCTATATAGAAACCTAGTTATTAAATTATTCCAGACAACCTTTATACCCCCTTTCCTCTCTTATTAAGGGGAAATTTATTAACCTTTTTATGATGAGGGTTTTTCAACAAAGATATTTTCAAATATCAAACCCTTGATTACCAAGATGAATTTAAAATTTAAATGTCACGATTTATTTAATGCGGGGTGAATGTAACACCCATAAATTATAAAAGAATAACATTTTATTCAATAACGTGTATGACACACAACATTAAGTGTAGAATGGAATATAACATCTTGAGAATTTGTAATATATTTACTATTTTAAATAAATTAAATATATGATATAAATTAAAATTAATGAAAAACCGAGTTTTCTTGTGTTACATGAAAGAATGAGTTTCACTGAATGCTATTAATATTATTATTTTAAAAAATAATTATCCCATAGTTGTCAAATTGGAAATTTTACCCTCTTTTAATGGTGCACTTGTTTTAGAACTATATGTAAACGCTTTTACAAATTTTATATAATAAAATAAACTTCATTTCTTAAATCCCAATATCAAAATTATCTTAGTGTGATTTTTTGGTATTTTTATGTGAAGTTTCATTTTTTGATGAATAGTAAAATATATTGAATTTTTATTAAAAACTAATATTTCATCTAAATAATTTATATTGTTAAAATATATTTTTAATTATTTTTAAAGTAAAAATAGAAAAATTATACATCCGTTAACACATTTTAGTTCATATTAATCATTTTTATATTTAATATAGATAAAAAAACTTAGTAAAATTTTGAACATTTTCACTTTAAAAATCAATATTCTCACCCTGTCTGTAGGATTAATTTTAAATTAATTTCAAAAAATTTTGTGATTTTATTTTGGAAAAATTGATTAAATATTTAGAATCAGAATTATTTATAATGTATAATAAGTTCAATTTAATTTTTTAGAAAAAGGATTATTGAAAGGAGTTAAAATTAATTACAATGATTAAGAGAAAAACAAGTTTACCAAGGGACTAAACATTAAACTTAAGGGACCAAACAACTGAGAAACATGTTAAAAAACAATTTTATGGGCATATTTATACTCTTAAAACCTTATGATAAATCTTTAATAGTTTTCCTGATACTATTCCATGAAAGTGACCCATATAATAAGTTAAGTAAATAAAAATACAAAAAAGATTCTTTTTTTGGCATTTAATTTCTATAATGCTTTGGGATAGGGACAAAAACCACATATATTTGGTTATATATACTATTTTTAATGATATATTAGTTCTTGTTATCATAAAAAATTATATTTATTTTTTTATAGATACCTTAATTTCATAAAATGCCTAAGAAATGCAAAAGTGTTGATTATTTAGTTAATAATAAAATAAAATAAACGATATTAAAAATATTAAAAGTGAAGTAAATTGAATATATTATTGGATTAACTTATTTTTTGTATACGAATCTTCCATTTTACTCAAAATTTAACTAAAATTATTCAAATTCCAATATTGTCTTGATATTTTTAAATTAAAATTAAATGAATAATGTCAAAAATGAAATTAATGTTGTTTTATTATAAATGATATTTTATTAAATGATTTAAAATTATTAAAATCATATATTATTTCAAGTAATTTTAAAATGTTTATAAATATAAAATATGGTCTATTAATGGACTAATTTATATTTTATAATTATTATATTGACCATTAAATAGTTAAAAACTCTCTTAGTATGGTTATAGTTTAAGCGGATTTTTTTGCGCTTTACTTGCACTTTTGTTAAAATAAATTTCCAACACACATGTGATTTTTATTTTATAAACTATATATAAAATTTATAATTATTGGGTATAAATTATCTAATAATTATCAATTTAATTTATTTTTAATGAATAAATTACTTGGCTTATAAAATTAGTTACCTTAATAAAAACAGAAATGGTAAAAGTAGTGAAAATTATAATTTAAGGTAAAAATGATAAAAATGTCTTTATTTTTGTGTTATAAAGGTGTTTATAGAACAAAATTCACATAAAATCCATTATTTTTCAATTTTTTGGCACATTAGGTAGGGTAGACTGATCAATAGTGAATACTTTTGAGTATTTACTAGAGTGCCACTCATCCTCAACTATAAAAATTCACTCACTCCCCCCAATTATTCACACGTATAAAGACATTTTAATAAAGAAAACCTACCAAAATCAATCCCCAACATCCCAAACCTAATACTATAAGCCTTAGTTTGTTCATAAAAAAACCTTTTAAGGTTTTTGCGTAATCCCAAGGAGGATACCTGAAGAAGAGGTAATGTTCTTCTAGAAGCATGTTCATTTTATTTCTTTCTCCACCTCCTTAAATTATTTTTAAATAATTATAATATAATAACATAAATATATAAAATATTCTATGTTTTTTTATGTTAATGGTAAAACCTACATCTTTTCACACTTTCATCAAATGGAATAGGTAATCATCACTCATGTGTAGGATGAACTACTGCGTCGCAAACCAATGTCATTCGTTCTTCCATTACCACATTTAAATATTAGTAATAATAATGGATTTATATTTAATATATGATATATATGATATTTATAATGTATTTATTCTTCTATAATTATTATATTACACATAACTGTATACTTTCCATTTTGTGATAATATGATAACTTCGTTCGTGTGTACAACGAACTACTACCTCACGAAGCGATGTGATTCGTTCATGCATTATATAGAATTTATTAAGGATGGTTTTAATAAAAATATGTGATATATATGACATAAAAAGTATTTTGAAATGACAATATATATATATATATATATAATTTACTTTATTTTCTTTCAATATGACAAGAAAATGGAAACAACATTCATGCTTATGTACGACCTACCATCTCTATAAATGGTGTATTTCATTTACTATAGCAAAATTTTATGGATTACTATAAATAAATATATAATTAATATATATGATATTTAAATTATTACTTATATTATGTATATGGTTAAATCAACATCTAAGTAAGAAGAATAAAAAACAACAAGTCAAAACATACTTGAAGACAAAATAATTAACACCGAAAAAAATGAAAATAAAAAAATATTATTAACAAATGAGGGATAAGATGTTATAAAAGAATCATATATGACATTATACATATTAATATGTTTCTATTATAGGTTAATAAAATGAATAAAACCATTATATAATATGTTAATAAGTTTCCAATAAAAAAAAGTTCAAATAAAAGGATTTCATCTCAATTTACATTCCATCGAGACTTATTTGTTTTATGCACCAATTAACTTTTATGTGGTGTATATATTTCCCCTAATAATAATAATTTCATGATTCCTTCATACATAATGTTATTTTAAGTTTAAATTTGAATTATCTCACCTAATGGGGTTTGACTTCAAAATTACCAAGTGGAAAAAGTTATCTTTGCGACCTCACTTTATTTTTTGTTTGTTATCTTTAATTTGCAAAAATCAATTACTTTTAGTCATTTATCATTAGAAATTTAATTTATCTTAAATATCTATATTATTGTATAATGGATTTTATTATTCCCTAAATTATATTTCATTTTAACATATGATGTATACTTTGAAAGTTATTTTTTATATTTTGGGAAATCTTAATAAATCCATATTCTTTTCTCAATATGAATATCTGATGATAAGAAATATTATTAAATCGATTATTTGGTATTTGAGAAAAGATTTGGACCTAAAAGAATGGGTGGGGACCCATTAATTATGTCCTCTCGATGCATTGGTAGTCTCATGAGATGAACCAGTTGGCCAAATCATATGGGTTTTTACCCAGTAGTTTTAAACTATCTTAAGAGTGGATCTTAATGGTAAAGGTTTCATGTACTTCGTAAACATGCCATCAAATAATTAAGAATTGTATTAATTCATATTTTAGTTATTATTATCCCTGAATTTTAAATAAGTAAAATATATGGAATCAATTCATTATTAGATTATTTATTAAATGGAATGCGTGTTCAATTATTTAACTTTCTATATTTATTAGGGCTTATCTAGTTATTTAAATGGAATGTATGTTTAGATATTTACCTTGATATATTGTAATTAATTATTGATTCATGTTATATTCTATTATTCTTAACAATTACTAATCATTTGATCTAACCCTTATTTTTTTTACTTTCCCAATGATATAAAGATGAATTCTTAAAATGAGTTTCAAGGATTTAAAGCATTTAATTTTGTTATGTATTATGTTTTATTTCTTATTCCCAATATAAAATGGGTTTTATTTATGAATATGGTTTCTAAAACTACTAAAATATTAGGTCATTTGTGATTATTTACCTTTTATCTATGAAAATATAATGATAACATGCATCGACTCTAGGCTACTGGGGTCAAGGTCATTATAGAAAAATATGAATAGAAAAGAAGGATCCTCATGAAGACGATTACGATCTTTTAGAGGAACATCCTTTGGAAGTATTATTAAAAATCCTAAGGGTGGTTACTTGGGAAGAATATAAGCTCTATAATGTGGATAAGAATATTAGGCAGATATTTTTTAAGGGAATAATAAATCCAAATAGATTGATAGGTGAGAATAAGTGATAATAGGGGGTGCCCTTTTATAATTGAAGAAAAGTTACATTTTTGTAAATAGCCAAAACTATTCAGTAATGATAAGTCACTACGAAGAAAAAGACCTAAAAAATTGATAAATAATAGATTTAATGGGTGATATATATGATTAAAACCTATAACATTAAAAAATAAACATGTTTTTAACCTGTTACTCGCTTTACCTCTTTTGTTTAACCCCCCAGAAAACTGATTTTAACATTAACCATGGAAATAGATTTTTAATATTCATTATGATAAAAAATCAAGTTTACATTATTATATAATATTAATTATTATAATTAAAAATATTTAATACATTTTATCAAATTCAATTCATATAAGGGTAAAATTTTAATTTAAAATTAAACCCTTAAAACATGCCAAAAAATGATTTTTTAAGAAATATATTTTTCAAGCAGTAAATGAACTTATATTAACTCTATGACTATAAATAATATTTATATGAATTGAAATTAATATAAATAGTTTTTTAATATATGAATTTAATTTAAATATTTTATTTATACGCGTATTTGAATTAATTAAAATTGATAAACACTATGTATTTAAAAATAGTTTACAGAAAAAGCATGTTTTTATGAATAAAATTAAAATTATACCAAAATAATGAAAATTGATGATTAAAATAATAATAATTATATTATTATAAAAAAATGGATTATATTTAAAGTTAATATCAAATACAAAATATAATGGAACTTTTAAATTACTTGATTTAATGAAAACAAATGTGAGTTTTTGAAAAGTTAAACCTTTTAGAAATATCCCAAAATATCACCCTAATTTAATTTTGATGTGATGATATAAAAAATGATATAAATTTTATAAAATAAAATTTCTAAAAGTTCCAAAATTTATTATAATATTTTCTCACAAAGTGAAATAAAAACATTTTTGAAGATAGCTTATTTTAAAGCATAAAATGACTTAATTAAAATTTGAGTATATATTATTATAAATTAATCAATAAATTTTGATTATATAAAACCTTTAGATATTTTTTTATAATGTTTTTATTATTATTCATGCCTCTAATTTTAATATCTAGGTTATAACGGTCATGTTTAAATAATAATATTTTAATAATACTTCATGGCTTGTTTAATCTCAGTGTTGTGTGTTTTATAAGCTATCAAACATAGTGTTATTTTAAAATCATAGTATGTTATAATGGTATAATGAGGTAAGTATATATATTATGATAAAATAATGAATAAATAAGTCATGTATGTATGGTAACACAAGATAAGCATCTAGCTTTATGAGAAATCATGAGACAAATTGATTATATTACATAGTATATGTTTGTAAGAGAGAATGTCATTTTTATGAATTAAAATTATAACATTAGAGGTGCTTGACATGTTCATATACACTAATGCTAGTCTGTGAGGGAAAATTTTTTCTATTGAGATAAGGTCCTATAGGGCTACAAACAAAGTGATTTAAAAAGTTTGGCCAATTCTAATGAATTGGTGTGTAGGACATGGTGGGTACAAAGGCTGTGGTATGGTAATTTAGTTAAAAGAAATCATAAGTTATTAACTAAAGACAATAAATTATTTTATGAAATAATATTTGTTATTAAATGTTCATTAGATGGTTTATGGGAGAAAATAATCGATTTAATGACTCATATTTTATCATGTAACACAACCGTGATGTTATAAGTAGGAGATAATATAAATATTACCTTTTTGATATGTTTTATAGGTCATAAGTTTAATTTTTCCTTTATTTTTAAAGTAAAACTTGTTAAATTACTTGAGTGAAATTTTAACATGTTTTGAACTACCTATATAAACCAAAAGAATCCCAAATTCATGGGTAATATTGATCCCATGACTTTGATAGATTCTTTATCATCTATCTAACTTCTTAATGCGATAAAAGGAAAGTTTGAAGTATCTTGATCCAAGATTTTCATTGTATATTGCGTAAACAATCATCCTAAAATCACGAGTACAAGAAAATACCTATCATTTATTCATGATATCACTCAAATTTTAAATATATATGTATCAATAACCTTTTGAAGTGTGTGTGAGAAATCTAGAGGGATCCTACTTTAAATCTTTTGTACAACATTCATAAAAAATTATCAAAACATGACAATGAATACAAATTGGAAGAGTAATAATTTTAATTTTAGTTTTCATGATTATTTAAATTACATGAGATCTGAACATTGATATCCAAGTAATTTCAGTACAAAATATTATATTATGATGTTTATTAAATGGAATGCTTTCATTTATTACTACTTTTATGCTTATGCAGAATACCCAAAACAAATAGTTAACACCATATTGACAACTCCCAATGAATTTTGTTTCTCAAACATATTACTGATTCTAAAAATTTTGGTTCTGTATCATTTGTGAGAATAACCTAGTAAAGGTCACTCCCATATCTCTACAATTATCACTGAATCTTGTTAGATCTCCACAAATGACTTTGTGGATTAACTTCTATTAGAACCATTGCTTCTGAAACATATAATTCCAGATATGTTTCTTGAGATTTTTGGAAATTATAGTCTTGTAAAAATTATAAGAACTTTATTTTTAAATAGATATCCTTCCAAAAAATTTATTTTTTCCAGAATATTCCTACTCCTTTTACTCCCTAGAACTTCCGGACTTTTTCTAAGATGAATGTCAACTTGTGATGATGATTTGTTGTCATAAATAATTTATACTTTTTTCAAATCCATTAGAAGGATCTCCTCATTGAAGATAACATTTTTGATTATACATACATTAAATAATTTATTTTCATAGAGTATAAAGTTAAAGTCTTCATCTCCATACCTTAAAAAGAAATATGCTTGAGACTTAGTCTCTACCTTGTTCCTTTTTCTAACATCAACATGTACATAGGCAAGCAATCTAAAAAATTTATATCAGAAATAAAAAAATTATTTACTATCCAATAAGTTGCTATAAGCTACTTCCCCAATGTATAATAAATACTTCTATTTAATAATTAGGAAACATTATTTGCATCCTCCACCCAAAACCCATTAGGGTTACCAGTACATATCCTCATAATATTTTCCTTATACATTAAAGTTTGATTCATCCTTCTATAAACTGATTTTGTCTATGATTTCTTGGTAAAATATTCTTGAACTATTTGTTATTCCACTAGCAGAACCTTAAAATTTACCACCTTTTGTATTTCACACCATTATTAGAGCTCAAACATTTCAGTTTAAATTGAGTATCCCTTTTCAGCATGGTTCTCCATCAAATAAAGGATACAAAAAATTTGGATTTATAATTTATAAATAACAACCAAACCTTATGTGTTGAATCATTGATTAAAGTAACATAGTATAGTAAACATACACGATAATGGAATGGAGGAGGGCCCCATATTCCCATATAAACATGATAAAACTTTTAATATGTGGATTGCATTCATTCCATCTAGAAGGAAACCTTCCAGAACATCCCAAGAATACACTCTTCACATGGTTTGTATCCATGATTATGAGTTTTAGTATTCCTTTAATAGCTATGAATTTTATCCTTTAATCACTTAAGTAACCAATAAGTTCATGACATAACTTTTTGGATCCAATATTTTTCTATCTGGTATGAATTAATCATTCCAAAACTCTCATCAGATACAATGTTATATCTTTCACTCATTTTTCAACCACAATGGAACTGTGAAATATTTTACATGAATCACCTACAAATTATGTATATAAACCCACATTATCATGTTGTCTTACTGAAATAAAAATTTCCCTTAATCTTAGTATGTGTCACGCTTCTTTAAATTCTAGAAAAATTTCATTCTAAGTCCAAATAAAAACATTAACATTTCCCATTATCTTGAGAGTTTCTCTATTTTCAAGATGCATTTTCGAAAAGTTTTTAAAGTATAGTTCCTCATACCTCTCCTCCTGGATTTAGAGTGAAAATAACCAATAAAGTCTATGATCCATGAATCAAGTATACCTAAAATACACAGTAAGAGACTTCTTGTATCTTCTAAAGTTGGATTTTTGGATTGGTGAACTACACCTTGCTAAAGGGTAAAATTCCACTTTAGTTTTTAATAACTCATGGAACAGAACTGGGAATATGAATAGGGTTATCTCATAAAGAGGCCTACTACCAGTTTACTACTCTCACATCAATTATTATTATTTACAAGACAATTTTAAAAATAAAAATATGTGAGAAGAGAAATGTGTGAAAATGAATAACATGAATAAAAAATAAAGATGAAATATAGAATAGAATAAATCCAATAAGAAAAGAGTCACACATATAATCTACACAAATGATTTTTAATCATCTCTTTCTAAATCTCTCAAATTCTAATTCTATGATCATGATCTAACATATTCCTAATCCACACTACTGTTAATTTCATGTGATCACTCAGTAAAATTTGAAACCTTCTTAATTATGTATTGTACTATATTAACTCTAAGGTTTTAGAGAGGGAAAAGCCTCTCTTGAGTGGGTGACATTCACTAAAACCCAAAAAATTAGCCATTTTTACCTATCCATTTACTAAAGCACCAGTTACACCTTGTACTCAAGAAAAGAGTGGGAAAAATATTTTCATAGTTGATAAGAACATAAGAGGCAACCGAGATTAGAGGAATTGTCACCAAACCTTAACTTTAACTACCTTTAATTCCAATAATTTTAAAAAATAAAAGAAATAAATGAACTAAAAAGTCCATATAATCATCTTGTTCTAACCAAGGCATGATACTTGGGTTAGCCTCCCACCATAGTGAGATCTTGAGAGATAACCCGTATAAAAATTGAAAAAAAGAGGGTAAGAAAAATAAAAACACAAATGAAAAAAATGAAAATAAAATTAAAATTATTATAAAAGATAAATAAAATACCTACTCTAATCCCAAATTGGGAACCCATACTATAGTCGAAACCCCCATATTTATAAGCTTCTTATAGCTCCTCTCTAACCTATTCTTCTTTTATACTTCACAAATTGATTTTATTGGCTACTATCTAGGGTCAACATCCACAAAGATCAATTTATGGGTATGTATTTATCCATGCAACAATCTTCTATAACTTCCCATTGTGTTAAGAGTCCTCCATACTAACTAGATAATATGATTATTATATGGATACTGTACGGGAGAATCAATGGATTTTACTTGATTTGGGTAGAAAAAAGAGTTTGTAATTTCAATTTATGGTTAAACCCCAATTTTATTTGGTAATTTATAATTTGGTGCCACTTTATTTTGTAGATTATGAGTTTAATATGATGTGAGGAAGGTAGATCCGTCATAAGGGTAACACAATAATCACATTGAATTCACCTCACACAACCCATAGATCGAGGGAATGAATCTTACATGAGTTGGTTTTTAATCTAACATGGGATTCAAAGTCTTGTGTTTAATCTAATATAACATATTGGTTGGATCATTTATTCATACATAATATATTTTTTATTCTTCTATAAGTCTATGTTACTATTATATAATCTGATGTGGACATCTTCAAGATATATACTTCCACATTAGCTAAATATTATAGAGCTTATATCGAGGAGTATTTCCTTATTTTATATTCTCCTTATAGAATATCTACTTCTTCTATTAAACTTATTTCATTATTTGGAATCACCAATTACTATATCCAAATACTTAATTCCTTGTTATTTTCTATAATAGGATCCAAACTTTCACTACTTCAAAAAATGTGATCTTATGGATCAAGATTCCCGGTGCAAATATGATGCGAGGTCAATGTTTCTATATTTATTCTTTTTCATGTGATGGATGAGATATTTTAATAGAAATCAATGCGTGTTTTATTCTAATAATAGGGAATTCCTAGCTGAATTAATCTGAAATAAGGCTGGTAATCTTGGTTTATTCTTACACAGTGCATCAACTCACGCAAGCTAGATTCTGGCTATATTATCCTTACAAATCCCCTCAAAGCATATTTTCAATCATCCAAAACCTTATAAAATTCTTAGTTAATCATACACTAATAAAAATTCCACATGGAAATTACAAAACCCTAAAAAATTAGTGTAGGATAAAAACAACCAAATCAATTAGAAGCCATAATTTAATATAATTTAAAATTAACACCTAATTCAACTAAAGTATCAAAATAATGCTTCATGCTTAATATTTACATAAATAATTGATTTTATTTGACTTAAAAATCTAAAATAACTATATAAACATTTTTTATTATCATGTATACACTTATAGGAGAGTATTTTATATAATTTACTCTTTGGTCACTACTGTTTTTCGTCATAAGGATATTTTACAAGGATTCTAGAAGAAAGGGAAGCCTTCGGCCAAACTAATCCAGTTTTTACTTCTTATTCCTTTCCCTTTCCCATGAATTATTTGTGTAACTATATTTCCTCCACCTTACACTCTATAATCATTACTAATAGATTCATGGATTTCCTTCCACCGAATCTCCAAATTCAATGTTAGATCCCAAATATATGCAAATTCTAAGTCAGTATTACTGCTTGAGTTTATTACCATTGTAACCATCACCTCTAATTATTTATAGAGTGATGAAATAAAAAATATTTCCCACTCTAGATCCTTGAAAATTATCTTTACTAATTCCAACTCACTCTGATCTATATTAAATTCATTGACAAGATCGGTCTCAAACTTTCCCTATGACATTATCATATTAAATAGCAACCATAATAGACATAATTATTTCGTTATATTTTTATTCTCATACATATCTACAAGATTATTAATAATTTACGAATCTATGTTCCCTTCAAAAATATTTTAGGCCACATTCTAGGATACTGAAATTCAGATCAAACCCAATACTTTCATCTCAAGACTTTCCCATTCTTTTTTATTCACTGCTTCATATTTAACATCCTTCAATAGAAGATCTATGTCATTCTAAAGTATAAAATACTCTATATTCATCTTTCATAATCCAAAATCCATCCCATTTAACTTATAAATCTGGACCTTACCCTTATCTAACACTATCCTTTTAGAGTCAATTAAATCCCACTAAATTCAAAAAATATAGGAGAGATTAATAAATACTTACCATAATTATCATAGAATACATAGTGTAGAATTATTATACTGAAATGACGTTTGAAAAACCTTTGTCCATGTTTTAGTTATATATAACTCTACAGTTGAGCTTTGATACCACTTACTTGGTTTAATACCTCAAAGATAAAAAGAACCCTTTAGAGATTACATAGGAATAAATGAAATATGAATATACTATATCAAAACAAATCTAAAAAATAATGTTTCTATAAATGATTAGAAAACTCACCTCGAACACACATTTATACACCATGGATACAAAGGAAAATAAATACTAGAATATATTAATAAAATGGAAAAAGAAAATAACAAAAAACATTATTGTGTGGTTTAGATGAAGCCCTACATAGTAAGGCAGACACTAAATTTTCTTATTCAGGAATATAATATTATTAAAATTTAGTAGATTATATCCAAAAAGGATCAATGAACCGAAACTTATAAATAAATCCCAAAAAATACATTCATTCAAAAAGTTTCAACCACCTTCTAAACTTTATGAAGAGCATGACTTTTGGATTCAATCTTCCCAAGTATCCATTCAATTATTTAAAGGAAACCACTGAATTAAATATTTCTTCCAATGAAATAAATGATCTCCAAATTATCCATATTATATTAATATTATGTGTCTCATTATATTAATGTTACACAACCTTTTAATCTTCCCAGTTATTCTAATACAAGAGTTAGTTAACTCTTATATAGACTCTACATTCCAAATTTTATTTTTGTTCCACCACTTCCATTATGCCTGGTTCCAGAATTCTAGAATTCATCACCACCACATCATCATATCTATATAATATCATCATGGACTCCTAGAATCACTCCTTTCATAAGTTTTGGGTATTGGTTTAAAAATGTTCCTCTTACCCAACTAACTTTAATATATAGGATATATTTAGGATGGAACATAAATCAGGTTGTGGTTAGTTACAACCATTCATTTCCTCCATGTGTTATCTCATCCATATATGCTCTAATTATTGTGTGTTAATCCTATTAAATGAAGGGTTCCACCTATAGATAACAATATTGTATTTAAATATAGAGTTTAAATGTGATCATTCTAGTGATTGAGCCTCTCACTGCTGAATGGTTAACCGATGAGCTTTTGATTTAGAGACTTGGTTGAGAGAAAATCATACCCAGTGGGTAGTGGTAATTTTTCCCCTTTGTTCTTAGTGTGAGATTTATTATATGGTGTATGGTGGTTCTCATTGATACTATATAAAACTACATATGAGATTAGGGAACTACATGAGTTTATTAGTAAATGCTTAGCAAATTATAAGGTAGCCCTAATACTCATATAAAAAATATTATCTAGAGTTATTTACTCACACAATTTATCTAATATAAACACCTGTTAACTTTATAGAGATTCATCATTGCAAAAAAAAATGGAGATTCATGCATTGAGCTCCATATAGGACATAATGAGTTGTTAGTGGATGATATTTTTCTTGAACTCAATATGGGACCAATCTACAAAAGAGTGAGTTTGATATCTTGTTCAAAACATTTTTTTATCTAGTGATGTTAAGAATAATTAGAGTTCTAGAGATGTTGGACCCTATACAGGGTAGTGATACCATGATTGAATATACATCGAGTCCCAAAAACCTTATGATCTATTTTGTAGACATGATTTAGAATGGTATCATTCAAGAACAATAGTTTATAAATAACCTTAAAAGAGAGATTTCATGTTTGGGTTTTACTATCATGAAACTATATCTATACTAGAATCCATAAGAAAGTATTAATGGTTGAGTATTTGTAGAAAATATACACCCTAGTTATGGGATAATGTGGGAATTTTCCTTAATATTAGCCAATTTAGTATCATGGATAACCCTCTACATTGAATATAACACTAAGATCAAGGACCTTTTTCTTCATAGGAAAAGTTACTTACCAAGAGTCACTTTGCTGGGAAGCTAGTGGTGCAGGATTAAATAGAGATGGATGATTCAATGAAATACTCCCACCAACACCAAATTTAGTTGGTTCCTATCAAGAACAAAGTGCTGACAGTTATAAATTCATATTGATACATGAAAATCATTGCTATGGTTATGTGATATCTCGTATAGATAGAAGTATAATTCATGTCGCCTCTTCATATACCCTTGTAATGGTCAATTTAGGCATGATCTATTATTCCTTCACTATCTTCTCAAGAGTAAGATATTCTATTGGAACCCATAGCTAGATCGTTTCTGTCTAAATAATTCCTACATATGGTGGTCATTTTTCACTCACATATTCCAATAAAGTGATTTTTATCCTTATTGGAGAAATAGGTCCTTTATGGAAATTGCATAGTGTAAAAGATGATACCCATGGTATAATCCTTGATATGGATGGTATTATCATTACTATTTTAATATCCCATATTTATCTAGGTGAGTCCCTCTTTGATGTTTTGAGATGAATGCTTTCAGTTGGGTTCACCCTTGTCTTTGATCCTTGGTGGATGAGTCTTGCTCTAAGACAGAGAGCCATTATTAGATAAAGTGACCTAATTTTCAGGAATATATGTTTGTTTGAATTAATGGAGGTTAGGTATAAATGTGTAAAATGGGTTTATGAGGGGTTTTCCATGCTTTTTAATACTTTGGAGGTGTTTAAGTTCTTATGAAAAATCTAGTATGAGTGATATCTTTAGGGGATTTATACACCGTGTAAAGGTGTTACATAATGTGTAATTTTTTCCATACAAATGTCATGAAACCAATAAAAGGTGTAAAGTGGTTAAATGGATGTAATAAGTTCACATAGTGTAATGTTTATGAAGATTAAAATTCAACCGTGATGATGGGTTTTTTCAATGTATCCCTCTAAAAATAAATAAATGAATTGTAAAGGAATTACATGCCTGGTAATTTACCGAACAATAGTTTTAAGTGGGTCATGAAACTGATTTATTATTCATTAGATCATTGCATCCACTTATCTATACCTTATGGAGTCTCCTAGGTAACTTTAGAGCTTCATCCTTCATCTCATACATCTTTTTTATGCGATCAATCCCTAGTAAGTTGTTCTGTTTAGTTTTTCCCTTCTCTCTCTTTGTTTTCCATCCGTTGCGGTGTAATATCTCTATCATGGTGATTTTTGATTTTGATGTTGATTAGTTATGATTTAGGATCCTTCTTGTGATCATCTATGCCTTTTTTATTATTGGTGAATCCTGTTAGAAGTGTTTATTGATCATTAGTTAAAGATATAGGGTTCAAACATTAACCTTATGGTTTATTTAATTGAAAATTATGTTCAATATTTCAATTTCTCCAAAGTAATGAGTACATGAATTAATTAAATGATGAATTGGATTATTCCTTGGAATCCATTTGGATCTAATTAGTTATTAACTTTTCTTATGGCTACCATTCATGTGACAAAACCCCTAATTAAAAAACACTTGACTAATGGCTTTAGTGTGTTTAGTAAGACATGGGATTGGGTGATTGCTTGATAAATATTTTCCTTGGCTTGGATGGATTATTTAAATGACTGGAATGTTGTTGATTTATAAAAAAGGTATAAATAAAATTTTTAATCGAAGGATAAATGTTAATTTTTATAATTTAACATTGTGCATTATGATGTGATATTATGATACATGATGTAATTATTATATACCATGCTTATCCCTGACACATGATGTAATGCTTATATATTGGGCAGGGAACTGATACATTCTATAATGATTATATACCAGGTTTGGATTTGAAGTGTGTTGTAATGAGTATATACCTAGATTGGACTTGATACATGATGTAATGATTTTAAACAATGATCAACCCTGTTTGATTGTTGAAATGATTATAAAGAGGTTTTGACCTAGATTTGTGTGATTTATACCATGAATATATAGTTGTGGTTGGCATGATTGTGAGATATTCACAGAGACATTTGGACATGGAATTTAAGCAAGTTATGTATTACCGTGGTTATATGGTTATGGTTTGCAGGGCTGTGAGAAATTCTAAAATATATTTTGGTATGGTGCTGAATAAGGTTTATGTGGTATTAACTTAGTTGTTTAATTAACCGATACACATTTTTGTTGCAATATTTCATAAAATTATTTTCAAAATGTTTATGTTTAGACATGGTGGTGTTAACTAAATGAGTTATACTCACACCGTACTTGATCCGCCACTTGGTACCCAAGAAGATTACATTGATGTAGGATTGGACAAGGTAAAATGACCTTACAATTGAATTTTTTGCTAGATGGGATGGAGTTTTGAGACAGGGTTGACATGGGTTTCAGGACCAGAGTATTTTGAGTTTATTTATGTCAGCTTAATTTTTTATTGTATTAATTACAGTTTGACATTTAGTTATATTCTATCCCAATATTAAATTATTATTATATTATTTATTAGATTATTCTTTTGTATTTTATTATTGGGTTCTCCACTGTATTTTGGTGTTTATATTATTTATTCTACTCTAATATTTATTATTATACAATTAATCTACATTTTTGTAATTATTTAACGATGGGGGTATAATATAACTACTATATTTATCACACCCCACTACTAGTAGGATTCCTTTAACATATGGGGAGGCACGTTTGAGGTCCCGTAACCATCCCATTTTGACCACATGAGAGAGTTCCAAATCAGGGGACATTAAAAAGTTGAATCAAAGACCAATAAGTTTATTTTATATTTATTTACTAATGGGAAAGGTAGAAATAAGACTTATATGTGTTAGTAATTGGTAATGATCTTGTGCATGGGAGTATCTAACCCATGCATAGGGGAAAACTGAGTGCCTTGGGATGGGATTGCTGTTTATAATGTTCTCTTATTATATTTGATTTTATTTCACCGTGGGTGATTCACATATTGTGGGAGGATATTATTTTGTGATGATGTTAGCTATTGATATTTATAATAATGTTCTGTTATGTCATGAGATGAGTATAAATTCATAATTATAGGCACATAGGGATATATTTAAATGAAATTTTCATTTTAGGGACATATTTATTATATGTGTTCTATACCTTCCTATATGTATTGTGATATGAGATACCTGTAACATATAATAAAAAAAGTTAATAGATATGTCATGATAAAACACTTGTAATCCTTGTTTATAGAGACCATGAGTGGTAGTTCTTTTTTGTTTTCACCTGTTGAGGTTAACCTTATTGTGATATCCAGTTTTCAAAATAAGTGTGTTTGTCTTGTAGAGAAAATATCTCCTCATCTTCTCCAATTTTTGCATTAGGATAATGGAATTCAGTATGATATTAACACATGTAAAGTATATATTCCTATATATCTTGAGGATCAAATGGATTTTCCGCTTTGAGATAGCTTCTTAAGGGTCATGATACCCATAGAAAAAGATATCATTTTCACCGTGCCTTCGATATTTGAGCTAAGAAGAGATTTCCAACTGTAGCATCCACCTATGTTCACTATAGAGGGAGACCCCCAGGCATCTGAGTTCTAGATTGTGTCAGTCCAGACAATATTTATACCTCTTGAGACACCCATAGATATGAGGGTGAAGCATTCTACATAGATGCTTCACTGACTAGCCAAGTGTAGGTGGGACATTCTGGAGTAGTCTGGGCAGCAAGAGGAGTTATCTTGGAAGGACGTTGAGATGAAGTTCTAGATCCATTTCTACCTTGATACATTGTGGGATGTGAAGGCCTGTGATATCATACATATGACATAGAAGGTAATTTTAGTGGTAGACTACAATGAAAATTTCAAAAAACTACATCTCTTTACGACATATTTTTAAGCTGATGAGATCTTTAGGGAAAGAATTTTTCAGGATGGTATTCACTATGAGATCAATTCATTAGTGAATGTTTTTCATCTGAGTAATTTTTTAGATGTGATGATTCAAGTGCTCATCATACAAGGGAATCTGAGAGAGGCCTTGAGTAGTGACCATGCTATTTCAAAAAGGTGAATTGGGAACTATTCTTCCAGTGGAAAGATATGTTTCTATGATAGTTTTTGCTAAGGAAACAATAGGAAGAGTATTCAGGGAAGTGAATAACCATCTCAGGACTGTTTTCTGTTACAATGTTATCAGTGTGGTAAGAAGGTACACAAGTGGCCTCAGTGTCTATACCCCTATTTGGACTAGCATTCTTGCGGTAGGATGATCCAACAATAGAGGTTTTGTAGGGGCAAGTAGTAGTAGAGTAGTGGTAGGGGATTAGGGAAGGCACCAAAGTCTTGGAAGGAATTAGCTACTCCTCATAAAATAGGTAGCTAGAGTTC
This sequence comes from Viscum album, assembly GCA_963277665.1. NCBI lineage: Eukaryota > Viridiplantae > Streptophyta > Magnoliopsida > Santalales > Viscaceae > Viscum > Viscum album. Next base: position 994,495,591 of record OY728136.1, on the reverse strand, counting down.
CACAAGACGTTATAGTTTAGGTTGGGGTCGTGGTACCCTACTATAGTAATTATAGTATTAGGCATAGAGAATAGCTTAGGGGAGTCAGGTTAGAGCCTAGGTAAGAGGGGCTAGTCAACTTCATGTTATTCCGACCTCTCTGGCTATTGGGGATGCAAGATCTTCTAGTACCAAAGTTATGATTCATGTATCATCTACCCTAGATTTTGTTTTGTTTGATACGAGAGAATCCAATTTCTTTTTAACCACTCATTTTGTAAATGTTTTAGGGTTGGATGTGGAAATTTTAGATAGTGTCTCGAGCATCGATACACTATTGGGACTACAACCAGGGAATATCAATTGTTTCATGGTGAGTTCTCTATATATTGGTAATTACCATTTATTTTGAGAAATGTTTTTGTTGGAAATGACAGTTTTAAATTTGATTATTGGAATGGATTTTCTTGTTTTATAAGAATCGCATATCAAATTTTACTAGAGGAATGTTTCCTTTCAATCTATAGAAAGAGTAATCTATTCTCACCAAGGTGAGTGTGATCTTCAAGATGGTCATATAGGATAAATTATGTGTAGATTGGATTGTCTCATGGATCATATTTCTTTCATTTATCTAGATAATGGTGGGATTCAGTAGGATTATTTTCCACCAATGGTGGACTATTTTAGGATGTTTTCCCAAATGAATTCCATTACTTATCACCTAAGTGAGAGACTGAGTTCATGATCGAGTTAGTTTCAATAACAAATTTAGTTTTTATCCCACCTTATAGAATTCCAACAAAAGATCTTCAAGAGAATAGTTTTTGTTGGATGATCTGGAAGCTAAAGGTTTCATATGGATTATTACATCTCCTTATGGTTCTCAAGTTCTCTTTAATAAGAAGGTGATGGGACTCTGCACATATGAGAGGATTATTGAAGATTGAACCAAATGATGTTCAAGAAACGATATCCTCTTCCGTTAATTAATGATATCTTCAATCAGTTGAGATATGCTAAAATCTTATCCAAGATCAATTTGATACCAAGATACCATCAGTTGAGGGTGATAATATCAGACATACCTTAGACTACTTTTTGAGTAGGTACAGGCTATATGAGTTCATCGTAATGCTGTTTGGTTTGACTAATGTGCCTGAGGTATTAATAGAATTGATGAATTATATATTTCTTCCTTTTATGGGTCAATTTATGGTGGTTTTTGTTGAAAAAGTATTACTGTACTCATAGTCATAAGAAAATCATGAAAAAAACTTGACATCATCTTGATTACATTGAGAGAGAATCATCTTTACACCAAGATAACCAAATGCAGTTTTTGGTTTGATAAAGTGCACTTCTTGGGCCATGTAATCATAGAGGATAGAGTGTTAGTTGACCCAGACAAGGTTGAAACTATGGGATCTTGGGAGCATCCCAAGGATTTATTTGAGATTCAGAGATTTCTATGTTTATCAGGTTATTACCAGAACATTACCCAAGACTTCTCTCAATTGGAAGCACCAATGTGAGGGATGACTAAGAAGAGGGTGACGTTTTCTTAATCAGATTCTCACGAGAGGAATTTTTAGGATATGAAAAGAAGGACAAACTCAACACCCATCCTCACATTTCCTATTAAAGGTAAATCATATACCATGTACTATGACGCATCCATATTTGGACTCATAACAGTTCAGATGTAGGAGGATCGAGTAGATGCGTATGGATCTAGATAGCTAAGACCAGACGAGAGGAATTACAACAAAGAATTGACCAAAATACCCTCTCAAGATGGTACCCAAACCTACCCAACACATACCCTAAGATTGTTCATGATCCTCATGGGTTGGATACTAACACCCAAGAATCAAACAATGATTAGAGGGAATAATTTCACCCACCATGAAGAAAAAAATGGAACATATATACAACATAGACAACAATGGAAAAGATAAATAAATTATATAATTGTAAAAAAGTAGTAGAATCCAAAACAACTGCAATGTATAAAAACTATTAAAGTACAAGTCCCGCCACAAGGACTACTAAAATAGGAAAAATCATATACTCCATGTGATAGTAAGGTAATACTACCACCATCTCACCACCAACTATGCAACTTAGATGACGGAAAACCTTACCACCTCACTATAATGCCTTTTCATTCCCTACGTCAAAATAAATAACTAGGTCTATGCACCACCGAAGTGGTACATAGGGTGTGAGACAACATGATAAATAGGGTCTTACCCAGATGTTATATATCTAGTAATTGAAAAATAATTCAAGCATAATCAAATTTAAAGAAAATAATGCACAATAACAGTTTAATAGTTTTCACATAAAATTCATGGGAAAAAGTTTAATTTCCCCTTTATCCGTATTTCCAAATAAAGAAGGTAAATTAGCTTCCAATCATTCAATATACATATATCATAACAGATATATCATTTCAAATCAAATCATGGATCACTTATCATATTAAATCCATGGTAGTACAATAAAACAGTACAAACCAAAATCAGAAGCATGAGTAACATCACACTAGGGATCACACTAGGTTAAGATAGATAGAAAACTCACAACTAACATTTAAAATTACTTATGCATCAAGTCACTAGAAATATTAATCAATTATATAGTGTATAGGAATACCCCAACAAGTGAACCTCCCAACAGGTTTAACAAGTTCTTAAAACCATGAGCCAAGGGAGAAGAGAGAGGCCCCATGAGAAAAACCCCCAATAGTGGACGAGACCTATTACTATACCTTCCAACTAAGTAGCCAAGGCTTCCAATTTTTTCTATTTTTCTAACCAGTTCATCAAACCATTTTAATCAAACCTTTATTTAAAAACCATTTAACAAACCATTTCACAATTCTTTGAAAACCCTTTTTTCTATTTACCAAATCCATGGTAAAACAATATTTTATAAAATACAAATTTCACACACACAAAAAATGATTAAATAATTCCATTTTATTTAATAAACCAATTTATAAAAAATAGGATCAATGCAGTTCTCCAACACAGGAAAGATAAAGAACCACCTGCCTCAAAACTTAGATCGCACATGCCCTAAAAGGGATCCACTAATAAGAAGGATCCAACAAAAACAACAGATGACCTAGAACCATAATAAACCTCTTATAATTGATTCAATTTTAAAAAATGTTTGGTGTAGAAGATGAATCAACATATAATTCAAGAACACACATCCTCCGCACCACAACCAACAAGAAAATGACCCCCAGGATGAGATCACACAATGAATCTAGAGAGAATCAAGATGAAAAATCACCACAAGCCATAGATCCGATTTTACAATGAAATGAAACTACCATGATCAGAGAAATGAATAATAATAAAGGATTAATCACCCATAGATACACAATCCAACCAAAATGGTGATCAATCCATGAATGAATCAGTTTATATAAAACATAGACTCCTAAAATCATAAGAGTAAGACTATAGGTCAAGAGAAAGGAGGACTATAGAAGGTTGAATGAAAAATAAACTCATCTATAACCTTAAAAGATAAAATATAGATATTTATATGATGTGTAACCACTTTACAAGTCATGTAATCCCTTTGTATTATATACACCAAAAAACCCTCACTTTTTAATTAAAAATCAATCTTTTAAAATTACATGTCATGTAACAATTAAATTGAATGTAATCCTTTTATGTTGTGAACATAGTTCAAAAATTGTGTCTAGTGACCTAGTAAATGTCATGTAACCACTTTAAATTCCATGTAATCATATAAAACAGAATATAAAACCCAACTTATTACACAAAAACCCCAAACCAACTCGGACATCCTTCAAACTCAAGGAGATCCCCACCAATCCATTAACACATTTATACCCATTATCAACTAATCCAAAAAAACATGAATCCCCAAAATTTAGGTCATTTTTATCATAAAATGTTCTACATCCATGGTAGTCCAAATAAAAACCCAATTAAAGAGGATAATAGGAAAAGAGAAGAGAATTACCTGAAAGTGGGTAATGAGATGTTGAAAACTCCCTAACATAAGTATTTCCATCCCCAATAAGTCATCTAGAACAATGAAATCTGGTAAAGAGGTGAGGCCACTACTCCCCCATTAATGAGTCATGCTCGTATGTCTTATGAGATAATACGATTCGTGTCACTATAAAACTATGACCAATGGAATAGAATCCACACATAAAACTTTCACTTGAGAGCTAATGCTCTCAACTAGATGATCAACAATAGAAACATAAGGATATAACTCAATCTATTCACAACTCAAAACTTGATAGTGGTCAAGATGATATTTATTTAGTTGTGATCATGGAAAAAATCACGAATATATGTAAACTAGATTGGAAATACCGATTTATAAGAAATCTTCCCAAGCTGCACAATGACCTAAAATGGTCCCACATATCTCAGAGTGAACATTCCCTATTTTATAAGATTATGGTGACTCAACCAAGGATAAAATTTCAATAAAATATGGTAACATAATGAAAAATCAAAAGGATAATAACATTGATCCACATAAGACTTATATCAAATCTTCATATTAATTAGATGTCAACATATATCTTGAATTATCATAGACATCTCTTAAACCAAACTCGGTCCTAATAAAGATGCTTCTCCCACCTCTTCCCAACAAAGAGGTGATCTTTATGGGTGACTAGACAAATCCTCAAACGTAGCCATCCTGATTTATGACTGATAACTATTTTTTAAGTAAACTCAACCAATCTCAGATGGCTATCCATAGATTCACCAAAATCCAAGACACAAGCATGAAGAATATCCTCCAAAATCTGAATTGCATTCTTCATTTGGATATCTATCTATGGTTTATATGATCTATTCAATATAACCTGAGTACCCATAACTTCTAAGTGACTTCTCCCAAACCTTGAAGTAAACCTAGGATCCCTATATGAAACAAATTTATGAGGAACCCCATGTAAGCTCACAATTTACCTCATGTACAACTTAACCAGATCTTTAAATTTTGCGATTTCTTTGATTTGAATAAAATAAAATAACTTTTTAAACTAATAAATCAACATCCATATGGTATTCCTCCTGTAGGGAGTCCCTGATTATCCAACAAAAAAAAATCTAAGGACACCTCATCCCATTTCCAAAGTGGCACTAGAAGAGGCTAAATAAAACTATAAGGTTCTAAATGCTCTGCCTTTATCTATCGATAGGTGTAACAGTGGGACAAAAAATGATAAGTTTCATGATTTATACCCATCCATTAGAATATAAATATCTTTTCATAATATATTTTCATAGTTTCCATATAAACGAACCATGAAGAACTAAAAAAATTGAACAAAACTAAACTCCTCACAAATGCTAGGATGACAAACTGCTCCTGAAAACTGAGAATACCATCTAAAGAGAGAGACCAAAACAAAATGGTATCCTTGCCATATAGGATTTCTTGAATTACTTTGAAATAAAAATACAATTGTTTACTCTACATAATAGTCTCAAGGATAAATGATTATAAATAAAAACTTGTCAAAACCATACCTAAAACATCCTCTTAATCATCTATACAAAACTAAGAAAAAATAACCATAAGGTTTCAGTCGTCCTTATATTCCAAAATATATTGTGATGCACATTTTTGGATAAGATTGTTTTCAACGACATTCCCCTTCCCTAGGGTGTAAGTGATATCAAAGCCAAACATATGAAGGTATTCCACCCATCATCTCTATCTGAGATACAATTATTTATGAGAAAATATACAGCTTGAACTCTTATGATAAGAAAATATTGTGAACCATTCCTAAAAAAGAAAATATTTCCAAAACATAAGATCATTCATAACTATAGAAAGCTCCAAATCATGTGTGGGGTAATTCTCATTATGTGGTTGAAGCTGATGAGAGACTTAATCTACCACATGATCATCCTTAATGATCACACAACCAAAAACATAAAAAAACATAAAAAAACCACATACCCCTTATTGGATTTAGGTAATACCAGAATAAGAGGCGATGTCATAAGTATTTTCAGATCTTTGAAAGAAGACTGAAACTTTGCATCATATGTGAATTTCACCCCTTTCTCGATAAAAGTAATCAATGGTGAAGCTAACATTAATAAATCATCGAAAATACATCAATAATATTGAGTAAGATCCATGAATCTCTAAATCTAAAAGTAATTATATGGCTCTTCCCATCAAAAAACAAACCTTACCTTCTTAGGATCAATTGATAATCCATGATAAAAAATCACACACCCTAATAATTTCACTTCATTAATCCAGAAGTTTCATTTTGAATGATTTTCATACAAATGGTGACTCATCATGATTTCCAAAAACCAAATCAGATGGTGCTCGTGAACATTCTTGGATCTCAAGTAAACCAAAATATCATCTATGAAAACCACTAAAAAAGTGTTGAGATACTGGGGGAATATCTAATTGATCAAAGACATAAAAACTATAGGAGCATTAGTTAGAACAAATGGAATTATGAGATATTCTTAATGGCCATACATGCTCCTAAAATCCATATCTAGTATATCACACACCCAAACTCTGAGTTGATGATAACCTGACCAAAAATGAATCTTTGAAAACTACTTTTACCTATTTAACTAATCAAACAAATCATCAACATGATTAAAATGATACTTGTTCTTAACCGTTACCCAGTTCAACTTTCGATATTACATGAAAAATCAGAGTGAATTGTCTTACTTCTTGGAAAAGAGCACTGAGGCCACCCATGATAAAATAATTGGTTGAAAAAACCTTTTCCATTAGGTCATACAACTGAATCTTGATCTATTTCATCTCTACTGGTTCCATACGATAAGAAAATATCGATATTGGTTGCATCCTTGAACCGGTTCAATCGTAAAACATACCTCCATATCTAGAGGAACCTTGAAAAAATCATCTGGTAAAACATAATGAGAACCATAACCAAGAACAGGAAGCTCAACAATAGAAAAAAATTCATTGGACTCAACTACAACAACAGAAAAAAAAAATCCCGAGCTCTGGGAAGGAAGGTCCTACATGATCAAAACTCATATCCCTCTCTCCATGAAACACCTGTGGGATCCCATCATCCCCAAGAAATGAGATAAGATTATGATAATAATCAACCTCATCTTAATGTGAAATAATATAAACCATATTAATGATAATGTCAAAATGGTCCATATTGCGAATATGAAAATCAAAGTCTAGCTCCACATCAACTTTTGATAATGCATAAGAAGGAAACTGAAACCCTCACTCTTTCCCCATCCTTAGAAGTGTCTGTAACTCCATAAAAAAGGACTTGAGTTCCACTGAGAGGTTAATAATATCAACAAAATAGCAAGAAATTAATGAGTGGGAATCACTTGTATCAAATAAATCAATCACTACTAAATATGAAATAAATATGATACCTATTGCTATCACTGGTCTCAAATCTACCACTATCATAAACTCATGTACCATGTGAAGGCACCTCACTCCTAAGGCCTATGGATATAGACCTATAGTATTTTAGGCATTTGATTGCGCCATTGTATGCTTTGGAGCTAACGATCCCTGAATATATATAGGAGAAGATATAGCCCGAAAGAAATGTTTAAGATGACAATAATGTCTCCAATAGTTACACATCTTTATAGGTCAAGGACACAAATGCCTGGTGTGACCAAATTTGAAACAATTATATAAAGTTAGAGGCAGACTAATATCCATAATCGAAGGTTATAAAGAGGTTTATTGTTGAGAACCACCACCACCACTCCTACTATGATCTTTCCACTTCCTCTTTTTATATGGAATGCCATTGAAGCTACCACTAGGTAAAAGAGATGGGTATGAATATCCAACCTTTCCTTCCATATTCATTTATACTATCATAGCCATGTCTATTATCTTTGAATAGTTATAAAGCTTTAGTACAAATACATGTGATATGATATCTGGATGAAAACCCTACATGAACTTCTGAGCTTTCAATTTGTCATTCTTCGAAACTTCTGGTGGAAAATGAACTAGATTAACCAATCGATTAGTGTACACCAACACCAAACACTTTCCCTACTACAAAGAGAGGAAATACATAGTCTTTTACATCATCAACATCTCTGGTCAAAATTTCTATAAGAATAGAGTCTTAAAACCCTTCCAGTCCAATCCCATATTCCTATTTGACTATACCATGGAATACCACCATCGATTTCTAGGACCCTCAAGTTTAAATGCTGCACACTCCACCTTGATACTCTCAGGTGTATCCGGGATAGCATAGATTTAATCAATCTTTTAAATACATCCCTTCTCCTCATAAGGTTTATTTATACATTTAAAGGATATCTACTTCTTATGCAAGAAATCATGTGATTGATCTATGTCTCATACAACTTCTAGTTGTACCTTAACTGTTGCGTTATGAGCATGTGGTACATTTTTTTCAACAACATAAAATTCTCACAAAATATAGTCGATAAAGTTATGATCCATTAGAGGATTAAATTGAGTAGAATTAGTTTTACCCTCCTAAGGAACTTGTAGAACATGTCTCATAGGAATATTGTTTCACAAAAAAACAAAATAAATGATCAAACAATAGAAAAATATCAGTTCGAACTAGAAAACCTATAATAAAAAACTGAGGTCAATATCAAGAACTCAAAATAAGAGACACACATCCCAAAATCCCATGGTAACATGAGTCACATCATGGAAATACCTAACTAGGAACTCACCGTAATCTATCTCTCAAGTCTTGAAAATACTTTATCAAGTCTACCAAACATACAAAGACAATGAATCTTGAGGAAAAACCAGCTTTGATACCAAACTATAAGGAATATTTCAGAATGCCTTCTCAAACTGGTACCTGACCGACCCTCCACAAATATGAAGGGTGTTCCTGATCCCCATGGGGTAGCGATTAGCACACATACCTCAACAAATGACTAGTGGGATTGTTTTCAACCAATTTTAAGAAACAATATGGAACATATATAAAATAGAGACAACAATGAAAATTTAAATATATTCCCTAACTGAAAAAATGGCTGAAAACAAAACAACTAATGGGTAGAAATGATCTCCAAGTACAGGTCCAACCATAGAGAACTAAAAAAATAGAAAAATACATCTACTCTATGTAATAGTGTGGGAAGACTCCCACTGTCTGATCACTAGCTACTCAACTCAGTTGATAGAAAACATTGTAGGATCACTGTGGCACCTTTATATTCCCTACATCAAAAGACATAATTGGGTTTATGCACCAACGAAGGGGTATGAAAGGTGTGATCTAATAGGATCAGTAGGCTCTCACCTAGATGTTTTATATCATGTATCAGAACAATAATCTAAACAAGCTAAACTTTAATGAAAACAAGTCATGAAAACAGTTTAATAGTTTTTAAATAAAACAGGTAAATTCATTTCAAATCATATCATATACATATATCATAATAGATATATAATGTAATGTCAAAGCATGAATCTCATGTCATATCATATCCATGGAATTACAAAAAAATAGTACAAACTAAAAGCATAATCACAGGTAACATCACATCAGGGATCAAAATAGGTCAAGATAACTAGGAAAATCACACCAAACATAGAAAATCATGTACACATAAATCCACTGTATATATTCATTGATTCTAGAGAGAATAGGAACACCCGAATAAGTGAACCTTCTAATAGGTCTAACAATTTTGTAGAATAATGGGCCTACGGAGAAGAGAAAATTACTTAGAGAAACTCCCCCAACAGTGGATGATACTTATTACCATAACTTCAACTTAAATACCTAAGAAATACCATGTTCTCTATTTTCCAAACTAGTTCATCAAAATATTTTCATCAAACCATAAATTTAAAAATATTCCACAAACCATTTCACAATTATTTGAAAACCCTTTTTTGATTTACCAAAACATGGGGAAACCATCTTTCTTAAAAAACCAATTTCATACACACCCAAAAAATAAGTCAATAGTTCCATTTCATTTAATAAAAAAATTTATCAAAAATTAGAGCAATGTAGTTCACCAACACAAGCAAGATAAGGAGCCAACTACCACAAAACTCGGGCCGCACATGCCCAAAATGGGATCCACTTACAACAAGGACTGAACAATGACAACAAAGGCCCTATAAATAATATACACCTCTTATAATTGATTCAATTTACAAAAACAGGTGGTGTATAAGAAGAATCAACACAAACCTCAAGCATTCACACCAACTACACCACAACTAACAAGTAAAAGACCCCCAAAATGGGATCATATAATGGATCTAGATAGAGTCAAGAAGAAACATCCCCATGTGTCACATATCCAATATCGCAATGAAATGATGCTACTGTGATCAATGTAACAAAGAAGAAAAAAGGATTACTCACCTGGAGGGAATAAATCCAACTGTAATGGTGATATATAACCAAAATAATCAATCTAGATTAAAATAATAATCCAAAAATATCCGAAGAAGTGAACTTGGTTGAGAGAAAGGAGGGATATGGAATAATTAATGACAAATCAATCGATGAAGCACCCTAAAAGTAGACATCCTGATAGTCACATGATGTGTAACCCATTTAGACTTTATAGAATCCATAGGGATTACATACACCGAAAAACCTGTTTATTTTTAATAAAAAAATATTCTTTTAATATTACTCATCATTTAACCATTACATGATGTGAAATCCTATCACATATGTACATAGTTCATGACTTGTGTCTGGAGACAAAGTACACACGTGTAACCCATTTACATGTTGTGCAATCATCCAGATTAAAGTAGAAAACTTATATTCTTACACAAAAACCCCAAACCAAATGGGGAAACTCCCAAACTCAAGGAGAACCCTGCTACATCATTGACACATTTATACCTAGTCTCCATTAATTCAAAAATACTTACATACCCAAATTTATCTTATTTTCCTCAGTAAATGTTCTCCATCCTCCAGAGTCATAAAAAACACTCTATTAAATGGGAAAACTATAAAATAAATGAAATAGTGGAATGGGATATTACAATTTCCCTACTCATGATTTTGAGTTAGTAGTAGTGGTACATTCCCTAAGATTCTAGAGGCATTATCTCATGGGTGATAGGTTTGTGGTATTCATGGCCCACAAGATCCTTCGGTGCATCTTTACTTAATGGGACCTGAACCTTCAATAAAGGAGGTGTTCGAACATGTATACTATTTTGAATTTGAGTTGGCTTATACACTAGGAAAGGGAAATGTCATTACCGATTTATTGATCAAAAAGACATAGGAAGGGGTAGTATGAGAGTCTTGCGATGTGTGTTGTATGATGGAAATATTTTCATACAAGCATTTAGATGTTCAGGGGTCTTAGGGATTAATGGACATGACATTAACATTTATTATACCCATGATTTTGGATAAGATAAATATAGAGAAGTTATTTGATCAAAAGGGATTAGTTCTGAGAGAAAACTTATATGGCGGGGAGACACCATCTGGATGGTCTCTTGGAATTAGAAATTATCTTATTTTACATGGCCAAGTATGGGTTCCTATGGTCCTGTGTGAGGAGATGATAAGAGTATTTCATGATTCTGTATGGGAGGTATATCCTAGTTTGAAAAAGATGTATCGTGATATCTATAGATAGTATTGGTGGTGAATAATGAATAAATAAATATTAGTGTTTATGGAAAGATGTTTCAATTGTCAATAGGTGAAAGCTGAGCATCGTATGTCAAAAGGTATTTTGTATCCCTTTTTCCATTCCTGAATAGAAATAAAATGATTCAAATATGGATTTTGTGATCGGATTACCTACAAAAATCCATATGAATGAATTTTTATGAATAATATTTATTGAATGAAGATCGTAGAACACTTCTTAACAATCGGTAATGTTGTTTGGAGTGGATACTCAAGAGGGGGGGGGGGGTTAATTGAGTTTTAATTAAAATTTTTGTTTAAAAGGTTTTCAATAAAATTTCCCCAAATTAAATAAAAATTAAACTGTAGTGAATTTATAAATCATGAAAGGTTTCAATTAGTTTCTCAAAGATTGAATATTTCTCAGTTAACTTAATCTAAATATTTAGTTAGCTTTTGAAACTAACTTACTGGCTAAGAAAAATTACAAACACTTTCTTGTTTAACTATCAGAGTTACTTTAAAACAGATTTGAATTTCAAAGTAATTAATAGAAAAAAATAAGATATAGTTTAAAAGGAAATAGGATGCACAATAGGTTTAACCAAGAGGTTCAGTCTCAAGCCGAGACTTAGTCCTCTCAAATAGTTTATATAAACTTTGATCCACACCCTGGATCAGAGAAAAAAATTGTACTTAGACTGTCCAGGTCCTATGACCTCTACCAAAGTTCTACATGGGAAAAACCAAAACAATAGCACATAGGCTATCCTGGTCACACTTGATCTCTACCACAATTCACAGTGGGAATCAAAAAGATTTATAAATATTGAGTGAGTATATTATATATCCTCTAGTTATGCTCAAGAGTTAGTGTGTGTCTAAGAATAACAAAATCACACACACTACTCGAAATGTAAATAAACAATTCACAATAGAGCTAATAAAATTAAGATGATATTAAAAGGCTCTATGTGATGTCAATGTAGCTTTGGACTCCTTTTGTATTGAGGAGATGTAGTTTGAGTCCTTCTCTAAAATTTGTCTGAGAAATAGAGTATCACAGTTCTATTCCTTGACTTCCTTGTATTAGGGGTTTTTATTGAGATTGCAGTAATCTTTTTAGCATAGTAATTTCCCTCAGCTTCTTAGAAAATTTTCTTCGATGTTTTATCTATCATGTACATCACCTTTCTTCCAGTATTGTGTCACCACTTTTTGTAAATCCTCCCTTTATGCGCTGCTTTTTTCTTCCCTTTTATAGCTCATGTGGTCTGAAAAAAAGTATGATTACTTCTGCAGGTACGAGGTATGGTTTCCTAACATTCAACAGACATTAATTAATTAATAGCAGTTTCAATAAAAGCACTAAATATGTCCGTTGTTAATAAAAAAATATAAGTAGGGTTTAGAGATATAGTGACTGGTTTCCATTGGAATCTCTTAGTATCAGTGAGCTTGTATCGGTGGACTTGATTCAGTAGGTTTATATCGGTAGCTATTACTATTTATAATGGTAGAATATGTATCAGTGACAGTGACTCTGTATCGGTAACTCCTCTTATTGGTAGATCTTCTGTATAGGTAGAATTATTGTATCGGTGGCTCTCTCCATCGGTAAGTCGCCTATATCGATAGATGATTGTATCATTGGATCTCTCTGTATATCAGTGGATATTTCTGTATCGGTAGACTTAATATCAGTAGCTGTCTATTTATATTGGTAGACTTGTATCAGTAGGTCTATCTGTATCGGTAGACTTCATATCAGTAGCTATCTGTTTGTATCAGTAGACTTGTATCAGTATGACTGTCTGTCTCAGTAGACTTCATATCAATATCTGTCTGTTTTTATCATTAGACTTGTATCGGTAGGTCTGTCTGTCAATATAGATAGCTCTTGATATAACAGTAGACTCTGTCTATCAGTGATATTTTCTTATTGGTAGACTATGTCGGTATCGGTGACTATGTATCGGTAAGTCTGACTTAGTGACTCGAAAACTTAATACTAATATGTTCTATGCAAATCATTTCCATATTGAGTTAGTATTATTTCAAAACATGTATAAACATAGATAAACATTGATTAACATTTTCAAATGATTATTTTGTTATTTTTTTCAACATAATTTAACATATAAATAGAACTATCAAATCATATTAAAACATAATTGAGATTATTAAAACACTCGAGGTCAAAAAGGAAGACCTTCATTATTGGTGATGTAGGAAGTATTTACTTTCATGTGGTAGTTTAGATGCATAGTGTTCCAAGGAGTTTCATTTTAGATAGAGATCCTCATTTCTCATATTAATTCTAGAAGTGTATTTAGAAGGCTCTAGGATCATAATTTCTTTTGATTATGAACTATCATCCTTTGGATGATGGTCAATATGATCAGACTATTCAGGTCCTGGAGGATATTTTATGAGACTATTTTTTGGATTTCAGTGTTTTATGGGAAAAACATACGACACTTTTGATGTTTTCATATAATAAAAATTTACAGGATTCGATCCATATGGTACCTTTTGAGGCTTTGTATGGTTGGCCTTGTCATTCACATCATTGTTGTATAGAGGTAGGTGAGTCAACACTTGTTGGGAGTAGTATTGTACATGATAAATCAAAGAAAGTTCAATTGATTAGGAGGTGGATGGTGACCACATAGATCAAGAAGAAATCCTATGATGTCAACAAAATATGACATCAGGAGTTTGAGGTTGGTAATTGTGTTTTCCTTCAAGTTTCTCCTAGGTTGGGGAAACATTGTAGTAGGAAGTAGGGAAAGTTAGTACCCATGTTTTTTAAGGCATTTGTGATATTTTATTTGGTTGGAATAGTGGGGTACTTATTATCCCTTCCCCCATGATATAATTTCATGAACGGTGTGTTTCACATCTCAAAACTTCATAGATATCTTCCAAACCCTTCTCATGTGATATATGTATAAGACATCAAGCTTGGGGTAGATGCTTCCTTTGAGAATAATTTAACATGGATTGTGGAATGTAGTGAGAGGTTTCTCTAGTGTAGGAATATACCTTTGTTTTGAGTGTAGTGGAAGCATGGGAAAGTTCAGGAGGAGACCTGGTAGAGGGAATCTAATCTTCCATCATAGTGGGCATACTTGTTCATCAAGACCCCAATGTGATGCTTGAAGCAGCCCTAAGATGAGCTATTATATGGTGTGATGGTTTTACGTTCCTAAACTTATCTAGGTATGTACCTCTTTGATTTTTTGTGTTAAATTTATTTCATTGGGCTCACCCTTGTCTTTAAGCCTTGGTGGTTGAGTCTTGTTTGGAGACAAATAGCCTTTATTAGAGAAAATGACGTAATGTTCAAGGATATTTGTTTATTTTAAAATGACGGATTCCAATTATAAATGTGTAAAATGTGTTTATGAGGGGTTTTCATTATTTGCACAGATTTAGAGATGTTTGGATCCTTATAAAGAAAATTGGGTCGAGAGATGTCTACTAAAGATTTACACACCATGTAAAGGTGTTACACAATGTGTAAATTCTTCCAAACACATGTCATGAAACCAATACAAGGTATTAAGTGGTTACTTTTTGTGTAAGAATTTTAAATCATGTAATTTTTGGGTTGATTAAAATTCATCTTTCACAATGTTTTTTGGTTCATACAACTAAAAATAAATACATTATGTGTAAATGAATTACACATTGTTTAATTTTCTGACAAGCGGGTTTTAGTGGTAAGTGTGGGTGATTTGTTCTTCATTCATTTGCTGTAGAACCTCCTCTAAACCCTAGGTAATATCCAAGGAAATTTTGGATCACTATCTTCTATTATGAATATCTTATTTGTGCAATCAATCCTTGGTAAGTTGTTATGTTTAAGTATTACCTTCTCTAATTTTGTTCTTCAGTTGTTATAATGTAATATATTGACCGTGGACATTATGGGTTTTGATCTTGATATATTATGATCTATTATCCTCTTTAAATTATAATATCATTCATTCTTGTTGGTAAATCTTGTTGGAAGCATTGTTTGTTCATCAATTGATAGAAGGAGGTCTAAAACATAACCCTATGGTTTGTTTATTTGGAAAGTATATGAAATTCTGAAATTGTGCCATTATAACGTGCACCCGAATTAATCAAATGGTGAATTGGATTATTACTTGGAATCCATTTGGATCCAATTAGTTATTCACCTAGATTATTTCTACTATTCAGGTGAGAAAACCCTTGATTACAAATGAATTAACTAATAGCTTAACTGTGTTTAGCATGACATGATATTGGGATATTTCTTGATATAGATTCACCTTGGCTTTGGTTGATTTTTGAAATGAACTACATTTTGTTGGTTTATGACCAAAGGATAAATGAAATGTGTAATTGAATGATAAATAGTAATTTTCAAAAATAACTATTCTTCTTTATGATGTGATATTGTGATACATACTGTCATTCTTATATACTGGGCTTGGCCCTGAAACATACTATAATGATTATATACTAGGATTAGACCAAATAGATGCTATAATTTTATATAACAGGCTTGTCCCTGAAACATTCTATAGTGATTATATATCATGCTGGGCCCTGATACATGTTGTCATGCTTATAAACTGGGCTCGACCCCGTTTAATTGTTGTAATTCTTATAAAGAAGGTTTAACCTAGATTTTTGTGATTTATACCATGAATATTTGGTTTTGAGACATGGTCAGAGACATTTTGGAATGTCATCGAACAATTTTATGTGTTACTATTGTTATATAGTTATGTTTGGCATGGTTGTGAGACATGATCATAGATATTCTAGTATGGTGCCAAAATAGGTTGATGTGGTATTAATTTAATTTTTTAATTAATTAATACACCCATTTATTGAATTATTTAATGCACTTATTATCATACTAGTTATGTTTATACATGGGGGTGTTGAAAAACTGGGTTATACTAACACCCTACTTCGGCTACTATTTAGTACTTGAGAAAATTACTTGGATGAAATATTGGACAATGGAACGAGACCTTGTTGTTGATCATTTTTTGTTGTATGGGTTTGAGTTTTTAGATGGATCGAAATGGGGTTTGGGATCAGGTTATTTTTAGTTTATTTATGTCATTTGATTTTTTATTGTTTTACTTTCAGTTTGACATTTAGTTACAATCCATTTGGACATTACATTATCCCTTTATTATTTAGAGGACTATCTAGATTGAGGGTCATTAGAATTATCATTGGAAAGTGATACATAATTGAGTAAATAAGTCAAGGTATATTCTAAATAGTTAGTGGGACCCTTAGGTATGGAGATAAAATACAACACCCACAAGTTAATGTTGGCTACCCATGAAATGGAAAACATGGCTTTGTGTGATATGAGTATAGTTGAGGGCTCACTTCCTATGACTGTGATGGGATACAAAAATTATTATTAGAGGGTGGCCCATGGTAATACCTTAATGGGAAACATATGTGTGAATTTAATTTCATTCTAGAGATGGATTTCATGTGTTTCTGAGTAGAATGTTGAATTCCCATACTATATTTATGAAATATATGGATCAAGTCTTTTATTGTATAAATTTATGATGGAGTCTGTTATGCATTTGAGGATTTACTTAGTAATACCATGAAAGTAACCTTGAAAACCCATTTAATCCTTGAAATAAATCAATTTTATTATTATTATTCATTTTATTGATTCACATTCAACATAGTTTTATAAATAATTATACATAATTTTTTAATTTAAAAAGGGATAGTTTTGTTTAACTAAATTATTTTTCCATGTATTAATATGTTTTATTTAAAAGTGAAATTTAATAATTTCATAATTTTAAATTCATGGAATGGAATTAAATTTTTATATCTTAATTTTAAAATAAGATAAATACTTTTTTGGGATTTTTCTGAAATTGTTTATTTTTGGTTGAATAGTGAAAACACTTATTTTACAAATACAATCAATTTTTATGACATTATCATGATATAAAAATGATTTTAAATTTTATAAAACAATTTATATAGGGAAAATATATGTTTAATAACTAATATAATTCATTTAAAAGTACAATGTCAAACTTATATACCCATGTTTGATATTTTTGAAATCCAAGTAATGTTTTTATTCCAATAAAAACTATTTCTTGGATCTTAGATTTTAATAAAGTATTTAAAAGGTTATTTTAAGTTTTTGTTTGGTTTTAAAGTGACATAAATATCATTGTATTTAAAATAAAACAATTACTAACATGTGAATAAACATTAGACTTTATTTTTGGTTCAAAATCATTTTTATGATTAAAAGTATTTTTTTCTAAAAAAAATTTTCACTGCATTTTGTGAACTTATAATAAAATTAATATTTACTAATTATGTAAATTTTATCATATAAAATGGGTAATATATTTACAATCATCATGTTAATTTTTTTTAAAAGTTCAATTTAATTTTTATTCATATTTAATAGTTTCCAAGGTAAAAGTTTGTCACCATGGTAAAGTTTATAAGGATTAAAGAGGGGGTGAAACTAAGAGAAAATGTTTCAAATATCTCTAAAACCTGTCTAAATATTATTGTATTAGTGTATTTAAACCTTAAATTATCCTATATTTAAAATTATACCAAATTAAATTCACTTTACATGATAAATAAATTTATTATACTTTAAAGTTCTTAATATTTACAAGGGTTCCACTCCTCTAACGTATAAAAGGATGCCTCCTTTCCTTATTTATCCACACACTTTGACCATTATATATCAACAATGATCTATATAATCTATCCAAAAATCTACTAACCTTGTCCATGTGGTCATTTTATCATTAAAATTCAAACCGTAGAAGGCTTAAGGTGTAATATAAAGAAAGATATCCAAGGAGGTATAAGTCCTAACCAAAATATTTCACATTTATGTATTTTTATACCCCCATAAAAAATATTATACCCATAAAAATATAATTAAATATATATATATATATTATCTAAACTTAAATTTTTTATGTTTCTTTAATTTTCTTTTCTATCCCCTTTCCATCTTATGGGAAATGAAAACGATGCTCATGCGTACATGTGAGCAACACCTCTACAAAGCGATGTGTTTTTTTACATAACCACATCACACGAATAGTTTTAATGATGAAATTAATGTATATATATGATATTTATAACATAATTATGATTATTTAAAGGTAAAATATTATCAACCTTATTACCTTTCTTTCCATTGGAAAATTGTAACATCCCTCATGTGTACATGTGGACTACCACCCTCACGAAGCGATATGATTCATTTTTCATTTCCACTTTACATGGATTGTCATAAGTATGTATTAATTTAATAAATACGATATTTATAATATTATTATATTACTATAAAGTTAAATATATTACTTATTTATTTTATTTTCATCCATTAGAAAAATAAAAGTGTCACTCATGCGTACTTGAGAACCACCTCCTCCATGAAAGACATATGTCAGTTTTAATTACCGCATTACATAGATGGTTTTAAATTTAAATTTAAATATGAAAAATAATAATAATAATTTTTTTAATATTATTTAGATGATGGAACCATGAACCCTTTGACCACAGTCAACACACCAAGGCTATTTTGGACCGAATGACCTCAAAACATCCATTTTAAACTTAACTAATTTAGTAACTAAATAAAGCAAGAAAATCAATTAAATAAATAATAATAATAATAATAATGTAATGAACATAATTTTTTTATTAATCAATAAAATAATTAAAATAATTATATTATTTAGGATTTATAGAATGTATGAGGCAATATATGAATCATTAATGGATTTTATATAAAACCTTGTTTTAAAGTTCTCCTTTCAAGATATTTCTATTCCGTATTAATTTTCTTGGAAATGTATCTATAAAATTAATATTTATAATAAAATGTTTGTTAAATTTCATTTTCAAAAAAATTCTAATTTATTTACAATGTTTAAGAAAGGAATATTCTTACTGTTATCTACATGGGTCACTTTTGAATCTTTTTTACCAAAGTGCAGAAGGGTGTTTTTTTAAAATTTATCATATGAACACATTTTTCAATTATTATAGTTATTATTAATTATAAAAATTCATTTATAAATTTTAATGGTTTTTAAATAATTTATTATTCCCGTTATTCTAATATTTTATAAGATTTATCAAAGAAAAGGATATTTATTATCATTTTTATGTGAAAATGGAAAGTGATTTTCTTATGGGTTTAAATGATTTTAGGGGTTTTATGATGAAAAAGTTAAAAATTATAAATTTTTTAATCATGATATGGAACTTTATAATTATAGATGGTGATGAGTTAGAATAGTATATATATTTATAATGCATTGGGGAATGAGTTAGTATTGAAAGAAATGTTTTTTAGAGATAACTGAGTAAATTGCTAATATTGAAAGCATTCTATGAGTGATTTTAACATGAGTTCAAATATGATTCATAAATATTATTTCATGGTTTTTATATACTTGATATGGGTTTTAAATTTTTTATTTTAAAAAATGTGTCACGACTTGATCCATCAGTGCCTCCCTAGCCGGTGGAGTGCCGAGCATAAACAACCCTAAGGCCACCTCTATATGATAGGGGTTGGAGACAAGAAACGAAAGGTATAACTAATATGGGAGGCCTTTTTATAATATACCTATATAAATGAACCCATACATATCCACATATAAGTGTAGATAAATATATATAAAATAATGTAACATCTGGAGTAACAACTATACATGTAATAATCTCCAGGGAATATAAGAGTACGGAATCATAATATAAAAAGTAAAAGGGGAAATACATTCCCATCTAGAAATATGTCTAAAACTGACAATAACTGGAAAAATAAATGTTGAGTGAGAAAAAAGACAGATATCCAAGACCCAACCATAGTACATAGTGAAATACACAAGTATATCCCTATGATCCTCTGAAATCACCATAATCTATATAAGAAATGACACGTGCAGAAAAAGGAAATGAAAGGGTGATTATATACATACCTAGTAGGATGCCTTGAAATATGAAGGGGGAGTAATAGGATACATATTAGAAGTAAAAAAACCAACCCATAACAAGAGAGGAATTAAATCCAACAATAAGGATTTTTGTGTGTATATATATATATGATCATAAAAGAAACCTAGATGAGAGAGAAAGGAGATATCCATCTAACAGCCTAACCCAAGAAAAGAGTATGCTAATAGTTCCAAAAGTCCATTAGTGATGCCAAACATATCACGTGTCTATCCATAGAAGTAACCATTTGAAGGACCCACACCTTGCCACCATGTTTCAAAGTTGTGGGGGAAGAATCTCTAAGTACAAGACCTACACCCTAGTGTGTAAGGGTAGATACACTCAAGGTATGTTGGAACCTAACCATAATACAATGGGGGGGTGGGGGTGGGGAGGGGTACCACTCAGTAGATGAGGAACCACACCCTAGTCCATCAGGGTTACCACTCGGAAGATAGAGGAACCACACCATAGACAGTTAAGAGTGTACCACTCAATATATTGAGGACCCAAGCTCCATCCACTAGGGGGTACTACTCACTAGATAGAGTACCACACCTTAGTCTATCATGGGGTGCTACTCAGTAGATAGAGGAACTGAACCCTTGTTTATTATGTGGTACCACTCAATATATTGAGGACCTATAACCTAGTTTTTAGGGGGCACCACTAAGTATATATAGGACCTATTACCTAGTGATTCAGTGGGTACCACTATGTTGATAGAGGACCCGCTCCCTAGTCTATTAGGGGGATACCACTCAGTAGATAGAGGAACCACACCCTAGTCTATCATTGGGTACAACTCAAATGATCTTATCCAATCATTGTAATCATTGAGTGCCACCTAAAGAATAATAATTGTTTGAACATCTTGAGTCATATCTCAAAATCCACTACAAAGGAAACCATAACGTTCTATGTGAAAAACAGTCATGATAGGCTACTCATGGTCCAAAATATGAGTCAAAATAAAGGAGATACGAGAGGTATATGATTCCTCAAATGGAAGTACATTACGTATAAGGGGGTCCCACATGATGTGTGGCCCCTCTACTTTTGTATGTCCATATACATGAAATCATATTGTTTGTTGGTCATGTAGCCATACACAACATGTCTCAACCACCCGAGGTCGAGCCGTATGCTCTTGGCTGTGCACGTGTATGCTGGCCATGTGCCGAAACATGATGTGTGTCTGGTCATGCCTGTGTCTATGTACTCTGGGACTAGACATCCATCCACCTGCACTGAGTCACATGTAGTTTGGGTTTCCCATAATGTGTGTAATACTTACGATCTCCCAAAAACCTTATCTCTAAAGATTTTTAAGAACACACCCTGTGTTATTCCGAACTGCACATCATTAAGTCATGATTTCATAGAAAGTTATATCTACCATGTATTTATCAATATAAACCTCTATTTAATAAAATAACACATGAAGGAAACAATAAATTGAATGGAAAATCATTTATTAATCAATTTTGTCCCTTTAATGGTTGGAAATTGGATTTCTATTGGTATGTTCACATCCTGCATGCATTTATCACTCCTCTTATGCTGCTTCCAACTCTGTTTTAGATTCTGGATCCATGAATCCATAAATAATACCCTCAATCCACACCGATTCATCCTCAAAACTAAAATATAGTCATATTTTTCACATCAACCATGAATCTGGGGGTTCGATCGCACTTGAACCCACCCGAAAATAGTAGAATCATGACCCCATGGGCCAACGATGAAAAATGAGAAGAATAGGTGGGGAAAATACACAAGAAAGAATGTTATATTGTCATTGTAGAAGATTTATTATAAAATTATCACAGAACAAGGGATTGTAAGGGGTGATTTCATGAAATATTGGAGATAAATATTATACAAAAAATTGATTTGACATAAGGCTCATGTGAATTTTTTGATGAATCACATATCAATAATAAGATTGATAATCCATGATTAACCATTTAATTAAGAGGGTGAAAATATAACAATATGATTCCTACCACAATTAAAATCAGCCTTTGGTGAAGAACATAGCTTCCAATGATGTGGAATATTTCTTGTGTTTGTTGCGCCTTGATTTTCCTTGATTCGGTTGTTATTTGATCACATGATCTTAATTATCTAATGAAGAGTGGTAGAATATCCTCTCAATGATCCCAGGGTTATGTCACTAACCCTAGATATTCATCATTAAAGTATTCTTATAGAGGTAATTAATTTTTTTTATAAATTAAATGAATTAATTAAATATTTTAATTAATTAATTCACTTAGTGTAACTACAAATGATCACCTTATCTAAATGTACCACACCCCCCAAATTTAGGTCATGCATAGGGTAAAACCCATGCTATGGATTAAACCATGGTCTTAGATTTTTTATTTGACCCCTTTTAGGTTATATTCCATTATTTCTTAAAAACAGTGCATGCGATATAAAATATATTTAATATTTTTATAAAATTAATTTCAGGCACAACGGGACTCAGAATAAAATTCTGTATTAGAATATAGTTCAAAAAGTATTCCTTGATATATTTAAAAGAATTAAAAGTAAGAAAAGGTCTCTTAATTATTCCCTCCTTTATGATTTTCATCCTTGAAAATATAAAACAATATAAAAAGTTGGGGATACTGAGCCTGCATCTGGTTCCCACACTCATAGGATCTTTCATTCACACACCCATGATATCACAACACACAAAATAAAAGAATATTATATTCACATAGGATTATATCTTACTGATCCTTGATCACCATCGGGTGATCTATGAAGGTGGCTCCATAATCAATGTCCAGTTCTCACCAGTCTATAATGTGCATTGGATCTTTCATGTATCTCCTCAACTGTAACACATGAAATATTTTTTGAACCTGGTACAACTATTGGGGTAAGGAGATGTAGTTGGAAAAATCTCCAAGCCTTTAGAAAATCTAAAACACCATGGTGAACCTTGGGAATAACTTTCCTCCTTGGTTGAATTTCAATAATCCTCATAATGGAAAGACTCTCATGGAAACACAGTCTCCTTGGTCATAATCCAAGGGAATATAATGTCAGTATGCATAATATCTCTACCTAATATGAGCTATCATCATCCACTAAAGGATCACCTAGAACTTATTTGTCATCTCATATACAATTTCTCTCCTGAAAATAGATTACTCAACGATCTAAGTATAACATAAGGGTGACTCTTGTGTCTCCGATATAGGGCCCCAAAAGGTTCCATTCTAATAGTAGAGTGATAACTATTATTATAAGAAACCTCCATTAATGGTTAGTTATCCTCCCATCTCCACCCAATGTTTAACATGAAAGCCCTTAGGATATCCTCAAGCACCAAGAGAGTGCACTTGGCTTCCCCACCTGTTTGGGGGTGAAAGGATGTACTCATCATTATTTGGTCATGAATTCCTCCAACAAGCCTCTCTAAAATTGTGATGTAAACCACTCATCATGGTCATAGAAAATCATTGAGGGAACCCCATAAAGATGAAAAGAATCCCATACATATAACTAACCCAAAATCTCTACCGAACTATTATCTCTAATAGAAAGGAAGTTCACTAACTTTGTAAGCTGGTAAACTATCACCCTGATTGAATGATGACCACTTACTATCTGTGAAATCCTTGTCACATGTTCCATGTATATGGCATACCATTTCCACTTTGGGATCTCAAGAGGCTATAAAAATCCTTCAAGAACCTAGTGCTCAACCTTCTCCTACTAACATGTGAGGAACCGATAGATAATCTCAGCCACACTCTGCCTCATACAAACCCACTAAAAATATCACTAAAGGTATATGTACATATTCCTTACACTATGTTGTATATACAAATGAGATTTTTGAAACTACCTCATCACCTCCTCTCATTCCGTGACCAAAACCACTGTCAATCCCTGTAAAAGGATGACGTGATTCCATCCTTCAGAAAATCCATATGATGAATCTCCTTAGGATATATTTTTAGATAAGACCTCATCATAGATTTCTCCCAACTAAGACTCTCACACAAACTGATGAAGCAGAGGAGTCAAAACCATTGAATGAAGATAATCTACACCCTCCTCCCCAACTAGGACCAGCTTTAAGGAATCCAACTGCATAGACGCCTCCTCTACCATGTGAGAACATGGATTCCTATAAAGGGTATCTTCCACCACATTTCTCTTTCCAGTATTATACACTATCTCAATGTTATAGTACTGTGGGAACTTCAACCAGTGTCTCTGTCTCATGTTTAGGTCTCTCCACATGAATACATACCAAAGACTCTGATGGTTTGAGTAAACCAAAAAGTGATCTCCCAGAAGAGAGTTACTCTACATTGCCAGAGCAAAGACTATCACTGCTAACTCTAGGTCATGATCCACCTTGTTCTTCTCATGGGGCATTAAATTATTTTACCCATATGAAATAAATAACTGCATCTAAATCATCATGTAGATGAGTCCATATCTAGAGGCATCACAATACACTGTGTACTTCATGTCATCTTCTGATAGTTTCAAAATAGGATAACTCATTATCCTCAGCCTCAACTCCACAAAGTACCTCTAGCACTACTTAGTCAAGGTAAAGTAATTCCCTTTTCACATCAGGGTAGTTAAAGGGGTTTAAATCCTTGATAAGTATTCCAAAAAAATCTTGTGGTACCCATCCAATCAAATAAAACTTTTCACCTTTATCATAAACTTGGGTGGATTCTAAGTAAGAACTGTATCAATATTCCCAGGGTCCATAGCTAATCCATTTTTAGAAATGAAATTCCCCAAAAACTTATCTTAGTGGATAAAGAACTGGAACTTCTAGAGATTACTATAAATATGGTTCTCCCAAAGAAAGTATAGGACCATCCTCATGTGATTGGAATGTTCCATCTCTAAATAAAAGTATACGAGTATGCCTTTAATGAACAAAAAAAATTGATCCAAGTATGGATGGAATACCCTGTTCATCCAAGCCATAAATACAAAAGGGGTATTCTTTACACTGAAAGGTATCACCAAGAACTCATAGTTTCCATAGAAACATCAAAATGACAGGTTTGGAATATTAGCCTTGTAAAATCTTAACTGATGGTAGCCAAACCTAAGATCGATTTTTGAGAACCATATCACACCTCGAAACTAATCAAAGTGGTTTTAAATCCTTATAAATGGGTACTATTTATTTATCTTGGAATGGTTCAAATGATGATAATCTATACAAAGCCATAGGATCCCATCCTCCCCATTCATGAACAACACTAAAGATGCCCATGGGGACACACTGGGTCAGACGACACCCTTCTCTTAAAGGTCCTCTAACTTTGGCCTCAACTACTATAGCTCAGTAGGGGAAATCCAATATACCAATGAAGATATCAAATCAATTATAGGGTGAAATTTAATGAAAAAATCCATCTCCTTCCTTAGAGGTAGTCCTGAAATGTCATTAGGGAAGATTTCCATAAATTCCTCCATGACTAAAGGAATATAGATGCCTAAAGTCCCTGATGCAGCAAGGGATAAGCTTTCCAAATTATGGATTATGGGTTACCTCTTCTTGGTAATAATACCCACTATCTCCACCATGAGATATCTCTTACCTAGAAAGGATAATCTCATCCCGTCAATGAGAATTCATTTGACTCATCTGCAGTGATAGTAAATGTAGGTTCAGAATGTGGAAAATCAGTCCATACCCATGATGACATCATACGGTCACAATATTATGACCAAAAGTTATAATGAGAAACTCTATCCACTGAGTGATAGCTCATACTACCATGAAATGAATGATAATGAAGAATCATTTCCCATAAAAACCTCAAGGAAATGTTTTTGGGATAAAGCCTCAAATAGGAGGTCTAGATCTTTCACTAGGAGTAAAGAGATGAAATAATGACTTGAACCTATGTCAACTAGTATTTAAGAAATATTATAACAAAAAAACATCGTACCTATAATCATCTCATGTGCCACTAGGTCATATGCCTTCAGAGCTTGCAACTGCCAATGGCTTCGACATCCATCTCCTTGAGCCCAACATGGGCCACCTAGTGGGGGTTGTGATAGGATCTCATAATTCCTTCCAACACCCATAGATCCTCCTTTGGGAGCTCCACCCAGTCCTCTTCTAGTTCCTCCACACAAAGGGATTCTTTGGACATGCCAAGAAAAACCATGATCATGGCGCTGCCTATGCTGTGGAGGTCCATCTGCTACCTATCTACCATCCTCATAACATCAGATCAAGAAATCATGTTCCATGTGACCCCACCCATCAAAATCATAGAACCACCCCTCTTCGGTATTTTCTAGTCCTATGTGTAGTCCCTGTGCTGCATGCCCATGTGTGTGGGTTTGGTAAGGGGGAGGACTCCTACACTGAGACCCTATCAACTGGCACCTTCTTGTTGTTGCAGATGAATCATCCACATGAAACCAACTTCTAGCTCCAGATACATGGAATCCCATTCACAAGAATATCTCCATCACCAATTCCCACTCTATTACTCTAGAATACGTGGGAATGAACATGGGAACCACACTTGCTTGAATGTATCTATATAGACCCTTCTCAAAATTTTGCACTAAAAATATTCCGTACCGAATAATTTTTAGGGAGTATTTTGTAAGGTCAGTGAACCTTCTAGAATACTCAAAAAACATTCATACCTCCCTACTATAGCTCTAGAAGCTCTTGAATCCTAACTTAGTGCAGACATAAGGGGTAATACTCCTTATGAAATAGCTACTAGAATTCATTAAATGAGACAATCAAATCAATAAGAATATTCATTACTAGACTATACCAATCCCTAGATATTCCATGGAAACTATTGGATACCTGTGAAATCACATGATTAGTTGGTGTCTGGATAAGTCTACAAAATCATATCACTGATTATATCCAATTCTCCACTGCTTGGGGATCTGGTTCACCATGGAACCTCAATGAAATTTTACACTGGAACTCATGGAGAGTGGTAAGACTATGCACATCCTCATCCTACTCTATTGCTACTATATGATTCTTGAAATGTGGGGGTTATACCACCTATATTCTTCAATAAATGATCTTCTATAATGGTTCCTGAATTGAGGCGTCATCACCCATCAGATTTTCATCATGACACTAAATCAGCAACCTAGTTGGTTGTCATTGCAGAGGAATCCTAAAAATTTAATGAAGACATACCATAGTTAGATGAGAATATATATATATATATAGGGATATGACTCAAGAAGGAAAATCAACAACTCAATAATATATGATGAATGCACCAATGTTCCCTACAAATAATTTCTCTGTATGTCAAGTCAACATGTAGGTGGTTAGAGTACGAATGTATGGTTACGTCGGTATCCACACCAACAATGGTTTCCATGGACTTAAATACACACTCAAGAAACTATGAAACTATTTAACTAAGTCCCAACTAAACCTCATAATAGTAAAAAACTCCAAACACCATCCCGAGGTCGAACCACCTTTGATACCAATCTTCCATGACCCGACCCACTAGAGTCGCCTGATCAATGAAGAGCCAAGATGCAACTACCCCAAGCCTACCTCCATAGGCTAGGGGATAGTGACAAGCGTCAAAAGGCATAAAAAATAAGGGAGGAATTTAACTAATGTACCAATATTCATGTACCCAAAAATCTCCTTGAAGAAGTGAAGAGGAATAAATAAAAATGATAGAAACATGTAGAGTAAAAACCATGCATATAACAATATCTAAGGAATACAAGAGTAAAACAACATAATCTAAAAAATAAAGGGGAAAGATATATTCCCAACAGAAATGATGTAAAAAAACGACAATAACTACAAAATTAAATGCTAATAGAGCTTGGATCTAGATATCCAATCCTCAAATACTGCATGTAGTCAAATTCACTATGATATCCCTATGCTCCTCTGAAATCACCACCAACCTTTCCATCATCTGCATAAGACACAACACTTGTGGGAAAATCCCATGCAGAGGGGAGTATATAGATAATTTGTATGTCTCCCTAAAAGCTGAAGGATGAGAAATAAGAGACATGATAGAAGTAAATAGATTAACTCATAGCAAGAGAAGAAAAAATCCAATAATAAGGATATATATATATATATATATATGATCATAAAAGAAATCCAGATGATAGAGAAGGTGGATCTCTATCTTAAAGTTCATCCTAGGAAAAGAGTCTACCAATAGTTATGAAGGTCCATCAATGATGCATAACATCCCATGATTCTATGTGTAGAAGTAACCATGTATGGGAACCACACCTCACCACCTTGATTCAAAGTCTAGGGGAAACAGTATCCAAGTAGAGGACCCACACCCTAGTGCATCAGTGGGGTTATACATAACATATATAGGACCCACACCCTAGTACGATGGGTGGGTGGGGGTACCCCTCAGTAGATAGAGGACACACACCCTAATCCATCAATGGGTACCCCTCAATAGATAGAGGGACGACACCCTAGTATGTTAGTGGGGAACCAATAAGTAGATAGAGGAATCACACCCTAGTATACTAGGGGTTCCACTCAATATTTAGAGGACCTACACCCTTGTCCATTAGGTGGTACCACTCAATCGATTGAGGACTCATGCCCTAGTCTGTTAGGGGGTACCACTGAGTTGATAGAGTATCCATTCCCTAGTTCATTAAGGGGGGGGGGGGGTGTGCCACTTAGTATATAGAGAAACCATGCCCTAGTATATCAGTGGGTATCACTAAGTAGATAGAATACTCATGCCTTATTCCACCTGGGGGTACCACTCAAGGGATTCTGTCTGATCACTGTCATAGTCGAGGGACACCTAAAGTGGTGTCTTGATAATAATATATCACATAGTATTTTAAAATCCACCACAGAGGCCACCATCATGTACTATGAAGACAAACACTCAAGATAGTCCACTCTTGATAAAAAATTCAATTCCAAATGAAGGAAACTCAAGATGTAGAAGATCCTCAAAAGGAAGTACAGAATATGTAAAGGGGTCCACACAGTGTGTGTCCCTACTCCTTTTCATAGTGTATCCTCACCAGTACATGTCTTAATGGACATTTACCCCTACATATCATGTAGTGGGACTATATGGTGTGTCCTAGCTAGCTGATAGCGATCCATGTGCTCTTGATTGTGCCCATGTACAATGGACATATGTTAGTATAAAGTGTGTATTTGGCCATTCACATGTCTATGTAATCCCAGAGTACATGATAGGATGCCAGCATTGGGCCTCCTGGTGTGTGGGAGTCCCACATGTCATGCGATACTTAATATGTCCCAAAACCATAACACTGTGGATTTCTAGAGAATACTCCATGTGTTCTTCTAAACTATACGGCGTGTAGTCACGATTTTCACAGAAACTCTGATCTGCCATGAATTTTTCTAGATCTATCTTTTCTATATAAAATCACACTTTTATGACACCTAAAATCAAAGGTAAAATCCTCCATTCATTTATTCTAGACCTATGGTGGCCGAAAATATGGTTTTTTGTTGGTCTGTTCATATCTCGAATATACCTCACACACCTCTTGTGCAGTTTTCAACTCCGATTTAGATCATGGATTTATGAAGAAATCACCTCTTCCCTCAATCCACATTGATTAATACTTGAGACTCTAATATAGTCATTGTTCATACATCCACTATGAATCTAAGGTTACGATCATGCTCAGACCTTCTTGACAATAGTCGAATTGTGACCCCATGGTCCAATGAAAAATAATGCGAAGAATAGGTGGGGGAAAGGCACAAAAAAAGGTGATACCATTGTTGGAAAAAAATTATTAGAAAAAGATCATAGAACTATGTATTAGTTGTGGTTATTTCATGAAAAAATGGGGATACAAATCTATTAAACAAATTAATTTGACATTCGGCTCATGCGCTAGTATTGATTAATCACCGATCAATAATGAGATTGATAATCTATGATTAAATAGTTTAATAAAGAGGGATAAAAACACAAATGTTGAGTCCTACCTTGATTCAGATTGATCTTTAGTGAATAATGTTTCTTCCAATGATGGGGAATATTTATTGCACTTGTTGTGCCTTGATTTACCTTGTTATGGTTATCATTTGATCGCCCGATCTCAATTTTATGACAAAGGGTGGAAGAATCTTCTCTCAATCATCCCAGGATTATGTGGACAACCTTATAGATTCACCACAATATGATACGTATTGAGGTAATTTGGTTGTTTTTGAAATTATATGAATTAATTAAATATTTTAATTAATTAATTTACTTAACGTACACACCAATGGTCTCCTTACCCAAAAATCCCACGATGACCAAATTTAGGTCATACCTAGGGTAAACCATTTCTACGAATTAAACCATGGTCTCAGATTTTTGATTTGAGACTCAGTTTTAGAGATATTCCATTATTTGTGAAAAAAATATATATGAGTGATTCAAAACATATTTAATATTTTTATAAAATTAATTCTGGGCACACCAGGCCTTAGAATCCCATGTCACCTCAGTTCCTTAATCAAAAAATATTCCTTGATATATTTCAAACAAGTATAAAAAAACGTATCTATAATTTTTTTTCATATCTATTTATGATTTATTTATATGCTCAAAGTTTATAATTATAAAGGAAAAACATTTCATGGTTTTTCATTTTTTTCACTGGAATAAAAAGTTTAATTTATTTTTATCTACCTTACTGTGTTTTTTGTGCTCATACCATATTTTCAAATCTTTCTCAAAAGATCAAAATATGCATAGGAACAATACCAAGGAAAATATTTCCACTAGGAAAAGTCTTCTTGAAAGAAGGAAAAGTGTCTTGAATGAAACAAGGGTGTAAATTTTAGAACATATTTTTGTGTAAAAAATGCACAATGTATAGAAGTGTTCACTTTATTATGTAATGGTTTTCCTAATTATCTAAAACTATAAAACTAAAAGGTATTATAAATTTAATAATGTGAAACCCTTGATATAAGTAAGGTGATTATGGTTGGTATATGTTACAAGGTGTTATAGTTGGTATCAAAAAATATTTTAGATAAATTTAATGATTATGATGATATTAAAATATACTATTAAGATATTATAATTTATGGTTATATTTTCATGAGATAGATTTTAATGATTTCCATGTTTCTTTGTCTAGTCCATTTTTATTAATACTAATTTTCCATAGAGTAAGCATGGTGAATGAGGAAAAAAACATCAAGATGATGATATCCTTCCAAACTAGAAACCTAAAATGGTTGGAGTAAGAGTTGAGTAGTTTTTGGATATATTAAATGAATTAAATATAAAACAAATGATGGTAACCATGAAAGATAGTAAATTAATTCCTAGTAGAGTAATATTTAAATAATAGATAATTCTATGAAAAAAACCCTTCAACATTTTGTGGATCCTCAAATTAAGTGAAAGTTGAATAATGGATAAATTCTTTGGAAAAGGCATTAAAAGTTTTTGTACGTTCATAAAATCAAAATTTAACTCTTTCCATTTATAATTTTTAAGTTTAATCCAATCAATGGTGGAATTTAATTAATAAAACAAAGGATAATATGAAATTTATAACAAGGATTGGATGATCTTTAAGGATATTTTTCTTGAGAAATATTTCTACAAATTTCTTTAACATAGAATGAAAATGAAATTTTTTGAATTAAATCAAAGGGAAGATGAATTTGTTATAACCTATGAATCAAATTTCACTAGACTGGTATGTGTGTTCAAAATTTTATTCTGGACTCGGAAAGTATAATTGATGTATTTAAAAAAAACATGAAACCATGTTTATGAATGGATTTGAACATTTGTGAATTTAAAATATATGTGGAAGTTGTTAGATTTTTGAGAAAGTTAAGATGGAGTGTTCTAACACTTATGAACCTCATGAAAAAAGAATAAGAACTAGTCAAAGTGTCATCAATAGAGAATAATTCCATTAAAAAATCTAGAGGTAAGACTCCAACATGTTCAAAATGTAGAAAAATTCATTTAAGGAATCTTTGATAGGATTAATAAAGTATTACTAGTGTACTATGTTTCGACACATGGATTGATATTGTAAGGTAAATAGTTATGATTATATTACAAATGATAAAATATATAGTAAGTCGACACTGATATTTTTTAATTACAATGAGTTGTGTAATTATAAAAACACATGTTTGAAGTTAGTTACTCAAGGTAGGAATCATCATTATTCAAAATAGAAAGGTGTGGAAAATAAGTTTTATACTACTATAGTAGATTCTAGAATCTCAAATGAAGTGGTGAAAGGTACATTACTTGTTTACTAAAATAATTTCAATATCTGGTTTGATTTGGGATCTACAAATCCTTTTATTTTAGGTAAATTTTCAAGTAAAATGGAAATATCACCTCAAGAAATAGTGATGTAACTATTGGTAAACATTCTATTGGGAATTATTATAGAAACAAGATTTTATAGTAATATTCCTATTATCATATATGGTATGGTTTATCCTATAGACCTTATTTCTATCCCTTAATAGAGTTTGATATTATTCTCTGTATTAATTGGACTTATGTTGATCATGCTATGATAGAATTTAGAGTTAAGAAGTTATATTCAATTTTTTGAATGAGTGTAATTTTGTATATAAGAATGAGTTCATAACTTTGATAACATACCAATAATATAAGAAATTTATTAATCACATAGGCCATAGTTAACTATACAATTTCATTTAAAGGAATATAATTATTCAACATAGTTATGTGTCTATAGTAAATTAATTTTAGGAAGTATTTCCCCATGATCTAGCTGGGTTTTTTTCCAATCTCAGAGGTTGATTTTACCATTAACTTAGTTCTTAATGTTATAAAAATTTCAAAACCACCATATTTAATGGATCTAGTGAAGCTAATGGAATTGAAAAATTTATCACAAGATTCACTTGATAAGGGTTTCATCCTTATAAATAATTCACCTTATGGTAGTCCATTTTTTTTAAAAGAAAGAAGGATGGTTTTATTAGTCTTTTCATTGATTATACAGAACTCAATAACATTAAAATTAAGAACAATCCTCTATTACCACATATTGACGAATTATTTGATAATATATAGGGTACTCGACATTTTTACAAGATTAACATTAGATCTGGCTACCATCAGCTAAAATTAGAGGAGGAAATTCTGGGGACAACATTTCATACAAGGTATAAACATTATGAGTTTGTGGTTATTATTTATGAGTTAACAAATGAACCCCCTATATTTATAGATATTATAAATAGGGTTTTTAATTTTTTTGTAGATATTTTTTATAGTATTCATTTATAAAATTATTATATATAATAAAATTTAAGATCATGAGAAACATTTAAGGACTGTTTTTTATACCTTAAAAGAAAATAAGTTATATGGAAAATTTAGAAAATTGGAATTTTGGTAACCTAATAAAACTAAAGAGGTGAATGAGTGGTTAGGAAATATAAATTTCATTGTGATTCAATGTTTTGTTAGATTGGGGGGTTACTAATAATGTTTTGTTGAAAACGTTTCATAGTTATCTATTCCATTGACCAAGATAACTCAAAAAGGGGTTTAATTAATTTGGATATAGTAATGTGATCTATATTTTTAGGGATTGAATAAAATATTGGTTAGTGATATTGTGTTAGATTTGGCATCAAGAAATAATGGTTTTTTAATTTTTAATGATGCTTCATTGGAAGGCCTTGGTTGTGTTTTGATGAGATATCACCAAGTAATTACACATTCACTATAAAAATTTAAACTCTATAGAATTATCCTACGCATGAACTTGTTCTAGATAGAGTAGAATTTTCTATTAAAATTTGGATAAATCTTAAATATGGGGAGAAATGTGAAATACATACTAACCAAAAATGTATAAAGAACATATTCACTCGAAAAAACTTGAACATGAGGTAGAGAATGCGGTTCAAACTGACAAATAATTATGATCAAATTATTCACTATCATATAGGTAAGTCACAAAAAGTAGATTATGATTTGTGTTGAAAAGATAATGTATCATTAATCATGTTACATTTGGAATATAATCCATTATTTAATTATTTAATGGATATGGGAATGAAAATTGTGTATGTATAAATTTCATCTCTTTTGGTTCATGTATAATTACATTAATATTTGTCAGAAAAAATTAAAAATACTAAGAAGGAAGATCATAGATTTTAAGAAAAGATAAGATTTTTAATGAATAGATAGTCTTTTATGTCTAATTTTGGAAAATATTTTTTATTGTGTTTAGAAAAAGGTTATGTGTACAATATTATTTTTCTTTAAAGAAATAATTATCGAGTGAGGCTTAAAACTCTTTTTTTGTTTATCCTAATAGTAATAATATGTATAGAGAACTTTGAGAATATTATTTATAATATAGAATGAAAAATGATATTTATAATTTTACTAGGAAATGTTTGACTTTTCAATAGGTCAATGTTTAATGAAAACTAACAAACTGGATTCTTTGGTCGTATCTAGTTCTTCTTGAAAAGAAATTACAGAATATATGTGTGATTTTTTAGTGGTATTATCAAATAAATATCAAGGTATTAATATGATTTGAGTTATTATTGATCATTTGAATAAATATGTGAATTTTATTTAGATTTGGGATACTATGTATTTGGATGAGACTTCTTGAATTTATGTTAAAGGGATGGTCAGGTTACATGGATTCCCTCTATATATTTTATTTGATGGTGATCCAAGATTTACATATACTTTCTAGAAATGAATTAAAATTTTTTTGGGTACCAAATTAAATATCAATGCAACTATCTATCCTTAGTCTGACGGAAAAACAAAATGAATAATTTATACTTTATAAGACATGATTTTGGATTTCACATTGTATTATTAGAGAAGTTGGGATCAACATATCTCTTTATTGAATTATCTTATAATAATAGTTTTCATTCTACTATACATATGATACCATTCGGGACATTATATGTAAATATGTTTTGAACTACAACATAGTAGGATGAATTCGATGAGAAAATGTTATTGGGAAATAAATTGGTAGAAGATATGGTCTAGAAGGTAAATAAGATTCAATCGTATATGAGTGCATCTCAGTTCAGGCCAAACAATTATATAGATAATTAAAGGAAAGATCATTCATTTTATGACTAAGGACATGTTTTTATTAAAGAAGATCCTTAGAAATGTATTATATATTTTAGTAGGAAGGGATAATTAATTACATGGTATATTAGTCCATATAAAATTCTTGAGAAATTGGGATCAATTAATTATTGAGAATACTTACGTCTAAGTTTATCTTAGATACATGATGTGTGTTATTTTTCACTGTTAAGAAAATATGTACTTTATTCACTACATGTCTTGAGCCTTGAAGTTGTTTAGTTGGAGGAAAATATTTCCTATATGGAAAATATAGTTTGGATTCTAGATCATAGAGGGTAGTTATTAAAGAATAAGTTAACTCACATGGTTAAGGTTTTATAGAAGAACCATATGATTGAAGAAGAAACATGGGAATCTAAAATATCTATGAGGGAAAAATATCCTCACTTGTTTAAGTAATGAATAAAATTTTAAGGGCGCAATTTATTTCAGGTGGAATAATGTGAAAAAAGGTAATCCTAGAAATAAATCCATTTTATGGATATTCATTTTATGTATTCCTATTCATTATAGTTTTATAAGTAATTTTACATAATTTTTCAATTAAAAAAGGAAGAGTTTTATTTAACTAATTTTTTTTCCATGAATTACATGATTTAATTTAAAAGTTAAATTTCATAAATTTAATATTTGAAATTAATTAAATGGATTTCATTTTTTACATCTTCATTTGAAAGTATACTTAAGATGATTTTTTAGATTTTTCTGGAATATTTGATTTTTGGGTGAATAGAAAAATATCCTGATTTTACAAATAATGCCAATTTTATGACATTTTCATGATATAAGAATGACTTTAATGTTTTTAAAACCTTTTTTATAGAAATATTATATATTTAATAGTTAAAATAATTCATTTAAAAGTATAATTTTTATATAAACCTTAGATTTTCATACATAAATTTTACATCTTTTAGATGAATGTTTATTACTTTACAAAAACGCATGCATGTGGATCATAATGATTAAGCACCTTTGGAGAATAGATAAAAATATTTTTATTTATTGAAATATATAAAACATGTCCAATAAATATATTCCCAAATATTACTATTTTTGGACATACCCTACTTAAAAGCTTTCTTCATAACCTAGGAAAATAAAACATAAGAAAGGGTGAGCTAGGATGATCAGTAACGGTAAATAAGAGAGATACGTATGCCTAAAATGATCTTAAGGGAATGAGAACCTGAAAATAACATTTGAAAAATATACCCTAAATATCAAAGATCATAATCTTGAGTCATGGAATAATGATTGAAAGTTCCTTAGACGTGAAACATAAGTTAATAAAAAACATGAACCATTTGAGCATAAAATTGACATAAGACACATATAATTTTCATACAAATTAGAATAAAAAATAATTTCCATGTAGTCAAGGATATCTACCAAGGATATCGTAGTGGAATAGGTTCTCTATCCAAACCATTATAGTAGTCAAGGTTCACTCCCAAGACCATCATAGCAGACAATATCCTTTACTGAACTAAGTTCACTACCCATTTCAGCCCTATTTATCTCATTAGATATAAATCCTTAACAAATTAATTTGAGAGAGAAATATGTCTCAACCATAACCTAATGAAAATAATATGTATATAGAAAATAATATCATAAAACAATCATCATATCATAACCCATGAAATTAAGTGGGTGTCATAAAAATTTCATTATATCATAAACTTAGAAACAAATAAAGGTCTCATAATCATTTAATCATTGCATCATAGTAAAACCCATGAAAATAGGTAAGTTTTACAATAAATAACTCATGGTTTAACCCATGGAGAGAAATAGATTTTATAAACATCACACCATCATAAACATAAACTATTCAGAGAAAGAATAAGAACAGTATCCTTGGGTCAAATCTCTATTAAGGCATAAGTAACATAAATGGATGCAATATTAGATGGAAATTTTTTTTAATTATCAATTAAAAAATTTCTTGAGAAAAATAAATTTTCATTAAAACTATATTTTTAAAACTAAAAATTTATAAAATATATTGGAAATATTTTTATTTGAAAATAACTATAAATACATAAAAAGAAATGATTAAAAATAATTTAAAACATTTTTTGAGTAAAATGTCATTTCCATGTTTTTGAAAAAAATTAAACATGGTTGAAATCCTTATATTTTAAAATTTCCCCAAAAACTTATAAATTATCCTTTAAAAATAATTTAAAACATTTCTTGAGGAAAATATCCTCTCTACTTTGAAAAACACTTTTAAAACATAAAAACCATCCAAAATAATTTTCTTTGAAAATAACCTTTTAAGATTATAAATGAAGATTGAAAGAAATTATTGGTCAAGATGATGGAGAATTTAATTTATGACTTACATGTTAAAATAAATATTCCTTTCACATTTTAATTAAAAGCCAAATGATAATTGTTTGAAAAAATTTATGGAGATTATTTTAAAGATGTTTTATAAAAAATTAAAACATGGGTAAAAACTTATTCTGATAAATATTTTTGAGAATATAATTTTTTTTCCAAAAACACTTTTATAAAACATTGTTATTTAAGAAAAATAGTTTTATTTATAGAAGATAGAAATAGAGATAATATTTCTTAAAAAAATTATTCATAACTCATGAGTACATAAAGAGAGGAAAATGATTGGAAAACATGTAATATATAAAAATAACTAGAGGAAAAGAAAATAAATGAGTTTATTTATATATTTATCATAATATTTTATCATCAAAAACATAATCATAATTAATCCTGATAAATGATGATATTGTAACATAAAATCTTCACCACATTGCTAATATTGAAATATAATCCTCATAAAGGAATAATATTAAATTAATCTTAAAATATCATGAGATTAAATAAATTTATAATATTACTTTTCCAAGGAAATTTTTATAAACCTCATAAAAGAAGATAGTTTCATAACATAATATATGTCTCATGGAAGGTAAATTGAGACAAAATTCCCTTACCACTTTGGTAACTTTTGAATCATAAACCCCGTTAAAGAGATATAGTAAAATGATTATGTAAATAATAATTATTCTAAGTATAATATTTAATAAATATATTCATGGTAATTATATATACCACATAAAATAAATAGGCGGTGAATATGTAATGTGTCTCATGGAAGTAAAAAAGTTAGATATAAATCCCTTACAACTTTAGTGATATTTTGTATCATAAGCCCCAAAAAAGAATAAAATAAAATAAAACTTTAAATATCATTAAAATAAGTATATTTATGATATATAATTTCATAGGGGTAGTATATACAAAAAAAAAAGAAACTAGT
Organism: Viscum album; assembly: GCA_963277665.1. Lineage (NCBI taxonomy): Eukaryota > Viridiplantae > Streptophyta > Magnoliopsida > Santalales > Viscaceae > Viscum > Viscum album. The sequence goes on along the minus strand of OY728136.1, from coordinate 994,456,410 downwards.
GGTGAATTTTTGCATGTCTTCCAGAAATAAAAGAGAGACTATAAACCCCTTACCATAAGTCTCAACTTCCTTCATACACATTTAAAAATCTTATATAATAAATATAATTTTATTATAATTTTATTATATAAACACACACACACACACAAACATATATATAATATAATATATGATTTACTTATAAACTTTTATAATCTGTTTGCTAATAATTCTACGTTAAAGTCATGTTTTGGGAAATAATTGGTTTTTTTTTGTGTATGTCTTGATTTTTTATTATTGGTCCCCATAATTTGATCATGGTTACATAATATATATAATTTTAACCATGATATAAATTTCAGAAATATTATGTATACATGTTTTTATAGCGATCTATAATAGTTAGAGATATAAAATGAAATACACTATTCGTGGAGATAGTAGATCGTACGTACACATGAAAATTATTTCCATTTTGTCAATAGAAAGAAATAAAGAAATTTATATGATATTTTACCATTATAGAGTAATTATTATGTCATATATATCACATATATTCATTAAAACAATTGTTTTACCTTCCACGTAATGTGTGACAGAATCACATCACTTCACGAGATGGAAGTCCGCCGTACTGATGAATGATGTTATCATATTCCCACTGAATTGAATGTAAGAATTAATAGTTGATATAATGGTTACATAAGCATAATAATATCATAAATATAATATATAAATAATAAATCCATCATTATATCTATCCTTGAGAGGTGATGATGAAAAACAAACAACATTAGTCTGCATGGTGGTAGTCCACCGTACACATGAATGCTGATTTCATAACTCATTTGATGGAAGAAAATAAAAATTTAGGTTATCAAATTTGCATAATATAATATAATTACATATAAGATAATGATTTTATTTTATAATAACATTTTAATAATAATTTAAGGTGGTGGATTAAGAAATATTATAAAATGATTGATTAGGGACATTACCTCTTCTTTGTAAAAACTTATTTTAGTTTAGAAAAAAAAAGATTCTTAGGTTTAATTTTCAACAAAATAAGTCTTCTAGGATTAGAGGATGTAAATAAGGAATTAATTTCATTATGTATTGGAAAATAAAATTGTTTTTGGAAGTGTGAATAGGTGATGATATATGGAGACCTTTTATAAGTGATGTGAGTGTCACACTTGTAATTTTGGAAAAGAAATAGGTGTATCTATATTTTTCACATTAAAAAAGGATCCAAAATTTGGAATTAAAAATATTAGAAGATATAAGTTATTAATATTTCTATAAAATGAGTATTGTAATAGTTTTTGGACATTTTTTAACACTTTTATTTTTAGTTTAACCACTAGTAAAACCATTTTACCTTAACCACAATAATATAATTTTTATGTTTTTTACTATTAATTATGGTAAAAAATTATATTGAACTTATTTGCTGATATAAATTATTCTGATTCCAAATATGGAATCCATTTTTTTAAAATTCTATTCATATAATCAGTAAAATGTAATTTAAAAATAATCATGTTGATGTGGTGAGAAAGCGAGTTTTAAAGAGAAAATTTTCAAATGATTAAACTGTTTTTATATAAAAAATTAATATAAAAAATGATTCAAATTAAATAAATTGGATTAATAGATATATAATTTAGCTAATTTTTCTTTCAAAACCATATTCAAAATATTTTTTTGTTTTTAAAATCTTTTAAATAAATGAATTTTTTTAATAAAAACCAGTATTTTTCACTATTCATCAAAAAATTACCTTCTCATAAAATTCTAAAAAATTAACCCTAAATAATTTTTACTTGATTATTTAATAAATAAACTTTAGTTTTTGAATTTTTTTTATAAAATCTTGAGGAATTATTTTTAAAATAAGCGTAAAAGAGGAAGCTGAACTGGTTTTTAGAAAAATACACTTTTTATTTATACAATTAGATTTATTCTTATCTATTTTATAAAAAACACAGAAGATTAATGTTAAAAATTTGAGCGGATATATAATATATAATTTAATTAAAATAATTCACCTAAAGTGATTTTTACATTTATTGATGCAAAACATATTTTTGAGCATAAAAATAGTTTTTCAAAAAAATATTTCCTTCATTTTGAAATAGTATTTATTTTCATTTATAATTAATTGGTTGCTAAAGAATTAATTTTATATACATTTTTAAATAATATATTTTTATACTTTTTTAATACTAATGACACATTCCATTCCAACAACTGGTCGATATCTATAAAAGTATTTTAATATTATGTCACATTTTGTTTAAACATGGTGTTGCATGTAACATAAGCTAAACTTGATTTTCCATGTGTCATAAAGTATAAAAAAGAATAAATTTATTTATAAAAAACATTTCACAAAAATTTCTGGGTTTTATATTCTACCCCCTTAAAATGAATTTCTCCCTTGAAATTTTTCACTTTGGTACGAACAACTGGGGATAATTCTACTTCATTACATCCCCAGGTACCAACATAGCTTCCCCAAGATTGTGGTTTTTCCACAGAAAATGACTAGGTGAGTAGTCCTATTTCATAGAACATTCTTTGTATGATTCAAAATCTCAATTGACTGTTCCTCATAAAAAATATCATGCTCCAGCAGTATGACCTTTCAGTTCAGTACATGTGATGGATTAGGAATGTACATCTTCAATAGAGAAATATGGAATACATCTTGATCCTGAGAGAGGTCTGGTAGAAGCACCAATTTATAGGATACCATCATGAAATGATCATGAATTTTAAAGTGACCAATATGCCTAGGGATTGGATTTCTTTTGTATAATAAGCATAATTTCATCCTCTGGTTCTGCTTCGATGAATTTCATCATCATCTTATACTTTAAGAAATAAATATTATTTTTTATGTCTAAATCTATATTGGATCATAAGATCCCTAAAATAATGATAATTAATTCTTTCTTTATTAATTTATTATCAAAAATATAATTTTATCAAAAGTTATTCATAAAACTTCATATGGTTAAATAACACATTAATCTTTAAAACCACATTTAAAATTAAACATAAACCATCCGATAAATTTTTAACCATATTACCCTTAAAAAATTAAAAATTTAGAAATAAGGTCACAAAATATGAAAAAATCAACTTAACATTAATCCCCCAATCATAAAAAAGCATCTCTTGATTATCTCATACCAAATATAGGAATACCATAATCATATATTTTCATAACTCATGGTAATAGCTAAAATTACCATAAAAACTTAATGAAAACATACATACTTATTCATTCCATTAAAAAAACTATATATTATTGAATATATTACATAAATACAATAATTTTGTAAACTAAATCAAGGATAACGTAAACCACTTCGTCCAAAAATCATTAATTATTTCCATGGTAATATACAATATCCAATTTACTTTATTCATATCTGTCATATATTTAATCAAACTAAACACCATTTTATCAATTTCAGGAACATATTAGGGGTTACCTTCATTTAATAAAAATATCACGATGCCATTAGATCACTTTTCTAGGTTATGAACACCATTCAACATATTTTTAAAAATCCTTAATGAAAAATGTATACAAAACAATCCTTATATATTTCACAATTCATATAAAATAATTATTTAATTACAATAGATAATCACTTAAATAATAAAAAAATCATTATCAAACCATTAACTAGGATTCATCATCTTATTACTTAAAACCTCTTTCCTATATTATGGAATATGAATCATGTATTGACATCCATAAACCTCAATTTAAACATGATTCTTATGTTTAAAATAAACAACACTGTTAGAACAATCCATACCTTTCATATTTCATTTTTTGTCTCCTCATCATTACTAGTATAACCATTACTTATAACAAATTTCTGATTCTCCTCAGGATATTTACCACTAGGACAAAAATTTTTATAATACCCACAATTTCCACATTTGAAACATTCAACCATCGATGATATCTTAGAGTGGCCATTATTATTATTCATTATGTTAAATGAGAATTTCATTTTTCCTATACAATTACTTGATTTGTGTACTTATTTTCCACACTAAAAACATCTTCTCGTTCATATAAGACATCCACTTGGGTGCTTCTTCTTACATTCTCAACATATAGGAAATTGAATATTTTTCTTCCACGATCTCCACTGCCAGAACTCTAAATGAACTCTATCATTCTCTTATTTAGTGTGTTTGAGACATGGTTAATATATAAACACAAATTTTATGTATATAAACCCTTTTAATATATTTTTATTAAGGTAATTTGGTTATTAATATTTTGGGAGAGTTTGGGCTGGTTTTGGGGATTTTCTAAGGGCACACGGTTTGAGCACGGTTAGGTGAAACTCTATAGAACCCCCAAGTCAATCGTACAAATTGAGGTAGTGGGATTCACATGGTGTCCACATGTATTGTCTAATAATGTGAGAAAAAAATGTAGTGGAACCATTTGGATAGTAGTAGGATCAAGAATAGCACACAATTTTTTTAACAGTGTAAGCTAACCACACACGACTTTAAAAATGGGCTTTTTAAAAATAGGTCACTTGGGATTTAACCTAAATGCCCTAAACTTCCTCACAATAGAACCTCACTCATTATTTCTTGTCCTAAATGGTAATTATTCCATTACAACTCATTTGGGTAGTGATTCGTAGGGTTTTCAAGGTGTAGTGAAGGTGGTTGTTCTCCAGTATGTCTCTTCTCTTGGTTGCTTCTTGGTTTTCCTTAGATCTAGTTCTCCCTCTCTCTCGGTTTTCTAAATATAAATATTTTATAGGTAGGTATAGTGATTTTTATGCCTAAAATTATGATACCTAGGATTTTTAATGTTATGAAAAGAGATCTAGGGAAGTTTTTTAGAGTTTTCACCCAAATATGTGGTGCAGTTACTCATTGGCTAATTTCACCGAAAACCTAAGATAAATGGATTCTATCTTAAATCCATTTTTCTAGAACTAGAATCCTTATCTTAAATTATTTTATTTTACAAGAATTTTTTTGTGATTATGATTTGGGAAGCTTTATGGATATTCATTTTGTTATGATTTTTAAATTTTGGATAAAATGGGGTATTACAGTGAAATGTTCTTGATGCCAGATTTTAAAATGACGATTTTAAAATTGGTTTCTTGGGTTGATTTATAAAAATGATTTGTGAAAATGGTTTTCAATAAAAGGGTTTGTTTTTTAAGGTAATGTGGCATGTATAATTTTCTAATAGATTGTTTGGGTTGGAAATGGTTGTCTGCATAATGTTGTGGCCTTGGTATTCTATATTCTTGTTTGTTAGTTAAGTATTAATGAATGTGATTGAAATGGATGTGATGTGGGAGGGGAGTAAATATGTAAAAATGGTATGTATAGTGTATGGAAGGGTTATCATCAAGGATAAGTGGGTGAGAATTACCACTAGATTGGGAAAGTAGTAAATGAGCTTGGACGGTAAGTTCCACTGTGATTGTTACACTGAGTTGAGTGTGTGAAACTTTATGTCTATGTTTTTATTATACATGTGGCTAAAAAAGATAAAATTTTTGTGCTAATATTTGATGGTAAAATGGATTATAGTTAGGTTGTTTGTTTTCCTTTTTATTGTGTGGATTTGGGTGAAAAATTACTTGGTAAGGGTGTTTTTGGATTACTGGATATTGTTGAACTATTTGGTATTTTATATAAACTACTTTATATAAATGTGATAATAGTTATATCCTAGTGTTGTGTACAGGTAAATACTTTGGGGAAAACCTACTATGTATTATTACACACCGCATTCTTTGGAACTTGGATGATTTTGTAGATGTGGTATTATGGGATACAAAAAAGGTAAATCATCTCATTTTTCAAGCAGTTCATCTTGATTATTGGGTGGTATTATGGTTCTTGGAGAATGTATCTTGGTGTGGAGATTTGAAGTGTGTCATGATTTCCTTTGGGTCCTATTGATGATTCTTCCACTTGGTACTCTGATTTTTGGATTTTTGTGATTTATTTGTATTGGTTTTTAGGAATTGTTATGGAAGTTTTTAGTTGTTTGGTTGTCTATTAGTAATGTTTTATCATGGTTTACTTTTTTTATATACATCATGTAGTTTTGGTTGTTTATGGATGGTTTAGTTGGTTGGTTTTATTGTAAGGTAGAATTTTTCCCCAATTGTTCTTGAAGCCCTTAGAATTTATTTCATTCTTTTGGTGTCTTTGGAATGCCGCCTAATTCTAAGAAGCATATCACAACATTCTCAATGAAATGAGGAATGGGGGGATGTTACAAGTGATATAAATTGTTAGGTAATTTTTTATTGGTTCTCGGTCCTGGTCATATATTTTACATTCATTCTCAGGTCATTCCTTGAGTCAGGATGGTAGAAAGGAGTTGGATTGTCAGAACATTAAATGTATAAAAAAAATGAAGTAACTAACCCTTTTATACTAAAATTAAAGTTACTAGGGATTTTGGTACATAAGTGTTTTGGAGACACTTATAGACATTGTAAATCTCATTTTCATGGGTTTATCCAATCAGATGAGCATGAAATTCATGGTATAAATGACTTCCTTCTAGGATTCATATTTCATTAGCATAATTATTTATGCTATGGTATGGATATGTGGACTTGTGAAATATCCTGAAATTATTTTCAAATGTGAGGATTTGAAATGTGGATAGTTATGGTATTTAAAAAGGGGTCAATTTTCAAAACAAGTTATATTTTCAAAAAATTGTGCAACATGGGAACTATGAACTTATGGAAAGTCTGGTTGTGATAGTTGTAATGTAATTGAATTTGAAATAGTATGCCTTTTATTTCTAAGGGAGGGAGACATATGGTTGTTTTTGTATTGATAGAAATGGAACTGGGTAGGCATCATAGAGACCAACTGGAAGAGGCTACTGAAAATGTGGTTACAATTGAGCCCCAGGTGAACCAACATCTAATGAAGGGTAGAGTGAAAGCTTTCCATGCCATGGAATGTGGGAATAAAGTGGATGATCCAAAGCATGCGGATCATGCAGTTCAATTTAAAAATCAGAATCCACCCATCTTTAGGGGCGATTTAGAACAAAAAAAAGGAAGAGGCATGGTTGAACAAAATAAATAGGATATTTGAATTCCTCGGAACACTGATAGAGTTAAAAGTAAAATTATAAATATATATATTGGAAGATATTACTCGTCAGTGGTGGGAGTTGGTGGTCTAAGATGGAATGAACCAAGGTATGACATGAGATGGTTTTGAGAAGTTGTTTAACAAAATATTATACCCTCATATGTTTATAATTTATCACATAACAAATTTTTTTCATTTAAAGCAATAGTTCATCTCAGTAATAGAATATGCGACTATGTTTATGAACATAGTGTGGTTTGCACCCGATGTGGATAGTAGTACATCGTTGACAGAACATATTTTTGAATATGGTTTGAGGTAGGAAAGTCATTATAAATTAGAATTGTTATGTATAAATTATTTCACGAAAATGGTGAATAGATATATAGTGGATGAAAAAGATATTTTTGGGGCTATAAGTAGGGGAAAAATATTGGTACCCACGCGAAATGGTGGGAACTATAAAATTGGGATCCATAGGAAGAGGGGAACTTATTTATAGGCTAAGGGTATGGCTTAGAATATGATTAAAGGATCGAGAAATATTCTTATGAAGCCTCAAAGTAATCCGGGATATTTTCAGTGTCGTTCTATAGGCCACATCAAGTTGGATTGTATGACACAGCCTCAAGCATGTCATAACTGTAAGAAGATGGGTCATCATCATTGTTATTGTTGTAATGCTCCAAGGTTGGGTGTTTTTAATACTCATCAGGGGTCTCATGAATCCTTTTCCACGATGAGATGGGGTATGTATTAGAAAAAAGTTAGTAATGGTGATTGCAGGAACACCATGACTCCTCAGTAGGGAAATAAGGAGCATAGTGTGGCAAGAAATTAGCTGTTTGGAGGTGATTAGGTTGTGATGGATGATCAGTCGAGACCATTAATGGTGCAAGGTACAATCCTTTTAAATTATACCTTAAATAAAGTGTTTTTTTGAAGGTGATTTACATTCTTTTATTTCTTCTCATGCTGTTATTTTTATGGGTTTAAGTGTGGAAATGATGCCTTCAGTTATAAAACATTAAACTACTCTGGGTCAAAGAGAGTGTCAAGATTTCCTACATAGAACATTCTGTATAGTTGAGGATGGGGTTGAGTTGATGTGGTATTTCTCAATGATTAAAATGGATTATTATGATACAATATTGGGAATATATTGGTTGGAATTGTTTAAGGATCACATCAAAAATTATGTGTAAGCGGTTATTTTTATGATGGGTGATTGCATTGAGCATCTATTTAGAGGAGAGAAAAGTATGAAGGAGGGTGAAACTAGCTTGTTGTCCCAAAAAGTTGGGATGATATCGTATTAGTTGGTAGCTTTGTCTTTGGTATTGATGGAAGAGGATGAGAGAAGTAGTTTTCCAGCAGTGGTTGATTAGTGTCTAGATTTCTTTCCTAAATAATTCATAGGTTTCCCACCTATGAGAGAAGTGGAGTTTATGATTGATATTTTTCTGGGGACTAGTCCTATCTCACTTATATCTTACAAAATGTAACTAGTAGAATTTAGGGAAATGAAATTCTAGTTGGAAGATCTAGAAAACAAAGGGTTCATTCAGCCTAGCACATATATGTGGGTAGTGCTAGTTTTATTTGTTAAGAAGGAGGATGGAACTCATCGACTATGTGTTAACGATCATAATATTAACCAAGTTATGATAAAGAATTGGTATCCAATTCCTCACATTGATGGAATATTCGATCAGTAGAGGCAATATTAGTGGTTATACAAGAATGACTTACAATTAGGATATCATCAATTACAAGTGCAGATGGAGGATATTCCAAAACAACTTTTAAAATTAGATATGGCCATTATGTGTATGTGGTTATTCACTCAGGTCTTATGATTTAACCAATGATGTTCACGGTATTGATAAATTAGATATTTTAGAAATATCTAGATTCTTTTATGGTGTTATTCATGGATGTTATACTGGTGTATTCAAGGACAAGGGTGGAGAATGAGAAACACTTGACAATAGTGTTGGAGATATTGAGAGATCATCAATTGTACAAAAATTTGTCAATGTGTGACTTTTGGAAAGAAGAAGTTCTTTTCCTTGGCCACATTATTTCTTAGAACATGTTTTTAGTTGATTTAGAATAGATAAAGGTTGTTTTCTCATGTAAACACTAAATAATGTCTTTGAGATAAAGATATTCCTTGGTTTAGCTGGGTATTATTGATGATTTTTTCATGAATTCTGATGATTAGCTTCACCAATGATAGATTTGAAAAGAAAGAATGTTCTATTTCAGTGGAATTAGAAGTATAAGAAATATTTTTAGGAGTTTAAGGGTTATCTGACATTAGAACCAATATTTGTTTTTTCAGAACTATGAAGAGGGTATGTGACATATTTTGATTCATCAGGATCAGGATTGGGGTGTGTTCTCATGACAAGAGATCATCTGGTTTTGTATGGCTTATTAAAATTGATGTTGCATGAGATGAAATAATCAACTCATGACTTGGAGTTGGAGGTGGTGGTTAATGCTTTGAAAATGTGGCATCATTATCTCTTTAGTGATTAATTCATGATGTATACTAATCATAATATCATGAAGCATATTTTCTCATAGAGAGATATTAATTTGAGGGAAAGGATATAGATAGAGTATGTCCATATGTTTGAATTTAACTTTATGTACACAATGTGTAAGGGAAATTTGGTGGAGAATGAATTAAGAATAAATTTATATGATCAAGTGGAAAAACAAGCATCAAATCCACGGTAATTTATGTTGATCATAGCGGACATGTGGTTGGAATGTGAAGATAGTGGTGATTTAGAAGTTTTTATTCTGGTCTTGTTGGTTCTTGACAAGTTTGGATTGGTTAAAAAGTAGTAGATATATGATTTAGAGTGTTTATCTATGAGGTTGAAACCCAATGGTGGGGAGACCATTGAGGTCTATAAACTAAATGAAAATTCAGTGTTGTGCTTTCAGAATCAGATGGTTGTACTAGTGTATTTTCAAGAAAAACTCCCCAATGACTATCATCATTCCAAATGGGCTATCCATCATGGAATTCAAAAAATTTACAAGGCATTAAAATCATAGTTTTGGTGGGTGGGTATTAAAAGGAATGTGGATATATTTTTTATTGAGATGCTTGACTTATCAGCAAGTCAAGGTGGAGCATCAGTGGTCGATATGTATGTTACATTATTTACCTTTCCCAGTATGGTAATGAGAGTAGATAGCAATGGATTTTGTTACAGGTCTCCCATGAAGGGTCAGAAAGCACGATGTTATATGAGTGATAGTTGATCGACTAAAAAATTCGGTCTCTTTCATCCCTATTCATGAATCTCATAAGGTGAAGGATCTATACAAAATCTATATCCATGAGGTGGTAAAGGGGTATGATGTTATAGTTTCTATTGTATTAGATAGAGATAATAGATTCACATCTCATTTATGGAAATCCTTACACCAAGCCCTTGGAAATCAGGTGATGATGAGTACAACATATTATCCTCTGGCGGATTGGAAATCTGACAAGAAAATAAAAATTTTAGAAGATATGTTACAGGATTGTGTGATGGATTTTGGTGACTCATGGAGGATCACATTTCATTGGTGGAGTTATCCTATAATAACAGTTATCAGGACTTAATACATATGGATCTATTTGAAGCACTGTATGGGAATTTGTGTTGTTCTCCACATTGTCAGGTTGAAATGGGTGAGACCTTGATGATTAGAACAAACCTTTTCCAAAATTATATGGAGAACATCATGTTGATCAGGAAGATAATGTAGATGGATCATAGTTGTCAGAAATTGTATGCGGACCATCATCAATGACCATTTTTAATCAAGGTGGGTAATAACATGTTCTTGAGAATATCTCTGAGGTTGGGACATCATCATTTTGGAAAACATGGAAAGTTATCTCCATGGTATATTAGGGATTTTCAAATACTTGAGTAGGTCGTAGAGGTGGTGTATCGATTGGATTTTCCACCATGGTTAAGTGCAGTTCATAATATGTTTCATGCACCACAGTTGAAAAAGAATCCGCCAAATTGTGACCATGTGATTAGATGATACCATGTTGAGCCAAATTTAGATGCATCATTGGTGCATGTGCCTATGTGTATTTTGGATATACAATAACAATTCTTATAAAGTAAAAGAATCAGTCTAGTTCAGGTATTTTTGGTGGAATGGTTGAATTCAGGATGAGACTTGGGAGTGGGAGAAAGACATGTGTGAGCAATGGCTTGAGCTCTTTCAGAAAAGCGATGGTTCTCTACTTTTTGAGGATGAAAAGTACGATGGTAGGGAAAATTAAACAACCACATTTTGAGATATGTAACCCTTTTTATGTATTATTTATGTAGGTAAAGTGGTAGGTTAATTTTTGGGAGATTTTGATAAGGTTTTCGAATGGTTTTGGGTGTTTTCTAAGGGTGCGCAGTTTGAGCACAGTTAGGGGAAACTATGACGAACCCCCTAGGTAACTATGTAACTTGAGGTAGTGGGATTCACATGATTTGTGCAAGGTTTTTAAAACTATGTGACAAAACCATGTGGGTCACCCTTTGGATAGTAGCAGGAGCATGGTTAGCACATGGTTTTTATAATTGTGTGAGATAACCATGCGCGAATTTAAAAATGGGCTTATTAAAAACAGGTCAGTCAGGATTTAACTTAAAACACCACGAAAATCCTCCAACTCGAACCTCAGTTAGTATTTATTGTTCTCAAGGGTAATGATACCTATCCCACTCATTTTGGTAGTTATTCAAAGGGTTTAAAAGGTGTGGTGAAGGTTGTTCTTCTTTGGTATGTCTCCTCTCTTAGTTGCTTTTTTGTTTTCCTTAGATCTCATTATCACTCTCTCACTGATTTAAATATCTACATCAATTTCATGTATATATAGGGTTTTTTGTTTCCTAAAATGATGATAATTGGGATTTTTAATTTTAGGAAAACATATCCAGGGCAGTTTTGTGGAGTTTTGACCCAGATTTGTGGTGCGGTTTCCCATTGGACAATTTCACAGAAACCCTAATTTAGGTGGCTTCTCTCTCAAATCCATTTTTCTATAACTAGAATACTTATATTCAATTATTTGGATTTTCTTAAATTTTTTGTGATTATTATGTGAGAAAATTTATGAAAAATGTATTTTTTGATGATTTGTGGATTTTGTGGAAAATGGGGTATTTTGGTGAAATGTTCCTGATGTTGGATTTTAAAATGTAGATTTTAAAATCGGTTTCCTGGGTTTATTTATGAAAATATTTTATGAAGATGGTTTTAAATAAAATTATTTGTTTTATTGTATGGTAATGTGGTATGGATAATGTCTGAAAAGATTGTTGGGGTTGGAAATGGTTGTTTTCAAAATGTTGTGTCCATGGTGTGCTATATACTTGTTTGTTGGTTAAATATTTATTAATGTGATTAAAATGTATGTGATGTGGGTGGGGAGTACTACTTAAAAAATGGTAGGTATAGTGGATGGAAGGACCACCATCAAGGATAAGTGGAAAGGAAGTACCACTAGATTGGGAAAGTAGAAAACTGGCTTGGATAGGATGTTCCACCATGATTGCTACACCAGGTTGAGGGTGTAAAACTATATGAAAATGTTTTGATTATGAAAGTGGCTAATAAAGATGAAATTATTATGATAATATGTGATGGTAAATTGGATTATTGCTTGTTTTTTGTCTTTCCATTATATTTTGTGAATTTGGGTGAAAAATGTCTTGGTAAGGGTGTGTTTGGATTGCTGGAAATTGTTGCACTATTTTATGAATTATATAAAATGATTTATATAAATGTTCTAATAGTTCTATACTATTGGTTTTTGTAGGGAATTTATTTGGGATAAAAAATATTGGGTATTATTACACACCCCCTTCTTTGGCACTCTGGCTTTTTTTTGCAGATGTTGTATTTTGGGATACAAGAAAAGGTAAAGCATCTCATTTTTCTAGCAGTTTGCCATGATGCTTGGGAGGTATTGTGGTTCTTGGATAATGGAGATATTGTGAAGCTGTGGAGAATGTCATTGTTTACTTTGGGTCTTGTTGATGAGTCTTCCTTCTGGTACTCCGATTTTTGGATTTTTTTGATTTAGTTTTATTTGTTTTTGTGAATTTTTATAGAAGAGTTTGGTTGTTTAGTTGTCTCTTGGTAATGTGTTATAATGGTTTACTTTGTTGACATGCATCAGGTAATTGTGGTTGGTTATTCCTTGTTTGGTTGGTTGGTTTTATTCTAAGGTAAAACCATTACATAATTTTTCTTGAATCCCTTGACATTTATTGCCTACCTTTGGTGCCTTGAGAACATCACCTAAGACCAAGTAGCATCTCACCGCTTTATCAAGACAATGAGGAAGGGGTGGGATGTTATAGTTAATGTAAAAGTTATTAATAATATATCATGATAAATTATTATCCATAATCAGAATATCCTATACTCTAGTTTTAACCACATTTGGTTTCTCATCAACACATTGCTTATCAAATTCATCAATGATCTAGTTTTTCCCAGTTCTTGTCATTGAATAAAACCAAAAAGAATAATGTGAGTAACAATTTTTATAGCGAGGAACCAGATAATCAATAAAAATCACTTATTGGATGTCTAAATCCTTACACCTTATTTTTAATCTATGACGCCTTAGGTTTATCTTAGATCATTCATAATCATCATCTATTTAAATCTATCATGATCATTATTAGAGAGTTTGAAAATTTATAAATCATAGACCCTGGGAGTGTTAAACCAGGTCTGTAATGGGGCCCATTATCATGCACCAAGTAATGATAAAGTATACATAAATTAACCCTTTAAGGAGTTATTATCCCTAGGAACCTTTGTTCTAGATCCACATTCAATTTTAGTATTCGGATAGGGAGGTTATTTCTTAGAAACCACCCACTCTATCCTTTACCAAAATTCCAAGACATTTTCCTATACTTTGACTCACATATTAATTTATCCTTAAATGTTTCCCTATAAATATCCTTATAAATATCCATATGGATATTAGTAATGTTTTCTCATCCATGCTTTGAATGGTTAACTAAACCATTCCTTTGATACAAAGAACAAAGACCTAGAGTTTTCACACATAGATATTACGTATGTTAGATGAATATTCATTAAATTACACAAACACATACCTAAGGATATTAATGGTTTAGTGAATTTAGACACTAGACACAAATTTTTATTAATTGAAATATATTCAATATATCCTATAAATATCTTCCAACATAGCACTCTTCTTAGACATACCCTACTTAAAAAATTTCTTTATAACCTGGGGAAAGGAAACAAAAGAAATGGTAAGATTAGATACTCCGTAAGGGTAAAAAAGAGAAATACATAAGAATAATATGAGTATAGGGGTATGAAAATATGATAATAACATTTGAAAACCACACCTTTCAAATAAAATACCATAATTTTGAGTCATGGAATAAATATTGGAAGTTCATAAGATATGAATAATAAGGAAATAAAAAATTATGAGCCATGACAGCAGACAATTTTGATAATACATAGACTTTTTTCATACATATAAGTATATAAAATAATTTATATAGTAGTCAAGGGTCACTACCAAGGCTATCATTGTGGAATTATTTCACTCCCCAAACCATCATAGCTGTAAGGTTTACTCCAAAGACCATCATAATGGAAAATACCTCTTTCGAACCATGTTTACTCCTTATTTCAGTCCATTCTATCTCATGATATATAAATATTTACCCAATTAATTTGAGGGATATATAGGTCTCACATATCACTTAATGAAAATAATACATATGTGTGCCACAAGATCATAAAACATTAATCATATCACAACCCATGAAATGAAACGTGTATCATAAATATTTCATCATAATATAAAACGTGGACAATGAACATATTTCATAATAATTTTATAATTTGATCACAACATGACATGTTAAAAGAGGTGGGTTTCATAATCATTTCATCATGGTATAACATGTGGAAGAGAAAAAAATTTCATAAGCATCCTTCCATCATAAACCTAAACCATTCAAAGAAATAAAAAGAATCGTATCTTTCGATAATAGCTGCAGTAAGGCATAGGTAACATCAATGGATGTCATATTAGATGGAAAATTATTTTGAAATATCATTTAATACATTTCGGGAGAAAAATAACTTTTCTCTGAAAATAACTTTTTAAAAATAAATATTCATAAAATATTTTTGAAGTCATGTTCTTTGAAAATGTCCTTGAAAAACTATAAAGGATGTTTTACAAATTATTTTAAATATATCATGAGGAAAATATATTTTCCAATTTGATTTTTTAAATATTACTTTTTAAAATCCCTTTCTTTTAAAATAACCTTGAAAACTTATAAAGGAGGCTTTACAAATAATTTAAATCATTTATTAAAGAAATTATCCTTTTGGATTTGAATAACACCTTTTAAAACATATATTTTTTTTTCAAAATTCTTTTAATTGAAAATAAACTTGGAATATTTTAAAATAATCTCCAAAGAAATTATTTTTCATATTGTTAGGAAATTTAGTTTATTCCATACATGTTAAATTGAAGATTCCTTTCACATTTTTGATAAAGAACCAATATGAATTATTTATAAAATGACATGAATATTAATTTAAAAACATTTAAAAAAAATTAAAACATGTGTAAAAATTTCTTTATAAAATTATTTGGATAATGAAAACAAAAATTTTCAAAAAAACATTTAGAAAACATGGTTTTGGAAGAAAAACAATTTTTCGATGGAAGAGAGAAATAAAGAATATTTTTCTTTAAATTGTTTTGGAAATAATGAGTATAGAAAGAGTTTAAAATGAATGGAAAACATGTATTACATATAACTAAAAATTTGAGAAGAAAATATATAAGTTTCTTGAGGGATGGATCATAAAATTTTATCATCAGAAACATAATAAAAAATAACCTTTATAAATAAATACATTGTAACATAAAATCGTTACCACTTTGGTACAATTTAATTTTAATCCACATGATAGAATAATATAAAATGGATATTATAATATAATTAGAAAAAATAAAGTCATGACATTTCATTTCAAAGGGTCTCTATATACACCTCATAAAAGAAGATAGGTTCAAAACATAACATATGTCTCAAGGAGTACAAATTGAAATAAAAATCCCTTACTGCTATGGTAATGTTTGATCCATAAACCCTGTAAAAGAGATATTTTAAAATTGATATGTAAATCAAAATAAATTTCTGTATAATAATAATAAAATACATTCATGGGTAGTTTATACACCACATAAAAGAAATAGGTGGTGAATATTGAATGTGTCTCAAAGAAGTAAAAAGTGAGATGAAAATGCATTACCGATTTAGTAATATTTTGATTTATAAGAAAAAATTAATGATATAATCAAATAAAACATTAAATTTAATGAAAATAAGTATATTAATTATATAAAATGCGAATGTTTTAGTATATACACCATATGAATTAAAAGTGCGGTGAATTTTCATATGTCCCCCAAAAATAAAATAGATATTATAAATACCTTACCATAAGTATCAAATTACTTAGTACACATTAAAACCTAATGTTTAATAAATATATGTTTATTATATAGATATTAATTAAACACAAATATAAATATCATACCATATATGATATACTTATTACCTTTTATTACCCTTATTGACAATTCTATCTTAAAGTCACATTTCAGGAAATGACTGATTTGTTTTTCGTGTATGTTTTGATTTATTATTTTTGGACATATTAATTTGATCATGATAAAATTATATACAGAATTTAAAACATGATATAAATATAAAATATATTAAATATAAATTTATTTAGAGTGATCCATAATATTTATAGATAGAAAATGAAATACAACATTCATGGAGGTGGTAGGTCATTCATACACATGAATGCTGTTTTACATTTTTCCAATGGAAATAAAGAAATAAAGGTAAATAATATATTACCACTGAATAATAATTTTTATTTCATATATATCACATATTTTCATTAAAACCATACTTATTAATTTTCATGTAAATCCTGAATGAATCACATCAATTTACGAGGCGATAGTCCACTGTACACACAAAAAACGTTATCATATTCCCAAGAAATGAAAAGTAAGAATGAAAATATGATATAATGATTAAATAATTATAATAATAGAATAATTAAAATATATAAATAATAAATCCATAATTATATCAAGCTATGATAGGTGGTTATGAAAAACTAATAACATTGGTTTCTGAGGCAGTAGTTCACCGTACACTTGAATAATGATTTCATAACCCATTTGATAGAATAGGAAAAGGATTTAGGATATTAAATTAACATAATAAAATCTAATTATTTATAATATAATTATGTTATTATATCATAATTTTTTAACAATAATTTAATGAGTTGTATAATGAATTTAAATAAAACGCTGGATTAGGGACGCTACCACTTCTTTAGAAACATCTTCTGTTTCACACCAAAAGGACAATTAGGTTGGATTTATGATCAAAATAAGTATTATAGGATTATATGATGGAATTAGGGAATTTATTTGGGTAGGTAGTGTCTGAACTAAATAATTTTATAATTGCGAATAGTTGAGGAGGGGGGTTCTCATAAGTGAGGTGAGTGAGACACTTATAATTTTTGAATATAAAAGGTGTAACTATATTTTTCACATTACAAAAGCCTTAAAAATGGTAAATTATCAATCCCAAGAGATATAAGGTAAAAATATGGCCATAAATTTGGCGTTGTATAAGTTTTGGGTTACTTTTGACCCTTTTATTTTTAGTTTAACCTCCAGTAAATCTATTTTTTCCTTAATCGTGGTAAATAGTTTTGAGTATTTGTACTATTATTTTTGGTAAAAAAATAATTTAAACATATTGTATAATATAAGTTATTATTATTCCAAATATGGAATTAATTTTTTAAAATTATATTCACATAAGTAAAAAAAGTTAACTTAGAATTAATCCCATAAACAAGACGAGAATGCGAGTTTCAAAGAGAAAAGGTTCAAAAGTTTTAAGAGTATTTATATAAAAATTCAATAATAAAATGATTCAAATGAACTAAATTGGATTAATAGATACAAAATTGAACTATTATTTTCCTTTAAAACCAACTTAATTTTTTTTTGTTTTTAAAATATTCAAAAGAAATGACAATTCTTATTAAAAACAAATATTTTTATTATTCATTGAAAAATTTATCTTCTCAAAAAATTATCATAAATCCAATATAATATAACATTTAAAATATTATTTCAAACATTTACATTATTTTTTCAATTTTTTCTAAAATTTGAAAACATTAGTTTCAAAACAAATTCATAAATGGCGACAAACTTCTTTTTTGAAAAATACTATTTAGGTGTAAATTTTGATTTATTATTATCTCTTTCTTAGAAAATAAAAAGGATGAATTTTAAAAATTTTATTAAATATATAATATACAAATTTCATTAAAATAATTCACCAAAAGTGATTTTTTAAATTTATTGATGAAAAACACATTTATGTGCATAAAAATAATTTTCAGAAAAATATTTCCTTTATTTTAAAATTGTTTTTATTTTCATTTATAGTTAATTAGTCACAAAAGACTTCATTATATATATATATATGTTTATGCCATATATTTTTATAACATAGTTAATTTTATTCATATCCTCTATTCCAACGGCTAATAAATAACTATAAAAATATTTTAATAATATGTAACATTTCGTTTAAACTAAATTTTAAATGTAATGCAAGCTTAACTAGGTGTTTAAGGTGATGAGAAATATCAAAAAAATTAAATTTATTTTAAAAAATATTTCATAAAAACTTTATGTGTTATATTATACTATCTTTAAAATGATTTTCTCTCTATATATTTGTCACTTAGGTACCAACAACTGAGGATACATATGCCTTATTACATCCTTAGATTCCCATAGAGCTTCCTTTAGTTGGTGGTTTTGTCACAAAATCATTAACGAGGTGATTGGTATTCTTTTATAGAACATTCTCTCTACGATCCATAATCTCAACCAATTTATCCATAGAGGAAATATCATTCTACATCAGTACAAGAACTGAGTTCAGTATGCACAATGGATAAGGTATGTACATCTTCAAGAGAGATACATGGAACACATCTTGAACCTAATAAAGGTTTGGTGTAAGCTCCAGTTGATATATTACCATCCTGATATGATTAAAAATATCAAAGGGACTGATATAGCTAGGGATTATGTTCCCTTTTTTATAGTAACTAAAATTTCATCATTCGGTTATGATTTGATCAATTTTTTCTTCATATATTACTTTATGAAATGAAGATACTTTTTATACGTAAATCACTTGTCGATTATAAGATCCATAAAAGAATGCCAATTCATTATTTATTTCTCAAGTTATTATAAAAATAGAATTTTTAGGATATGTTATGCTTAAATATTTATATTGTTAAGTAATACATTAATATATAAAACCTCATTAAAATTCAACATAAACCATTACATAAATGGTTAAACTTATAACCCTTCAAAAATTTAAAATTTATATTTAAGGTACCAAAATTTCTCAAAATCAATTTTACATTAATCCCCCAATTATCAAAAAGTAGCTCTTGATTGTCACTTACTAAAAATTTGAATACCTTAGTTATATATTTTATAGACTCATGGTAATAACCATAATTACCATTAAACATTATTGAAAACATACACACATCCTCATTCCTTGAATAAAACCACATATTATTGAATGTATTCCCTAAATACAATAATTTTATACAATCCATCAGTGATAACATAAAGAGATTTGTCAAAAAATCATTAATCTGTTCCAAAGTCATCAATACTATCAAATTTACATTATTCATATCAATAATATATTTATCCCAACTAAACATCATTATCTAAAAATAAGTAACATATTAAGGGTTAACTTCTCTTAATCAAAATATCACAATGCCATTAAATCACTTTTCTAAGTTATTGTCACCATTAAACACATCTTTTAAAATCCTTACGAAAAAATCCATATATATCCCATGATTCATATAACATAATTTTATAATTTAAATACATAAATACTATAATCAAATCACTTCCTTCTCAAACCATTGAATAGGATTAATTATCTTATCCCTTAAAAACTCTTTACTAAAATATGAAATATGAATCATTTCTTGACATTTATCAACCAAAATTTAATCATTCTCTTCATTTATAACATAAATAATACTATTTTAACATCACATTCCTTTCATATGTCATTTTTAGTCTCTTTTTCATCAACTATATAACCATTACTCATACCTCGTTGATAATTATTTTCATTGTCTTTCCCCTAAAGAAATAGATTTTCGTAATTCCCATACCTTCCACATTTTAATCATTCAACCATAAATGATATATTAGGAAGAAAAATATTTTTATCCAATTCATTAAAGGAACAATCATTTTTCCTCTACAATTACTTTTTCATTCTTTATTTTCAATTCTCAAAACATATTCTTTTTCCTCTAGGAAATAAACATAGGTGCATTTTCCCACATTATTAACATATAGAAAACTAAATATTTTTACTATATGGTTTCCACCACCTTAACTCTCAATAAACTCTATCCTTATCTTCTTTTATGAGTCTGAGAGTTGTATATGGTAAAGGTTTTCAATCATATGTCATGATAGATAATTTGGAATAATCAAAGTATCCTACTCTCTAGTTCTAATCCCATTTGGTTTCTAATCAACACGTAGTCTATCACATTCAATATAGATCAAGTTACTTTTGGTTCCATCCATTGAGTAAAACCAAAAATCATAGTGGGGAAACCCTTAATCAGTAAAAATCACTTATAGGATTCCTATATCATGACACCTTCTTTTTAATATATGATACCTTATTTTTATCATAGGAAATCCATAGTCATAATCTATTTATGTCCTTTATGTTGTTTCATAAATAGTTTGTTAATTTTTAAAGTATATCCCATAGGAGATTTAAACAAGGTGTGTAGAAAATCCCATTATCATTCCCTAGGAGACAACAAAGTCCAGCTGAATGTGTCCTTTTCAGCTTTATTACCCCTAGGTACCTTTTTATCAGAGACACATGCACTTGTATTATCCAAATAGAGAGGTAATTAATTGGAAACCAATCACTCTATCCTCTACCAAAAGTATAAGAAAATTTTCTATACATTGAATCATCCATAGAATTATTCTTAGATGTATAACTAGAAATATCCTTAGAAATATCCCTAGGGATATCACTAAAAGTTTCTCAAACAATTTTCCAAAGGTTAACTAAAAATTTCCTTTGATACTAAGTACAATGACCCGGGATTTTCATGAACATGAATTACATATTTTATATGAATATTCATTAAATTTCACAAACACACACCTGATGACCATAATGGTTTAGTTCTTTACGAGACTATTCAAAAAATATTTTTATTTTTAAAAAAATTATAGACCTATTTTATAAAGATCTCCCAAAATAGTAATCTTCTAAGATTACCCCAACATAAAAATTATCTTCATAACTTAAGGAAAGAAAATATAAGAATGGATGAGCTTGATTAGTAAGGGTAAATAAAGGAGGCATGTAAGCATAAAATGAGAATAAGGGTATGAGAACATGAATATAACATTTTAAAACCATACCCTGCATATCAGAGATCATAATATTAAGTAATGATATAAATATTGGATGTTCAGAAGACATGAATCATAAAGAAATTAAATAACATGATCTATGAGACCATAAAATTGGAATAAATGATATATTTTTGGCATACACATAAGCATATAAAACAATTTCCATAGTATTCAAGGATCACTTCCAAGAAAATCATAATTGAATGGGTTTACTGCCAAAACTATCATAGTAGTCAAGGTTCAATCCCAAGGACATCATAGTAGTCAAATTACCTTACTAAACTAGGTTCACTACCAATTACAATCCTTCCTATATCATGTGATATAAATATTTATTGAATTCAATAGAGGTAGATATGGGTCACACTTTTTACATAATAAAAATCATACGCATGTGTTCCATGATATCATAGAGTATTCATCACATTATAACCCGGGAAATGAAATGGGTTTCATAAACATTCATTTTATCATAAACTATATAAAACATAGATATTTCATAATCATTTAATCATTACATAATATCATACCCCATGAGATAGGTGCGTTTTATAAGCGTTTCCTCATGTTTTAACCCATGTAAGAGAAAAAGGTTTCAAAAACATCATTCCAACATAAATGTAAACCATTTAGATAAATAATAGGAATGGTATCCTCATGGGGTGGGGAAACAAATTATGTAATAAGTTAAAATATATTATAGTGGTTAACCTAGGTTGTCTCTAGATAAGAGTGCTTAGAAATCAATTTTTTCACTTTAAAATTAGATAATTAAGTGGTGGTTATTTTTGAAATGATTTATTTTGAAAAGAAATTAAAGGAAGAAATTTTGTAAAATATTGAAATAAAATTGAAAATAATGTGATTGAAAATAGTTATGTGAATTGGGTGATCAGGTAGAGGTCAGGTTTCCAATTAAAATGTTATCATAGTTCTGATTAATTCAATCCTCTTCTGCTAAGCCGATTAAAGTTAGATTCCACAATCACTTCCTCTCAATTATTTCCTCAATGATGTTGGTTATATTAAACCTTAACAAGATATTATTTTGGCCAAATATACTAATTTTTTTGAAATAGTTTCATATAATACCCTCAACTGGTTTAGGCAATTTCTGATTGGGTATTGTTTATCCCAAAAAATCTTGAATATTCACTACAACTCTCAGACGTACTGACGATCGCCAAGCACTTCACCACTAAGATATGATCTATTACATAGTATATAGACCAGAAACTAGTGAGGGATAAAATATTTATTCAAAAAATCAAAAATAAAAAATAATAATAAATAAAATACAATCACACAAGATAATATAAATTGTTATTACAAATTAAAATCAACTACACAAAATAGAGAAAATGTTTTATAACATTAATCCCATGAAATCATACATTAATAATGGAAATCCTACCCTTCCTCTATCATTAATAATATTTAAACCACCAGGGTAAGGGTAATTTAGAATAATGGGTAAGAATAATACATTAAAAAACTAAAATAAAGAAAAGAGGTAAAAAGAAGAACATAAAAAATATCCTTCAGAATCTATCCTCCAAAAGTTTAGCTTCAGTTCTCAAACCATATAGTGTAATAAGGAAAAGGTACCTTCTTGTAGTATGTTAGGAATGGGGTTTTACAACTACCGTATAAATTTAAGACCATTTGGAGACTTTTTTAATGAGTTATGGGCACATAAATTGAGATGACTTATTCTTTCCACCAAACATTATTCCACCTACCCCACTTTGAATGGTTTAACGACGACCTTAATGAAATAATTTCTCCATGAAATGTAATTTGGAACTTCTCATAGATTCAGATTTCGAACCCAGTTGGAATAATCCTATTTAGTGGTTGGTACCCCGAGATATGATTTCTTGAATTTGGTAAGGTCCATTCTTCTTGACAAAATATGTGTTCACATTGTTTGATTTTTTTTTTGTGTTTTTAGGAATTTGAATGGGATCATGGTCTAGAAGAATACGTTTTATCCCACAAACCATGAAATCCTAAAAAAATAAATCACTCAAATTGGATCCATATTGTAAATGTTATGCTTGAAATATAGAGGTGAAATAAAACTATTAAATTTAAATAATTATCCACTTTTCACATTTTATCTCAAAACTCATCAAAAAACATAAAATGATCCAAAAAATCTCAAATTGATTAATTGGTAGGGATAAAATTATTAAAAAACATATGAATAAATAAGAAAATATTAACTCTATCAAATCCAAAGATCATATCCCAAGTACAACATAGGTAATATCCCTTGATATCATATTATATGAAAAATGATTATTAAAGATCATTTAAAAAATATCTTAATGAATATAACTTTTCCTTGAAAATATTTTTTTTAAAGTAAAAACTCATAAAATATTTTGAAAATTATTTTCTTTAAAAATGACCTTGGAAACTTATAAAGCAATCTTTAAAAAAATTTAATACATTTCTTAATGAAAATATTCTTTTTATTTTAAATCCCCCTTTTTAAAAAATAAAATATTTTTAGAATCATTTTCTTTGAAAATAACCTCAAGAAACTATAAAGGAGGTTTTGAAAATATTTTAAAACATTTCTTGAAAAAAAAATTCTTTACAATTCAAAAAGAACTTTTGAAAACATAAAAAAGTTTAAAAATCCTTTTATTTGAAAATAAAATTGTAATATTATAAATAAAACTTCAATGAAATGATTCTTCATGAAGGTTAATAATTACTTAAATTCCATACACATTAAAATGAATATTTCTTTCACATTTTTGGTAAAATCGTAATGTGATTTTTTGGAAAAGGACATGAAGATGATATCAAAAACCCTTTAAAAAGAATTCATACATGGATAAAAAATTTCTTTAATTAATAATTTATGAAATGTAATTTTTTTTTTCAAAATCACTTTTAGAAAACATCATTTTGGAAGAAAAATGGTTTCATTGACTGAAGATATAAATAAATATGATTTTTAATAAAAATATTATTTTGAAATCACAAGTAAAAAAAGAGATAAAAATGAAGGGAAAATATTTATTCTCCATAAATAACTATTGGATAATAGAATACATGAGTTTATTGTGATACAAACCATAATATTTGGTTATTGGAAACATATACATAAAATATCCCAATAAACAATGAGATTGTAACAAAAAATATTTACCACATTGGTAACTTTTAATTGTAAGACCCATGAAGTAATAATGTTAAATTAATCTT
Source organism: Viscum album (assembly GCA_963277665.1). Classification (NCBI taxonomy): domain Eukaryota; kingdom Viridiplantae; phylum Streptophyta; class Magnoliopsida; order Santalales; family Viscaceae; genus Viscum; species Viscum album. Next base: position 994,431,350 of record OY728136.1, on the reverse strand, counting down.
AAAATATCATGATAATAAATAAATTCATGATATTAAATGTAAAAGGGGTTGTATGTACACATTATAAAATAATATAGGTGTATAACATAACACATGTCTCAATGAAGGAAAATTGAGACAAAACTCTATAACCGCTTTGGTATCATTTTAAATATAAACCCAATAAAAAAGAGATATTAAAATGAATATGTAAATCATGACAATTTTAGTATAATAATAATTAAATACATTCTTGGTTAGTATATACACCACATAGAAGAAATGAGTGATGAACATGGCATGTGTCTTATAGAAGTAAAAAGTGAGATAAAAACCCCTTACCGCGATAATAATATTTTGATTCATAAGAAATAATAAATAATAACATAAAATGAAACATTAAATATAATTAAAGCAAGGATATTAATGATTTAACATCTCAAAGGTTTAGTATATACACCATACCAAATAAATGAGTGGTGAATTTGTATATGTACCCAAGAAATAAAAGAGAGACTTGAAATCCCTTGCCATAAGTCTCAACTTCCTTCGTACACGTTTGAACATAATGTGTAATAAATATAAGGCAATTATAAATTTATTATATAATGATACATATAAATATATATATATAAATATACATATATATATATATACATATATATCATAACATATATGATTTACTTAAGACCTTTTATGACCAGTTTATTAATACTTTCATGTTAAAGTCATGTTTCGTGCAATAATTGCTTTGTTTTTCTAGTATGTTTTGATTTGTTATTTTTGGTCCTATTAATTTTATCATGGTTATATAATATTTATAATGTTAACACGGATATTAATATCATATATATTCTATATACATGTATTTATGGTGATCTATAAAAGTTGTAGATAGAAAATCAAATACACTGTACTTAGATAGGGTATGTCATACTTACTCATGAACGTTGTTTCCATTTTCCTGATGGAAATATAGAACAAAAGGTAGATAATATTACAATTAAATAATATTTTTTTGATATATATCACATATTTTTATTAAACCCGTCCCTATTAATTTCCATTTATTGCATGAAGGAATAAAATTGCTTCATGAGGTAGTAGCCCACTGTACACACGAATGACATTATTATATTCTCATTGAATGGAAACATAGAAGGATCACATGTTTTAATGATTCAATAAAAAACTTAATATAATAAATTTTATGTATAAATAATAAATCCATAATTATATCCATCTGTGAGAGGTGTTTATGGAAAACTAATAACATTGGCCCGCAAGGAGGTTGTCGACCATACACACGAAGGATGATTTTGTAACCCATTGGATGGAATAGGAGAATGATTTAGGTTATTAAATTAACATGATAAAATAATATTATTTTTAAGATAATGATTTTATTATATAATCATCATTTAATAATAATTTAACTTGGGGGAGGAACAAATAAAATTAAATACTTGATTAGGGACGTGCCCTCTTATTCAAACAACTTATTTTGGTTTGTAATAAAACACTTGTTAGGATTGATTTTTGACCAAAATAAGGATTATAGTATAATATTATGGAATTAATAAATTTATTTGTGTATTTATTGGCCTAAAAATGGGTTTTTAAGTGTGAATATGAGTGGGTAGGTGGTGGCCTTTCATAAGTGAGGTGAGCGACACACATGGAATTTTTAAAAAGAAAATGGTGTACCCTTGTTTTTCACATGAAAAAACGATCCAAAATGGTCCATTATAGAATATAGATGATATAATGTTGAAATAATTCAACCCAATGGGTTTTTTAAACGTTTTTGGTCATTTTAAACCCTTATATGTTTAGTTTAACCACTTGGTGAACCCATTTTTAGCTTAACCGTGATAATTTTTTTTTTATTGTTTTTACTATTCATTATGGTAAAAAAAAATTGACCTTATTATATAATATATATTATGATGATTCCAAATATTTAATCCATTTTAAGAAATTAAATTCATATAAGTGTAAAATTTTAATTTAAAATTAATCTTGTAGATGTGACCAGAAATCAGGGTTTCAAAGAGAGAATGTATAATTTTTTTAAAAGTTTTTATATAAAAATTTAATATGAAAATTATTAAAATGAAATAAATTGGATTTTTAGATATATAATTTTAAAAAAATTCCTTTATAAATACATTCAAATAATTTGGTTGTTTTTAAAAGCTTTAAAATTAATGGTAATTCTTAATAAAAACAACTATTCATCGAAAATTTTATCTTCTCATAAAATTATAAAAAAATCACCACAATAATTTTTTAAAAAGATTATTTTTTATTTTTTTATAAGTTTCGAAAATTATTTTTAAAATAAGTCTGCAAAATGGAACAAAATATTTTTTAAAAATATACAAATTTTAAGCATAAATTTGGATTTACTCTTATATGTTTTATAAAAATGATTTAATATGATTATTAAAAATTTGACAGAATATATAGTATATAAATTTTATTAAAATAATTAAACTAAATTTATTTTTTTAATTTATTTATGTCGAACAAATTTGAGAGAATAAAAATCGTTTTTCATTAAAATATTTCCTTTATTTTCAAATAGTTTTTATTTACATTTATAATTTATTGGCCACTAATAAAACTAATTATATATAAATTTTTAAATGATATACTGTCATAATTTAGTTAATCTTATTCATACCCACCATTACTACGGTTAGGCGATAACTATAATAAAATTTTAATAGTATTTCACATTTCGTCTAAACATGATGTTATGTGTAACGTAACATAAAATCGATGTTGTATGTGATAAAAAATATGGAAAAGATTAAATTTATTTGAAAAAAATATCTCACAAAATATCAGGGTGTTATAATGTTGAAATTAAAAATTTATGTTTTATATTTTAGAAATATGAGAAAGTTTTTTATTATAATAAAAATTATTGTTGATCATCTCTTTTAATAAAATTTATAAACGTTTATTTAATTTATTTTTTGATTTTATAGTCAAATAATTATCCTTTTATTTACTGTAAACCAATTAATTCCACAGGAATTGACCTTGTACTTGGTTTTGGTGAAAAATCATTTTTAGTCTTAAAAAAAGCATTTTTCTAAAAAAAAATTATTAAACTCTACGAACTTATATTAAAGTTAAATTTTACTGATTATAGAAATTAAATATTATATAATATATTATATGTTTTGAAGCACCATATTCAAATTTGGTAATGTGGTCAATTTCATTTTTAGTCATAAATAATAGTTACCATGGTAACATTTTGTGACCATAATAAATGTTAAAAGTATTAAAGAGGGGGGGGGGGGTGGTTAAATTAAGAGATACAATTTTATATATCTATAAAACACATAGAAATTTGATTAATTGAGTTTATTTAGGCCTTAAATTATCATATGTCTGAAATTGGAAAAAATTGGATCCACTTTCCATGAGAAAGACATTTATTATACTTTAAAGTTTATAATTTTTACATGGGATCCTATCTGGTAACATATGAAAGGGAACCCCATATCATAACTTATTCACATAATTTGAGCACTATAGATAAATAAATTTCTCAAAAAATCCCTAAAAAAATCTTTTACTCATATCTTAGAGGCCTTTTACTCACCAAAATTCCAATCCTAGAAGGCTTAAGGTGTATGAAAAAGGAAGTTATCCATAGAGGTGGTATAAGTAATAATCAAATTATTTCAATTTTATTTCGTTTTATTCTCCCTTAAAATTTAATATAAACATTATAATATAATTAAATCAATGTCTTTAATATAATAAAATGTTATAATATTTATGAAACAATTTTTTTACCTCATTTACATCATATGGGAAATGAAAACCCCACTCACGCTTACAGGTGGACAACCACCTAAATGAAAAGACGTGTTTCATATTTCATCAATGCCTCAAAAAGATGGTTATAAATATGTATTTAATGGATATATATAATTTTTATTAAATAAATATGATTCTATAAAGATAAGATACTTTCTACCTTCTTACCCTCCCATATACTAAAAAAAGATAACGTCGCTCGTGCGTACGTATAGACTACGACCTCCACTCAATTTTCATTACTAAATTACATGGATGATCGAAATAATGGATTTAATAAATAAATATGATATTTATAATATTATTATGATTCGGTAAACATAAACCTTTATCTTCTTTATTTCCATTTTATCCTTTATAAAAATTAAAACTCAGTTCATTCATGTGTGTGGACTACCACATCCATGAATGATGTATCTCATTTTTCATTACTAAATTAAATGGATGATGATAAAAGTTTATTTAAATATAAAAAAATTATAATTATAACATTTTTATTATTCTTTAGATGATATAACCATGAACCCTTTGACCATTCTGAACACACTAGATCTATTTTTGGATTGAATGACCTTAAAACATCAGACAACAAATTAGTTTATTTAGTAACTAAAAAAACATGGTAATAAATTAAATAAAAAGGGATAATGATAATATAATTATCATGAAATTGTTTATTAATCAAATAAATAATCAGTATAATTTTATTATTCATGAGTTAAGTAAATTATGAAGCAAGATAAGACTTCATGTAAGGGATTTTCTTTAAAATATTATTCTAATGTTTTCTTTTAAAATTGTTTCTCTTCAATATCCAGGTTATTAAAAAATTTTCAAGTGTTTTATTATTTATACTTAAAAGGTTTCAAAATTTCATGTTAAACTAATTTTTACTTTTTTAAAAAGTTTTTAAAAATTATTCTTTTTAATATTTTCCATATGGGTCACTTTTTAATCTTTGTACCAAAGTGGAAAGGAATGTTTCTTAATGTTTACCACATGAACACCTTATTCCCACCATAATAGTAGTTATTTATTATCGAATTTACTCTTCTAGTTTTCTGTATTTTTCATAGAATATTCTATTCCCATTATTCTGTTAATTATTTTCTAATAGTTTTCAATATAAAATGATATTACTCATAATTTTTTATGTGAAAATTGAGAGTACATTGATTATGGGTTAAAATGACTTTTTCAAGGGTTTTATGATTAAAAGGTGAAATATTATATATATATTTTTCCAAATACAACACTTGATAATTATATATGTTGATGGGTGAGCCCTATATATATCTCTATAATTCATTGGGTAATGATTTAGTAATTGGAGAAAAAATGTTGGAGATAACTGATTTGGTTCCTTCTATTGAAAGGGTTCTATGAATGAGTTTAATATGAGTTTAAATGTGATGCCTCAAGATTATTTCATTAATTATTATTATTTTTATTGGTTTTAAAGGTTTTTTTGAGAATTTTTTTATTTTCACATGCAGGTTTAATTTAATTATATGTTCGAATATTATTATGAAAAAGGTAAACATTGTTATTTGTTTTCATGTTTTTCACTATACCAATAAGTTTCCTTTATTTTTATATCTATTACTGAGTTTGTTTCTCATGCCACATTTTCAAAAGTTTTATGTCAGATCTAAGGAATTTTAGTAACTATATAAATGCCAATATTTCCACTATGGTGAATTTTATTAAAATAAGGAAAAGTTTCATGAATGAAACAAGTGAGTAAATTTTAGTACTTATTTTTTGAAAAAAATGTACACTGTATGGAAGTGTCCATTTTTTTATGTAATGGTTTTCCAAATTCTCTAAGACTTTAAACCTAAAAGATCATATAAATGTAGTAAAGTGAAACCCTAGTTATAATTCATGTAATTATGGGTTGTTTAAGTTTCTAGGTGTTATAGTACCGACCGTACAATAAACTCACATAATGCGAGTTCTAGATTCCTAGGTTAGTGGATGACCTTAATTAAGGTTGAGGTTTTGGTAGTTGGTGAGATCATAATGGCACAATAATTTCATGGGTGTATAATTCTTTAGTTGAGAATTTCTTGTTTATTTAATGGAAGATAATATTGAAAAAATATCCCCAAAGTGGTTGATTTATGTGGATGGTGGAGGTTTTTATTTCCACTAATCCATGGTGTTGGCCCCACAGCCTTTCATTGTGTGAGAGAGGACCATAGTGGTGATATCGATTGAGTGGTATTGTGTAACATGATATTCTTAGGTGATAACCCTAGTGGGGTTTCTTAATGGTGGGGATCACATCAAACACTTCCAAATATTTATATTAGTTTCCCCCTTAATGTTTAATTGTAAATCATGATTTGAACCAGGATCATTTAAGTGAAGTACAGTCCTCAATGGGGTAAATATAGCAGATTTTTTTTATTCACTCTCATCACATTACACCTATGTCTATACAATAAAGAATGTTTTCAATAATGGTTATGGTGTTTAGTTTCTTGAATTATGATAGGTGTTATCTTGGGGCATTGATCTAAAAATGTAGGGTAATCCAATAGTAAAAACCATTCACCCTAGATTGTAGTAGATTTGACCACTAATGAGAAGTGGTTTGATGTTGGATAAGTTGAAGAAGATAGTTTTGTTTCTTTATGCACCCATCAATTTCATTTATAAATAGGTTTAAATAAAAAAACCAATTTTTTGGTGGTGGGTGAAATCTTGGTTGGAGATCGAGGTGGAGATGGAAAGTAACAATGGATTATTGAAGAGAGATTATATAATAAGGCATGTTTTTTATGCCTTATTCTAGAGACATTGATTCTTCTTTCATTTTGGTAGGATATGATAGAAAATATATCAAAGAACCTAAATAACATATAGAAATTTCTTTCTTTTTGGTTTCATTTCACTATATTTTTGATGTTCTCAATGGCGGAGTTCAACGTATTTAGATTGTTTTCCATGTGACTATAATCTAAAACTCTATTTAAAGGTTGGAAGAATAAAAATACCATAAGATGTATCCTTAAAAATAAAACATCTCAAGAGGAATTCTAGTGGGTCATGGTTTACTTTTACCTATGCAGTTAGAAAAATGTTACGTGAGAGAAGGGGTTTGAGCATAGAGTCTTGGCCAGACTCCCTTAATGAAAGATTAGGATTCTTCTAAGGTTTTATTTCAAGATGAATTTTGGAAGGTAGATCTTGTATTTAAGTGTAATAATGGGTAATAAAATATATAAAGTTATGGTAAAAGAGAATGTTATTTTCATATATGGTTGTGTGTTGGGTTCACATATAGCTATGACTTATAGAGTTGAGTGAAGTGCATACTGATGGGTTTAAGGAGATAATCATATGAATTTATTTGCATGAGACAACTAATGAAATACCCAATCTATCTTCAACATGATAAAAATGATAAAATGAAGAATATAAAACCATGTTTAACTAAAAATTAGACACCTCTATCTTGAATACTTGATAGAGTATGCTTGATGGAGATCAACTATAGTGAAAACTAAATTACTCTCATCTCTAAGGGGAATACACCAGCCTTTGGACCATCATTTTAATGAGTGTATCAAAAACCACCAAAGGGGTGAAAAAACCTTCCTCATAGTGAATATGATGGTTGTTTTCAGATGAAGATAATTTTGTCTTGTTGCATGTAATAAGTGAGATACACCAACAATAGGGATCACATATATTTTATAGACCCTCTTCATTAAATTAAGAGAGTCAGTGTATCTGAGCATTAACTATCATCTCATAGAATCCTAAATATGTAACAAATAATTGGATTTTTTATTTATTTAACAATTAAATTAATATAAAGATATCCATAAATGAATCAATATCGCTGATTCATGATATAAAGAATTATTTTGGAATATGTGGCTAAATGGATGCATGAGATATCACATATCATATACCCATCATATATGATGATGTAAGAAAGTTATAGAATATGATTAGGTCATCCATTTTCCCAAATAACAATTTATAACCAAAGGATATCATAAAACATGATATCCCAATTTTTAGTGCATTTCTAAAAATCTCCCACTTCAACTAAAATACTATAAAGACATTATGCAGAACTTCATAACTCTTTGTGAATCTATGAAAAAATATTTTGGATATGGTTCATCAAATCTCTCTTCAGTTTGGACCAAACAATTTGTAGAAAAATTAATCTTTATCCTAAGTCATAACCATGTTACCCTGCAGGACTTTGTTAAATTAAAAATATATATAAAATTCTGTTTCATAAATGAAAGCAATGAGTGGCCTATAGTAAAAAATCAATCCTACTCAAGATACAAAGGGGTATGGTGATATTTTAAAAATATATACTTATATCTTCATATGAACATTCCCACTACAATATGTATTATTTGAATCATATTTATACCTATATAATCCCTTTTTCATGACATTGAGTGACCAATAGACTTGGAACAATTTCAATCTAGTATAATCTATCTCATACTTTCTTGATTCTCTAAAAAAGACTCACCAAATTGATTAATACATCACATTTAATTTATCGAGTATACGATCAAATCCCATGTCCCTAGTCAAAGTATCTGATCACATCTAATGTCACTCAATTTATCATGTACATGGACTTCCTCAGTATAATTCAATCAAGGGTCATATGTATTTCCTTATCCTTGGACAAAAAAATCTCATATTAGTTAAGCTCCAACTGATGTACAGTCATTATTAATGACATTCCCAAACACCATCTAATTTTTTAAGAATCAAGGATTTAAAAATAAATGTATAAATTATGATGTTTCTCATGCAAGGTATCTCACAAGCCTTAGGTAAAAAGGATTTAAAATAAACATACACCTATAAGTATATCGATGATGGTATGACATTACATATGATATGTTTTGGTGGTATAATCCAAATAATAAGTCTACACTTATTATATCATAAGTATATCGTTATTTTTAATCTTAACATTTCACCATGACCCATAATACTCCATCATGATAATCCATTAAGGAAAACTGAAAGACATATTTTGAGGGGATATTATGATTCCACAGTCCATGTAAAATAATTTGCAGTACACATGAATAAATGATAAATGAAGAATGAATTTATTAGAAAATAATGATACAATATAAAATAATTATATTAAATCTATTATATATATATATTATACTAAGAGATTCAATTTGACTCTCATGTTTCTTCTAAAATAATGGTTTCATCAATGGATTCACTACACTATCCTCTGTAGATACCCAACAGATCCTAATAGTGACCCACTCAATGATCTATTATATGAGATGTAATTTTATAAGGATATGTTTAGTTATTTAGTTTTACATGGGTTCCATGGCCTAAGAAATAACTCAATTATTTCAACAATAAAGATCAATTTTTCCCTTAATTTGAAGAACCACCCCATGTTTTAATATGAACCTCTTGATCTAAACAAAATCCTTTGAATCATCAAATTAAAAAATTTACTATACCTCTATTGTTGAGTCTTCTATGGTGTTCTATTTAGAACTCTTACAATATATTGTTCCCACATTTTGTCAAAAGAAAAAATAAGTTTGAGATCTCAGGTAATAATAGTCATATTGGAAACTAGCACTGATGAAACCGCTTACATATATATCAACCTATCCTTTAAATATTGAGAACATATCATTAATCATTCTCAAGTACTTAAGGATGTTATTAATAGTAATATAGTGACTCTTAACAAGATTTTATTGGTATATACTAGATATTCTAGTAGAATAAGTGCATCAGGTATAGTATAAACATTGTATACATGGTACATATTATTTTATCTATTATTTCTAAATATTTATATGGATCTTGAATCTTTCCATTATTCATTACATAAAACACCATTAAAGACCCCATATTAGAGTTATCTATGCTAAAAAACTTTATCAATTTAGCAGTATTTGTGTTCCAACTTAGTACAAGAAACATCTTATATCAATCTGTATAGATCTTTATACCCAGTATGTCGATTACTTCACCCATGTATTTCATCAAGAAGAATTTACCCAAACAAATCTTCAAAAAATGTAAATTTTTGATACATTTATGATAAAAATTATTCCATATATATACAATATCATAAATACTGACACACTCCCAATAATCTACTTTTATACACTAGATTAATTTGCATTATTTATGAAACTAAACTCATTAACTGCATCATCAAAACAAATATTCTAACTCAATGAATATTTCTTCAACCTATAAATGGTAATTTACAGATTTTAAACCTTAGAAGACTTGTTTTTGTACCTCAAAATATTTGGGATATAACATATGCACATATTCAAATAAATTCCCATAAATGAAAGTTGTTTTGATATCTATTTGATATATATCATAATAAAAATGAGCTTATATAGAAAGAAATATATGAACAGTCTTTATCATTAAAATAGTTAAAAGTGTTTTTTTTCATAGTTAATATAATTATTTTTAACCATATTCTAGTAGGAATGATTTATATGTAAAAAATACACCATTAATGTCAGTTATATTATAGAAACCCCACTTTCACTCTATAGATATCACCCCTATAGGTGTATCCACGAAGTTAATTTTATTAAGTGTATATGAAGATCATTTTAGATTCCATAGATTTTAACCATTTATCATTTTTTGAACTCTCAATGGTATCTCAATAGGTAGTAGGTTCATCTCTTATGAACATTACCTCATCATCATTTTCGATAATAAATTTGTATCTTCTAGGCTCCTGATGAATCCTACCAAACCATTGATATTCTTATATAACATTATTTTGTTTTTCATCCACAAGTCTTTGTGAAACCCACTCAACTTTTATACCTTCAACACATCCTATTTTTTGGTCTCAAAATTATCTAAGTTCAACTTTACTCCCACTAACTCATTGAATTTTATATTTCTTCTTAATAAATATACTATTTTGATCCATAAAAACATTGTGTTCAGTCGACTTATAGAAATTATATCTCTTAGTTTCCTTGGAATAACTAACAAATTATTACTTTTCAGACATAAGGACATTTTTATTAGATTCCAAACATCGCATAGTTGATTCACAACCTAAAATTATTCAAAAATATAAAATTTGGATTTTCCTATACCATATACCATATATTTTATTTATAATTTATTTATATAGAACATGACTAAGAATGAAAATAAAAAATTCTGAAGTATAACCCCAGAATAAAATAGAAAGGTTACAATGAATAATTAGTGTTTGAACCATGTCCAACATGGTATAAATCCTCCTCTTAGTCACACCATTCCACTGCTATATTCAAGGAGGAGTGAGTCAGAAAAAAATCCATAATGCCACAATTGTTCTATTTATTCCTATATAAATTATTCACTACACAAATCTGCTCGGAGAACCTTAATAATTTTTAAAATTTTATTTTACACTTAATTCTAATTTTTTTAATTTTTAAAAGTTTCATACTTGTGTCTCATTATAAAAATATAACCATAGTGAAAAAAGTCATTGATAAAATTGACAACGTACCAAAAACCACAAATTTGTTGATTACTCATAAAACCACATACAACACTGTATTTAAGATCCAATATTCCACTACCCCTTTCACCTTTCCACAAAAAGGTTATTTGATCAATTTTCTTAATAAACATGATTTTCATATATCAAAAGTTTAATAATAAAATGATTCCAAAAATCTATATTTATGGAGTATTTGGATTCATTTCTCATTTATATGACTAAGGTGAAAATTCCCAAGGTAGGTGGGATTAGAATCAACCTTGAACTTTTTATTATGATTTTCATAGATAATATTATCCATATATAAAATATATAAATTGTTAAAAAATATTACCAATTATAAGAAAAATTAATTATTATATATATAATAACCATGTTATTAATAATTAGTGAAAATACCATTTTCTCCAAAAAAAACTCTATTTATAGCGGGAAAATAATAAAAATTCTAAAATTACAATACCAATCCACTTAGTAAACATAAATCATATGTTCCAACTTATAATGTAATAAATCTTTCTCTATTTCTAACATGTAGATCTAATTCACACATTTTAATTCCCTCTTATCTTTGTGGTTGTGTTTATTAATACAAATGTGTGATGTGCATTCATTATCCAATACCCATAAGTCAGAGTTGAAGAAATTAATCTCTATAACATTCAAATTTAGATTCTCAGAACGATTCTCTTTAAGAAAACTTCTCAACATTAGATACCAATCCAGGATTTTTTTATAGGTCATACCTATAAGAGTTATCAAAATGATTAAAATTATGTATTCTATAATCTATAACAAAGACATATCTATGAGTGAATATAATTCTTTATATCTTTTCATAAAGGACATTTAAAGAATGTGATCACACAAAAAATGCTGAGCCCATAAATTATATACATTTTGTGACCCAATATCCCTTTTATACTAAGCAATGAGTACATTATGTTGTTTCTATCACCGCATAGTTATTTAGGGAGGAAAACTTCCAATAATAATAATAATAATTATTATTATTCTTGGATAGTTGAGCTGATAACTCTCTATCCAATCAATATCATGGATAAAATAAACTCTATTCCTCTAGTAACTTAATCCTATTAAGGTATCCTGACTAGTGTAACCCAAATAAAACGATAATAACATGTTTCTAATCCTATTATGATTACCCATTACTTGGTTTCATTTCATAAGATAATCTAAGGGCACCCAACTATGGCATGGACTACAAAATTGTACGATTGAGGTATTGAAAAGTTCTAATTTGGAAGGAATCTCTTACTTAGTATTTGAGGATTTTTCTTTTAAAACCATCACTATCTAAATATAAACCACATTCATATTAAAATCATAATTATCTTATTTCATCTTAATCATCTTATGTTTTATTCCCTTGTGTATGAATGTTTCTGACAACTTAATTTTGGAATCCCTATCCCATACAAAAAATTAATACATTTTCAAATTATTAATGTGTAACTATTTAAACAGCCCATAAGTTTGTGTTACTCACCCAAATATATAGAATCAAAACATATTCATAAATATTCAAATGTATCCCATGTGTAGGGTATATAAAATTATCATGTAATGTTTTTTACTTATATGAGATTGATTACCTCCACATGAGTAATCCTGGAGATAGTTATTACTAACTCCCATCTTTCTAGAGTAAGTAATAATATTCGAGTCTCGTGGGAAGTCTGACCTAATGTCCCTCTCTATAGAGAGACTTTACTCAAGAGAGAAACCAATTCATGATAACATTAAAATATAATATATTTAAACTATATTAAATAATTAAATTCAATCTAATAAATTTAATTACAAACTAAGGTTAAGAGTGATAAAAACTAAATATTATGTGGTCATGGCTAGAATATAATATAGGAATAAACAATTTTATAAGAAGTAATTTATCAAAAAAATTAAGTATTCAAAATATTCAATCTTTATAAACATATTATAAACATGAATATTATAAAGGAAAAAAAAATTAATGAACTCTTTATTTTTTCCTCAAATCATGACATAAAATTAAAAGGATTTTATATTTAATTTAGGCATGAAAAATATCATTTTTTAATTCCTAATACTAATAATATATAAAACTTTTATAACTATGATCATTTCAATAAAAATATTATATATTTATCATTTTGACCTATATTGTATTTTATAATTAATTATAGTTTTTACCAGTCATAAAATATGATTGATATCATTACCTATGATAGGCGATATCATAATTCTCTATTCGTATTTGATGATGTCACCTATATCATCAATATAACATGATGCTATGTTTTTAAGGAATTTGAGATTCAATAATATCTTATGATGTTGAATATCATAGCTTAAGATAGAGTTAAAATCCATGGGTTTTTGATATATATTTTCTTATGATATATGGATATTATATGCTATGATAAATCCAAACAAAAAACGTACATATTATATGTTATCATATGGGATAAAAACATTATAATAGGAATTTTCTTTGAAAACAATATTAAAAAAATATTGATCCATTTAAGATACAAGATTTGATACCACTAATGGGTTTGGTTATATCATTATATGATCTTAAGAGTGGAAGGAAATACATGAAATGACTGATCTATCTTACAAAGGACCAACATGTTAAAAATAAGAATGTAAATCTAAGCATATATGAAGAGAAGAAAAATCCATCACAATTCCTTAATGTGTTAAAAATTATGTGGATCACCTTTATTGATAACCATATTCCACTCTTCTTCAAGAGGAATACACAAACCTTTGGATCATAATTCATAATGAGAGGATCCCAAACCACCAAATGGGTGTTATAAACATCTTTATAGTGAAGATTAATGGTGTTTTAGGATAAAGAGCATTTCAAATAATATAATGAAAGAATCAATAAACACCAATGGGTGTGACCACAAACACTTTATAGAATCTCTTTATTATATAAAGAGAGTCAGTGCCTTAGAGTGTCATATTCTATCTCATGATAACCAACATATGATACTTCCAATTGGAGTGTTTATTTAATATAAACTTTAATGAATGTATATGTCGGCATAAATTAATCAATCATATTGATTAATAAACAAAGGAACAAATTTGGAAGTTATTGGAAAATAAATTCATGAGATATCACATATTGTATTTCCATCATATATTAAGATGATAACTAGTTGTAGGCTATGATTGGGGTATCTGTATGCCTATGTTTTTTCTTATGACTCTCGAATATTTTAAAAAATGATGTCCATATTTTTAGTGCATTTCCAACACATAAGATGGTGGATTTTATTTCCATATAAGTTTTTTAAGATATTTTCAGTTTATTATCTCTAGTTTTATCAGTTTTGGGATGAAAAGGTTTTAATTTGGGTTGGATGTAATGAACTAGTTTTTTCTTTAGTATGGATTAGCTTGTTCTTAAGATTTGGAATCTATGGTTCACTATTAGGGTAAATATGGCAAAATGTCCCTTTAAAAATACCATAGAATTTGTTTTCCAATTTTTATATTGATTTCATGGTCTAGGGTTTTCCCCTGGCTTGAGTTTTAGTGAAATTTTTAGCATAATTAATTTTTAAGGATTTTTAATTTATAATATTTTACAAAAATATTTATCTTATGGATGTGGGTGGTGATATATCCTACAAATAAGTTCAAATGAAAATTATAGTTCCATATTTTAGTATATAATTGCGTGTTTCCCCTATTTGAGTAATATTTTTATGCTCGGGTGTCAGGCCTTAGATTAAACCATTTAAATTATTTAATTAAATTCCAATTATTGACCTAATTTGTGCCTAAAAAATCTCTCCAATTAATTATCTCTAGGATTATAAATATTTTACCACCAACATAAACCCTAGATTGAGAGAGTGGGAGAGTGTGAAGATGGAGGATATGAATTCTTTGAAATCGATGATGGATTAACATAGAAATTGTTTTGGATCCATAATGAAAATGATGATCAAATTATATAGCGATAACTAACAGAAACTGTGACATCATTGAATAGAATATTGTAAAGTGAAGTCATTGAATGACATGATTTAAGGATTTTTATTTCAAAATATTCACCACAATCTTCTTGATTTTTGATCCTATATTTAATATTTATAATTATATCTCTCCATAAATTTGTTTGATTCATATATTTCTTCAATTTATGAATTCCTACCACATTCTTTGTCAACGGTGAATCCACATACAACGAGAGATTATTAGATGATCGCTCCAACCAATAAACCTAATTATTATCTATTATATCTCCCCTCTCCTCCATGCGTCCGCCACATAATATTTCCTAGATCCTCACTCCCATTCTCAATAATAAAAATACATCCTTTATAAACTGTATTAGATCCCGAGTGATACAACTCGAGATAAAATTACATATATTTCACAATATTTTCATAATTTAAATATTACATAATATAAAAATTTAATAACTATAGAAATAAAAGGTCTAGTGTCTTTGTAGATTAGTTATATAAAAAATACTATTTCATGTAATTATGAAAATTTCCCTAAAATCACACCACACTAGAATACATTCTGGACATATCATAATTTTTACTCATCTTCATAACATGGGGAATGGAAAAATTAAGAAAGGGGTAAGCTCAAACGCATAGTAAGGGAATAAAGTATCAACATGTCATCAAGGGATATATTATAAGCATGAGAAAATATTACAAGGGAAAAGTATCTAATTAAAATACATGAACCAATAAGAGTTATCTATATAATATAAGGACTTTTTATCACATGTGATCAAATATATACCATGGAAAAATATTTAGGAATCATGAAATAATAATAACATTCCATAGAGCATAACATAGGCATATAACATAAAAATATGGCACAAGAATATGATTTCATAGCATTGTGAACATTTATAAATACAAACACACCCACAAACAAAATTATAGACATGAAATCAACTCCCAACATATAATTATAAACATTATCAAATGTAAATAAGTCCACACATATATTTTTGAATGTATAAAAATAAAAATAGGTTGTAAAGACCCCAACTCTAGTTTCCCATAGGCAATGGTTATTTTATTTCATTGAAATAATATACACGACATCAAATTTCAAAGGACTGGACAATTTAATAGACTTTATAAACTAGAAAAATACTTGGAATTCATATTATATTTTAAAATATAAAATAAAAAAAGAAATTTCTTAGATAATTCCACTATTTTTCCTATTTTATTCCCTACATACCAATCAAAAAACACATCCTTGTATCTTGGAAAAAATAACACATAAGAAAGTGGTGAGGTAAATACTCATTAAGGGTAAGCATACAACACAAGCTATTAATAAATATGTCATAATAATTATGGAAAGGTTAATAAATGAAACACATGACATTTAATCAACAACTTGATCCTAATATGGTAGGAATAAATGATTATTAATTAATTCCATATAAAAGATCACATGAGCATGAAACATAACCATGAATATTATAAAAAATCAAATAATCACATGGATTATCAACAACTAAATTTATAATGAAATATTTTATAAAACTGGACATCTAAAACATACCATCAAGGTTTTTTTCTAGGACATACAATACCATCAAAGCCTTATACGAAGACATCTATATAAATGGGTAAGGCCTAAGCAAAAACCCAATCTAGTTTATCTCTTGATACCTAATGATGCATCTAAAGGATATAGATAACCCACATGTTTATTAATAATTCCAATTCATTCCTTATATAAAAAATACTACAACTTAATCCTCATTCTTTAACAATATCAATAACTATCCATATTAGAAGAACTACTTATATGGAAGATCTATACTTTTCCCAATTAAAAACTAATCATAAACATACAAAAAATATTATAAAAGTTATAATTAGAGTAAATACTCAAAATTATATTTGATAAATGATTTTTACATATATGAAAATAATTTAAAATTTGTTATTGGAATAATTCTTGGGGTAAATACCCTTTTTTTCTTTGAAAATATTTATTAAAATATAAAAAATGTCCACGTAATAAAGAAATAATTTTATTATAAAATAATCTTGTAAACATGTAAATGAGGGTTCATATACATAAGGATTAATGATGGAGGAAAATTATATTCAAGCTGTATATGTTAAAAAGACATTCCTTTCACACTTTTGTAAGAAAACTTAGAGTGTTCCTTATTTGGAAAACAAAAAAAAAGATTCCTTTTATTTTTTTAAAAAAAATTAAAAAGGTGTAAAAATAACATTAAAAAATAATTGGAGAATAATAGAAACATTTTTGAAAACATTTTTAGAAAACATAGACTTAAAATAGAAATACTCCTCAGATAAGACTTATAAATAAATAATTACGAATAATGAAGCGATTGTGAAATAAACCCGTACCACTTGGCTTTATTTTGAATAGTAAGCCCCATAAAATATATTACATAAAATGAAATATTAAATACTATAAGGGAAAATAAATTAATGATATAATATATCAAATGGTCAGTATATACACCCGAAAATAGAGATAAGTGATTTATGTGGCATATGTCTCCCAGAAGTAAAAGTGAGATGAGAAACCCTTACCTCTAGTTTGAATTCATTTAAAATTGTTTGAAACTCATTTATAATGGTTGTAAACAATATATTAATTTATAATAGAAAAATATTTATATTTATAATATCATATATGATCGTCTTATATAATCTTATCACCTTTTTGTTAAGAATATTTCATTATTACCCTTGTTTCGGCTGCTAATTGCTTCATTTTCCAATGCATGTTTTTTCATGTAAGTTCGGTTTAATGTGAATAGGATATAGATTAGTAATATATAGAATGGTATTAAGGTAATATATATCATATAGTCTTATTTTATACATTTTTATAACCATTATTGAATGTTTTATATGGAGAATGAGTCACATCGCTTTGTGGAGATGGTAGGTTGTACGTACACATGAGTGACAATATCATTCCATTAATGGTGAATGGGTAGGAAAATGGATGACATATTAATTTTAAATCACTATATTTTGATAAAAATTATTTTTAAAATAAGTGCACAGAACATGACAAAACCATTTTTTAGAAAAAAATATTGTTTTTCTTAAAAATGCCAATTTAAGTATAAAAATGATTTCTTACTAAATTCAAATCTTAAATTTGATTATAATATACCTAATTGAAATATTAATAATATAATATAACTAATTTTCATTTAAACCTATTTTAAAATAGAATGAAACTTCAAAAATGGTTGAAACAAAAATACAGTTTTCAATAAAAATCGGTATTTTTCACTATTCACAAAAAAATAAAACTTTTCAGAAAAAGTGAAAACATCACCCTATGATAATTTTGATATTATTATTTTAAAAATTAATTTAATTTAATAAAATAAATTTTCTTAAAGTGTAAAAATTTCAATATAATATTTTATCACAAAAGGTAATAAAAATCATGTTTGAAGAAAATGTATAAAATGAATTTACTAAAATTTTTGTGTTTATTTTATAAGAAATAATCAATAAATTTTTATTGTTTATGAAATTTATAAATATTTCAGAACAATTTACACCCACTAACTTAATATATAGGTTATAAAGTTTATATTTAAATAATAATATTTTTGGGGTTCATTTATGATTGGTGTTGCATATTTCAAATGTTATCGTACATAGTGTTCTTTTAAATTATTGGGGTTTTACATTGTCCCCCAATTAATTGAATTTAATCCATTGAAATTTAATTTTTGATTTTAATCAATGAATTTATATTTTGAAATAACTTTATTCAAAACCCACATCGTAAGAAAGGTTAAAAAATGTCCTCTTTAATAGAGAGAGGGAAGTAAAAAAGTAATATGGAGTAACACATACTAGGTTTTAAAGTATAAAAACATAAGAGATACATGAAAACATGGATATGTAAGACAAAACAAACAACCAAATACTAATATAATGTTATATATAATACGGTCATGATAAAGTTATCCATAAAAAAACTATAAATCTGTGATGCGTTAAAAGGCCATTGATTTTTCGACAAGAAAAGTAAAAAAATAACATTTTTTAATGCAAAGTTAATGTATAATTTTAATTTCTAGATTAATAACTCATGAAAAAATATTAATTAATCATTTATATGTTTTATGTATAATATCATCATTTTTTTGTGCTTCGATCTATTTCCACTTCATGTCTGACCCAAGGAAGTGGATATTTGAGATGAATTTTTCCTACCTGAAGAACGTTCTACGTATCAAAATATCCAAAAGAAATACCTTTAGCCCATAAATATTTAATAAAACCAAAATTTATAGCATGATTTATTCAATATTAAAATCATAAAACAATAATATCCAAAGTTGAACATAATCCATTCTATAAGTAGTTAACCTTAAGACTCATAAAAAATTGGTCTATCAAAGTTCAATGTCTGAAAATTTAAATGGAAGGTCACTAAATTTCTAAAATCAACTTAATATTATATTCCCTAACAAATATAATGTACCTCTTAATGTCACATACCAAAATATGAATACCTTGATCACCTAAAAACCTTAATGAAAACATGCATTCTTCCAAAAACAAAATCTCAGGTTGTCAAGTATATTCCATAAATACAAAAATATTGTAAACCCATTAAGGATAACATAAAACATAAAATCAATGACCAACTTAATGGACACCAATAAGATACCTTAAAAATCTCTTTTCATTATTATCTAAACATCAATAAAATATTAAGTTTATCTTCCCTCAATCACGTGTTTTACAAAAGATCAACTGGTCACATAATCACTTCTCTTGGTTACCAGTTCTATTCATCATATTCTTCCAAATAAGTAACGAATAAGTACTATAGTATAATCCTTATATATCTCAAAATTATTATTACAAGAGTATCATTTATAAAATACTTTGACATTATAATTCTTAAACTTAAATACAGAAGCACTTTAATAACTCCACTTTATAGTTAAACCACTAACTACTCTTCATCATGTTATTCATAAATACCTCCTTCCTTTTATATTTTATTCATAGTCTATTCATCATTATTAGTATAAGAATAACTTGTAAAATATTTCTTATTCTAATCATGATATTTCCCCATAGGACATAAATTTTCATAATAACCATAAATTTTACATTTAAAGCATTCAAGTGTTGATGATTCCTTATGGGGACCAGTATCCCAATCCATATTGTAAAAAAAATTCATTTTTCCTTGGAAATTAAATGCATTGTGTCCTTATTTTACATACCAAAAACATATTTTTCTTCATGTAATACATTCAATTGGTTGTTTCTTATCACATTATCATTATATAAGAAATAGAATATTGTTTCCTCCATGGTCTTCACCACCCGACATCTCAACGAACTCTATCCTTCCTATATTTGTTGAATACAAGAGTTGTTTAAGGTGTATGTTGTTAATATTATATCATGATAAAATATTAGGCATAATCACAATATCCTTTAATCCAATAACTGTACCATTTTGTTTCTCATCAACATATTTTTCACCACCTTTAATGTTAATAAAGTTACTTCTAGCTCTGTCCATTGAATAAAACCAAAAATAATAGTGCGAGTAGCAGTAACAATACTAGGAAACTACATGATTTCAACATTAAAAAAATTATAACATGTTATTCTATACTTTGACTTATAGTCAATGTTATTCAATGGTTTATGTTCTCTAAACCATGTTTTTCTTAAATCTAGTTCCCAAGGTATCTACTAAACATCCTATAATACCGACTTTAAGGACTCAAACTCCAATAGCCCAGAGCTGGTGGTTACTTTATTAAATTGGAATAAGATATAAGGAATCACATCCAAAAGGACCAAATAGTTTAGTTGTCTTGGTAAACTAGATACATACTTGAAATTCACATTATATTTTAAAAGATAAAATATACAGAGGATTTTCAACAAGAATTCCATTATCCCTACTAGCGTATTACATTAATACCAATCACAAAACACTTTATCATATCCTGGGGAAAATATTACATAATAAAAGGGAAAGATAATATGCTTAGTAAAGGTAAGTGTATAGAGGAAGCTATGAATAAATATGAAATAATAATTATGTCAAGGTAAATAGATGAAACACATGGCATTTAATCAATAACATAAGCATAATATGGTTAGAAAAAATGATGATAAATAATTTCATATAAATAATCACATGAGTATGAAACCTACCCATGTATATTCTAAATAATTGAATAATCACATGGAATATAAATAAATAAATTCACAATGAAGTAATTCAAAATTATAGAAATCTAAAACATAGAAATGAGGCATTGTTCTAAGACATATAATACCATTAAGGTATTGTGTCAAGAAATCTATATAAATGGCTATGGTATTGAAAATAACTCAATCTAGTTTATCTCATGAGACCTAATAATTAGGGGATAAATTAGGCCATACCCATTGCATAATAAGTCCAATGAATTCCTCTTATGAATAAATAATATAACATAATCAATATGACTAAAATTAATCAATAATTGTCTATATTTGAAGCAATATTCATTAAAAATATCAATACCTTACCTAGTCAACAAATAATATTAAATATCTATAAAAATATAATGAACGGTATAATTAAAGTAAATATTAAACTTATTATACAATATAGATGTCTACGTAGATAAAAATACTTTAAAGGGTTTAAGGGAATATTTATTAAGGAAAATAACCTCTTTTACTTTGAAAATAATTTTTAAAATATAAAAAAAGAGCATGTAATAAATAAATCATTTTCAATGAAAAGAAACTTATAAACTTATAATGGAATATTTAAAGAATTAATGTGTCATGAAAGAGGGAAATTTTGTTCATTACATATATGTTAAAGATAATATTATTTTCACACTTTTGAAAGAGAATTCATAAAGAACATTTTTTCGGAAAATTATAG
The DNA here is from genome assembly GCA_963277665.1 of Viscum album. Lineage (NCBI taxonomy): Eukaryota > Viridiplantae > Streptophyta > Magnoliopsida > Santalales > Viscaceae > Viscum > Viscum album. The sequence continues at coordinate 994,409,032 of OY728136.1, read as the reverse complement.
GAGTATTCCTTTTAAAACATTATGTAAAAAGTAAAAAAAAGGTGTAAAATAATTTCAACAATAATTTGTGTAAAGTAAAAAAATTAAATTTTTTTAGAAAACATGGAAATGAAATAGTAATATTCCGCAGTTGAGACATAAAAATAAATAATCCTGAATAATGTTTTGCACACGAGCCTCATCCCAGTTGTTGAGGTATCTCTAAGTACAACCACATGACCCTAGTTTGAAACCAGGTGGAGGAATATTTCCAGGTTACTGTAGCAGGTACTGTAGTATGACTATGTAGGTAATGCAGTAGGTACTATTCGATACTATTGATTATCCAATAAAAAAATTTATTTTAATTACATTTTAATGGTATTAAATGTTCATTTTTGATCTTATGGGCATGAGTTAGTGCATTTTCATTATGAACACCCATTCTCATCATTGGTGCACTTCATGCCTAATATACATCAATTTAGGCCCAATGAGTCATATGTTTCTAAGGAATGTAATTATCAATTTGATATTTTCGGAACTATATCTAAACTTAAATGTGGAAATTTTTCATTCAGGGATCAATGGATGATTCGTAAACGATGATGGGGATATTTGGAGATGAATGGAAGCAAATTTAGAGAAGGCAGATTTGACACTAGCCCACATATTCGAATGTTGGGCCCCACATACAGGCCCAAAGAATCCCAAATTTTGTGGGATGCTATAATAAATGTATAGTAACAAATCCCTATTCATGATCCAATGCTAATTCGTCCTCTATTGTGGTCATTAAGGCGTCCCATGTTAGAGATAAAATACTGGGCCAGATTCTATGGCCCAGAAAAACATCCCACTAATTTGATTATATCTCAGAATACACAACTCCAAATTGGCCCAAAATTTACAGGCGATTAGAAGACATCCGGGGATCCATTTTATTCGTCTAGGCCCACTCTGATTCTACAATATAGAAGGTCATAAAAGCATGTTTGTTTGGTGGATGAAAGTTGGCTGCCACCTCAGGTCAAATGTGGAAAAGTCTACGTTCCACAAGCTCTCCACCACCCTAGGCCTACCATAATCAAGTGGGATGGTTTTTACTGTTGGAGGATCGAACCAAGGCTTCCAAAATGCCTATTTAAGGTAGTGGTGGTGGAGGAGTTGGGGATCTTGGATGATTTGTTCAATTGTAATGTTATGCTGCAATTTTGTTGTCTCAAATTTTTCTTTCACATGTAGATTGTTCAATTCACTTTAGTTTCTTAATAAAATTTCTTCTTATACTCTTATTATATTCTTCTTCATATCACTTTGATACCGTTGGATCAAGGTGTAAATTTATTCACACCAAACCTTGAGAAATTATTCACACAACGGTAGAGTGATCATTTTATTTTTGTTGTTTTTTTTACTTCTCCATTTCCTCCCTCATGAGTCTACTTTCCGCTTCCATTGAAACCATGGGATCAATGGCGGGCTAACCCAATTATGGGTTGATACAAGGGAGTAGAAAAAGGCTGGATTGGATTTTATTTATCACCTCATTAATGTATAATCACTTCTTTAATTGAGATTTTTATTTGATAATTTTTAAACTCCATCGTCCTTGTTGAATTTAAGGCCACACACTTCAAGTGCTAATACGAACCTTTACCTTGAAGTTATCTAAACTGTTATCCTTAAAGTGTATAGGTGATTATTATTAAAGGGTTTAGGCATTAAACCAGTAAGTTATGATGTTGTTTTATCTAATTAAATGAACCCATCTGAAATATAAGAAATTGAAACCATTAAAAAGGATATACGTCCAATCCACCCCAAGAAATAACCTAGGATCAACTCATTCTTTTAAATTGAATTCACTTAAGTCTCTTAGAGTTCCTTTAAACCCATATAAAATCAACCAAATTTGGTGACTTCATTGGCAAAAATAGTCTATAGAATGTATGTGTCTATAGGTTACTTCTTAGGTCTCTGAGGATTCGACAACCTAAGCTAAACTACAAGGACAATCTTACCTTATTCTCTTGGGTAAATTTGAGTGAGAAATTTTTTTTGGTGCCGTTGTTGGGGACCCAAGTAAGTAATCTAAACACCCATTCAATTCTCCCCCATTTCTTCTTTTCTCATCCAAATTCTCTTATCTTGTCCCTTTATCGTTTTTTTCTTTTGGCGCATGTCCGCCTACACCCGCGATCAATCAAACCATGTTGTTAGGGTGGATAGTCCTGGGGTTGGGGAAGAAATTACACCAAGGGAACTCTTTCCATTAGATCCTGATCTTTCTAACACCCTCGAGTCAAAAATTGAGCCCATTTAAATGGAAGGTCTTCAAAGAAACCAACTCATAAACCCGGGTGGGAACCAAAATGGAAACCCAAATGAGGCAGCCCCAAACCTGGGGAATGCAATTGATCAAACCATGAATGACTACCTCACACATTCCTAGAACAATGCCCCATCATGCATTAGACACAATTCCCTAGGATATTCCAACTACATATTTAAACCCCATGTCCTAAACCACCTTCCCATATTCCATGGAATGGAGTCCGAGATTCCATACCTGCACATTAAGGAGTTCAATGACATTGTAGAAACCATGTGTCCCCCACATCAACTAGAATCAGCTAAGATGAGGATATTTCCTTTTTCTTTAAAGGATCAAGCTAAAATTTTGCTAAACAATTTGAGACCATCATCCATCAACTCTTGGGACCAACTACAAAGATAATTCTACAAAAATACTTTCCCCACCATAAAACAATATCACTTAAAAAGAGTATCCAATTTTTTTTGAAAACGGGAGAGTCATTCTATAAAACATGGGAGAGGTTCAAAGACACTGTAAACATGATTCCACACCATGGTTTTTCTATACCTGAACAAGTTAGAATTTTCTATGAAGGGTTGGGTCGAGGGAACAAACAATTCATTGACATGATGTGTAATGGAACATTTAAAAACAAAGCCCCAAATGATGCTTACGAGTATCTAGAAAGCCTTTCTAAACAAAACCAAACATGGGGAACTTCACCTTATTCTGAAAAGCCACAAATAACTACTGGAATTCACACACTTATAAAAGAGGAAAGCCTTAGGGCTAAACTCGCAACACTCTCTTGGAAGGTTGAAGAGATAGACCTTAGGAAAGTCCATGAAATCCAAACTGTTGACTCTGTTTGCACAATTTGTGACAAACATGACCATAAAGAAATAGATTATTGTCACCATTAAACACATTTTTTAAAACCCTTATGGAAAAATCCATATATATCCCATGATTCATATAAAATAATTTTACAATTTAAATATATAAATACTATAATCAAATCACTTCCTTCTCAGACCATTGAATAGGATTAATTATCTTATCCCTTAAAAAATCTTTACTAAAATATGAAATATGAATCATTTCATGACATTTATCAACCAAATTTTAATCATTCTTTTCATTTCTAACATAAATAATACTATTTTAACATCTCATACCTTTCATCTGTCATTTTTAGTCTCTTTTTCATCAACTATATAACCATTAATCCTACCTCCTTGATAATTATTTTCAATATCTTACCCCTAATGAAATAGATTTTCGTAATTCCCATACTTTCCAAATTTTAATCATTCAACCATCAATGATATATTAGGAAGAAAAATATTTTTATCCAATTCATTAACCGAACAATCATTTTTTCTCTACAATTAGTTTTTCTTTCTTTCTTTTCAATGCTAAAAAAATCTACTTTTTCCTCTAGGAAATAAACATGGGTGCTTCTTCCCACATTATTAATATATAGAAAGCTAAATATTTTTTACTATATAGTTTCCACCACCTTAACTCTCAATAAACTCTATTCTTATCTTCTTTTATGAGTCTGAGAGTTTGATATGGTAATGGATTTTAATCATATGGAATGATAGATAATTTGGAATAATCAAAGTATCCTCCTCTCTAGTTCTAATCCCATTTGGTTTCTAATCAACACATAGTCTATCACATTCAATGTGGATTAAGTTCCGTTTGGTTGCATCCGTTCACTAAAACCAAAAATCATAGTGGGGAAACCCTTAATCAGTAAAAATCCCTTATTGGATGTCTATATCATGACACCTTCTTTTAAATATATGATACCTTATTTTTATCCTAGGACATCCGTAGTCATAATCTATTTATGTCCTTCATGTTGTTTCATAAATAGTTTGTTAATTTTTAAAGTATATCCCCTAGGAAATTTAAACTAGGTGTATAGAAAAGCCCATTATCGTTCCCTAGGAGACAACCAAGTCTAGCTGAATATGCCCTTTTCAGCTTTATTACCCTTAGGTACCTTTTTATCAGAGACACATCCAATTGTATTATCCAAATAAAGAGGTAATTACTTGGAAACCAATCACTATATCCTCTACCAAAAGTATAGGAAAATTTTCTATACATTGACTCATCCGTAGAATTATTCTTAGATGCATAACTAGAAATATCCTTAGAAATATCCCTAGGGATATCACTAAAATTTTCTCAAACAAGTTTCCAAAGGTCAAATAAAACTTTCCTCTGATACTAAGTACAATGACCCGGGTTTTTCATGAACATGAATTACATATTTTATATGAATATTCATTAAATTACACAAACACACACCTGATGATCGTAATGGTTTAGTTATTTAAGATACTATTCAAAAAATATTTTTATTTTAAAAAAAATTATAGACATATCCTATAAAGATCTCCCAAAATAGAAATCTTCTAAGATAACCCATACATAAAAATTATCTTCATAACTTTAGGAAAGAAAAAATAAGAATGGATAAGCTTGATTAGTAGGGGTAAATAAAGGAGGCATGTAAGCATAAAATGAGAATAATGGTATGATAACATGAATATAACATTTTAAAACCATACCCGGCATATCAGAGATCATAATATTAAGTAATGATATACAGATTGGATGTTCAGAAGACATGAATCATAAAGAAATTAAATAACATGATCTATGAGATCATAAAATTGGCATAAAGAATAAATTTTTGGCATACACATAAGTATATAAAAAAATTTCCATAGTATTCAAGGATCAATTCCAAGGATATAATAATTGAATGGGTTCACTACCAAAACTATCATAGTAGTCAAGGTTCAATCCCAAGGTCATCATAGTATTCAAATTACCTTACTAAACTAGGTTCACTCCCAATTAAAGTCCTCCCTGTATCATGTGATGTAAATATTTATTGAATTCAATAGAGGTAGATATGGGTCCCACTTTTTACATAATAAAAATCATACGCATGTGTTCCATGATATCATAGTGTATTCATCACATCATAACCCAGGAAATGAAATGGGTTTCATAAACATTCATTGTATCATAACCTATATAAAAGATAGATATTTCATAATCATTTTATCATTACATCATATCATACCACATGAAAATAGGTGCGTTTTATAAGCGTTTCCTCATGTTTTAACCCATGTAAGAGAAAAAGGTTTCAAAAACATCATTCCAACACAAATTTAAACCATTTAGATAAATAATAAAAATGGTATCCTCATGGGGTGGGGAAAAAAATTATGAACTAAGTTAAAATATATTATAGTGGTTAACCTAGATTGTATCTAGACAAGAGTGCTTATAAATCAAGTTTTTCACTTTAAAATTTGATAATTAAGTGGTGGTTATTTTTGAAATGATTTATTTTGAAAAGAAAATAAAGGAATAAATTTTGTAAAAGATTGAAATAAAATTGACAAATAATGTGATTGAAAATAGTTATGTGAATTGGGTGATCAGGTAGAGGTAGGGTTTCCAATTAAAATGTTATCATAGTTCTGATTAATTCAATCCTCTTCTGCTAAGCCGATTAAAGTTAGATTCCACAATCATTTCATCTCAATTATTTGGTCAATGGTGTTGGTTAGATTAAACCATAACAAGATATTATTTTGGCCAAATCTACTAACTTTTTTGAAATAGTTGCATATAATACCCTCAACTGGTTTAGGGAATTTTTGATTGGGTATTGTTTATCCCAAACAATCTTGAATATGCACTACAACTCTCAGACGTACTGACGATCGCCAAGTACTTCACCACTAAGATATGATCTATTACATAGTATATAGACCATAAACTAGTGAGGGATAAAATATTTATTAAAAAAAAATAAAAAATCAACAATAATAAGAAATAAAATACAATCTCACAAGATAATATAAATTGTTATTACAAATTAAAAGCAACTACACAAAATAGAGAAAATGTTTTATAAAATTTATCCAATGAAATCATACATTAAAAATGGAAAACCTAACCTTCCTCTGTCACTAATAAGATTTATCCCACCTGGGTAAGGGTAATTTAGAATAATGGGTAAGAACAATACATTAAAAAACTCAAATAAAGAAAAGATCTAAAAAGAAGAACATAAAAATATCCTTCAGAATCCATCCTCCAAAAGTTTATCTTTAGTTATCAAACCATATGGTCTAATAAGGAAATGGCCCCTTCATATAGTATGTTAGGAATGGGGTTTTACAACTACTCTATAAATTTAAGGCCATTTGGAGCCTTTTTTAAAAGAGTTATGGCCATATAAATTGAGATGAATTATTCCTTCTACCAAACATTATTAAACATACCCGACTTTGAATGGTTTAACAACGACCTTAATGAATTAATTTCTCCATGAAATTTAATTTGGAACTTCTATTAGATTTAGATTTCAAACCTAGTTGGAATAATCCTATTTAGTGGTTGGTATCCTGAGATATGATTTCTTGAATGAGGTAAGGTCCAATATTCTGGACAAAATAAGTGTTCACATATTTTTTTTGTGTTTTTAGGAATTTGAATGGGATCATGGTCTAGAAGAATACGTTGTATCCCAAAAACCATGAAATCATAAAAAAATAAATCACTCAAATTGGATCCATATTTTAAATGTAATGCTTGAAATATAGAGGTGAAAGTAAACTATTAAATTTACATAATTAACCACTTTTCACATTTTAGCTCAAAACTCATCAAAAAACATAAAATGATCCAAAAAATCTCAAATTGATTAATTGGTAGGGTTAAAATTATTAAAAAACATATGAATAATTAAGAAAATATTAACTCTATCAAATCCAAAGATCATATCCCAAGTACAACATAGGTAATATCCATTAATATCATATTATATGAAAAATGATTTTTAAAGGTCATTTAAAAAATCTCTTAATGAATATAACTTTTCCTTGAAAATAATTTTTTAAAACTAAAAACTCATAAAATATTTTGGAAATTATTTTCTTTGAAAATGACCTTGAATAATTATAAAGAAAGCTTTAAAAAAATTTAATACATTTCTTAATGAAAATATGCTTTTTTATTTTAAAACTCCCTTTTTAAAACATAAAATATTTTTAGAATCAATTTCTTTGAAAATAACCTCAAGAAACTATAATGGAGGTTTTGAAAATATTTTAAAAAATTTCTTGAAGAAAAAATGATTTCCAATTCATAAAGAACTTTTGAAAACATAAAAAGTTTAAAAATACTTTTATTAGAAAATAAAATTGTAATATTATAAATAAATCTTCAATTAAATGATTTTTCATGAAGGTGGATAATTAATTTAATTCCATACACATTAAAATGAATATTTCCTTCACATTTTTGGTAAAATCGTAATGTGATTTTTTGGAAAAGGACATGAAGATGATATCAAAAGCCATTTAAAAAGAATTCATACATGGATAAAAATGTATTTAATTAATAAATTGTGGAATTTATTTGTTTTTTCAAAATCACTTTTAGAAAACATCATTTTGGAAGAATAATGGTTTTTTTGACTGAAGATATAAATAAATATGATTTTTAATATATATATTTTTTGAAATCACAAGTAAAAAAAGAGATAAAAATGAAGGGAAAATATTTATTCTCCATAATTAACTAGTGGATAATATAATACATGAGTTTCTTGAGATACAAAACATAATATTTGGTCATTGGAAACATATTCATAAACTATCCCAATAAACAATGAGATTGTAACAAAAAATATTTACCACTTTGGTAACTTTGAATTGTAAGACCCATGAAGGAATAATGTTAAATTAATCTTAAATTATCATGATAATAAATAAATTCATGATATTAAATGTAAAAGGGGTTGTAAGTACACATTATAAAATAATATAGGTGTATAACATAACACATGTCTCAAGGAAGGAAAATTGAGACAAAACTCTATTACCGCTGTGGTATCATTTGAAATATAAAACCAATGAAAAAGAGATATTAAAATGAATATGTAAATCATAATAATTTTTAGTATAATAATTATTAAATAAATTCTTGGTTAGTATATACACCACATAGAATAAATAAGTGATGAATATGGCATGTGTCTTACAGAAGTAAAAAGTGAGATAAAAACCTCTTACCGCTGTAGTAATATTTTGATTCATAAGAAATAATAAATAATAACCTAAAATGAAACATTAAATATAATTAAAACAAAGATATTAATGATTTAACATATCAGAGGTTTCATATATACACCATTCCAAATAAATGAGTGGCGAATTTGTATATGTATCTAAGAAATAAAAGAGAGACTAGAAATCCCTTGCAATAAGTCTCAACTTCCTTTGTACATGTTTGAACATAATGTGTAATAAATATAAGGAAATTATAAATTTATTATATAATTATACACATATATATATATATATAAATATATATCATACCATATATGGTTTACTTATGACCTTTTATAACCTGCTTATTAATAATTTCATGTTAAAGTCATGTTTCGTGCAATAATTGCTTTGCTTTTCTAGTATGTTTTGATTTGTTATATTTGATCCTATTACTTTTATCATGGTTATATAATAATTATAATGTTAACCTGGATATTAATATCATATATATTCTATATACATTTATTTATGGTGATCTATAAAAGTTGAAGATAGAAAACTAAATACACTGTACTTGGAGAGGGTAGGTCATAATTACTCATGAACGTTGTTTCCATTTTCCTGATGGAAATATAGAAATAAAGGTAGATAATATTAAAATTAAAAAATATTTTTTTGATATATATCACATATTTTTATTAAACCCACCCTTATTAATTTACATGTATTGCGTGAAGGAATAAAATTGCTTCATGAGGTGGTAGCCCACTGTACACATGAATGAAATTATTATATTCTCATTGAATTGAAACATAGAAGGATCACATGTTTTAATGATTCAATAAAAAAATTAATATAAGAAATTTTATGTATAAATAATAAATCCGTAATTATATCCATCTGTGAGAGGTGTTTATGGAAAACTAATAACATTGTCCCGCAAGTCGGTTGTCAACCGTACACACGAAGGATGATTTTGTAACCCATTGGATGGAAGATGAGAATGTTTGAGGTTATTACATTAACATGATAAAATAAAATGATTTTTAAGATAATGATTTTATTATATAATCATCATTTAATAATAATTTAACTTCGGGGAGGAACAAATAAAATTAAATACTTGATTAGGGACGCGCCCTCTTTTTCAAACAACTTATTTTGGTTTGTAATAAAACACTTGTTAGGATGGATTTTGACCAAAATAAGGATTATAGTATAATATTAGGGAATTAATAAATTTATTTGTGTAGTTATTGGCCTAAAAATGGGTTTTTAAGTGTGAATATGAGAGGGGAGGTGGTGGCCTTTCATAAGTGAGGTGAGTGACACACATAGAATTTTTAAAAAGAAAATGGTGTACCCATGTTTTTCACATGAAAAAAAAGGATCCAAAATGATCCATTACAGAACATAGATGATATAATGTTGAAATATTTCAACCCACTGGAGTTTTTAAAAGTTTTGGGTCATTTTAAACCCTTATATTTTCAGTTTAACCCCTTGGTGAACCCATTTTTAGCTTAACCGTGATAAATAATTTTTATTGTTTTTACTATTCTTTATGGTAAAAAAATGACCTTATTATATAATATATATTATTTTGATTCCAAATATTTAATCCATTTTTAGAAATGAAAATCATATAAGTGTAAAATTTTAATTTAAAATTAATCTTGTAGATGCGACCAGAAATCAGGGTTTCAAAGAGAGAATGTTTAATTTTTTTAAAATTTTTTATATAAAAAATCAATATGAAAATTACTAAAATGAAATAAATTGGATTAGTAGATATATAATTTAAAAAATTTCTTTTAGAAATACATTAAAATAATTTGGTTGTTTTTCAAAGCTTTAAAATAAATGGTAATTCTTAATAAAAACAACTATTCATTGAAAATTTTATCTTCTCATAAAATTATAAAAAAATCACCCCAATAATTATTTAAAAATGATTATTTTTTATTTTTTTATAAGTTTCAAAAATTATTTTTAAAATAAGTCTACAAAATGTAACAATTTTTTTTAAAAATATAAAAATTTTAAGCATAAAATTGGATTTACTCTTACATATTTTATAAAAACAATTTAATATGAATGTTAAAAATTTGATTGAATATATTGTATATAAATTTTATTAAAATAATTAAACCAAAGTTATTTTTTAAATTTATTTATGTCGAACAAATTGGAGAGCATAAAAATAGGTTTTTCATAAAAAGATTTCCTTTATTTTCAAATAGCTTTTATTTTCATTTATAATTAATTGGACACAATTAATACTAATTATATATAAATTTTTAAATGATATACTATCATAATTTAGTTAATCTTATTCATACCCTCCATTACTACGGTTACACGATAACTATAATGAAATTTTAATAGTATTTCATATTTCATCTAAACATGATGTTACGTGTAACGTAACATAAAATCAATGTTGTATGTGATGAAAAATGTTGAAAAAATTAAATTTATTTGAAAAAAAATATCTCACAAAATATCAGGGTGTTATAATGTTGAAATTAAAAATTTATGTTTTACATTTTAGAAATATGAGAATGTTTTTTATTATAGTAAAAATTATTTTTGATCATCTCTTTTAAAAAAGTTTTATCAAGGTTACTTTAATTTATTTTTTGATTTTATAGTCAAATAATTATCCTTTTATTTACCGTAAACCAATATATTTCATGGGAATTGACCTTATAGTTGGTTTTGGTGAAAAATCATATTTATTCTTAAAAAATAATTTTTCTAAAAAAAACATTTATTGCACTCTATGAACTTATATTAAAATTAAATTTTACTGATTATAGAAATTAAATATTATATAGTATATTATATGTTTTTATGCACCATATTCAAATTTGGTAATGTGGTCAATTTCATTTTTAGTCATAAATAATAGTTACCATGGTAAAATTTTGTGACCACGATAAATGTTAAAAGGGTTAAAGAGGGGGGTTAAATTAAGAGATACAGTTTTATATATCTATAAAACTCATATAAAAATGATTAATTGAGTTTATTTAGACCTTAACTTATCCTATGTTTGAAATTGGAAAAAATTGGATCCACTTTCCATGGGAAAGACATTTATTATACTTTAAAGTTTATAATTTTTACAAGGGCTCCACTCCTGTAACTTATAAAAGGGAACCACATATCATAACTTATCCACATAATTTGAGTACTATAGATAAATAAATTTCTATGAAAATCCCTAAAAAACTCTTTTACTCATATCTTAGAGGCCTTTTACTCACCAAAATTCCAATCCTAGAAGGCTTAAGGTGTATGAAAAGGGAAGTTATCCATAGAGGTGGTATAAGTAATAATCAAATTATTTCAAGTTTATTTCGTTTTATTCTCCCTTAAAATTTAATATAAACATTATAATATAATTAAATCAGTTTATTTAATATAATAAAATGTTATAATATTTATGAAACAATTTTTTTACCTCATTTACATCATATGGGAAATGAAAACACCACTCACGCTTACATGTGGAGAACCACCTCAATGAAGAGACGTGTTTCATATTTCATCAATGCATCAAAAAGATGGTTATAAATATGTATTTAATGGATATATATAATTTTTATTAAATAAATATGATTCTATAAAGATAAGATACTTTCTACCTTCTTACCCTCCCATATATTGAAAAAAGATAACGTCACTCGTGCGTACGTATAGACTACCACCTCCACTCAATTTTCATTACTAACTTACATGGATGATCGAAAGAATGGATTTAATAAATAAATATGATATTTATAATATTATTATGATTATGTAAACATAAACCTTTATCTTCTTTATTTCCATTTTATCCTTTATAAAAATTAAAACATAGTTCATTCATGTGTGTGGACTACCACATCCATGAATGATGTATCTCATTTTTCATTACTAAATTAAATGGATGATGATAAAAGTTTATTTAAATATAAAAAAATTATAATTATAACATTTTTATTATTCATGAGATGATATAACCATGAACCCTTTGACCATTCTTAACAAACAAGATCTATTTTTGGATTTAATGACCTTAAAACATCAGACACCAAATTACTTTATTTAGTAACTAAATAAAACATTGTAATAAGATAAATAAAAAGGGATAATGATAATATAATTAACATGAAATAGTTTCTTAATCAAATAAATAATCAATATAATTTTATTATTCATGAGGTAAGTAAATTATGAAGCAAGATAAGACTCTATGTAAGGGATTTTCTTTAAAATATTATTCTAATTTTTTCTTTTAAAATTGTTTCACTTCAATATCATGGTTATTAAAAAAATTTCAAGTGTGTTATTATTTATACTTAAAAGGTTTCTAAATTTCATGTTAAACTAATTTTTTATTTTTTAAAAAGTTTTTAAAAAGTATTCTTTTTAACATTTTCTGTATGGGTCACTTTTGACTCTTTTCACCAAAGTGGAAAGGAATGTTTCTTAACTTTTACCACATGAACACCTTATTCCCACCATAATAGTAGTTATTTATTATCAGCATTACTCTTCTAGTTTTCTGGATTTTTCATAGAATATCTTTTTCCCATTCTTCTGGTAATTATTTTCTAATTTTTCTCAATAGAAAATGATATTACTCATAATTTTTTATATAAAAATTGAGAGTACTTTGATTATGGGTTAAAATGACCTTTTCAAGGGTTTTATGATTAAAAAGTGAAATATTATATATATATATTTTCCAAATAAAACACTTGAGAATTATATATGTTGATGGGTGAACCATATATATATATCTCTAATTCATTGGGTAATGATTTATTATTTGAAGAAAACATGTTGGAGATAACCGATTAGGTTACTTATATTGAAAGGGTTATATGAATGAGTTTAATATGAGTTTAAATGTGATGACTCAAGATGATTTCATTAATTTTTATTATTTTTATTGGTTTTAAAGGTTTTTTGAGAAAATTTTTATTTTCACATACTGTTATGATTTCATTATATTTTCAAATATTATTATGAAAAAGGTAAACATTTTTATTTTTTTTCATGTTTTTCAATATACCAATAAGTTTCCTTTATTTTTATATCTATTACTGAGTTTGTTTCTCAAGCCACATTTTCAAAAGTTTTATGTAAGATCTAAGGATGTGTAGTAACTATATAAATTCCAATATTTCCACTATGGTGAATTTTATTAAAATAAGGAAAAGTGTCATGAATGAAACAAGTGAGTAAATTTTAGTACTTATTTTTTGAAAAAAATGTACACTGTATGGAAGTGTCCATTTTTTATATAATGGTTTTCCAAATTCTCTAAGACTTTAAACCTAAAAGATCATATAAATGTAATAAAGTGAAACCCTAGTTATAATTCATGTAATTATGGGTTGTTTAAGTTACTAGGTGTTATAGTACCGGTCGTACAATAAACTCACATAATGCGAGTTCTAGATTCCTAGGGTAGTGGATGACCTTAATTAAGGTTGAGGTTTTGGTAGTTGGTGATATCATAATGGAATAATAATTTCATGGTGGTAGAATCCCTTAGTTGAGAATTTCTTGTTTATTTAATGGAAGAGGATATTGAAAAAATATCCCCAAAGTGGTTTATTTATGTGGACGAGGGAGGTTTTTCTTTCCTTTAATCAATGGTGTTGGCCCCACATCCTTTCATTGTGTGAGAGAGGACCATAGTGGTGATATGGATTGAGTGGTATTGTGTAACATGATATTCTTAGGTGATAAACCTAGTGGTTTTTCTTAATGGATGGGATCACATCATCCACTTCCAAATATTTATATTAGTTTCCCACTTAATGTTCAATTGTAAATCGTGATTTGAGCCAGGATCATTTAAGTGTAGTACAGTCCTTAATGTGGTAAATATAGAAGATTTTTTTATTCACTCTCATCACATTACACCTATGTCTATACAATAAAGAATGTTTTCAATAATGGTTATGGTCTTTAATTTCTTGAATTATGATAAGTGTTATCTTGGGGCAAAGATCTAAAAATGTAGGGTAATCCGAATAGTAAAAACCATTCACCCTAGATTGTAGTATATTTTACCACTAATGAGTAGTGGTTTGATGTTGGATAAGTTGAAGAAGATAGTGCTATTTCTTTATGTACCCATCCATTTCATTCATAAATAGGTTTAAATACAACAACCATTTTTTTGGTGGTGGGTGAAATCTTGGTTGGAGATCGAGGTGGAGATGGAAAGTAACAATGGATTATTGAATAGAGATTATTTAATAAGGCATGTGTTTTTTTATTCCTTATTCTAGAGACATTGATTCTTCTTTTAGTTTGGTAGGATATGATAGAAAATATATCAAAGAACCTAAATATATTATAGAATTTTCTTCCTTTTTGGATTCATTTCACTATATTTTTGATGTTCTCAATGGAAGAGTTCAGTGTATATAGATTATTTTCCATGTGAATATCATCTAAAACGACATTTAAAGGTTGGAAGAATAAAAATACCATAAGATGTATCCTTATAAATAAAACATCTCAAGAGGAATTCTAGTGGGTCATGGTTTAGTTTTACCTATGTGGTTAGAAAAATGTTACATGAGAGAAGGGGTTTGAGTATAGAGTCTTGGCCAGACTCCCTTAATGTAAGATTAGGATTCTTCAAATGTTTTATTTCAAGATGAATTTTGGAAGGTAGATCATGTATTTAAGTGTAATGCTGGGTAATAAAATATAGATAGTTATGATAAAAGGGTATGTTATTTTCCTATATGGTTGTGTGTTGGGTTCACATAGAGCTATGACTTATAGAGTTGATTGAAGTGTGTACTGATGGGTTTAAGGAGATTATCATATGAATTTATTTGCATGGGAAAACTAATAAAATACCCAATCTATATTTAACATGATAAAAATGATAAAATGAAGAATAAAAAACCAAGTTTAACTAAAAATCTGACACCTCCATCTTGATTACATGATAGAGCATGCTTGATGGAGATCACCTATAGTGACAACTAAATTACTATCATCTATAAGGGGAATACACCAGACTTTGGATCATAATTTTAATGAGTGTATCAATAACCACCAAAGGGGTGAAAACACCTTTCTTAATAGTGAATATGATGGTTGTTTTTGGTTGAAGATAATTTTGTCTTGTGGCATGTAAGAAGTGAGATACACCAATAATAGAGATCACATACCTTTTATATACCCTCTTCATTAAATTAAGAGAGTCAGTATATCTGAGCATTAACTATCATCCCAAAGAATCCTAAATAAGTAACTAATATTTGGTTTTTTTATTTATTTAACACTTAAATTAATATACAGATATCCATAAATGAATCAATATCGCTAATTCATGATATAACTAATTATTTGGGAAAATGTGGATAAATGGATGTATGAGATATCACATATCATATACCCATCTTATATGATGGTGGAAGAAAGTTATAGAATATGATTAGGTCATCCATTTTCCCAAATAACTATTTATAACCAAAGGATTTAATAAAATATGATATCCATATTTTTTGTGCATTTATAAAAATCTCTCACTTCCACTAAAATACTATAAAGACATTATGCAGAACTTCATAATCTTTGTGAATCCATCAAAAAATATTTTGGATATGTTTCATCAAATCTCCCTTTAATTTGGACCAAACAATTTGTACAAAAATTAAACTTATCCTAAGTCATAACCATGTTACCCTGCAGGCCTTTGTTAAATTAAAAATATATATGAAATTAAGATTTCATAAATGAATGCAATGAGTGGCCTATAGTAAAAAAATAAATCCTACTCAAGATACAAAGGGGTACGGTGATATTTTAAAAATATATACTTATATCTTCATATGAACATTCCCACTAAAATATGTATTATTTGAATCATATTTATACCTATATAATCCCTTTTCCATGACATTGAGTGACCAATAGACATGGAACAATTTCAATCTAGTATAATATATCTCATACTTTCTTGATTCTCTAAAAAAGACTCACCAAATTGATTAATACATCACATTTAATTTATCGAGTATACGATTAAATCCCATGTCCCTAGTGAAAGTAGACGATCACATCTAATGTAACTCAATTAATCATGTACATGTACTTCCTCAGTCTAATTCAATCAAGGTTCATATGTATTTTCTTGTCATAGGAGAAAAAAAATCTCATATTAGTTAAGCTCTAACTGATATACAGTCATTATTAATAACATTCCCAAACACCATCTAATTAGTTAATAATCAAGGATTTAAAAATAAATGTATAAATTATGATGTTTCTCATGCAAGGTATCTCACTAGCCTTAGGTAAAAAGCATTTAAAATAAAAATACACCTCTAAGTATATCGACGATGGCATGACATTACATATGATAAGTTTTGGTGGTTTAGTCCAAATAATAAGTATACACTTATTATATCATGAGTATATCACTATATTTAATCTTAACATTTCATCATGACCCATAATACTCCATCATGATAATCCATTAAGGACAACTGAAAGACATAATTTGAGGGGATATTATGATTCCACAGTCCATTTAAAATAATTTTCACTACACATGAATAAATGATAAATGAAGAATGAATTTATTAGAAAATAATGATAAATTATAAAATAATTACATTAAATCTATTATATATATATATATTATACAAAGAGATTCAATTTGACTCTCATGTTTCTTCTACAATAATGGTTTCATCAATGGATTCACTACACCATCTTCTATAGATACCCAACAGATCCTAACAGTGACCCACTCAATGATATATTATATGAGATTGTATTTTATAAGGATATGATTAGTTATTTAGTTGTACATGGGTTCTATGGCCTAAGAAATAACTCAATTATTTCAACAATAAAGATCAATTTCTCCCTTAATTTGAAGAACCCCCCTATGTTTTAATATGAACCTCTTGATCCAAACAAAATCTTTTGACTCATATAATGAAACAATGTACTCTACCTCTATTGTTGAGTCTTATATGGTGTTCTATTTGGAATTCTTACAATATATTGTTCCCACATTTTGTCAAAACAAAAAACAAGTTTGAGATCTCATATAATAATAGTCATATTAGAAACTAGTACCGATGAAAACACTTACATATATATCAACCTATCCTTTAAAGATTGAGAACATATCATTAATCATTATCAAGTACTTATGGATGTTATTAATAGTAATATAGTGACTCTCAATAAGATTTGATTGGTATATACTAGATATTCTAGTAGAATAAGAGCATTGGGAATAGTATAAACATTGTATACATGGTACATATTATTTTATCCATTATTTCTAACTATTTATATGGATCTTGAATCCTTCCAATATTGATTACATAAAACACCATTAAAGACCACTTATTAGAGTTATCTATGCTAAAAAACATTATCAATTTTGCAGCATTTGTGTTCCGACTTAGTACAAGAAACATATTATATCTATCTGTATAGATCTTTATACCCAGTATGTCAACTACTTCACCCATGTATTTCATTAAGAAGAATTTACCCAAACAAATATTTAAAAAATGTAAATTTGTGATACATTTATGATAACAAGTATTCCATATATATATAATATCATAAATAATGTCACACTCCCACTAATCTACTTTTATACACTAGATTAATTTACATTATTTATGAAACTAAACTCATTAACTACATCATCAAAATAGATATTCTTACTCAATGAAGATTTCCTCAACCCATAAATGGTTTTTTGAAGATTTTAAACCTTAGAAGACTTGTTTTTGTACTTCAAAATATTTGCGATATAACATATGCACATCTTCAAATAAATTCCCATAAGTGAAAGTTGTTTTGATATCCATTTGATATATATAATAATGAAAATGAGCTTATATAGAAAGAAATATCTGAATATTCTTTATCATTAAAATAGTTGAATGTGTTTTTTCATAGTTAATATAATTATTTTTAACCATCTTCTAGTAGGAATGATTTATATGTAAAAAATACACCATTAATGTCAGTTTTATTATAGAAAACCCACTTTCACTCTATAGATATCACCCCTACAGGTGTATCCACAAAGTTAATTTTTTTTAAGTGTATATTAAGTTCATTTTAGATTCCATATATTTTAACCATTTCTCATTTTTAGAACTCTAAATGGTATCTCAATAGGTAGTAGGTTCATCTCTTATGAGAATTAACTCATCATAATTTTCCATAATAAATTTGTATCTCCTAGGCTCCTGATGAATCCTACCAAACCATTGATATTCTTATATAACATAATTTGGTTTTTCATCCAAAAGTCTTTCTGGAACCCACTCAACTTTCATCCCTTCAACACTTCCTATTTGTTGGTCTCAAAATTATCTATGTTCAACTTTACTCCCACTAACTCCCTAAATTCTATATTGCTTCTTAATAAATATGCTAGTTTGATCCATAAAAACATTATGTTCAGTAGACTTATAGAAATAATATCACTTAGTTTCCTGGGAATAACTAACAAATTATCACTTTTCAGATTTAAGGACATTTTTATTAGATTCCAAACATCTCATAGTTGATTCACAACATAAAATCATTCAAAAATATAAAATTGGGGTTTTCCTATACCATATACCATATATTTTATTTATAATTAATTTATATAGAACACGACTAAGAAGGAAAATAAAAAATTCTGAAGTATAACCCCAAAATAAAATAGAAAGGTTATAATGAATAATTAGTGTTTGAACCATGTACAATATGGTATAAATCCTCCTCTTATTCACACCTTTCCACTTCTATATTCGAGGAGGAGTGAGTGAGAAAAAAATTCCATAATCCCACAAATGTTCTATTAATTCCTATATAAATTATTCACTACACAAATCTGCTCGGAGAAGCTTAATAATTTTTAAAATTTTATTTTACACTTAATTCTATTTTTTTTTTGAATTTTTAAAAGTTTCATACTTGTGTCTCATTATAAAAATATAACCATAGTGAAAAAAGTCATTGATAAAATTGACAACGTACCTAAAACGATAAAATTGTTGATTACTCATAAAACCACATACAACACTGTATTTAAGATTGAATATTCCACTACCCCTTTCAACTTTCCAGAAAAAGGTGATTTGATTAATTTTAATAATAAACATGATTTTCATATATCAAATTATTAATAATACAATGATTCAAAAAATCCATATTTATAGAGTATTTGGATTCATTTCTCATTTATATGACTAAGGTGAAAATACCCAAGGTAGGTGGGATTAGAATCAACCTTGAACATTTTATTATGATTATCATAGATAATATTATCCATATATAAAATAAATAAATTTCTAAAAAATATTACCAATTATAAAAAAATTTATTTATTATATATATAATAACTTTGTTATTAATAATGAATGAAAATCCCATTTTCTCCAAAAAAATTAAAAAAATTCTATTTATAGTGGGAAAATAATAAAAATTATAAAATTACAATACCAATACACTTAGTAAACATAAATCTTATGTTCCAACTTATAATGTAATAAATATTTCAATATTTCTAAAATGTTTATCTAATTCACACATTTTAATTCCCTCCTATCTTTGTGGTTGTGTTTATTAATACAAATGTGTGATGTACATTCATTATCCAATACCCATAAGTCAGAGTTGAAGAAATTAATCTATATAACATTCAAATTTAGATTCTCAGAACGATTCTATTTAAGAAAACTTCTCAACATTAGATACCAATCTAGGATTTTTTTTACAAGTCATACCTATAAGAGTTATTAAAATGATTAAAATTATGTATTCTATAATCTATAACAAAGACATAACTATGAGTGAATATAACTCTTTATATCTTTTCATAAAGGACATTTAATGAATGTGATCACACAAAAAATGCTGAGCCCATACATTATATACATTTTGTGACCCAAGATCCCTATTATACTAAGCAATGAGTACATTATGTTGTTTCTCTCACCTCATAGTTATTTAGGGAGGAAAACTTTCCAATAATAATAATAATAATTATTCTTGGATAGTTGAGCTGAGAAATCTCTATCCAATCAATATCATGGATAAAATAAACTCTATTCCTCTAATAACTTAATCCTATTAAGGTATCCTGACTAGTGTAACCCAAATAAAATGACAATAGCATGTTTCTAATCCTATTAGGATTACCCATTACTTGGTTTCATTACATAAGATAATCTAAGGGCACCCAACTATGGCATGGACTACAAAATTGTATGATTGAGGTATTGAAAAGTTCTAATTTGGAAGGAATCTCTTACTTAGTATTTAAGGAGTTTTCTTTTAAAACCATCACCATCTTAATATAAATCACATTCATATTAAAATCATAATTATCTTATTTCATCTTAATCATCTTATGTTTTATTCTCTTGTGTATGAATGTTCTTAACAATTTAATTTTGGAATCCCTATCCCATACAAAAAATTATTATATTTACAAATTATTAATGTGTAACTATTTAAACATCCCATAAGTTTGTGTTACTCACCCAAATATATAGAATCAAAACATATTCAGAAATATTCAAATGTATCTCATGTGTAGGGTATATCAAATTATCATGTAATGTTTTTTACTTATATGAGATTGATTACCTCCACATGAGTAATCCTAGAGGTAATTATTACTAAATCCCATCTTTCTAGAGTAAGGTATAATATTTGAGTCCCATGGGAAGTCTGACCTAATGTCCCTCTCACTAGTGAGACTTTACTCAAGAGAGAAACCAATTCATGATAACATTAAAATATAATATATTTAAAATATATTAAATAATTAAATTCAATCTAATAAATTTAATTACAAACTAATGTTAAGGGTGATAAAAACTAAATTTTATGTTGTCATGCCTAGAATATAATGTAGGAATAAAAAATTTTATAAGAAGTAATTTATCAAAAAAATTAAGTATTCACAATATTCAATCTTTAGAAACATATTATAAACCTGAATATTCTAAAGGAAAAAACAAATAAATTAACTCTTTATTTTTTTCCTCAAAACATGACATAAAATCAAAAAGATTTTATATTTAATTTAGGCAAGAAAAATATCATTTTTTAATTACTAATACTAATAATATATAAAAAATTTATAACTATGATCATTTCAAGAAAAATATTATATTTTTATCATTTTGTCCTATATTGTATTTTACAATTAATTATAGTTTTTACCAGTCATAAAATATGATTGATATCATCACCTATGATAGGCGATATCATAATTCTCCATTCGTATTTGATGATGTCACCTATATCATCAATATAACATGATGCTATGTTTTTACGGAATTTGAGATTCAATAATAGCTTATGATATTGAATATCATAGCTTAAGATAGAGTTAAAATCCATGGGTTTTTTATATATATTTTCTTATGATATTTGGATATTCTATTCTATGATAAATCCAAACAAAAAAATGTACATATTATATGTTATAATATGGGATAAAAACATTATAATAGGAATTTTCTTTGAAAAGAATATTAAAAAAATATTGATCCATTTAAGATACAATATTTGATACCACTAATGGGTTTGGGTATATCACTATATGATCTTAAGAGTGGAAGGAAATACATGAAATGAATGATCTATCTTACAAATGAACAACATGTTAAAAATAAGAATGTAAAACTAAGCATACATGAAGAGAAGAAATCTCCATCACAATTCCTCAATGTGTTAAAAAGGATTTGGATCACCTTTAGTGATAACCATATTCCACTCTTCTTGAAGAGGAATACACAGACCTTTGGATCCTAATTCATAATGAGAGGATCCCAAACCACCAAATGGGTGTTATAAACTTCTTCATAGTGAAGATGAATGGTGTTTTAGGATGAAGAGATTTTCAATTAATATAATGAAAGAATCAGTAAACACCAATGGGTGTGACCACAAACATTTTATAGACTCTCTTTATTATATAAAGAGAGTCAGTGCCTCAGAGTGTCATATTCTATCTCATGATAACCAACATATATTACTTCCAATTGGAGTGTTTATTTAATAGAAACTTTAATGAATGTATATGTAGGCATAAATTAATCAATCATATTGATTAATAACCGAAGGAAAAAATTTGGAAGTTATGGGTAAATAAATTCATGAGATATCACATATTGTATTTCCATCATATATTAAGATGATAACTAGTTGTAGGCTATGATTGGGGTATCTATATGCATATGTTTTTTCTTATGACTCTCGAATATTGTAAAAAATGATGTCTATGTTTTTAGTGCATTTCCAACACATAAGAGGGTGGATTTTATTTCCATATATGTTTGTTTTAAGATATTTTCAGTTTATTATCTCTAGTTTTATTAGTTTTGGGGATGAAAAGGTTTTAATATGGGTTGTATGTAATGACCTAGTTTTTTTCCTAAGTATGGATTAGCTTGTTCTTGAGATTTGGAATCCATGGTTCACTATTAGGGTAAATATGGTAAAATTTCCCATAAAAAATACAATAGAATTTGTTTTCCAATTGTTCTATTGATTTCATGGTCTAGTGTTTACCCCTGGCTTGAGTTTTTGTGAAATTTTTAGTATAATTTATTTTTAGGGATTTTTAATTTATAATATTTTCCAAAAATATTTATCTTATGGATGTGGGTGGTGATATATCCTATAAATAAGTTCAAATGAAAATTATAGTTCCACATTTTAGTATATAATGGCGTGTTTCCCCTATTTGAGTTATATTTTTTATGCTCGGATGTCAGGACTTAGACTGAACCATTTAAATTATTTAATTAAAATCCAATTATTAACCTAATTAGTGCCTAAAAATCTCTCCAATTAATTATCTCTAGGATTATAAATATTATACCACCAACATAAACCCTAGATTGAGAGAGTGAGAGAGTGTGAAGATGGAGGATATGAATTCTTTGAAATCGATGATGGATTAACGTAGAAATGGATTTGGACCCATAATGAAAATGATGATCAAATTATATAGTGATAACTAACAGAAACTGTGACATCATTGAATATAATATTGTAAAGTGAAGTCATTGAATGACATGATTTAAGACTTTTTATTTCAAAATATTCACCACAATCTTCTTGATTTTTGATCCTATATTTAATATTTATAATTATATCTCTCCATAAATTTGTTTGATTCATATATTTCTACAATTTATGAATTCCAACCACATTCTTTATCAATGGTGAATCCACATACAACAAGAGATTATAAGATGATCGCTCCAACCAACAAACCTAGTTATTATCTATTATATCTCTCCTCTCCTTCATGCGTCCACCACAAAAGATTCCCTAGATCCTCACTCCCATTCTCAATAATAAAAATACATCCTTTATAAACTGTATTACATACCGAGTGATACAACTCGAGATAAAATTACATATATTTCACAATATTTTCATAATTTAAATATTACATAATATAGAAAATTTAATAACTATAGAACTAAAAGGTCTAGTCTATTTGTAGATTAGTTATATAAAAAATACTATTTCATGTAATTATGAACATTTCCCTAAAATCACACCACACTAGACTACATTTTGGACATCTCATAATTTTTACTCATCTTCATAACATGGGTTATGGAAAAATTAAGAAAGGGGTGAGCTCAAACACATAGTAAGGGAATAAAGTATCATCATTTCATCAAGGGATAGATTATAAGCATGAGAAAATATGACAACAGAACAATATCTAATTAAAATACATGAACCAATAAGAGTTATCTATATAATATAAGGACATGTAATCACAGGTGATCAGATATATACCATAGATAAATAATTTGGAATCATTAAATAATAATAACATTCCATAGAGCATAAAATAGGCATATAACATAAAAATATGGCACAAGCATATGATTTCATAGCATTGTGAACATTTATAAATACAAACACACCCACAAAAAAAATTATAGATATGAAATCAACTCCGAACATATAATTATAAACATTATCAAATGTAAATAAGTCCACACTTATATTTTTGAACGTATAAAAATACAAATAGGTTTTAAAGACCCCAACTCTAGTTTCCCATAGGCAGTGGTTATTTTATTTCATTGAAATAATATTCAAGAAATCACATTTCAAAGGACTGTACAATTTAATAGTCTTTATAAACTATAAAAATACTTGAAATTCAAATTATATTTTAAAATATAAAACACAAAAAGAAATTTCTTAGATAATTCCACTATTTCTCCTATTTTATTCCCTACATACCAATCAAAAAACACTTCCTTGTATATTGGGGAAAATAAAACATAAGAAAGTGGTGAGATCAGATACTCATTAAGGGTAAGCATACGACACAAGCTATTAATAAATATGTCATAATAATTATGGAAAAGTTAATAAATGAAACACATGACATTTAATCAACAAATTGATCCTAATATGGAAGGAATAAATGATGATTAATTAATTCTATATAAATAATCACATGAGCATGAAACATAACCATGAATATTATAAATAAAATAAAATAATCACATGGATTATCCACAACTAAATTTATAATGAAGGATTTTATAAAACTGGACATCTAAAACATACCATCAAGGTTTATTTCTAGGACATCCAATACCATCAAGGACTTATACGAAGACATCTATATAAATGGGTAAGGCCTCAGGAAAAACCCAATCTAGTTTATCTCTTGATACCTACTGATAAATCTAAAGGATATAGATGACCCCACATGTTTCTTAATAAGTCCAATTCATTCCTTATATAAAAAAATACTACAACTTAATCCATATTCTTTAACAATATCAATAACTATCCATATTACAAGAACTACTTATATGGAAGATCTATACTTTCCAAATTAAAAACTAATCATAAACATCCAAAAAATATTATAAATGTTATAATTAGAGTAAATACTCAAAATGATATTTGATAAATGATTTTTACATATATGAAAATAATTTAAATTGGTTATTTGAATAATTCTTGGGGTAAATACTCTTTTTTTCTTTGAAAATATTTATTAAAATATAAAAAATGTGCACGTAATAAAGAAATAATTTTATTAGAGAATAAACTTGTAAAAATGTAAATGAGTCTTTATATAATTAAGGTTTAATGATGGAGGAAAATTATATTAAATCTGTATTTGTTAAAAAAACATTCCTTTCACACTTTTGTAAGAAAACTTAGAGTGTACCTTATTTGGAAAACAAAAAAGAAGATTCCTTTTATGTTTTTTAAAAAAAATTAAAAAGGTGTAAAAATAACATTAAAAAATAATTGGAGAATAATAGAAACATTTTTGAAAACATTTTTAGAAAACGTAGACTTAAAATAGAAATACTCCTCAGATAAGACTTATAAATAAATAATTACGAATAATGAAGAGATTGTGAAATAAACTCGTACCACTTGGCTTTATTTTGAATAGTAAGCCCCATAAAATAGATAACATAAAATGAAACATTAAATACTATAAGGGCAAATAAATTAATGATATAATATATCAAATGGGTAGTATATACACCCGAAAATAGAGATAAGTGATTTATGTGGTATATGTCTCCCAGAAGTAAAAGTGAGATGAGAAACCCTTACCTCTAGTTTGAATTCATTAAAGCATGTTTGAAACTCATGTATAATGGTTGTAAACAAGTTATTAATTTATAATAGAAAAATAATTATATTTATAATATCATATATGATCGTCTTATATAATCTTATCACGTTTTTGTTAATAATATTTCATTATTACCCTTGTTTCGGCCGCTAATTGCTTCATTTTCCAATGCATTTTTTTTCATGTAAGTTCTGTTTACTGTGCAAAGGATATATTTAATAATATATAGAATGGTATTAAGGTCATATATATCATATAGTCTTATTTTAGACATTTTTATAACCATTATTGAATGTTTTATATGGAGAATGAGTCACATCGCTTTGTAGAGATGGTAGGTTGTACGTACACATGAGTGACAATATCATTCCCTTAATGGTGAATGGGTAGGAAAATGGATGATATATTAATTTTAAATTAGTATATTTTGATAAAAATTATATTTAAAATAAGTGCACAAATCATGACAAAACCTTTTTTAGAAAAAATATTGTTTCTCTTAAAAATGCCAATTTAAGTGTAAAAATGATTTCTTACTAAATTAAAATATTAAATTTGATTATAATATACCTAATTGAAATATTAATAATATAATAGAACTAATTTTCATTTTAACCTATTTTAAAATTGAATGGAACTTCAAAAATGGTTGAAACAAACATATAGTTTTCAATAAACATTGGTATTTTTCACTATTCACAAGAAAATAAAACTTTTCAGAAAAAGTGAAAACCTAACCCTATGATAATTTTGATATTATTATTTTAAAAATTAATTTCATTTAATAAAATAAATTTTCTTAAACTGTAAAAATTTCAATATAATATTTTATCACAAAAATAATAAAAATCAGGTTTGAAGAAAATGTATAAAATGAATTTACTAAAATTTTTGTGTTTATTTTATAAGAATTAATCAATAAATTTTTATAGTTTATGAAATTTATATATATTTCAGAACAATTGACACCCAGTAACTTAATATATAGGTTATAAAGTTTATATTTAAATAATAATATTTTTTGGGTTCATTTATGATTGGTGTTACGTATTTCAAATGTTATCGTACATAATGTTCTTTTAAATTATTGGGGTTTTACATTGTCCCCCAATTCAATGAATTTAATCCTTTGAAATTTAATTTATGATTTTTAATCGAGGAATTTATATTTTGAAATAACTTTATTCAAAACCCACATCGTAAGAAAGGTTAACAAAATGTCCTCTTTATAAGAGAGAGGGAAGTAAAAAAGTAATATGGAGTAACACATACTAGGTTTTAAAGTAGAAAAACATTAGAGATACATGAAAACATGGATATGTAAGACAAAACAAACAACCAAATTCTAATATAAAGTGATATATAATATGGTCATGATAAAGTTATCCATCAAAAAACTATAAATCTGTGATGCGTTAAAAGGCCATTGATTTTTCGATAAGAAAAGTAAAAAATAACATTTTTTTAATGAAAAGTCAATGTATAATTTTATTTTCTAGATTAATAACTCATGAAAAAAAACTTAATTAGTCATTTATATGTTTTATGTATAATATCATCATTTGGTTGTGCTTCTATCTATTTTCACTTCATGTCTTACCCAAGGAAGTGGATATTTGAGATGAATTTTTCCTACCTGAAGAACGTTTTATGTATAAAAATATACAAAAGTAATTCCTTTAGCCCATAATTATTTAATAAAACCAAAATTGATAGCATGATTTATTCAATATTATAAATCATAAAACAATAATATCCAAATTTGAACATAATCCATTCTATAAGTAATTAACCTTAAGACTCATAAAAAATTGGTCTATCCAAGTTCAATGTCCGAAAATTTAGATGGAAGGTCACTAAATTTCTAAAATAAACTTAATATTATATTCCCTAACCAATATATTGTATCTCTTGATGTCAAATACCAAAATATGAATACCTTGATCACCTAAAAACCTTAATGAAAACATGCATGCTTCCAAAAACAAAATCTCAGGTTGTCAAGTATATTCCATAAATACAAAAATATTGTAAACCCATTAAGGATAACATAAAACATAAAACCAATGAACAACTTAATGGACACCAATAAAATAACTTAAACATCTCTTTTCATTATTATCTAAACATCAATAAAATATTAAGTTTATCTTCCCTCAATCAAGTGTTTTACAAAAGATCAACTGGTCACAGAATCACTTCTCTTGGTTACCAGTTCTATTCATCATATTCTTCAAAATAAGTAACGAATAAGTACTATAGTATAATCCTTATATATCTCAAAATTATTATTACAAGAGTATCATTTATAAAATACTTTGACATTATAATTCTTAAACTTAAATACAGAATCACTTTAATAACTCCACTTTATAGTTAAACCATTAACTACTCTTCATCATGTTATTCATAAATACCTACTTCCTTTTATATTTTATTCATAGTATATTCATCATTATTAGTGTAAGAATAACTTGTAAAATATTTCTTATTCTAATCATGATATTTCCCCATAGGACATAAATATTCATAATAACCATAAATTCTACATTTAAAGCATTCAAGTGATGATGATTCCTTATGGAGACCATTATCCCAATCCATATTGTAAAAAAATTCATTTTTCCTTGGAAATTAAATGCATTGTGTCCTTATTTTACATACCAAAAACATATTTTTGTTCATGTAATACATTCAATTGGTTGTTTCTTATCACATTATCATTATATAAGAAATAGAATATTGTTTCCTCCATGGTCTTCACCACCCGACATCTCAATGAACTCTATCCTTCTTATATTTGGTGAATAAAAGAGTTGTTTAAGGTGTATGTTGTTAATAATATATCATGATAAAATATTAGGCATAATCACAATATCCTTTAATCCAATAACTGTACCATTTTGTTTCTCATCAACATATTTTTCACCACCTTTAATGTTAATAAAGTTACTTCTAGCTCTATCCATTAGCTAAAACCAAAAATAATAGTGTGAGTAGCAGTAATAATACTGAGAAACTAAATGATTTCAACATTAAAAAAATTATAACATGTTATTCTATACTTTGACTTATAGTCAATGTTATTCAGTGGTTTATGTTCTCTAAACCATGTTTTTCTTAAATCTAGTTCCCAAGGTATCTACTAAACATCCTATAATACCGACTTTAAGGACTCAAACTCCAATATCCTGGAGCTGGTGGTTACTTTATTAAATTGGAATAAGATATAAGGAATCACATCCAAAAGGACCAAATAGTTTAGTTGTCTTGGTAAACTAGATACATACTTGAAATTCACATTATATTTTAAAACATAAAATATACAAAGGATTTTCAACAAGAATTCCATTATCCCTACTATCGTATTACATTAATACCAATCACAAAACACTTTATAATATCCTAGGAAAAATATTACATAAGAAAAGGGAAAGATAAGATGCTTAGTAAAGGTAAGTGTATAGAGGAAGCTACGAATAAATATGAAATAATAATTATTTCAAGGTAAATAGATGAAACACATGGCATTTAATAAATAACTTAAGCATAATATAGTTCACACTATAATTTTGGGAACTATATCTACACTTAAATGTGGACATTTTTCATTCAGGGATCAATGGGTGATTCATAAACGATGATGGAGATATTTGGAGATGAATGGAAGCAATTTTAGAGATAACAGATTTGACACCAGCCCACAGATTCGAATGTGGGGCCCCACATATAGGCCCAATGAATCCCAAATGTTGTGGGATGCTATAAGACATGTATATTAACAAATTACTGTTCATGATCTAATGCTAATTCAGCCTCTATGGTGGTCATTAATGTGGCCCATGTTAGAGATACAATTCTGGGATAAATTCTGGGGCCCAGAAAAGTAGCCCACTAATTTGATCATATCTCGGAATACACAACTCCAAATGGGCGCAAAGTTTACAGGAAGTTATAAGACATCCGGGGATCCATTTTATTCTTCTATGTCCCACTCTGAGTCTGCAATCTTGAAGGTCATCAAAGCGCATCTGTTCGGTGGATGAAAGCCGGCTGCCCCCTCGGGTCAAATGTGGAAAAGTCTAAGTTCCACAGGCTTTCCACCACCCTAGGCCTACCATAATCAAGTGGGATGATTTGTACTTTTGGAGGATCGACCCAAGGCTTCCAAAATTCTTATTTAAGGCAGTTTAGGTGGAGGAGTTTGGGATCTTGGATGCTTGTTTCAATTGAAATATTATGCTGCAATTTTGTGGTCTCAAATTTGTCTTTCACATGTAAGTTGTTCAATTAACATTAGTTTCTTAATACAATTTCTTCTTTTACTCTTATTCTATTGATCTTATTATCAATTTGATAACTTTGGATCAAGGTGTGAATTTATTCACACCAAACCTTGTGAAATTATTCACACAACGGTGGAGTGATCATTTTATTTTTGTTGTTTTCTTTACATCTCCATTTCCTCCCTCATGAGTTTACTTTCCGCTTCCATTGAAACCATGGGATCAATGGAGGTCTAACAAAATTATGGTTTGATCCAAGGGAGTAGCAAGGGGCTGGATTGGATGTTATTTATCACCCCATTAATGTACAATCACTTCTTTAATTGAGATTTTTAGTTGATTATTTTTAAACTCCATCGTCCTTGTTGAATTTAAGGCCACGCACCTCAAGTGCTAATACGAACCATTACCTTGAAGTGCTATAAACTTTTATCCTTCAAGTGTATATGTGATTAGTATTAAAGGGTGTAGTAATTAAACTAGTAAGTTATCATGTTTTTTTATCTCATTAAATGAACCCATCTCAAATATAAGAAATTGAAATCATTAAAAAGGAAATACGTCCAATCCACCCCGAGCGATAACCTATGATCAACTCATTATTTTAAATTGAATTTACTTAAGTCTCTTAGAGTTCCTTTAAACCCATCTAAAATAAATCCATGTTGGTGACTTCATAGCCAAAAATAGTCCATAGAATGTACGTGTCTATAGGTTACTTCTTAGGTCTCTGAGGATTTGACAACCCAAGCTAAACTATAAGGACCGTCTTACCTTCTTCTCTTGGGTAAATTGGAGCGAGAATTTTTTTTTGGCGCCGTTTCCGGGGACCCAAGTAAGTCATCTAAACACCCATTCTATTCTCCCCAATTTCTTCTTTTCTCATCCAAATTCTCTTATCTTGTCCCTTTCTCGTTTTTTTTTTATTTTGGCGCATGTCCGCCTATACCCACGATCAATCAAACTGTCTTTTTAGGGTGGATAGTCCTGGGGTTGGGGAGTCATGTACACCAAGGGAACTCTTTCCATTAGATCCTAATCATTCTAACACCCCTGAGTCAAAAATTGAGCCCATTTCAATGGAAGTTCTTCAAAGAAACCAACTCATAAACCCGGGTGGGAACCAAAATGGAAACCCAAATGAGGCAGCCCCAAACCCGGGGAATGCAATTGATCAAACCATGAATGACTAACTCACACCTTCCTAGACCAATGCCCCCTCATGCATTAGATACAATTCCCTAGGAGATTCCAATTACATATTTAAACCCCATGTCCTAAACCACCTTCCCACATTACATGGAATGGAGTCCGAGATGCCATACCTGCACATTAAGGAGTTCAATGACAATGTAGAAACCATGTGTCCCCCACATCAACTAAAATCAGCTAAGATGAGGCTATTTCCTTTTTATTTAAAGGATCGAGCTAAAAATTGGCTAAACAATTTGATACCATCATCCATAAACTCTTGGGACCAACTACAAAGAGAATTCTCCAAAAAATACTTTCCCCACCATAAAACAATTGTACTTAAAAAGAGTATCCAATTTGTTTTCTAAAAAATGGGAGTCATTCTATAAAACATGGGAGAGGTTGAAAGACACTCTAAACGTGGTTCCACACCATGGTTTTTCTATAGGAGAACAAGTGAGAATTTTCTATGGAGGGTTGGGTCTAGGGAACAAACAATTTATTGACATGATGTGTAATGGAACATTTAAAAACAAAGCCCCAAATGATGCTTACGAGTATCAAGAAATCCTTTCTGAACAAAACCAAACATGGGGAAATTTACCTTATTCTGAAAAGCCACAAAGAACTATTAGAATTCATACACTTATAGAAGAGGAAAGCCTTAGGGATAAACTCGCAGCACTCTCTAGGAAGTTTGAAGAGATAGACCTTAGGAAAATCCATGAAATCCAAACTGTTGACCCTGTTTTCACAATTTGTGACAAACATGACCATAGAGAAATAGATTATCGTCACCATTAAACACATTTTTTAAAATCCTTACAGAAAAATCCATATATATCCCATGATTCATATAACATAATTTTACAATTTAAATACATAAATACTATAATCAAATAACTTCCTTCTCAGACCATTGAATAGGATTAATTATCTTATCCCTTAAAAACTCTATACTAAAATATGAAATATGAATCATTTCTTGACATTTATCAACCAAAATTTAAACATTCTCTTCATTTCTAACATAAATAATACTATTTTAACATCACATACCATTCATATGTCATTTTTAATCTCTTTTTCATCAGTTATATAACCATTAATCATACCTCCTTGATAATTATTTTCATTATATTTCCCCTAAAGAAATAGATTTTTGTAATTCCCATACTTTCAAAATTTTAATCCTTCAACCATCAATGATATATTAGGAAGAAAATTATTTTTATCCAATTCATTAACCGAACAATCATTTTTCCTCTACAATTAATTTTTCTTTCTTTCTTTTCAATGCTCAAAAAATCTTCTTATTCCTCTATGAAAGAAACATGGGTGCTTCTTCCCACATTATTAACATATAGGAAACTAAATATTTTTTACTATATCGTTTCCACCCACTTAACTCTCAATAAACTCTATCGTTATCTTCTTTTATGAGTCTGAGAGTTGGATATGGTAGTGGTTTTTAATCATATGACATGATAGATAATTTGGAATAATCAAAGTATCCTCCTATCTAGTTCTAATCCCATTTGGTTTCTAATAAACACATAGTCTATCACATTCAATTTGGATTAAGTTCCATTTGGTTCCATCCATTTACTAAAACCAAAAATCATAGCGGGGAAACCCTTAATCAGTAAAAATCACTTATAGGATGTCTATATCATGACAACTTCTTTTTAATATATGATACCTTATTTTTATCCTAGGACATCCATAGTCATAATCTATTTATGTACTTTATGTTGTTTCATAAATAGTATGTTAATTTTTAATGTATATCCCCTAGGAGATTTAAACTAAGTGTGTAGAAAAGCCCATTATTGTTCCCTAGGAGACAACCAAGTCCAGCTGAATGTGCCCTTTTCAGCTTTATTTCCCATAGGTACCATTTTATCAGAGACACATCCACTTTTATTATCCAAATAGAGAGGTAATTACTTGGAAACCAATCACTCTATCCTCTACCAAAAGTATAGGAAATGTTTCTATAAATTGACTCATCCATAGAATTATTCTTAGATTCATAACTGGAAATATCCTTAGAAATATCCCTAGGGATATCACTAAAACTTTCTCAAACAAGTTTCCAAAGGTAAACTAAAACTTTCCTCTGATACTAAGTACAATGAACCGGGATTTTCATGAACATGAATTACATGTTTTATATGAATTTTCATTAAATTACACAAACACACACCTGATGGTTGTAATGGTTTAGTTCTTTATGAGACTATTCAATGAATATTTTTATTTTTAAAAAAATTATTGACATATCCTATAAAGATCTCCCAAAATAGTAATCATCTAAGATAACCCCTACATAAAAATTCTCTTCATAACTTAAGGAATGAAAAAATAAGAATCGATGAGCTTGATTAGTAATGGTTTATAAAGGAGGCATGTAAGCATAAAATGAGAATAAGGGTATGAGAACATGAACATAACATTTTAAAACCACACCCTTCATATCAGAGATCATAATATTAAGTAATGATATACAGATTGGATGTTCAGAAGACATGAATCATAAAGAAATTAAATAACATGATCTATGAGACCATAAAATTTGCATAAAGAATAAATTTTTGGCATTTACATAAGCATATAAAAAAATTTCCATAGTATTCAAGGATCACTTCCAAGGATATCATAATTGAATGGGTTCACTGCCAAAACTATCGTAGTAGTCAAGTTTTAATCCCAAGGCCATCATAGTAGTAAAATTACCTTACTAAACTAGGTTCACTCCCAATTACAGTCCTGCCTGTATCATGTGATGTAAATATTTATTGAATTCAATAGAGGTAGATATGGGTCCCACTTTTTACATAATAAAAATCATACGCATGTGTTACATGATATCATAGAGTATTCATCACATCATATCCCAAGAAATGAAATGGGTTTCATAAACATTCATTGTATCATAACCTATAGAAAAGATAGATATTTCATAATCATTTAATCATTACATCGTATCATACCCCATGAAAATAGGTGCGTTTTATAAGCGTTTCCTCATGTTTTATCCCATGTAAGAGAAAAAAGGATTCAAAAACATCATTCCATCATAAATGTAAATCATTTAGATAAATAATAATAATGGTATCCTCAAGGGGCGGGGAAACAAATTATGTACTAAGTTAAAATATATTATAGTGGTTAACCTAGGTTGTCTCTAGATAAGAGTGATTAGAAATCATGTTTTTCACTTTAAAATTAGATAATTAAGTGGTGGCTATTTTTGAAATTATTTATTTTGAAAAGAAAATAATGGAAGAAATTTTGGAAAAGATTGAAATAAAATTGACAAATCATGTGTTGGAAAATAGTTATGTGAATTGGGTGATCAGGTAGAGGTTGGGTTTCCAATTAAAATGTTATCATAGTTCTGATTAATTCAATCCTCTTTTGCTAAGTCGATTAATGTTAGATTCCACAATCACTTCCTCTCAATTATTTGGTCAATGGTGTTGGTTAGATTAAAACTTAACAAGATATTATTTTGGCCAAATCTACTAACATTTTTGAAATAGTTGCATATAATACCCTCAACTGGTTTAGGAAATTTCTGATTGGGTATTGTTTATCCCAATCAATCTTGAATATGCACTATAACTCTCAGACGTACTGATGATCGCCAAGTACTTCACCACTATGATATAATATATTAAATAGTATATAGACCAAAAACTAGTTAGGGATAAAATATTTATTAAAAAAATAAAAAATAAAAAATAATAAGAAATCAAATACAATCGCACAAGATAATATAAATTGTTATTAAAAATTAAAAGCAACTACAAAAAATATAGAAAACGTTTTATAAAATTAATCCCATGAAATTATACATTAAAAATGGAAAACCTAACCTTCCTCTATCACTAATAAGATTTAACTCACCTAGGTAAGGGTAATTTAGAATAATGGGTAAGAATAATACGTTAAAAAACTAAAATAAAGAAAAGAGTTAAAAACAAGAACATAAAAAATATCCTTCAGAATCCATCCTCCAAAAGTTTAGCTTCAGTTATCAAACAATATGGTCTAATAAGGAAATGGTCCCCTCTTATAGTATGTTAGGAATGGGGTTTTACAACTACCCTATAAATTTAAGACCATTTGGAGCATTTTTTAATGAGTTATGGCCACATAAATTGTGATGACTTATTCTTTCCGCCAAACATTATTCCACCTACCCCACTTTGAATGGTTTAATGAAGATCTTAATGAATTAATTTCTCTATGAAATTTAATTTAGAACTTCTCATAGATTTGGATTTCGAACCCAGTTGGAATAATCCTATTTAGTGGTTGGTATCCTGAGATATGATTTCTTGAATGAGGTAAGGTCCATTCTTCTGGAAAAAATACGTGTTCACATTGTTTGATTTTTTTTTGTGTTTTTATGAATTTTAATGGGATCATGGTCTAGAAGAATACATTGTATCCCATAAACCATGAAATCCTAAAAAAATAAATCACTCAAATTGGATCCATATTGTAAATGTTATGCTTGAAATATAGAGGTGAAAGAAAACTATTAAATTTACATAATTAACCACTTTTCACATTTTAGCTCAAAACTCATCAAAAAACATAAAATGATCCAAAAAAAATTAAATTGATTAATTGGTAAGGATAAAATTATTAAAAAACATATGAATAATTAAGAAAATATTAACTCTATCAAATCCAAAGATCATATCCCAAGTACAACATAGGTAAAATCCATTGATATCATACTATATGAAAAATGATTTTTAAAGGGCATTTATAAAATCTCTTAATGAATATAACTTTTCCTTGAAAATAATTTTTTAAAACTAAAAAATCATAAAATATTTTGGAAATTATTTTCATTGAAAATGACCTTGAAAACTTATAAAGAAATCATTAAAAAAATTTAATACATTTTTTAATGAAAATATGATTTTTATTTTAAAACCTGCTTTTTAAAACATAATATATTTTTAGAATCATTTTCTTTGAAAATAACCTCAAGAATCTATAATCGAGGTTTTGAAAATATTTTAAAACATTTTTTGAAGAAAAAATGATTTCCAATTCAAAAAGAACTTTTGAAAACATAAAAAAGTTTAAAAATACTTTTACTAGAAAATAAAATTGTAATATTATAAATAAATCTTCAATGAAATGATTGTTCATGAAGGTGTATAATTACTTTAATTCCATACACATTAAAATGAATATTTCTTTCACATTTTTGGTAAAATCGTAATCTGATTTTTTGGAAAAGGACATGAAGATGATATCAAAAACCTATTAAAAAGAATTCATACATAGATAAAAATGTATTTAATTAAAAATTTATGGAATGTATTTTTTTTTCAAAATCAATTTTAGAAAACATCATTTTTGAAGAAAAATGGTTTTTTTGACTGAAGATATAAATAAAGATGATTTTTAATAAAAACATTATTTTGAAATCACTAGTAAAAAAAGAGATAAAAATGAAGGGAAAATATTTATTCTACATAAATAACTAGTGGATAATAGAATACATGAGTTTCTTGAGATATAAACCATAATATTTGGTCATTGGAAACATATTCATAAACTATCCCAAAAAACAATGAGATTGTAACAAAAAATATTTACCACTTTGGTAACTTTGAATTGTAAGACCCATAAAGGAATAATGTTAAATTAATATTAAAATATCATGATAATAAATAAATTCATTATATTAAATGTAAAAGGGGTTGTAAGTACACATTATAAAATAATATAGGTGTATAACATAACACATGTATCAAGGAAGGAAAATTGTGACAAAACTCTATTACCGCTTTGGTATCATTTGAAATATAAACCCAATGATAAAGAGATTTTAAAATGAATATGTAAATCATAATAATTTTTAGTAAAATAATCATTAAATACATTCTTGGTTAGTATATACACCACATAGAAGAAATAAGTGATGAATATGGCATGTGTCTTACAACAGTAAAAAGTGAGATAAAAACCCCTTACTGATGTAGTAATATTTTGATTCATAAGAAATAATAAATAATAACATATAATGAAACATTAAATATAATTAAAACAAGTATATTAATGGTTTAACATCTCAAATGTTTCATATATACACCATACCAAATAAATGAGTGGTGAATTTGTATATGTATCCTAGAAATAAAAGAGAGACTAGAAATCCCTTGCCATAAGTCTCAACTTCCTTCGTACATGTTTGAACATAATGTGTAATAAATATAAGGAAATTATAAATTTATTATATAATGATACATATATATATATACATATATATCATACCATATATGATTTACTTATGACCTTTTATAACCTGTTTATTAATAATTTCATGTTAAAGTCATGTTTCGTGCAATAATGGATTTGTTTTTCTAGTATGTTTTGATTTTTAATTTTTGGTCCTATTACTTTTATCATGGTTATATAATATTTATAATGTTAACCCGTATATTAATATCATATATATTCTATATACATGTATTTATGGTGATCTATAAAAGTTGAAGATAGAAAATGAAATACACTGTACTTGGAGAGGGTATGTCATACTTACTCATGAACGTTGTTTCAATTTTCCTGATGGAAATATAGAAAGAAAGGTAGATAATATTACAATTAAATAATATTTTTTTATATATATCACATATTTTTATTAAACCCATCCTTATTAATTTCCATGTAATGCGTGAGGGAATAAAATTGCTTCCTGAGGTGGTAGCCCGCTGTACACACGGATGACATTATTATATTCTCATTGAATGGAAACATAAGAGGATCACATGTTTTAATGATTCAATAAAAAAATTAATATAAGAAATCTTATGTATAAAGAATAAATCCATAATTATATCCATCTGTGAGAGGTGTTTATGGAAAACTAATAACATTGGCCCATAAGGCGGTTTTCGACCATACACACGAATGATGATTTTGTAACCCATTGGATGGAAGAGGAGAATGATTTAGGTTATTACATTAACATGATAAAATAAAATTATTTTTAAGATAATTATTTTATTATATAATCATCATTTAATAAGAATTTAACTTAGGGGAGGAACAAATAAAATTAAATACTTGATTAGGGATGTGCCCTCTTCTTCAAACAACTTATTTTGGTCTGTAATAAAACACATGTTAGGATGGATTTTTGAAAAAAATAAGGATTATAGTATAATATTATGGAATTAATAAATTTATTTGTGTAGTTATTGGCCTAAAAATGTATTTTTAAGTGTGAATATGAGAGGGGAGGTGGTGGCCTTTCATAAGTGAGGTGAGTGACTCACATGGAATTTTTAAAAAGAAAATGGTGTACCAATGTTTTTCACATGAAAAAAGGATCCAAAATGGTCCATTACAGAATATAGATGATATAATGTTGAAATATTTCAACCCAATGTAGTTTTTAAAAGTTTTGGGTCATTTTAAACCCTTATATGTTTAGTTTAACCCCTTGGTGAACCCATTTTTAGCTTAACCGTGATAAACAATTTTTAATGTTTTTACTATTCATTATGGTAAACAAAATTGACCTTATTATATAATATATATTATGTTGATTCCAAATATTTAATCTATTTTTTGAAAAGTAATTCATATAAGTGTAAAATTTTAATTTAAAATTAATCTTGTAGATGTGACTAGAAATCAGGGTTTCAAAGAGAGAATGTTCAATTTTTATAAAAGTTTTTATATAAAAATTCAATATGAAAATTATTAAAATGAAATAAATTGGATTAGTAGATATATAATTTAAAAAAAATTCCTTTTTAAATACATTAAAATAATTTGGTTGTTTTTAAAAGATTTAAAATAAACGGTAATTCTTAATAAAAATAACTATTCATCGAAAATTTTATCTTCTCATAAAATTATAAAAATATCACCCCAATAATTTTTTAAAATTATTATTTAAAAATGATTATTTTTTTTTATAAGTTTCAAAAATTATTTTTAAAATAAGTCTGCAAAATGTAACAAAATATTTTTTAAAAATATACAAGTTTTAGGCATAAAATTGGATTTACTCTTATATATTTTATAAAATCGATTTAATATGAATATTAAAAATTTGAATGAATATATAGTATATAAATTTTATTAAAATAATAAAACCATAGTTATTTTTTTAATATATTTATGTCGAACAAATTTGAGAGCATAAAAATAGTTTTTTCATAAAAAGATTTCCTTTATTTTCAAATAGTTTTTATTTTCATTTATAATTAATTGGACACCAATAAAACTAATTATATATAAATTTTTAAATGATATACTATCATAATTTATTTAATCTTATTCAAACCCGCCATTACTACGGTTAGGCGATAACTATAATGAAATTTTAATAGTATTTCACATTTCGTCTAAACATGATGTTACGTGTAACGTAACATAAAATCAATGTTGGATGTGATGAAAAATATAGAAAATATTAAATTTATTTGAAAAAATATATCTCACAAAATATCAGGGTGTTATAATGTTGAAATTAAAAATTTATTTTTTATATTTTAGAAATATGAGAATGTTTTTTATTATAACAAAAATTATTTTTGATCATCTCTTTTAAAAAAGTTTTATCAAGGTTACTTTAATTTATTTTTTGATTTTATAGTCAAATAATTATCCTTTTATTTACCATAAACCAATTAATTCCACAGGAATTGACCTTATACTTGGTTTTGGTGAAAAATCACTTTTATTCTTAAAACAAATCATTTTTCTAAAAAACATTTATTGCACTCTATGAACTTATATTAAAATTAAATTTTAATGATTATATAAATTAAATATTATATAATATATTATATATTTTGAATCACCATATTCAAATTTGGTAATGTGGTCAATTTCATTTTTAGTCATAAATAATAGTTACCCTGGTAACATTTTGTGACCATGGTAAATGTTAAAAGGGTTAAAGAGGGGGGTTAAATTAAGAGATACGGTTTTATATATCTATAAAACTCATATAAATAGGATTAATTGAGTTTATTTAGACCTTAAATTATCGTATGTTTGAAATTGGAAAAATTTGATCCACTTTCCAGGAGAAAGACATTTATTATACTTTAAAGATTATAATTTTTACAAGGGCTCCACTCCTGTAACTTATGAAAGGGAACCCATATCATAACTTATCCACATAATTTGAGCACTATATATAAAATAAATTTCTATAAAAATCCCTAAAAAACTATTTTACTCATATCTTAGGGGCCTTTTACTCACCAAAATTCCAATCCTATAAAGCTTAAGGTGTATGAAAAATAAAGTTATCCATAGAGGTGGTATAAGTAATAATCAAATTATATCAAATTATTTTGTTTTATTCTCCCTTAAAATTTAATATAAACATTATAATATAATTAAATCAGTTACTTTAATATAATAAAATGTTATAATATTTATGAAACAATTTTTTTACCTCATTTACATCATATGGGAAATGAAAACACCACTCACGCTTACATATGGACAACCACCTCAATGAAGAGACGTGTTTCATATTTGATAAATTCCTCAAAAAGATGGTTATAAATATTTATTTAATGGATAAATATAATTTTTATTAAATAAATGTTATTCTATAAAGATAATATACTTTCGACCTTCTTACCCTCCCATATATTGAAAAAAGATAACATCGCTCGTGCGTACGTATAGACTACCACCTCCACTCAATTTTCATTACTAACTTACATGGATGATCGAAAGAATAGATTTAATAAATAAATATGATATTTATAATATTATTATGATTCTGTAAACATAATCCTTTATCTTCCTTACTTCCATTTTATCATTTATAAAAATTAAAACATAGTTCATTCATGTGTGTGGACTACCACATCCATGAATGATGTATCTCATTTTTCATTAGTAAATTAAATGGATGATGATAAAAGTTTATTTAAATATAAACAAATATAATTATAACAATTTTATTATTCTTGAGATGATATAACCATGAACCCTTTGACCATTCTCAACACACTGGATCTATTTTTGATTTTAATGACCTTAAAACATCAGACACCAAATTAGTTTATTTAGTAACTAAATAAAACATGGTAATAAATTAAATAAAAAGTGATAATGATAACATAATTAAAATGAAATAGTTTCTTAATCAAATAAATAATCAATATAATTTTATTATTCATGAGTTAAGTAAATTATGAAGCAAGATAACACTCCATGTAAGGGATTTTCTTTAAAATATTATTCTAATGTTTTCTTTTAAAATTGTTTCTCTTCAATATCTAGGTTATTAAAAAAATTTCAAGTGTGTTATTATTTATACATAAAAGGTTTCTAAATTCCATGTTAAACTAATTTTTACTTTTTAAAAAAGTTTTTAAAAAGTATTCTTTTTAACATTTTCCGTATGGGTCACTTTTGACTCTTTTTACCAAAGTAGAAAGGAATGTTTATTAACGTTTACCACATGAACACCTTATTCCCACCATAATAGTAGTTATTTATTATCGACATTAATCTTTTAGTTTTCTAGATTTTTCATAGAATATCCTATTCCCATTCTTCTAATAATTATTTTCTAATAGTTCTCAATAGAAAATGACATTACTCATAATTTTTTATGTGAAAATTGAGAGTACTTTGATTATGGGTTAAAATGACTTTTTCAAGGGTTTTATGATTAAAAAGTGAAATATTATATATATATTTTTTTTTCCAAATACAACACTTGAGAATTATATATGTTGATGGGTGAGCCCTATATATATATCTCTAATTCATTGGGTAATGATTTAGTATTTCAAGAAAACATGTTGGAGATAACCGATTATGTTACTTCTATTGAAAGGCTTCAATGAATGAGTTTAATTTGAGTTCAAATGTGATTCCTCAAGATGATTTCTTTAATATTTATTATTTTTATTGATTTTAAAGGTTTTTATGAGAAAATTTTTATTTTCACATGCTGTTATGATTTAATTATATGTTCAAATATTATTATGAAAAAGGTAAACATTGTTATTTGTTTTCATGTTTTTCACTCTACCGACAAGTTTCATTTATTTTTATATCTATTACTGAGTTTGTTTCTCATGCCACATTTTCAAAAGTTTTATTTATGATCTAAGGATGTGTAGTTAGTATATAAATTCCAATATTTCCACTATGATGAATTTTATTAAAATAAGAAAAAATGTCATGAATGAAACAAGTGAGTAAATTTTAGTACTTATTTTTTGAAAAAAATGTACACTGTATAGAAGTGTCCATTTTTTTATGTAATGGTTTTCCAAATTCTCTAAAACTTTAAACCTAAAAGATCATATAAATGTAATAAAGTGAAACCCTAGTTATAATTCATGTAATTATGGGTTGTTTAAGTTACTAGGTGTTATAGTACCGGCCATACAATAAACTCACATAATGCGATTTCTAGATTCCTAGGGTAGTGGATGACCTTAATTAAGGTTGAGGCTTTGGTAGTTAGTGAGATCATAATGGCACAATAATTTTATGGTCGAATAATCCCTTAGTTGAGAATTTCTTGTT
The DNA here is from genome assembly GCA_963277665.1 of Viscum album. Taxonomy (NCBI): domain Eukaryota; kingdom Viridiplantae; phylum Streptophyta; class Magnoliopsida; order Santalales; family Viscaceae; genus Viscum; species Viscum album. Next base: position 994,365,913 of record OY728136.1, on the reverse strand, counting down.
TATTTAATGGAAGATAATATTGAAAAAATATCCTCAAAGTGGTTTATTTATGTGGATGAGGGAGGTTTTTCTTTCCTTTAATCAATAGTGTTGGCCTCACATCCTTTCATTGTGTGATAGAGGACCATAGTGGTGATATCGATTGAGTGGTATTGTTCAAAATGATATTCTTAGGTGATAAACCTATGGGGTTTTCTTAATGGTTGGGATCACATCATCCACTTCCAAATATTTATATTAGTTTCCCCCTTAATGTTCAATTGTAAATCGTGATTTGAGCCAGGATCATTTATGTGGAGTACAGTACTTAATGTGGTAAATATAGAAGATTTTTTTATTCACTCTCATCACATTACACCTATGTCTATACAATAAAGAATGTTTTAAATAATGGTTATGGTCTTTAATTTCTTGAATTATGATAGGTGTTATCTCGGGGCATAGATCTAAAAATGTAGGGTAATCCGAATAGTAAAAACCATTCACACTAGATTGTAGTAGATTTGACCACTAATGAGCAGTGGTTTGATGTTGGATAAGTTGAATAAGATAGTGTTGTTTCTTTATGTACCCATCCATTTCATTCATAAATAGGTTTAAATAATACAACCAATTTTTTTGGTGGTGGGTGAAATCTTGGTTTGAGATCGAGGTGGATATGGAAAGTAACAATGGATTATTGAAGAGAGATTATTTAATAAGGCATGTGTTTTTTTATGCTTTATGCTAGAGACATTTATTCTTCTTTCAATTTGGTAGGATATTATAGAAAATATATCAAAAAACCTAAATAACATATATAATTTTCTTCCTTTTTGGATTCATTTCACTATATTTTTGGTGTTCTCAATGGCGGAGTTCAGTGTATACAGATTGTTTTCTATGTGACTATCATCATAAACTCCATTTAAAGGTGTGAAGAATAAAAATACCATAAGATGTATCCTTACAAATAAAACATCTCAAGAGGCATTCTAGTGGGCCATGTTTTACATTTACCTATGCGGTTAGAAAAATGTTATGTGAGAGAAGGGGTTTGAGCATAGAGTCTTATCCAGACTCCCTTAATGTAAGATTAGGATACTTCTAAGGTTTTATTTCAAGATGAATTTTGGAAGGTAGATATTGTATTTAAGTGTAATACTGGGTAATAAAATATAGATAGTTATGGTAAAAGAGTATGTTATTTTCCTATATAGTTGTGTGTTGGGTTCACATAGAGCTAAGACTTATAGAGATGAGTGAAGTGTGTACTGATGGGTTTAAGGAGATCATCATATGTATTTATTTTCATGAGAAAACTAATAAAATACCCAATCTATCTTCAACATGATAAAAATGATAAAATGAAGAATATGAAACCAACTTTAACTAAAAACCAGACACCTTCATCTTGATTACTTGATAGAGTATGCTTGATGGAGATCACCTATAGTGAAAACTAAATTAATCTCATCTCTAAGGGGAATACACCCGCCTTTGGATAATTATTTTAATGAGTGTATCAATAACCACCAAAGGGGTGAAAACACCTTATTCATAGTGAATATGATGGTTGTTTTCGGATGAAGATAATTTTGTCTTATGGCATGTAAGAAGTGAGATTCACAAATAATAAGGATCACATAACTTTTATAGACCCTCTTCATTAAATTAAGAGAGTCAGTGTATCTGAGCATTAACTATCATCTCAAAGAATCCTAAATATGTAACTAATAATTGGAATTTTTATTTATTTAACACTTAAATTAATATACAGATATCCATAAATGAATCAATATCGCTGATTCATGATATAAGGAATTATTTTGGAAGATGTGGCTAAATGGATTCATGAGATATCACATATCATATACCCATCATATATGATGATGGAAGAAAGTTATAGAATATGATTAGGTCATCCATTTTCACAAATAACTATTTGTAACCAAAGGATATCATAAAATATGATATCCCTATTTTAGTGCATTTATAAAAATCTCCCACTTCCACTAAAATACTATAAAGACAATATGCATAACTTCATAATCTTTTTGAATCTATCAAAAAATATTTTGGATATGTTTCATTAAATCTCCCTTCAATTTGGACCAAACAATTTGAATAAAAATTAATCTTTATCCTAATTCATAACCATGTTACCCTGCAAGCCTTTTTTAAATTAAAAATATATTTTAAATTATGATTTCATAAATGAAATCAATGAGTGGCCTATAGTAAAAAAAAATCCTACTCAAGAAACAAAGGGGTATGGTGATATTTTAAAAATATATACTTATATCTTCATATAAACATTCCCACTACAATATGTATTTTTTGAATCATATTTATACCTATATAATCCCTTTTCCATGACATTGAGTGACCAATAGACTTGGAACAATTTCAATATAGTATAATCTATCTCATACATTCTTGATTCTCTAAAAAAGACTCACCAAATTGATTAATACATCACATTTAATTTATCGAGTATAAGATCAAATCCCATTCCCTAGTCAAAGTAGCTGATCACATCTAATGTCACTCAATTAATCATGTACATGGACTTCCTAAGTCTAATTCAATCAAGGGTCATATGTATTTTCTTATCATAGGAGAAAAAAAATTCATATTAGTTAAGCTCCAACTGATGTACAGTTATTATTAATAACATTCTCAAACACCATCTAATTGGTTAATAATCAAGGATTTAAAAAAATGTATAAATTATGATGTTTCTCATGATAGGTATCTCACTAGCCTTATGTAAAGAGGATTTAAAATAATCATACACCTCTAAGTATATTGATGATGGTATGACATTACATATGATATGTTTTGGTGGTTTAATCCAAATAATAAGTCTACACTTATTATATCATGAGTATATCACTATATTTAATCTTAACATTTCATCATGACCCATAATACTCCATCATGATAATCCATTAAGGACAACTGAAAGACATAATTTGAGGGGATATTATGATTCCACAGTCCATGTAAAATAATTTGCAGTACACGTGAATAAATTATAAATTAAGAATGAATTTATTAGAAAATAATGATACATTATAGAATAATTACATTAAATATATTATATATATATATATTATACTAAGAGATTCAATTTGACTCTCATGTTTCTTCTACAATAATGGTTTCATCAATGGATTCACTACACTATCCTCTATAGATACCCAATAGATCCTAACAGTGACCCACTCAATGATCTATTATATGAGATGGTATTTTATAAGGATATGTTTAGTTATTTAGTTGTACATGGGTTCTATGGCCTAAGAAATAACTCAATTATTTCAACAACAGAGATCAATTTCTCCCTTAATTCGAAGAACCACCCCATGTTTTAATATGAACCTCTTGATCTAAACAAAATACTTTGAATCATCTAATGAAACAATGTACTCTACCTCTATTGTTGAGTCTTATATGGTGTTTTATTTGGAATTCTTACAATATATTGTTCCCACATTTTGTCAAAACAAAAAACAAGTTTGAGATATCATGTAATAATAGTCATATTGGAAGCTAGTACCGATGAAACCGCTTACATATATATCAACCTATCCATTAAAGACTGATAACATATCATTAATCATTCTCAAGTACCTAAGGGTGTTATTAATAGTAATATAGTGACTCTTAACAAGACATGATTGGTATATACTATATATTATAGTAGAATAAGAGCATTGGGTATAGTATAAACATTGTAAACATGGTACATATTATTTTATCCATTATTTCTAACTATTTATATGGATCTTGAATATTTCCAATATTCATTACATAAAACACCATTAAATACCACCAATTAGAGTTATCTATGCTAAAAACCTTTATCAATTTAACAGTATTTGTCTTCCGACTTAGTACAAGAAACATCTTATATCTATCTGTATAGATCTTTATACCCAGTATGTCAACTACTTCACCCATGTATTTCATCAAGAAGAATTTACCCAAACAAATCTTTACAAAATTTAAATTTGTGATACATTTATGATAACAAGTATTCCATATATATACAATATCATAAATACTAACACACTCCCACTAATCTACTTTTATACACTAGATTAATTTACATTATTTATGAAACTAAAATCATTAACTGCATCATAAAAATAGATATTCTAACTCAATGAAGATTTCTTCAACCTATAAATGGTTTTTTGAAGATTTTAAACCTTAGAAGACTTGTTTTTGTACCTTAAAATATTTGGGATATAACATATGCACATATTCGAATAAATTCCCATAAATGAAAGTTGTTTTGATATCCATTTGATATATATCATAATGAAAATGAGCTTATATAGAAAGAAATATCTGAGTAGTATTTATCATTATAATAGTTAAAGGTGTTTTTTTCATAGTTAATATAATCTTTTTTAACCATCTTCTAGTAGGAATGATTTATATGAAAAAAATACACCATTAATGTCTGTTTTATTATAGAAAACCCACTTGTACTCTATAGATATCACCCCTATAGGTGTATCCACAAAGTTAAATTTTTTTAAGTGTATATGAAGTTAATTTTAGATTCCATAGATTTTAACCATTTATCATTTTTAGAACTCTCAATGGTATCTCAATAGGTAGTAGGTTCATCTCTTATGAGCATTACCTCATCATCATTTTCCATAATAAATTTGTATCTCCTAGGCTCCTGATGAATCCTACCAAACCATTGATATTCTTATATAACATAATTTGGTTTTTCATCCACAAGTCTTTGTGAAACCCACTCAACTTTCATCCCTTCAACACTTCTTATTTGTTGGTCTCAAAATTATCTAAGTTCAACTTTACTCCCACTAACTCCTTGAATTCTATATTTCTTCTTAATAAATATACTAGTTTGATACATAAAAACATTGTGTTTAGTCAACTTATAGAAATAATATCTCTTAGTTTCCTTGGAATAACTAACAAATTATCACTTTTCAGACTTAAGGAAATTTTTATTAGATTCCAAACATCAGATAGTTGCTTCACAACCTAAAATTATTCAAAAATATAAAATTGGGGGTTTTATACCATATACCATATATTTTATTTATAATTTATTTATATAGAACACGAATAAGAAGGAAAACAAAAAATTCTGCAGTATAACCCCAAACTAAAATAGAAAGGTTACAATGAATAATTAGTGTTTGAACCATGTCCATCATGGTATAAATCCTCCTCTTATTCACACCATTCCATTTCTATATTCAAGGAGGAGTGATTCAGAAAAAAAATCAATAATCCCACAACCGTTCTATTAATTCCTATATAAATTATTCACTACACAAATCTGCTCGGAGAACCTTAATAATTTTTAAAATTTTATTTTACACATAATTCTAATTTTTTTTTTGAATTTTTAAAAGTTTCATACTTGTGTCTCGTTATAAAAATATAACCATAGTGAAAAAAGTCATTGATAAAATTGACAACGTACCTAAAACCACAAATTTGTTGATTACTCATAAAACCACATACAACACTGTATTTAAGATCCAATATTCTACTACCCCTTTCACCTTTACACAAAAAATGTAATTTGATCAATTTTCATAATAAACATGATTTTCATATATAAAATTATTAATAATACAATGATTCCAAAAATCCATATTTATGGAGTATTTGGATTCGTTTCTCATTTATATGACTAAGGTGAAAATGCCCAAGGTAAGTGGGATTAGAATCAACCTTGAACTTTTTAAAATGATTATCATAGATAATATTATCCATATATAAAATATATAAATTGTTAAAAAATATTACCAATTATAAAAAAATTTAATTATTATATATATAATAACTTTGTTATTAATAATGAATAAAAATCCCATTTTCTCCAAAAAAAATAAAAAAAACTCTATTTATAGTGGGAAAATAATAAAAATTCTAAAATTACAATACCAATCCACTTAGTAAACATAAATCATATGTTCCAAATTATAATGTAATAAATCATTCTCTATTTCTAAAATGTAGATCTGATTCACGCATTTTAATTCCACCCTATCTTTGTGGTTGTGTTTATTAATAAAAATGTGTGATGTACATTCATTATCCAATACCAATAAGTCAGAGTTGAAGAAATTGATCTCTATAACATTCAAATTTAGGTTCTCAGAACAATTCTATTTAAGAAAACTTCTCAACTTTAGATACCAATCTAGGATTTTTTTACAGGTCATACCTATAAGAGTTATCAAAATGATTAAAATTATGTATTCTATAATCTATAACAAAGACATATCTATGAGTGAATATAATTCTTTATATCTTTTCATAAAGGTCCTTTAATGAATGTGATCACATAAAAAATGCGGAGCCCATACATTATATACATTTTGTGACCCAAGATCCCTATTATACTAAGCAATGAGTACATTATGTTGTTTCTCTCACCTCATAGTTATTTAGGGAGGAAAAGATTCCAATAATAATAATAATAATGATTCTTGGATAGTTGATCTGATAACTCTCTATCCAATCAATATCATGTATAAAATAAACTCTATTCCTCTAGTAACTTAATCCTATTAAGGTATCCTGACTAGTGTAACCCAAATAAAATGATAATAGCATGTTTCTAATCCTATTAGGATTACCCATTACTTGGTTTCATTACATAAGATAATCTAAGGGCACCCAACTATGGCATGAACTACAAAATTAAATGATTGAGGTATTGAAAAGTTATAATTTGGAAGGAATATCTCACTTAGTATTTGAGGATTTTTCTTTTAAAACCATCATCATCTTAATATAAATCACATTCATATTAAAATCATAGTTATCTTATTTCATCTTAATCACCATATGTTTTATTCCCTTGTGTATGAATGTTGCTAACAATTTACTTTTGGAATCCCTATCCCATTAAAAAAAGTAATATATTTACAAATTATTAATGTGTAACTATTTAAACAACCCATAAGTTTGTGTTACTCACACAAATATATATAATCAAAACATATTCAGAAATATTAAAATGTATCTCATGTGTAGGGTATATGAAATTATCATGTAAATTTTTATACTTATATGAGATTGATTACCTCCACATGAGTAATCCTGGAGATAATTATTACTAAATCCCATCTTTCTAGAGTAAGGAATAATATTCGAGTCCCATGGGAAGTCTGACCTAATGTACCTCTCTCTAGAGAGACTTTACTCAATAGAGAAACCAATTCATGATAACATTAAAATATAATATATTTAAACTATATTAAATAATTAAATTCAATCTAATAAATTTAATTACAAAATAAGGTTAAGAGTGATAAAAACTAAATTTTATGTTGTCATGCCTAGAATATAATTTAGGAATAAAAATTTTTATAAGAAGTCATTTATCAAAAAAATTTAGTATTCACAATATTCAATCTTTATAAACATATTATTAACATGAATATTCTAAAGGAAAAAACATATAAATTAACTCTTTATTTTTTTCCTCAAAAGATGACATAAAATTAAAAAGATTTTATATTTAATTTAGGCATGAAAAATATCATTTTTAAATTACTAATACTAATAATATATAAAAAATTTATAACTATGATCATTTCAAGAAAAATATTATATTTTTAACATTTTGACCTATATTGTATTTTACAATTAATTATAGTTTTTACCAGTCATAAAATATGATTGATATCATCACCTATGATAGGCGATATCATAATTCTCCATTCGTATTTGATGATGTCACATATATCATCAATGTGAAATGATGATATGTTTTTAAGGAATTTGAGATTCAATAATAGCTTATGATATTGAATATCATAGCTTAAGATAGAGTTAAAATCAATGGGTTATATATATATATTTTCTTATGATATATGGATATTCTATGCTATGATAAATCCAAACAAAAAAAATGTACATATTATATGTTATCATATGGGATAAAAACATTATAATAGGAATTTTCTTTGAAAACAATATTAAAAACATATTGATCCATTTAAGATACAAGATTTGATACCACTAATGGGTTTGGGTATATCATTATATGATCTTAAGAGTGGAAGGAAATACATGAAATGACTGATCTATCTTATAAAGGACTAACATGTTAAAAATAAGAATGTAAAACTAAGAATACATGAAGAGAAGAAATCTCCATCACAATTATTCAATGTGTTAAAAAGGATGTGGATCACCTTTAGTGATAACCATATTCCACTCTTCTTCAAGAGGAATACACAGACCTTTGGATCCTAATTCATAATGAGAGGATCCCAAACCACCAAATGGGTGTAATAACCTTCTTCATAGTGAAGATGAATGATGTTTTAAGATGAAGAGATTTTCAAATAATATAATGAATGAATCAATAAACACCAATGGGTGTGACCACAAACATTTTATAGACTCTCTTTATTATATAAAGAGAGTTAGTGCCTCAGATTTTCATATTTTATCTCATGATAACCAACATATGTTACTTCTAATTGGAGTGTTTATTTAATAGAAACTTAAATGAATGTATATGTAGGCATAAATTAATCAATCATATTGATTAATAACCAAAGGAAAAAATTTGGAAGTTATGGGTAAATAAATTCATGAGATATCACATATTTTATTTCCATCATATATTAAGATGATAACTAGTTGTAGGCTATGATTGGGGTATCTATATGCCTATGTTTTTTCTTATGACTCTATAATATTTTAAAAAATGATTTCCATATTTTTAGTGCATTTCCAACACATAAGAGGGTGGATTTTATTTCCATATATGTTTGTTTTAAGATATTTTCAGTTTACTATCTCTAATTTTATCAGTTTTGGGGATGAAAAGGTTTTAATATGGGTTGGATGTAATGACCTAGTTTTTTCTTTAGTATGGATTAGCTTGTTCTTGAGATTTGGAATCCATGGTTCACTATTAGGGTAAATATAGTAAAATGTCCCTTGAAAAATACCATAGAATTTGTTTTCCAATTGTTATATTGATTTCATGGTCTAGTGTTTACCCCTGGCTTGAGTTTTAGTGAAATTTTTAGCATAATTAATATTTAGGGATTTTTAATTTATAATATTTTACAAAAATATTTATCTTATGGATGTGGGTGGTGATATATCGTAAAAATAAGTTCAAATGAAAATTATAGTTCCATATTTTAGTATATAATTGCGTGTTTCCCCTATTTGAGTTATATTTTATATGCTCGGGTGTTAGGACTTAGATTGAACCGTTTAAATTATTTAATTAAATTCCAATTATTGACCTAATTAGTGCCTAAAAAATCTCTACAATTAATTATATCAAGGATTATAAATATTTTACCACCAACATAAACCCTAGATTGAGAGTGTGGGAGAGTGTGAAGATGGAGGATATAAATTCTTTGAAATCGATGATGGGTTAACTTAGAAATGGATTTGGATCCCTAATGAAAATGATGATCAAATTATATAGTGATAACTAACAGAAACTATGACATCATTGAATAGAATATTGTAAAGTGAAGTCATTGAATGACATGATTTAAGATTTTTTATTTCAAAATATTCACCATAATATTCTTGATTTTTGATCCTATATTTAATATTTATAATTATATCTCTCCATAAATTTTATTGATTCATATATTTCTACAATTTATTAATTCCTAACACATTCTTTGTCAATGGTGAATCCACATACAATGAGAGATTATTAGATGATCTCTCCAACAAACAAACCTAGTTATTATCTATAATATCTCTCCTCTTCTTCATACGTCCACCACATAAGATTCCCTAGATCCTCACTCCCTTGATCAATAATAAAAACACATCCTTTATAAACTGTGTTAGATACCGAGTGATACAACTCGAGATTAAATTACATATATTTCACAATATTTTCATAATTTAAATATTTCATAATATAAAAAATTTAATAACTATAGAACTAAAAGGTCGAGTCTCTTTGTAGATTAGTTATATAAAAAATACTATTTCATGTAATTATGAACATTTCCCTAAAATCACACCACACTAGACTATATTCTAGACATCTCATAATTTTTACTCATCTTCATAACATGGGGAATGGAAAAATTAAGAAAGGGGTGAGCTCAAACACATAGTAAGGGAATAAAGTATCAACATTTCATCAAGGGATAGATTATAAGCATGAGAAAATATGACAAGGGAAAAGTATCTAATTAAAATACATGAACCAATAAGAGTTATCTATATAATATAAGGACATGTAATCACAGGTGATTAAATATATACCATGGAAAAATAGTTCAGAATCATGAAATAATAATAACATTCCATAGAGCATAAAATAGGCATATAACATAAAAATATGGCACAAGCATATGATTTCATAGCATTTTGAACATTTATAAATACAAAAACACCCACAAACAAAATTATAGACATGAAATCAACTCCCAATATATAATTATAAACATTATCATATGTAAATAAGTCCACACATATATTTTTTAATGTATAAAAATAAAAATAGGTTTTAAGGACCCCAACTCAAGTTTCCCATTGGCAGTGGTTATTTTATTTCATTGAAATAATATACAATAAATGACATTTCAAAGGACTGGACAATTTAATAGTCTTTATAAACTAGAAAAATACTTGAAATTCATATTATATTTTAAAATATAAAATACAAAAAAAAAATTCATAGATAATTCCACTATTTCTCCAATTTTATTCCCTACATACCAATCAAAAAAAATTTCCTTGTATCTTGGGGAAAAAAACATAAGAAAGTGGTGAGATCAGATACTCATTAAGGGTAAGAATACAACACAAGCTATTAATAAATATGCCATAATAATTATGGAAAGGTTAATAAATGAAACACCTGACATTTAATCAACAACATGATCCTAATATGGCAGGAATAAATGATGATTAATTAATTCCATATAAATAATCACATGAGCATGAAACATAACCCTGAATATTATAAAAAATCAAATAATCACATGGATTATCAACAACTAAATTTATAATGAATGATTTTATAAAACTGGACATCTAAAACATACCATCACGGTTTTTTCTAGGACATCCAATACCATCAAGGCCTTATACCAAAACATCTGTATAAATGGGAAAGGCCTCAGCAAAAACCCAATCGAGTTTATCTCTTGATACCTACAGATGCATATAAAGGATATATATGACCCCACATGTTTCTTAATAAGTCCAATTTATTCATTATATAAAAAATTACTACCACTTAATCCTCATTCTTTAACAATATCAATAACTATCCATATTAGAAGAACTACTTATAAGGAAGATCTATACTTTTCCCAATTAAAAACAAATCATAAAAATCCCAAAAATATTATAAAATTTATAATTATAGTAAATACTCAAAATGAGATTTGATAAAAGTTTTTTACATATATGAAAATAATTTAAATTGGTTATTGGAATAATTCTTGGGGTAAATACCCTTTTTTTCTTTGAAAATATTTATTAAAATATAAAAAAATGTGCTCGTAATAAAGAAATAATTTTATTAGAAAATAACCTTGTAAACTGTAAATGAGGCTTTATATAATTAAGTATTAATGATGGAGGAAAATTATATTCAAGATGTATAAGTTAAAAAAACATTCCTTTCACACTTTTGTAAGAAAACTTAGAGTGTACCTTATTTGGAAAAAAAAGATTCCTTTTATTTTTTTTAAAAAAATTAAAAAGGTGTAAAAACAAAATTAATAACTAATTGGAGAATAATAGAAACTTATTTGAAAACATATTTAGAAAATGTAGACTTAAAATAGAAATACTCCTCAGATAAGACTTATAAATAAATAATTACAAATAATGCAGCGATTGCCAAATAAACCCGTACCACTTGGATTTATTTTGAATAGTATGCCCCATAAAATAGATAACATAAAATGAAACATTAAATACTATAAGGGAAAATATATTAATGATATAATATATCAAATGGGCAGTATATACACCCCAAAATAGAGATAAGTGATTTATTTGGCATATGTCTCCCAGAAGTAAAAGTGAGATGAAAAACACTTACCTCTAGTTTGACTTCATTTAAACTTGTTTAAAACTCATGTATAATGGTTCTAAACATGTTATTAATTTATAATAGAAAAATATTTATATTTATAATATCATATATGATCGTATTATATAATCTTATCACCTTTTTGTTAATAATATTTCATTATTACCCGTGTATCGGCTGCTAATTGCTTCATTTTCCAATGAATGTTTTTTCATGTAAGTTCTATTTAATGTGCATAGGATATAGTTTAGTAATATATAGAATGGTATTAAGGTCATATATATCATATAGTCTTATTTTATACATTTTTATAACCATTATTGAATGTTTTATATGGAGAATGAGTCACATCGCTTTGTGAAGATGGTAGGTTGTACGTACACATGAGTGACAATATCATTCTATTAATGGTGAATGGGTAGGAAAATGGATGATATATTAATTTTAAATTACTATATTTTGATAAAAATTATTTTTAAAATGAGTGCACAAAACATGACAAAACCGTTTTTTAGAAAAAATATTGTTTTTCTTAAAAATGCCAATTTAAGTGTAAAAATGATTTCTTACTAAATTAAAATCTTAAAATTTATTATAATATACATAATTGAAATATTAATAATATAATAGAACTAATTTTCATTTTAACCTATTTTAAAATATTATGGAACTTCAAAAATGGTTGAAACAAAAATACAGTTTTCAATAAAAATCGGTATTTTTCACTATTCATAAGAAAATAAAACATTTCAGAAAAAGTGAAAAACATCACCCTATGATAATTTCTATATTATTATTTTAAAAATTAATTTCATTTAATAAAATAAATTCTCTTAAAATGTAAAATTTTAATATAATATTTTATCACAAAAAGTAATAAAAATCATGTTTGAAGAAAATGTATAAAATGAATTTACTTAAATTTTTGTGTTTATTTTCTAATAATTAATCAATAAATTTTTATATTTTATAAAATTTATATATATTTCAGAGCAATTGACACCCACTAACTTAATATATAGGTTATAAAGTTTATATTTAAATAATAATATTTTGGGGGTTCATTTATGATTGGTGTTGCGTATTTCAAATGTTATCGTACATAGTGTTCTTTGAAAATAATTGGGGTTTTACATTGTCCCCCAATTCAATTAATTTAATCCTTTAAAATTTAATTTGTGATTTTTAATCAAGGAATTTATATTTTGAAATAACTTTATGCAAAACCCACATCTAAAGAAAGGTTAACAAAATGTTCTCTTTATAAGAGAGAGTGGGAAGTAAAAAAGTAATATGGAGTAACACACAATAGGTTTTAAAGTAGAAAAACATATTAGATAAATGAAAACATGGATATGTAAGACAAACAAACAACGAAATAATAATATAAAGTGATATATAATATGGTCATGATAAATTTATCCATCAAAAAACTGTAAATTTGTGATGCGTTAAAAGGCCATTGATTTTTCAATAAGAAAAGTAAAAAAATAACATTTTTTTATTGAAAAGTCAATGTATAAATTTAATTTCTAGATTTATAACTCATGAAAAAATCATAATTAGTTATTTATATGTTTTATGTATAATATCATCATTTGGTTGTGCTTTGATCTATTTTCACTTCATGTCTTACCCTAGGAAGTGGATATTTGAGATGATGTTTTCCTACCTGAATAATGTTTTATGTATCAAAATATCCCAAAGTAATTCCTTTATCCCATAAATATTTAATAAAACCAAAATTAATAGTATGAGTTATTCAATATTATAAATCATTAAACAATAATATCCAAATTTGAACATAATCCATTCTATAAGTAGTTAACCTTAAGACTCAAAATATTTTGGTCTATCCAAGTTCAATGTCCAAAAATTTAGATGGAAGGTCACTAAATTTCTAAAATCAACTTAATATTATATTCCCTAACCAATATAATGTATCTCTTAATGTCACATACCCAAATATGAATACCTTGATCAACTAAAAACCTTAATGAAAACATGCATGCTTCCAAAAACAAAATCTCATGTTGTCTAGTATATTCCATAAATAAAAAAATATTGTAAACCCATTAAAGATAACATAAAGCATAAAATCAATGACCAACTTAATAGACACCAATAAAATACCATAAACATCCCTTTTCATTATTATCTAAACATCAATAAAATATTAAGTTTATCTTCCCTCAATCACGTGTTTTACAAAAGATAAACTGGTCACAGAATCAGTTCTCTTGGTTACCAGTTCTATTCATCATATTCTTCCAAATAAGTAACGAATAAGTACTATAGTTTAATCCTTATATATCACAAAATTATTATTACAAGAGTATAATTTATAAAATACTTTGACATTATAATTCTTAAACTTAAATACACAAGCACTTTAATAACTCCACTGTATAGTTAAACCATTAACTATTCTTCATCATCTTATTCCTAAATAACTCCGTCCTTTTATATTTTATTCGTAGTCTATTCATCATTATTAGTGTAAGAATAACTTGTAAAATGTTTTTTAATCTAATCATGATATTTCCCCTAGGACATAAATTTTCATAATAACCATAAATTCTACATTTAAAGAATTCAAGCGTTGATGATTCCTTATGGAGACCATTATCCCAATCCATCTTGTAAAAAAATTCATTTTTCCTTGGAAATTAAATGCTTTGTGTCTTTATTTTACATACCAAAAACATAGTTTTGTTCATGTAATATATTCAATTGGTTGTTTCTTATCACATTATCATTATATAAGAAATATAATATTGTTTCCTCCATGGTCTCCACCACCCGACATCTCAATGAACTCTGTCCTTCTTATATTTGGTGAATTCGATAGTTGGTTAAGGTGTATGTTTTTAATAATATATCATGATAAAAGATTAGGCATAATCACAATATCCATTAATCCAATAACCATACCATTTTTTTCTCATCAACATATTTTTCACCACCGTTAATGTTAATACAGTTACTTCTAGCTCCGTCCATTGACCAAAACCAAAAATAATAGTGCGAGTAGCAGTAATAATACTGGTAAACTACATGATTTAAACATTAAAATAATTATAACATGTTATTATATACTATGAATTATACGAAATGTTATCTAATGATTTGTGTTCTCTAAACCATGTTTTCCTTAAATCTAGTTCCCAAGGTATCTACTAAACATCCTATAATACCGACTTTAAGGACTCAAACTCCAATAGCCTAGAGCTAGTGGTAACTTTATTAAATTGGAATAAGATATAAGGAATCACTTCCAAAAGGACCAAATAGATTAGTAGTCTTGGTAAACTAGATACATACTTGAAATTCACATTATATTTTAAAACATTAAATAGACAAAATATTTTCAACAAGAATTCCATTATCCCCACTAGTGTATTACATTTATATCAATCACAAAACACTTTATCATATCCTAGTGAAAATATTACATAAGAAAACGGAAGAATCAGATGCTTAGTAAAGGTAAGTTTATAGAGGAAGCTACGAATAAATATGGAATAATAATTATGTTAAGGTAAATAGTTGAAACACATGACATTTAATCAATAACTTAAGCATAATATGGTTAGAAAAAATGATGATAATTAATTCCATATAAATAATAACATGAGTATGAAACTTAACCATGTATATTCTAAATAATTGAATAATCACATAGAATATCAATAAATAAATTCACAATGAAGGAATGCAGAATTCTAGAAATCTAAAACATACCAATTATGCTTTGTTCTAAGACATATTATACCATTAAGGTATTGTGTCAAGAAATCTATATAAATGGGTATGTTCTTGAAAATAACTCAATCTAGTTTATCTCATGGGACCTAATAATGAGGGGATAAATTAGGCCCTACCCATTTCATAATAAGTCCAATGAATTCCTCATAGGAATAAATAATACAACAAAATCAATATGACAAAAAGTAATCAATAATTGTCTATATTTTAAGCACTAGTCATTAAAAATATCAATACTTTACCTTGTAAACAAATAATATTAAATATCTATAAAAATATAATGAATGGTATAATTAAAGTTAATCTTAATCTTAATATTCAATATAGATGTCTACGTAGATAAAAATACTTTGAAGGGTTTAAGGGAATATTTATTAAGAAAAATAACATCTTTTACTTTGAAAATAATGTTTAAAATATAAAAAAAGAGAATGTAATAAATAAATCATTTTTAATGAAATGAAACTTGTAAAATTATAATAGAATATTTAAATAATCAATGTGTCATGAAAGAGGGAAATTTTTTTCATTCCATATATGTTAAAGATAATATTCTTTCCACGCTTTTGTAAGAAAATTCATAGAGAACCCTTTTTTTGGAAAATGATAGGAGTATTACTTTCAAAACATTCTGTAAAATTTTAAAAAAAATGTAAAAAATAATTTAAACAATAATTTGTGTAAAGTAAAAAAATTGAAAACATTTATAGAAAACATGGACATGAAATAGTATTATTTCTCAGTTGAGACTTAAAAAAATACAATCTTGAATAATGTTATGCACACGAGCCTCAGCCCTATTGTTGAAGTTTCTCTAAGTACAACCACGTGACCCTAGTTTGAAACCAGGTGGAGGAATATTTCCAGGGTACTGTAGTATGACTATGCAGGTAATGCAGTAGGTACTGTTCGGTACTGTTGATTATCCAATAAAAACATATATTTTAATTACATTTTAACGGTATTAAATTTTCATTTTTGATGTTATGGGCCCGAGTTAGTGATTTTCATTATGAACATCCATTCTCATCATTTGTGCACATCATGCCTAATATACACCAATTTAGGCCCAATGAGTCATATGATTTTAAGGAATGTAATTATCAATTTGATATTTTGGGAACTATATCTACACTTAAATGTGGACATTTTTCATTCAGGGATCAATGGATGATTCATAAACGATGATAGAGATATTTGGAGATGAATGGAAGCAATTTTAGAGAAGGCAGATTTGACACCAACCCATTGATTCGAATTTGGGGCCCCACATACAGGCCCAATGAATCCCCAATTTCATGGGATGCTAGAATAAATGTATATTAACAAATAACTCTTCAGTATCCAATGCCAATTCGGCCTCTATGGTGGACATTAAGGCAGCCCAAGTTAGAGATACAATTCTAGGCCAGATTCTACGGCCCAGAAAAACAGCCCACTAATTTGATCATATCTCGAAATCCACAACTCCAAATGGGCCCAAAGTTTACATGATGTTATACTATATCTGGGACTCCATTTTATTCTTCTATGGACCACTCTTATTATTCCATCTATAAGGTCATCAAAGCGTGTCTGTTCGGTGGATGAAAGCTGGATGCCACCTCGGGTCAAATGTGGAAAAGTCTAAGTTCCACAAGCTTTCCACCACCCTAGGCCTACCATAATCAAGTGGGATGCTTTATAATATTGGAGGCTCGACCCTAGGCTTCCAAAATTCCTATTTAAAGTAGTGGTGGTGGAGGAGCTTGGGATCTTGGATGTTTTGTTCAATTGTAATGTCATGTTTCAATTTTGTTGTCTCAAATTTTTCTTTCACATGTAAGTTGTTCAATTCACTTTAGTTTCTTAATAAAATTTTTCTTCTACTCTTATTCTATTGTTATTAATATCACTTTGATACCGTTGGATCAAGGTGTGAATTTATTCACACCAAAACTTGTGAAATTATTCACACAACGGTGGAGTGATCATTTTATTTTTGTTGTTTTCATTACTTCTCCATTTCCTCCCTCATGAGTCTACTTTCCGCTTCCATTGAAACCTTGAGATCTATGGAGGGCTAACCCAATTATGGGTTGATCCAAAGGAGTAGCAAGGGGATGGATTGGATGTTATTTATCACCTCATTAATGTATAATCACTTCTTTAATTGATATTTTTATTTGATTATTTTTAAACTCCATCGTCTTTGTTGAATTTAAGGCCACACACTTCAAGTGCTAATACGAACCTTTACCTTAAAGTTATCTAAACTTTGATCATTCAAGTGTATAGGTGATTAGTATTAAAGAGTGTAAGCATTAAACCAGTAAGTGATGATGTTGTTTTATCTCCTTAAATGAACCCATCTCAAATATAAGAAATTGAAATCATTAAAAAGTAATTACGTCCATCCTCAACTGCAAGGGGAGAGTCAAGTTGTGCTCAAACAACTCATGAAAAGATAAAGGCTGTGACTGTTTTAAGAAGTGGGAAATCAATTGAGAAATCTGAACAACTAATTCAGAACCCACATGATGATTCAAACTTGGATGAAAATTCAAATGAACCCCAATATCAAATTGAAAAACATGATAACATTGTCAAAGAAACAACTCTTCAACAAACAACCCCACAACCTGCTCGATTTCCTCAACGCATGAGGGTGAAAACCAAGCCTGAATTGAGTGAAACATTTAGGGAAATATTTTCACAAGTAAAGTTGAACATAACCCTTCTCGATTCCATCCAAACCATACCTGCCAACTCATAGTACCTTAAGGGCTTGTGCACTTTTAAAAGAAAATTTTCACATAAAAACCAAGTCCTTTTGGCTGCTAATGTGAGTACCACCATTCAAGGGACCATTCCTCTTATGTTGAAAGACCCGGGTTTCCCTTACATCAATGTTGAACTAGGAGAGAGAAAAGTTGTCAAGGCCTTGTGTGATCTAGGTGCTAGTGTCAATCTCATCCCATATGCTATGTAATGCCAGTTAGGCCTAGAAGAACTCCAACCCACATCTGTCACACTTCAACTTGCTCATCATAGCATTATGGTTCCAAAGGGGATTTTAAAGGACGTTCTAGTAAAGGTTGAAAACATCATCTACCCTGCTGATTTCATTGTCCTTGACAACCATCCCAACTTAGAAAATAAGGAACAAACCCCAATCATCCTTGGTCATCCTTTACATGCAACAATCAACTCTGTTATCCGAGTTCAAAATGGGAACATGACCATCACCTTTGGGAACATGAGTCTAGACTTGAACATCTATAATGAAAGCTCACAAATAGGGGATGACGAGGAAATTCATGAAGTAAACATGATTGGAAGCATTGATAATGAATCCATGGAACATCAAGGAATATTTGATGAATGTTTAAGTCCAGATGAGATTGATTTCCTTTGTTTATATGAAGGAAGTTTATCTCCTTGGCTTGAATCATTTTCAAATTGCTCTTATGATGAAGTCTTAGGTCCAACAATCAGTGAAAAATTTCAAGAAACCACTTTCATGGAGACCACTCTAAATTCCTTCCCTAAATATGATCAAGCCAATCTAGTAGTTGAAACTTGTACACGTGGGGAATCAATCCTTTCTGAAACTCTAAAAATGGAAATTGAACTTGATCCAATGTCCCAATATTCTTTTGAAATTCCGAACCAACCTGATCTTGAATTGAAGGAACTTACAGATACACTCAAGTATTCTTTCCTAGGGGACAATCAAACACATCCTATTGTCATTTCTTCTTCTCTTGATGACAATCATGAGAGGATGCTTCTAGATTTCCTTAAGAAGCATAAGAAAGCCATTGGTTGGACCCTTTCTGATATTCCTGGGATTAGCCCACTTGTCGAGACTCATAGGATTTTTCTGGAATCTGATTCAAAGCCATGTCGTCAACCTCAACGGCGACTCAATCCTAATCTCATAGAGGTAGTAAGGAAAGAACTTCTAAAATTGTTAAAAGCTGGTATCATATATCCCATAGCTGAGAGTGAATGGGTGAGCCCAATCCAAGTGATTCCAAAAAGGCTGGAATCATAGTGATAACCAATGAGGATGGAGAGATTCTTCCAACAAGGGTGAGTAGTGGATGGAGGGTCTGCATTTACTATAGGAAGCTAAACTCATTCACTAAGAAGGACCATTTCCCCTTACCATTCATTGACCAAGTCCTTGAGAGAGTGGAAGGTCATGTGTTCTACTATTTCTTAGATGGGTACTCAGGGTATAATCAAATTGAGGTATCCCTAGAGGATAAAGGGAATACTACATTCACATGTCCATTTGGAACCTTTGCTTTCAAACGCATGCCATTCGGGTTATGCAATGCCCCTAGAACCTTCCAACGGTGCATGTTGGGAATATTCTCAGACATGGTAGGATATTTTCTAGAGGTCTTCATGGATGACTTCTCTGTGTTTGGGGATACTTTTGAGGGATGTCTGAGGAATGTGGAAAGAGTCTTGTCAAGATGTGAAGAAAAGAATCTAGTCCTAAAATGGGAGAAATGTCGTTTCATGGTTAAATAGGGACTAGTCCTTGGCCATATGGTCTCTGGTAGGGGGATTGAAGTTGATAAAGAAAAGGTTGACATCATTCATCACCTTCCATCACCAAAAACTGTCAAGGATGTGAGGTCTTTCCTAGGACATACTGGTTTCTATAGAAGATTCATCAAGGACTTTAGTTCAATATCCTGTCCCCTTTGTGCTCTCCTAGTAAAGGATGCTCTATTTGTTTGGACAAAAGCTGTGAGGGTTCATTCTCAACCCACATATCCTCTCTCACCTCTCCTCCCATTATGAAATCTCCAAATTGGAACCTTCCTTTTGAACTTATCTGTGATTCTAGTGACTTTGGTGTTGGAGCTATGTTAGGACAACGTTGTGATAAAAATCCTTATGTCATTGATTATGCAAGAAAATCCTTAAATGATGCCCAAATCAACTAAACCACCACTGAAAAGGAGTTACTTGCTATTGTGTTTTCCTTAGAGATGTTTAGGTCCTACCTCTTAAGATCCCCCATCACTGTGTTCACTGACCATTCTTCACTAAAATACCTCTTCCAAAAATAAGAAGCTAAGGCTAGACTGATTAGGTGGGTCCTTCTCTTACAATAATTTGACCTCACAATCAATGATAAAAAATGAGTTGAAAATGTTGTAGCTGATCACCTCTATAGGATGGAATTCAAAGACAAATCAAATCACCTTTCTATGTCTAATTAATTTCCTGATGAACACTTATACTCTATGAGTGACTACCCTTGGTATGCCGACATAACCAATTTCATAGTTACAAGAGTCATTCCAAAATTCTCAGGGACTCAAGATCGAAGGAAATTTCTTTCTGATGTTAGACACTATGTGTTTGATGATCCATACCTCTATAAGTTCTTCCCTAACCAAGTCATTAAGAGGCGTGTTCCCGAATTTGAACAAGAGTCCATCCTTAAATTCTATCATAGTGAGGCATGTGGAGGCCACTTTTCCTCTAAGAAAACATCTGCTAAGATTCTTCATTGTGGTCTCTTCTGGCCCACCCTTTCAAGGGACTCCTACAAATTTTGTCAAAGTTGTCCTAGGTGTCATCAAGTAGGGTCCATCACAAAAAGGAATCAAATGCCACACACTCCCATCATAGTGGTTGAAATCTTTGACTGTTGGGGAATTTATTTCATGGGTCCTTTCCCAAACTCTAGGGGATACCTCTACATTCTCCTAGCTATTGATTATGTCTCAAAATGGGTTGAGGACATTCCCACAAAATATAATGATCATCAAACTGTGATTAGATTCCTAAAAGAAAACATCTTCTCTAGATTTGGAATTCCTAGGGCTATCATAAGTGATCGTGGAACTCATTTTTGCAATTGTCCATTCTGGTCACTCATGAAAAAATATGGAATTTCTCACATAGTGCCCACTGCTTACCACCCACAGAACAATGGTCAAGTTGAGTTAGGCAATCGTGAAATCAAACAAATTCTTGAGAAAACGGTCAATCCTTCTAGGAAAGATTGTTCTGAGAAACTCTTGGATGCTCTTTGGGAATATCATACAACATTAAAAAACATCCTAGGAATGTCACCATATAGGTTGGTTTATGGAAAATCATGCCATTTACCTATTGAAATTGACCATAAGGCATTTTGGGCAATTAAGAAAATGGATTATGACCTCTCATTGGACGGAACAAAAAGGAAATTAGATCTCAATGAACTGGAGGAATTAAGGATGGAGTCTTATGAAAATTCAAGGATCAATAAAGCTAGAGTTTAAGCCTACCAATCTAGGAATATCAAGGTAAAACATTTTGAACCGGGAAAACTTTTGCTCTTGTATAATTCAAAACCTCATTTACACCCGGGAATGTTAAGGTCTAGATGGTCATGTCCTTTCATAGTGGATCATGTATACCCCCATGGGGCAGTAGAGATTCAAGATCCCACTAGTGGTCACATTTTCAAGGTCAACGATTAAAAAAATTCATTGAATCATTCAATAAACAAGAAATAGATGTTGAGTTAATTGAGCCAATCTATGAACCAGGAAAAAATTGATAAATTTAGGATCTATGTCGGGCTAACAACGTTAAACAAAGCGCTTCACGGGAGGCAAGCCATGGTTTTTATGTTTCTAATCTTTCTGAATCATCTTTATTTTTCAAATAAGATTAATTAATCATTTTTATATTTAAAAATAAAAATATAGTCTTTTGACCTGTTCTTCTATTATGAGTATGGATGGGTACGAAAGGGGAGCACCATATTCATCTGTGTCACGTTGTGTGATCCTTGAGTAATACCTTACCTAGAAATTTAAAAAGAAGACAATGTATCATCAGTTTATTTTGTTGTATTTTTATTATTTTATAGGTTAAGACAAAAATAATAAAAATAAAAATAAAAATAATATAATAATTAAAAAAGGGGACATACCATAGGCCGTGGGGCAAACCCCGTCACAACTGGCGAAGCCGTGGGGACTCGAACCCGGGCCCAAAGGGAGATAGGGGTGCACACTTACCACTGACCTACGGCTTAATGTGCTTACTTATTCTATAATTTTTATATATATACTTATATTTTACTTATATATATATATATATTGTTTTGTTTTTTATGTTTGTTTTTTTCCACTAGGGAACTTTGCAAGCAGCATACATATCAAAGGACTAAATTCGAGCGACAAGAACTTAAAACTTCAACAACCAGGTGACTTCATTCCATGATCCTCATATTTCAATTTCCTTATTGAACTAACCTTTTATTCCTCTACCCCATTCTATATTTTATTTTTACGAAACTAGGGACAGTTTCATTCTAAGTTGGGGGGTGTGGAAACAAAATGTTTGTTTAAAAAAAACAATGACAAAAAGTAAAATTCCTTTATCATTCATATAATAACATCTTTTCTCACAGTAATACTACATATCAAATAACTTTTATTTCCTTGACTCTTAATTTAATTCATGATTAAGTTTAAAAGCATTCATTTTGGAAGTTTGGTTATGCAATGAAAATTTTCATCATTTTTATTTTCATCCATTAAATAAAAATTCCACAATGCACATCCTCTAGACTGTGGGGTACTAATTTGAATTTTTGGGGTCCCATAATAAATAGCATAGGCTGGTGTGATTTTTATGAATAATACGAGTACTCAAAATAAAAAAATTTAAAAAAAGAAAAAAGAAATAATTTTTTTTTGCATGTAGAGCAATGGATTGATAAAATGCGAGGGTTTCAACACTTGGGGATCGTGACTCCCGAGTTTTATAGCCCTGAGTTTTTCAATCTATCTCTATTTATGGTAATATGACTTTGTTTTTGATTAAGTTAACTCGAGACGAGGCCCGGGTAGATGGGCTTCACTTGGTGCCCTAAGGCCTTTGAGTCGGGGAGTCATCGGAAAAGTCTTGCTACATGGGTTAATTTGATTAACTGCAATCTCAATTACTATAGCAATATTGAAAAAAAAATCCAAAAAAAAAGAGGAATGAAGAATACTCATATTAGGATTAAATGTGATTCTACCTAGAATTTCCATGATTTCCCCCTTGAATGAAAATGAACCCCCATATCTATTGTGATTCACAACACATCATTACACCTAATTGAGTTGGATGAAGTATGATGATGGATTTGATCAAAGGAATGTGCTTGGGATTGGTATCTGCTTTTAAATTCATCTTGTTTTAAATTATATGGATAGGTTATAAAAATATATTTGTGTGCAGTTTACATTGTGAGCACTATTTGTTATAATGTGTTTGAAGAAAGGAATTCAAATAAAATCATTGAATTATTTTATCTGGACTAGAAAATCTCAAGTTGGGGGGTGTGATTATCCAATAAAAAAATATATTTTAATTACATTTTAATGGTATTAAATGTTCATTTTTGATCTTATAGGCCTGAGTTAGTGCATTTTCATTATGAACATCCATTCTCATAATTTGTGCACTTCATGCCTAATATACACCAATTTAGGCCCAATGAGTCATCTGATTATAAGGAATGTAATTATCAATTTGATATTTTGGATAATATATCTATACTCAAATGTGAAAATTTTTAATTCAGGGATAAATGGATGATTTATAAACGATGATGGAGATATTTGGAGATGAATGGAAGCAATTTTAGAGAAGGCAGATTTGACACCAGACCACTGATTTGAATGTGGGGCCCCACGTACAGGCCCAAAGAATCCCAAATTTCGTGGGATGATATAAGAAATTTATTGTAACAAATCCCTCTTCAGGATCCAATGACAATTCGGCTTATATGGTGGTCAATAAGGCATCCCAAGTTAGAGATACAATTCTGGGCCAGATTCTGTGGCCCAGATAAACAGCCCATTAATTTGATCATATCTATGAATATACAATTACAAATGGGCCCTAATTTTATAGAATGTTAGGAGACCTCCAGGGATCCATTTTATTCTTCTATGTCCCACTCTAATTCTGCTATCTAGAAAATCATCAAAGCACGTCTGTTCAGTGGATGAAATCTGGATGCCACCTCGGGTCAAATGTGGAAAAGTCTAAGTTCCACAAGCTTTCCACCACCCTAGGCCTACCATAATCAAGTGAGATTCTTTTTACTATTATAGGATCGAACCAAGGCTTCCAAAATTCCTATTTATGGTAGTGGTGTTGGAGTAGTTGGGGTTCTTGGATGCTTTGTTCAATTGTAATGTTATGCCGCAATTTTGTTGTCTCAAATTTGTCTTTCACATGTACGTTGTTCAATTCAATTTAGTTTCTTAATAAAATTTCTTCTTCTACTCTTATTCTGTTGTTCTTCATATCACTTTTATAGCTTTGGATCAACGTGTGAATTTATTCACACCAAACCTTGTGAAATTATTTACACAACGATGGAGTGATCATTTTATTTTTGTTGTTTTCTTTACTTCTCCATTTCCCCCCTCATGAGTCTACTTTCCTCTTCCATTGAAACGATGAGATCAATGGAGGGCTAACACACTTATGTGTTGATCCAAGGGAGTATAAATGGGCTTTATTGGATGTTATTTATCACCTCATTAATGTATAATCACTTATTTAATTGAGATTTTTATTTGATGATTTTTAAAATCCATCGCCCTTGTTGAATTTAAGGCCACACACTTCAAGTGCTAATACGAACCTTTACCTTGAAGTGCTCAAAACATTAATCCTTCAAGTGTATAGGTGATTAGTATTAAAGGTTGTAGGCATTAAACTAGTAAGTGATGATGTTGTTTTATATGCTTAAATGATCCCATCTCAAATATAAGAAATTGAAATCATTAAAAAGGAAATACGTCCAATCCACCCCGAGCGATAACCTAGGATCAACTCATTATTTTAAATTGAATTCACTTAAGTCTCTTAGAGTTTCTTTAAACCCATATAAAATCAACCCAAGTTGGTGACATTATAGCCAAAAATAGTCCATATAATGTACATTTCTATAGGTTACTTCTTAGGTCTATGAGGATTCGACAACCCAAGATAAACTATAAGGACTGTCTTACCTTCTTCTCTTAGGTAAATTTGAGTGAGAATAAACTGTAGCAGCCAAAACTATTCACCTTGGGCCACGAGTTTTGGATTACATTCCTTAAGGCCTTAGGGCCTCCTAGGCCTTTGGGTTAGTATGGTTTTCTGGACACCTCAAGGCCTTTGGGAAACCTCAAGGCCTTCAGGCCACCTCAAATCCTTCGGGGCCACCTGATATGAAGATGCAAAGAAAAATTCTACAAGGAACCAACACTAGAGGAGGATTCACGAGTAGGGAACATTAAACAGAGTAGGTCTAACAGATTTTGAAGAATGAGAGGGTATGACATTACCATCAGTACTAGTATTGAGTATCTCTACATAGGAAAAATATCTTAATAACCATGCAAAGGTGGAGAGCTGATCACGATGTAGATGCTGGGCAGGGGAAATTTCATGTAGTCAATGTCTGTATGATTTCTTTTAAGATCTATGGGTTCTGTAATGTCTCCAAGCCTACAATAAATGTAATATATATGCGTATTGTCCTTTTAAGGGTTCTCTTGCATCCCTTGAAAGTGGGGGTTATCAAAAAATCAATAAAAAAGGCCTTCGAGCCATTCAGGCAGGCCGAATAATGATGATATTGTTAAATAAACACTTACCACTAGGGTTTTTTTGAATTATAAGTCCCCTGAAAGAACTAAATTTAAATGATACATTAAATAAAATTAAAAAATATATATTTATTTTATAATATATCAAATGATAAGTATATATACCACTAAATAGAAATAAGTGGTGAATATGTCATATGTCTCACAAAAGCAAAAGTGAGATGAGAATCCCTTAACTCAGGTTCAATTCCTTTAAATTTATTCAAACATAATGAATAATGGTTTTAAATGTGTTATTAAATTATATTATAAAAATATTTAGATTTATAATATCACATATGATCCATTCATATCATCTTATCACCTATTTGTTAATAATATTTATTTATTAACATTGTTTCAGGTGTTAACTGCTTCATTTTCTCAAGACTGTTTTCCATGTAAGTTTTCATTCATGTACATAAGATATAGTTCTATAATATATGAAATTATATTAAGGTGATATATATCATATTTATTAATTATATAATTTTTTAACCATTCTTTAATGTTCGATATGAAAAATGAGTCGCATCGCCTCGTGGATACAGTAGGCCTACAAGCACACGAGCGACGATATCATTCCCCAAATTGTGAATGGATAAGGAAATGGATAATATATTAATATTACAGAATAAATATCATTCCATTATTATCATATATATCCATTATTTCCATTATTATAACTATCTAAGTAAATTGGTTTTGGAAAACAAATTACACCACTACATGGAGACGATAAGTCGTGCGTACATATGCACAATGTTTTTATTTTTCATAGGGTGAGTAAAAGGTTGAATATGTTTGTATCATAATATTAATAACATATTATTCTATATATCGTAATGTATTTATCAATTTATGATGGAAATAAAAAATATAGAGTAAGTAGAATAAGAAATAAATTGAAAGAGTTCGGGTAAGATAATTTTCTCTTCTTCATGATACTTTCTTTAAATCCATTCTTAATGGGATTAATTTTGGTGTTTTTGGAGTTATAAAACTAAAAATGATTTATAAGGGAATTTTTTAAGAGCATTGTTCTGGACTGGGTCGATCTATAATGTTTAATGCGGTTTGAATAAGTGAGGGAGGATGTACCCTTTTATAATTAGGGTGCGGGGCACTTTTGGAATTTCTCAAAAGATTAAAATACAAAAAATATTCTAGGAAAAAATACTTCTGAATGGATTATAAAATCAAATAGGATGAAATTTTAGACCATATATTTTTCCCTTTTCTTTTATTTAAATTTTTTATTATTTTTAAATAATTTAATTATATATTAATACAAAAAAAAATATCATCATTGTTAATTTTGACACTATTCATTAATTTGATTTTAAAAACATCAATAAAATTAGTAAAATTTAAAACATATATTTTTTTTATATCCTAAAAATTTCATGTGAATATTTATAATTCATAAATCACCTTAAATATCTCATATTATTTTACTTTTAATATTTTTAATATCATTAATTTTTATTTTTATTTTAATTAAATTAATATCGTGTTCTCATTTCTCAGGAATGTATGTTAATTATAAATTTTATAAAAACAATTAATAAAATTTTATCTTCAAAATAAGTTTATTAAAATCAAAGTATTAATTTATATTCATTAAATATTTATTTTAACTCACACTTATATAATGAAAACACATTTAATTTGTAATTTTGACTTTTTAGGCATTGCACAAGCATTTGGATAAGAATATTTTTATATAACTATAAAATTAATTACTAACCATAAAAATAGAAAATAATACATAATATTGAATATGAAAGTTGATAAAGGACTTAACTAATCTCAATTAATATTTTTAAGACACCGAATTTGACTTTTCCAGTACTATGTTAGCTCTACGTCAACACTGAAAATAATATTCATATTTATTATTGAATAAATTCTTATATATATGTTTTAAATTATTTTTGAATTATATTTATTTTATTTTATCACAATTTATTCATCCGATAATTTTTATAATTTTATATATTATTTCTATTTCTTGGAGGAATCATAAAATATATCATATTTCATAAAAAAATATTTTTTACCATTCTCTAAAAATTTAATTTCATCAAAAAAATTAAAAAAATATCATCCTAGGATAAATATATATTTTGAATCAAAAAATTAATTCCATTTCATTAAATTAAATTCCAATAAGTGATATAAATTAATTTTAAAATATGTTGATAAAACATGTCAGGAATTTATTTCTAGAAAAAATATAGTTTTTCTTAAAAATGCTAAATAATGTATAAAAATACCAAATTAAATTATTACATTTATTAAAATAAACCTAATATATTTATTAATAATATAATATAATAAATTTTTCCTTTAATCCATTTTAAAATAAAATGTAACTTCACAAATGGTTGAAAAAAATACAGTTTTTAATAAAAATTTGTATTTTTAACTATTGATTGGGAAATAACATTTTTAGAGAAATATGAAAATTTCCCCCTATGAAAATTTAGATATGATGGTTTCAAAAAATAAATTCATTTCATCAAGTAAGTTTTCTAAAATTGGAAAAAATTAATTATATTATTTTCTCATAAAAAGTAGTAAAAAACATTTTTGAAGAAAATGTATAAAATGAATTTACTAAAATTTGAGTCTTTATTTACTAAGAAATAATCAATAAATTTTTTTTATTAAAAACATTTGATATATTTCATAATATGGTTAATTGTTTTTATATCCTCTAATTTAATGAATAGGTTATAATAGCCATAATTAAAAAAATAATTTTTTGGGGTTTGTTTAAGCTCACTCTTGGGTATTGTATACATTATCAAACATTGTGTTTTTCTAAATACATGGGGTGTTACACAGAACTAAACATAAAATCATTATATCCTATGATATAGAACCTTAACCAATTCCTTGGAAGGATATAAAGGACATTACTATCACATAATAATAGACATAACATATGTGTAACACATAAAACCAATCATATATCATACCATAAATAACATATACAATGAAAATTGGTTTTGTAACATTTTAAGGTGGCATCACATAAAATTAAATCCAGAGTTAGATTTTTTGATACAAAAAAATTATATTACCCAAAATAATACTTAAAAAAGGAAATTTAGAGGTTGATTAATGAAACATATATTTAAAGAAGATAGATCTCATGATGATGAAGAGAAAAATATAAGCTAAATATAAAAATATAACATCATTTGTATCTTTTAGAGAGGTTGTTTTTTGATAAGTTAAAATTAATAATTTATAACAAATCATTTTTTAAATAAATACCATTAATGGGGACTTGAAAAATAAGAAAAGTTTATCCTAAGTAAATGTGGAGCGGAAGATAAAAAATATGACCATTAAAGGGAAAACAATTTTAATATTTCAAAATATCTTTATTGAAACCCAAATCATAAAAAAAGATAATAAAACCCCATTTAAAAAAGGGCAGAATTGAAATATAATTATCAAATAAGATAAAATGTATTTTTATTTCAAAATTATAATTTTTTTTGTAAATAAACAACATAGACATGGAAGAGAAAGAGATTATTGGAGTGGATGAGAATTATTCTTAATAACCTTACTTTTTTGTGAAGTAATAAATCCATAAAAGAAGATTAATTAAATTTAGAATGAAATTTTCACTAGAAATAAATAAAAGTACCATATAATTAAATCTTATGATGTTATAAACGAAGTATAAAATAAATAAGTTTAAGAAGAAACATTATAACTCAAATAAATGATATTTGAGTTAACAAAACCCCTTACCTTTAATATTGACGTCCACAAAAGTAATTTAACCTTGAATATAATAAATATAAAAATATATATAAATTATTTCATTACCTTATTAATTAAATTTTCTACTATTTATTTATACTAATTTATTATAAATTCATTAGAAAACTATTGTTTATTTTTATCATTAGGTGTTAGTATCTTTGATTATTTCATACAAGTTTCAAAATGTCGTTATCGATACCCATTATTTGATACCAATTTAATAATTAATATAATCATAAATTTTATATAATATATGTTCTATAATGATTTTTAATGTTAAAATTTCATTCCATGAGAGTTTTAGTTATTATTTAGGAAGACAAAATAAATGATTAGCCAGTTTCTATACTTTTTACAAACGAAAGGTTGTATATTAATAAATAGTTAGATATTAATTTTTACCATTATGAAAAATAATAATTATAATTTACAAATTAATATTTAATATTACCATTTAATTATTTTACATACTCATCTATGATGGAAATTTATAGCTTCATTCATATAGGTGTCTTAACTGACCCAAAGAAGATAATTCTATAATATATGGATGAGTATGGTTATGAAAGTGATTATTTTATTGTAATATCATTATAAAATAAGTAATATGTCATTATATTTAAGTTATTAAAGTGATTAATTGTATTTTATGATATTTTTAAGAATAATATATATTAAAAATAATGATATGAAGCTATCCCTCATAAAAAAGAAATCATTATCCTCTTAGTATACTTGGTTTAGGAGGATAAATTTATTGTTAATATTTTTAATATAATGTCTAAATTATTATTGAAAAATATTAATCATGTAATAACTATATTTTTTATTCATTAAATACATTATTATAACCATCTTTGTAATTTGGTGATAAAAGATAAAATACTTCATTCATGAAGAGGGTATCATGTACATAACACTAGTGGTGTTTTTATTTCCAAATGGATAGGAAGAAAATAAATAATTTTTGTTACATTAAAATGATAAAATTTTAGTATAAAAATGATACAAATTTAATTTTATTAGTATTATTATATTATATTTGTATGATAAATGTAGAAGATAAATGGTTAGGGAGTGGATAGTACTCACGTTGATAACTTGAACCTTCTCATGGATGAAATTCTGAAAATGAAGTGTTCAGGGATTATTAACGGGACTATAAGTTTAAAAAATAGAAGAGTATTATAGGGTAGTTAAAATGGTTATATTATTATGTTAATTTATAAGTATAAGTTTGTATTTATGTTTAGGTAAGTGAGCTCCATTTATAGGTTGAAAAGAGTGGTAATTCCTTAGAAACTAAAGTTAGGTGAGGGGTAAAGATGAAATCACTTGGGATTCAAGAGAGTTAGGTAAATAAAGGTTTGAGAAAATTTTGGGTATGAATTTATAACCTAAAAAATTTATTATATAAGTTCTATTAATCAATTTCATTTAAAAAATATTATCCATAGAAAATTACCCCTCTTTACCCATATTAAGATTGATTAAATATTTTCCATGGTAAATATTTTTTTTACTAAATATATAAGATAAACATACTTAATAATTTTTTAAATGATGAAAATAATTTATTAATCCATTTAATATAATTCATTTTCTAAATATTATAAAATTATCATTTAAATTTATATATAAGATATAGAAAATAATGTTTCTTCAGAAAAATACCTTTTTATAAATAAAGAATTTATACTATTCTTTACTATAAATTACTTATTAAATCAGTGTAAATATTTCAATAATAAATTTTATTTACATCACTATAACATTTTTAGTTTCTTAAATTAAAAATGTTTATCACATAAAAGTTCATTTTTGTTAAAATACATTTTTAAGCATAAAAAATATCTCATTAGTTATTTAGTTATATTTATTTTTATCAATTCATTAGTATTAAAATAATCATTCTTTTCATTTAAAATTTAAAATATTCAATTTATAAAAATTTACATGAAGTATATATAAAAAATTTAATACATTGATAATTAACTGTTTATATCATCCGAATTTATACATAAATAACCCCTCAATATCTCTGAGTAAGGAATAAGGATAAGATAGGAAGTGGTGGTTTTCATGGGTGGAGATTTATCTATAATGGATCTCATGGATATTTCTATGAGTTTGAAATTATCCCAAAAGCTATTCCTCTAAATACACACATATTGGAGTTTTCCTTGGTCTTGGTGTAGGGAAAACCTTAGTGAAGTTTCCTCCCTTCCAAGCTCAATAAAATTAGCCTCATAATGAAATCTTATACCACTTGATGTCAGTTATTCATTTTTTGTATTTATTTTAAAGTATAATTAATTTTATTTATAATCACTAATTCAATATCTATGTTACAAAAATAATATTTTAATTATAATATATTTTATTTTCATTTAGTGTTGTAAGTAAACAAATATCACAACATCAAAGTATTATAATTTATGGGGTGTTACATTCTACCCCACTTAAAAGGAATTTATCCATTGAAATATTATTATTCAGATGAAAACGAAAGATGGTATTTTTATTATTATTATATCTTTTGGTTCCCTTGTAGATTCCTAAAACTTATGGTTTTTGCACAAAACATTGATTATATGGGTATCCTTATTTCATATAACCTTATCTCTTTGATCTAATATCTCCACAAGTTATTCTTCATAAGAGAGATCATATTCCAACTGTAGATCTTTTGAGTTTAGTACATGTGATGGATATGGTATGTAATTTCTAAAATTATTACATTAAACACATCATTTAACCAATAAGTGGTATGGATATAGTGATAAGAGATAAGCTACAACCCTAAAATGATCAATAATATTGAAGGGATAGATGTATCTAGGGATCAACGTCCCTTTCTTTTTAAATATTACAACCTGTTTCAAAGGATATTTCATAAGGAATACCTTGTCACCAATTTCAAACATCATATATGATCAATGGTTATTAACACGTCTCTTCTTATGAATTTATTCTACTTTCATATATTGTTAAAAATTTTAAACATTTTCTATAATTATCCATATATGATCAGGTCCTAACAGATTCCTTTCATCAACTTCACACCAACATGTTGTATTTCTTCATCTATTACCTTATATACCCACATATTGTACCATTTGGATACTAGATTAGTGAAAAATAATATATAATAACTCCAATAGAGGAATATGTTAAACCCAAGTTCCTTTGATATCCATCGAGAAAGATCTTAATATATCATACAATATTTAAAATGGTACTTTCATATTAGCCATCAGTTTGAGTATTTTAGGTTGAGTTAATTATCAACTTAATATCCAATTATTAATAAGTAATCCTCCAAAAATTTCATGTGAACATTGAATATTTATTAGATACAATTGAATGTGGTATTTCACACAGTCTTGACACTTCATTTTTGTATAACTTAGCAAGTTGATTGAGTGAGCGGTTTCATGAATAAAAAATGAAGTATAAAAACTTTTAATGAATTTTAAAAACCAACCAAATGGTATTTAATCCTTTATAAGTCTTATTAAGAAATATAAATAAACCCACAATGATGTTATCCCACTTCCATACTAGTAAATCCCTTTATATTTCTGATGTTTTGTCTTTATTTACTAATATACCAGTCATTGATAAAAATAATCTACAATCTCCCTCTTCATGTTGTCCCACTAGAAGTATTTCTTAAGATATATATGCATATTATTTTATTACAATATGAATAGATAAGGATGATATATGTGCATCATCCAAAGGATCCTTTAGTTTTGGTATAGATGTGACACATATATGGGTTTAAAATCTCATAAATCAATCTACATCAATATTAAACTTTGGAATATTCCGTATATTCTTATATTTATCCATATCATCTTCCTAGGCCTCATTGGTCTTTATATAGATGGAAAAAATGATAAATAACTTGGGAAAGGTAGGATTTCATCCCTTATTTTATGATCTCTATATCTATACTTTTAATATCTATAAATATATGGATCCTTTGAATTCCCATTAAGGATAGGGTAGCTTGATCCTTTCAAATTAGATCATCTGCAAACATTTCCACCTTCCTAGGGTGTTAATGTATTGACCAATAATAGTATTTGATCAATTATAGTAATCTCCTTTTATTCATGTTCAAATCCTTATGTGTGAAAATATACATTAAGATATTATTATTAGTATAGATGTCATACTTTTCACCATAGATAATATGACACAAAATTTTCAATGAAAATAGAAATTATTCCTTATTTAGATCATGCACTCCATAATTTTTCTCATGCGTATTTAATTGGTATGAATAATAATCTGTTAATTTGTAATTTTTCACAATAACGCATCCCAGACCCTTTAACAAAGCATTAATATATATTACAAATCCTTCTTCACTATGGGATAATGTAAGTACAATAATAGTGAACAATCAATTATTAAAATCCTTAAATATTTCCTTACATTATTATATCTATAGTAAATTCACTCCATTGGATGTTAACTTGGATAGAGTATTTAATAATCATGAGATATTTCTTGTGAAATTTCAGTATTATCTAGCTAATCTGAGTAACATTTAGATCTATATCATAATGGTTGTCCTTGACCATTATCTATTAACTTATATCTTTGATGAATCCATATATATACCCTCTCTTATGAATATATGACCTAATAAGGACACTTTTTTACATCCATAATTCAGATTTTATGAACTTCTTGTACAATTTATCCTTTCAAAGGGTCTTTAGAACAATCTTAAAAATCTATTCATGTTTTCTATTATATCAGAATATATAAGAATATCATCAATAAATACCATTATAAAATTTTAAAAGTAATATATAAAAATTATATCAATAAAATATATAAATATATAAAATTAATTTGTAAGTCTTAATGGGATCAATATAAATTCATAGTGTTCATACCTTGTGTGAAAATTTTAGTTGGGTATATCTTATCTTCTTTCCCTTAGTTTATGGTATCCAAATCAAAGACCCATTATTGAGAAGTATTGAGCTCCCCTAAGTTGATCAAGAAAATTATAAATATGGGGTATACGATACTTTTTATTGATCATCATATTGTTAATATCATGATAATTTATTCAAATATGCATTGATCCATCTTTCATTTTGGAGAATAGGTATGGTGGACCTCATAGTAAGGAACTAGGGAATATAAAACCTTTTTCTATATTCAACTAAATTTTCTTCTTTAACCCTTTCAATTAGACAGATTCCATTATATGAGGACTCCTTGATACATGTATAGAACTAGTTATGAGTTAAATAAAAAACTCAACATCACATTTCATGTGAAGTCTAGGAATTTATTTTGGATATATATCAATATACTCTCATACAATCAAAATGACTTCAATTTTATGTTCTAATATTTTTTGAGCCAAGCATCCTTCATTATTGGGTATCTAAACCCAAATTATAGGGTTTTATTCAAAATGGATTTCATAATAATAATAATTTCATTGATATTAAATAATATTATAATTAAGAATATAAAATAACATTTACTTATCATGAAAATTGATATGAATTTTTGCATAGAGATCCAGTCTATACCTAATATAACATTGAATTATATAAATGGAATGAGAACTATTTCATTAGGAAATATCATCCCATAAACCTCAATAAAAAAATATTTTTATAATTTTGATGTAATCTATACACAACTGGGTTTCTACAATGATGATTTAATATATAATGTTTAAGGAGGAGAATCAGCATTCCTACCAAAATGGAATGAAATGAATGAATGATAAGAACCATAATCAAATGAGAAATTTTTAGATCTAGAGTGGATAATAAGTGTACCTTTCATCACATCATTATCATGATCCAATTACTCAACAGTGATTTCATAAGCTCTTCCTTGTTACCTTGGTCTTGAAGATTAATGATTTGTATTATCCTGATTAGCCTTAGAGTGAGGGCATAGATTTTCACAATACCCAAACAATATTAATATAACACATTCAAGTGTGGTTGGTGAACTTCTTGGGACCTTCATATCCCCCATTTAATTAACCATCCTCTTTATATATCCTTGAAAATCATAAGATTGATGGCTATACCACCAACACTTAAAATATATTCTCATTCGTTTCATATAGTATCCTATGTGATTATTTCCACATTTTATCATGTAATTGATTTTAATTTATTTACCCCATGTGATTTATAATTTTAGTCTCCATAAAAATATATTATCCTTTCTTTTATCCATAATAATGAGAGTCCCTAGTTTCCATTTCCACATTAAGTTCACATTGGATAACTTCTTTATAACTACCAATGTATTTAATAACTAATTCCATTTGAACACATGATTTTAGGACACTAAATAATAGTTCAACATTACTATCTACATCACCAACAAAACTGGAGTCATACCTTGTGAGTATTGTGAAGTTTGATTCATATATATAAACGTATTCATCCTCATTCTATTTTAATTATATGAATTCTCTGTCCATTTTCATGTGAAGAGATTGGAGAATATAATTAGGGAATAATATTTCCTTGAACTCCTCCTATTACCAAGAGTCAACTGCTTCCTTCTTCTTTATATTATTAATGAGAGTACACCATTTATTAGAATCACCTTCTAGATGATAAACTACTAAAATTTCCTTCTCATAGTCCTATCATTGAAGGATTATAAAAAATATTCTCTATTTTGTTGGTATATTTCTTGAAAATTAGTGGTTTGGAATACCCATTAAAAGAGGTTTGAAATTACCCCATAAAGGACTTAATAACAGGTTTCTAATTCGTTAGTGTGTATGGTAGATCAACATAGTTATTGGTATTTTTTATCCCTTAGGAATGTTGAGTGAGAAACACCACAAGATTTTTCACTCCAACCGCTATCACATTAGGTTTCTCATTGGGACAATAAATAAATTTTCTATCATACCCTTTGTTAAATCGATTCCTCTAGGATTGAACTATTACATTAAATATATTAAAATTTTTAATAGATATACTTAAATAAATAAATTTATAAATAAAAAATATAATCATAGAATAATTAACTAATAAATAACTTATATACCTAATATTTTGAATCTATATGTTTTAATCTAGGTTATCCATAATTATTTCCCTATTAGGTTCTCTAAAATAAAAAGTTATCATCAGATTATAATATATCTAAATTTTTTATGATGGTTTGAGAATAGAATATTAATAAACGAAAGCATAACCCAAAAATGTGTCAAACTAGGTGCATAGTTAGGTCTATTAGTTTTGCATCTATTAAAGAATGATTTAATACCCAAAAAAACCTTTTTTTAGATTCATTACCCCTAGATGCATCTAATTTAGAACCTACATCCACTTATTTATATCCAAATATAAATTTTGTTTCAATGAAACAAGGAACTCTATAATTTACCCAAAGTTTTTTATGTGTTCCTTTATTTAGTAATATATCTTTGGGTTTCACTAATGCTCTCTAGTACTAATACCCAAACATAGCTAAAACCTGCTTTGATACCTACTAATATGCCCCATACTTTCACTCTTGGGACCAAATCTAAAATAAAATTCTTTACAATATTTCTTTGATACCAAGTGATATGACTCAATATAAACTAACATTTATCGCACTTTATTATCATAATGTAAACATTACATAAAATAATAATAACACAACCCCATAACCAAACAGTCAAGTGTATTTAGAGATTTGATACATAAAAATATTATTTCACATGATTATTAAAATTTATCCATAATCACATCATACTAGACCTCCTTCAATGTATCTCATAATCTATACTCATCTTTATAATCCGGGGAATAGAAATATAAGAAATGGATGGTCTCAAATGATTAGTAAGGGAACCACTTATCAATATGTCCTTGAGGTTTAGATCATAATAATGTGAAAATACATGCATGAGATAAATATCCGTTTAAAAGAACATGGAAAAATATAATTTTCTATATAATAGAAGGACTTGTGTCAAATGATCAAACATATACCCTGAAATAAGAGTGTCTAATCATGTGACAATAACCACATTCCATGGAGTATAATATAAGTATATAATATAAAAATGTGTCTAAAGTAAATGAGATCATAACATTATAAACATGTATAAATACTAACAGGTACACACATAAAGTTATGGATATGAAATAAAGTCTACATATTGAATTGGGAATGTGTCCAAATAAAAATAGGTTTGCGTATATAATTTTGAATGTGTCAAAAAGAAATAGGTCTATGCATAAAATCATTATTTCATGAGACATAAAACCTTAAACAATGAATTTGAGGGATATATATGACCCCAACCATCACATAAAAATAAACCACACACATATGTTCTATATAAAATATATTATATATCATCCCTTGAAGAACCCATGGAAAGAAAATAGGTTTAATAAAGTATCAAATTTGTATCACATAAAATGACCTAAAGAGTTAGATTGCTTGATGCCAAAAATTAAATCACCCAAAAGAATTATTTTACAGTGGAGATTTTAAGGTTATTCTGGAATCCAATCTTTATAGGTGATAGATCCCATAAATATATATAGGGAAATATAAGTGAAATGTAAAAAAATGGTTCTTAGAAAACATTTTTGACCATTATCATAAGAAAGAAAAAGTTACAATTCACTTTCAAATATAATATTTTTTGATAAGATGACATGAAGACTTTTTCAAAATTTATTTATAATTAAATAAAAATAATTAATACTTGAAAAATATAGAAAAGTTAACCTGAGAAAATTCATAGTGGAAGATAAAACATATTATCAACAAAGGGAAAAACATTTTAAATATTTTGAATTACAATTATTTAAACCCACACAATAAAATGAATACACATTTTTTTCTTTTAAAAATGGGAAAATATAAATATCAAGACCACATTATATAATATATATTTGGATTTCAAAATAACAAACAAAAAATATTTTGAATGAAATAATATGGACATGTAAAAGAAAGAGCATATTGGAGAGGATGTGGATTATTCTTAATAATATTTCATTTTTATAAAGTAATAAATCCATAAAATAAAAATAATTAGATTAAGAATATAATATTGCATATAAATAAAGATAAATTTCCAAATAATAAGTTGTTATTTTGGAAGAAACCAAACATAGAATAAATAATTTAAATAATAAACATTATAACTCAAAAAAGGATATTTTAGTTAACAAAATCCGTTACTTTTACTATTAACTTACAAGAAAGTGATATAACCTCTGATATAAAAAATATAACCATATTAATAATTTATTTCATAAATGTTTTCATTATCTTTTAAACTCTTTAATTATAATAATTCATTATACATTCATTGGGTATTTATTTTTTGTTTTCATTAACATGTGTTAGTATCCTTGATTGTTTTGTACAATTTTCATTATATCGATGTTGGTCACAGTTATTTTATACTATGTTCATCATTACAAGATTAATATAATAGATGTTTCATAATAATTTATAAATTTATAATTTTATTCCATAAAATTTCTTGTTAATATTCATGTTGAAAAAATTAGTGATAAGCTAGTTTCAATAATTTTTATCGAATAAAATGTGGTATATTAATAATGGGTTAGTTATTAAATTCTACCATTATAAAAAAATAATTATTTAATTATAAAAATACAATATTATAATTAACTAATTTCCCATCATCATCCATTATATAAATTTATTGAATTTTTCATTTAGGCAGTTAAATTGTCCTAAACAAGAATATGTTAAATATAAGGGTGACCATGATTATGAAAGTGATTATTTAATTATAATATCATTATAAAATAATAATAATGGTATTATTTATATTTTATCAGGGATTTGAATAATATCTTAATATATTTGTAAGAATAAAATAAATTAAAAATAATGATAAGAAGCTATTACTCATAAAGAATAAATCATTTTCCCTCTTTGTATGCTCAATTTAGGTGGTTAAATTTATTTTTAATATTATTAATATAATTCCAGCATTATATTTTAAAAATATTATTTATTTCCTAAATATAATATTTATTTATTAAATATATTCTTAGAACCATCAATGTTAGAAGATGATGGGAAATTAAGTACATCATTCAAAGAGGTTGTAGTCCGAACATAACATGAGTGATGCTTTCATTTACTAATATAAGGGAGGGAAATATATAATGGTTTTCCATAAACATAATAATTTTTTAGTATAATAATGATATTTTTTTCATTATATTCGTTTGGTGATAATTTTTTTGAGGATAAATATAGAGAATAAAAGGTTATGGAGTGGATAGTACTCATGTTGAGAACTTGGACCATCTCTTAGAGGACCTCTTGGAAATGAAATATTTGGCGATTCTTCTTGGGACCAAAAATTTCCAAAAGTATAATAGGATTATATAGGATAAAAAATGTTTATAATTTCAAGGTAATATTAAAGTATATGTTTGTATTAAAGTGGGTGAAATTTATCTCCTTTTATATGTGAGAAAGATAAACATTTCCTCGGAAAACTAAAGTCATTTGAAGGGTAAAGATATAATCTCATAAGTGTTCCATAGTTAGTTAAAGAAAGGAAAGTGAGAAATGTGTGAATGAATTTAAAAACTAAAAAATTTCTTCTATAAGGTATATGTGTAAAGTTAATTTTTTTATCCATATAAGATTACACCATTTTACCATTACTGACCATTATTAAATATTTACCATGGTAATTATTTCTTTTACTAAAAATATACAATGACCCTATTTACCAATTTTAGAGATGATACCTCCTAATTTAGAAAAAATTTAATCTAATTTAATTTTTAAATATTATATAATTTACTTTCAAATTAAATTATAAGACACAGAAAAAACAGTTTTTATAGAAAAGTTCCTTTTTATACATTAAATGTTTTTATTTTTAATTATAATAAATTAAAAATTAAATAAATATTAATCAAATATCAATATTAAAATATTTTTATTAATATCACCATAATATTTATAGTTTCATAAATTAAATACAGATAGCATATAAAAAGTCTATTTTTATTAAAATATATTTATAATCTTAAAAAATGATTTCATTATTTATTTAGTTACATTATTTTTATCAATAAATTTGTATTTAATAATCTTTCTTTTCAATTAAATGTGGAAATAATAAATGAATAATTTTTTTGTTATATATATAATTTATTATTTGAATAATTACATGTTTATATCTTCCCAAATTCTTTTTATATAATCCCTCATGATCTCTGTTAAGACCAAATGAAATGATAGGTAATGACAATTGTCACATCTTTCAGTTTTTCTAGCTTGAATATCTTAGAAATTTACACATTTTTAAACATATATAACCAATAATTTCTCTCAATATTTACTTGTTGTGTTTATATTGGGGTTATTCTAGAGAAAATCTTATTATAGCTAACTCCTTTCCAAGCTGAGATCTCATATGGAATATTTCAACTACTTGATTCAATTTTTTTAATTTTCGTATTGATATCATAATATACTTACCTATTTATACCTATTAATTCAAAATATATGTTAAAATAATAATATTTTAATTTGAAATTTTTTAATTATCATTAGTCATGCATATAAAATAAGATATCATTACTTTAAAGTATTATAATTTCAGGGTTGTTACATCACCGACCTTCTCCATGGATAGTGGTTCAATGAAATTAGAATGGAAAAATGGATGTGTGGTATCTTGGTTCACATGGTGCTGATTAGTCCAAGGAAGTGAGGGATCCGTATAAGATATTTGACAAGAAATGATAGACCACAATGAGGCATGATGGTGTGATAATTAGAGAAAAATGGAATTCAAAGCATAATGGTATTTTTTCAAGTTGTATTTGGTTGATTTTTCGAAAAAGGTAGACTAATATTTCGTTAAAGGAGGATGACATTTACCCCTAAATAATATTAATGACGATTGAGGCCTAGATCAATGATTATGGAATTATTATATGAAAAATAAATAGTGATGATGTTTTCTGGTAACTGGAATATTTTCAAGTCGATGACCAGATTTCATGATGTTTATTTTTGATCTACACACCAAGTTTCACATTATTAATGATAGTGAAGGATTTCATTATGAGTTAAATATTACATAGGGTGTACTTTATTTAAAAACACTATATATTTATAGCTCCAAAATTTTATTTCACAATGAATTACATGCCTAGATATCCATATGGACCCACAAAACATGTATGTTGGGAATCACACACTATGTATCCTGACTACCACTTGACTTGACCTATCAATGGTATACACTGAGTGGTCAATTTATCTATAAGAAATTGAAACTTATCTTAGAAACCCCATTTGGTTTTTCCCTTACACAACTCGACCTATCATCAACACATGTTGAGAGAGCTTGATGGGCATACATGATCAGCACCTCTCTATAGTTATATTGTGTATCATGGACCATACATGATTAAACTTTTAATGGCATAAATTAAGTATACCTATATGTACCAAATTATATTTAAACCATTTTACATTCTATGAATTTTGACCCCACTTGGAATGTGGATAGAAGTACATGATCAGGAAAATACTGAGGGGATAAATGTCATGTCTCCCAACGTATATTCCAAGTACTTTTCTAGACATGGTGGTCTTTATATGTTCTTACTCAAGACACTAATTTTGGAATGTGAGTAGTGTATCCGGATAAATGTTCTATATATAATGAGTTGGTAAGTCCCTATCCATTATAAAAGGTGATACACAATAAAATTAAGGTATTATAGTTTCCTTAAATCCATATGACTAATGAATGGGTTTAGGTGAGGTGATTACAATGGACTCATGGATAGAAATATAATGACCAATAATTTACATACATTGATATTACTTCAATTTTTAAGAATATTAATTAAAAAATATAACAAATCCATTAAATAACTATATAGGTATAGTGTCTTTAGATATTGTGAAACATAAACAATTGGTTTATGAAACATCTTCATTGTATCCCACTTATTTCATCATAACTAGACCCCGTTTTGACATATCTTACTTAATACCTTTCTCCATGACATAGGGAAAAGAAACATATGAAAGGCTGAGCACAAATTCTATTTAATGGAAAATAAGGGATATATAAATCATATCATAATCATAAGACATAAGAACATAACATTTTAAGATCTTATCCTGCATATGAACGATTATTATATCATGCCAAGGGATAAATCATGAAAGTTCTTAAGAATCAATGAATGTAAATAAAAAATTCATAACATAAGAGATGATGTTTTGTGGAATACACATAAAAATATAAAATCATTTCATATTAGTGAAGGCTTATTTCCAAGACCATCAAAGTAGA
This sequence comes from Viscum album, assembly GCA_963277665.1. Taxonomy (NCBI): domain Eukaryota; kingdom Viridiplantae; phylum Streptophyta; class Magnoliopsida; order Santalales; family Viscaceae; genus Viscum; species Viscum album. The sequence continues at coordinate 994,322,292 of OY728136.1, read as the reverse complement.
AAAATCCATTATTGAACCCAATTCACTTTTCATTCTATCCCTATAATACTAAACTGATATCATTTCCCATTCCAACCATTTTTATCTCATGATATATAAATATATAACAAATTTATTAGAGAGAGATATAGGTCCTACCCATCTCATAATGAAATCATTATTACATGTTCCACAAAAACATAAATCAACGATCATAACATAACCCAAGGAATAAAATGGCTTTCTTGAACATCATTCCATAATAATCAAAAACAATTGATTCTATAAATATTATTCCATAATAAACACAATAAAACCATAGTAATAATATTGATAGAAACATAAACCTACTATATAATTTCATCTTTGATGGAAAATAATTTTGAAAAGACACTTTATATTAATTCTGGAAGTAGATATAATTTCTTATTCAAAAATGTTTTCTTTTCACAAAATTTCATGCAATTTAAAAACAAAATAATTTATTAGAAAATAAAACAAAATTTTTTTATAGGATGATTCCTGGAAATAAGTAGTTATGAATACATAAAATTATGTTCATTATATATTAGTTAAAAAAATATCCTCATAATTTTCCCAAAAAAGTAAAAATGTACCTCATATAGAATAATGACAAAAGATTCCTTTCATAGCAATTAGTAAAAATTATCCAATGGGTAAAATTGACATTTAAAATTTTACAAGAATATAAATAGTATTATATATTTATGGAACATGGATGTGGGTGATAAATATACCCTAATAAATACTTACGAATAAACAATCTCAGATAATAATGAGATTGCAAAATTTTCCCTTACTATAGGTCTGATATCCTTGATGTATATATTAACCTCTTGTATAATGATTTAAATAATGTCATTGACTTATTCTATAATCATATTAATTTTTAAGATATCATATATGGTCACATTATCATCCATTTTTTAATAACATTTCATTATTACTTGTTATTTGGGTATGAACTTCTTTATTAGCTTATGCATGTTTTGTCGAATAAAATTCATTTTTACTTTATAGATCATAGTTATATCATTAAAAAATGAAATTAAAATATAATATTATATATTTATTCATTCTATATATTTATATAATCATTATTTAAAGAAGATAAGGTAGAATTAATCACACCCCATCGTGGAGATGGTAGACCGTATATACGCACGAGCGACTATATCATTACCATAATTTTTAAATTATATTGATTTGGATGGTGTATAATATTTCATAATAAATATAATTTTATAATAATCATATATAGTTACTATTTTTATCATTATATCCGTACAAGTAAGGCAGTGATGAAAAATAGATTACACCACGATGTGGTGATGATAAGTCGTATGTATGCCTGTGTGGTGATTTTATTTTTTATAGAATGGATTGATGGTGAAATATGGTTGTTTCATAATTATAATAACATATTAGTATATAATCTATACTGGATTTATTACTTTATAATTAAACAAATCATGAAGAAGATGTAGAAGAAGAAAGATGTCTGAATGAATCAGTAGAAGAGATTACCTCTTCTTCGACACACTTCCTCTAAATCTCTTCTTAGAGCACTAGATTTGGTATTTCAAAAAGGCTATAACACCTATAATGGAACTATGAAAGTTTATAAGGTAAAAGGGTAGGGGAAGGACGAGTTTAAAGGCTCAAAGTGAAGTGAAGTGGTGAGGGAGGAGGCCCACTTTTATAATTGAGGTGAGATGCAATTTTGGGATCTCCAAAAATATTAATTTATAGTAAAATAAAAATTTACCAAAAAACCACCAAAATATCACAATTTATAATATGAGATGATATAGGGTTGTAATAGAATAAACCAATTTATTTTAGAAAACTGTTTCTTTCAATTTAAACTTTATCATTTCAATTAACACTTAGATATTCTATTTAATTTTAATTTAAATAAAAAATATTTCTATATTAAAAGGGAACAATATTTACTAATTTGATGTCAATTATACCATAAATATGTAATTTATAACATTTAAGATCATGTCTTAATTATTATATTTTATTTAAAAAAGTTTTATTATTTTTAAATAATATAATAAAACATTAATTTGATAAACAATCAATAGTGTCAATTTTGACACTATTCAATTCCTTGATTTTTAAAATACTAATATAAATATTTTACTACAAAAAACTATTTTATTATATTCATAAGATGTCATGTTAATATATAAAATTAATTTTACATATTTATTAACCGAAATTATTTTCAATTTAGAATTTTTAATAACATTTATTTGATATATCCATTTATAAAATAACTACTACATAAATTTTTTATAATTATTTAATATATTTATTTTTTGAATAAAATATAAAAATAAAATACTATCATGAAAATAAATTGACTTTATTTTATAATAATATAGGTAGTACAATTTATTTTATGGAAAATCATTATTTAATTTGTCATACCTATTAAATTATGAATGTGATAACTTTAACATCACATAAAATAAAATGATATAAGTATCACAATATCTTACATAAAGATCTAAATAGTCACTAACTCTACCCTTGGATGGTTATGGTCAAGATATATTCAAAAAAATAATATTTGGTCATGTTTTTGGGTCCTCTGATGGTTATTTATATTTTCATAAAAATTGTTTTATTGATCTCTCATCAATTAAATGATTTCTACATCATCAAAGTATAAGTCTTTATTGTAATTATTTATTTTCTAAAAATTACTAATAAATTTCCATGATTAATAAAAACATTTTATTTTTAAAATAAGTATTGATAATCTAAATTATATAATATATAAACTTTTATATAAAATTATTTAGTTATTAAAATTTTAGTGATACATATTTAACATTTCTTTAAAAAAATAAATTAAATGTCCTAATCTCATACAAGTAGATTCTAAAGCACTATATTTCGAACAAATAATGATTTATGTTAAAAAACTCATTCAATGGTATTAATACATGTTTTTGGGTAATTTTATAATATTATTATTACCTTTAATTACTTGTTTTACCCTTTTACCATATTAATAAAAATTACCAAGGTTACTATTCATAATGCACAAAAATAAAACAAATCTATTTACATAATTTTGAACTACTGAATAAGAATATAAAATCCATTTTTTCAAAATTCAAAATATATAATTTTCAGTAATTAATTAAAATTAATCTTGTTGGCAGAAAGAGAGAACAAGTTTTAAAAGTTAAAACATTGCAAAAGATTGAAATGTTTTTACATCTGAATTCAATGTTAAATTAATGATAATTAAATGCATTATATTGAATGATAAAAATATATTATATTTATAATTTTAAACCATTTAATATTATAATTTAACCATATAAATTATTTTGATGAATATTTTTCAATAAAAATTACTGATTTTTTACTATTCATCAAAATTTTAAAGTTATGACACTTTTTTTTTAAAATTTCATCCCAAGTAAATTTTTATACCCCACCTACAATTGTTTTTTATGTTTTCATACAAAAATTATTAATGTGTCAAATTTTTAATTTTAAATGGGGTTCTGCATTAAAAGGTGGAAAATTACCGTTTTGAAAAATATAAGTTTTTATACATCTAATAGATTTTATTAATACCCTATGAAAAAATATTTATTGGATGAATATAAAAAATATTTTGTTAATTTCATTTACAAATTTTAATTTAATAAACTTATTAATTCAAAAAATAAAAATATTTAATTTATATATATATATATATATTTTTTCTTAAATAATTTGTAGTAAATGACTTCACCATAAATTTTCATAAGTTAGTTATACATATTCCAACTAACCTAACAGATACGTTAAAATGGTGATTTTTTACTAAGGACATATCATGGTTTCTTTAAACTCATGATTTTGTGTAATGAATGCTATTCAAAAATTATTTAGGGAAAATATTTCATTAAAAAAACCGAGTGTTACATTTTACCCCCCTTTAAACTGAATTTCACACTCAAAATTTGTCACTTGGAAATAAAATAATGAGGATATATCTCCCTTATCATATTCTCAAATCCCCACATAGATTCCTAAAATTGGTGGTTCCAGCACAAAATATTAACCAAGCGAGTGGTCTTGTTTCAGAGAACATTTTCACTATGATCCAGAATATATAAGAGTTGTTCATTATAAGAATAATATTTCTCTAGAGGTATGAATTTTGAGTTTAGTACATGTGATGGATCAAGTATGTACTTTATCAGGAGAGATACATGGAACACATCATGAACTTGAGAGAGATTCAGGGGAAGTGCCAATTTTTAAGCTACCTTCCCAACATGATCCATAATTTCAAATAGACCAATATACCTAGGGATCAGCTATCCCTTATTTCCAAATCTCATTACTCACTTTTGGGGAGATATTTCTAGAAACACCTTTTCCCCCACTTCAAACTCTATATATTTTGTTCGGTTGTCAGCATACATTTTTTTCAACTCTGAGCTACTCTTATGTGTTGTTGAATATATCTGACATTTTTTTTCTATTTCATTGACAAGATCACATCCTAATATATTTTTTCCCCAACATCATCCTATAATGTTACGCTTATTTCTGTAGAGGAGTTCATAATGATCCATCTAAATAATGGAGAGATAACTATTCTTGTAAGAAAATTCCACCAAAGTTAGGTGTTTATTCCCACCACCTTTGAAATCCATAGAGAATTATCTCAACTTGTATTCTAGAGTTTTAATTATCATATTAGAGTAACTGTATGTCTGAGGATGATATGTTGTGTTGAAACTTAACTCTGTATCCAGAGCCTACTAAAAAGTTTTCCATAACTTAGAGGTAATCCTCGGATCCCAATCAGATATAATGGAAAGTGGTAATCCATTCAATTTTACCACTTTAATTACGTGTATCCTAACAAGCTGATAAAGAGAGAAATCCTCTCTAATGGAATTGAAGTGTTCTTACTTAGTAAAGTGATCAAATATAACCCATATAGAATTATGGACTTTAGATGTTTTTGGAAGTATGATGAAAAATTCTATAGTGATGTTTTGTAATTTCTATTTTGGTATGGGAAATGGTTGTAACATACTCTTATAATTCTATCTCTCAGCATTAATTTGATGAAAAACCAAGCACTGAGAGACATATTTGAAAACATCTCTTTTCATTCCATCCAACTAGAAATACTATTTCAGGTCCCTGTAAATCTGTGTTCTTCTTGGGTGAATAGAGAGTGAATAACATTGAGCCTCATCCAATATATCATTGTTTAATTCTAGTATGGGAGGAATACAAACCCTATTCCTGATCCTTATTATTCCATCACAATCAAGGTTTAATTCATGAACTTTTTTCACCATCTTTTGTATCTCTACATCATCATTTTGATCCTCCTTAATCTTCACTTGTATAGACGATTGAACTTTCATTTGAGATAGATAAGATTTATCCCATTACTTTAAAATTTCAAGATCCATCATGTGAAAATCCATAAATATTGGATATTTTATGATCCCCATCATGGATAGACTAGCATGGTCCTTTCGACTCAAAGTATCTTCCACCTTGTTCACATTACTAGGGTGGTAATGTATTGAGCAGTCGTCATCACTAATCAACTCCAACTATCTTCATCGATTCATATTCATATCATTATATGTGAAGATATACTTTAAAATTTTATTATCAGTATGAATATCACACCTTTAACCATAAAGAGAATGAATACATATCTTTAATGAAAAGATTACAGAAGCTAACTCAAAATCATGATTTGGGTAATTTTTCTCATGGATTTTTAACTGCCATGAGTCATAATCCACAACCATATAATTTTGCATGAGAACACAACCTAACCTCTTCTTAAATGAATTACTATTGATCAAAAACCTTTATCCACTAAAAGGAACTATGAGAATAGGTGCACTGGCTAAACTTCTATTTATCTCTTTGAAATTTTATTTACATTACTCTGTCCAAACAAACATAACTCTTTTACGAGTAAACTTTGTGAGTGGATTAGATAATTGTGAAAAATATTTCACAAAATATCAATAATATCTATCCAAACCAAGAAAACATCAGATCTTAATTGTCTTTATTGGTCTCATATAACATTCAATAACTTTTTTTGTTGGATCCATATATATACACTATTTTGAGATTATGTGACCCAAATAATGAATCTTTCTGAAGACAAAAATCAAACATGGAAAAATTTTCATTAGGATTCTCATTTACTAGGGTCTTCAGTACAATTAAAAAGTGATATATATTCTCTTCCTCTCTCTTCGAATAAACAAGAACATCATCTATAAATACTACCAAAAAATGATCATGATAGTCTATAAATAATCTATTCATCAAATCCATGAAGATAACAGGGAAATTAGTAAGACCAAAAGGCATAACTATAAATTTATAGTGTGCATACCTTATACATAATATCATCTTTGGTATATCCTCTTTATTAACCCTTAATTGACGTTATCTTATATGAATATGAAACTTGGAAATGTATTTACCTCAATATAGTTGTTCGAATAAGTCATCAATACAGGGAAGAGGATATTTGTTCTTGATAGTGATCTTGTTAAGTTCCTGATAATCAATGTTGGGTCTCATTGATCCATCATTCTTCTTAACAAACAGAATATGTGCTACCCAAAGTGACACACTAGGGTATATGAATCCTTGGTGAATATTCTCTTAGTGTTTCTTCTTCAATTCTTGAAACTCAATTTATCCCATTATATAAGGTGTCTTTGAAAGAGGAGTATCACCTAGTGTGAGTTCTAATGAAAACTCAACGTCACGATTTGTTGGAAGGCCTAGAAGTTATTCAAGAAAGAAATCATCAACCTCTGGTAAAATATGTGTATTATTAATGGTGATTTTCTTCATAACCATTTGATATAGATAACTTTCATTTATAGGGATCAAAGCCCAAAAATGAAATAAATTTCTACTAGAAGTTTATATTTATCCTTTCATCAATATATTATCAACGATTGACCCAAGATATGAAATGTGACTTCCCTGTATTGGTAATTGATATGAGATCCATATAGAGAAAGCCAATACATGACAAGAATCACTTCAAATTACATTATAGTAAAGATCACAAGATTTGCAGGAATCACTTTCCCACAAACTTCAACCAAAGATAAATTATAAACTTTTGCTGCAACTATTGTTCCATTAGGAGTTGTCACAACTAACTCAATATCTAATTTTTTAGGAAATATGGTTATTCCATCAAAAAATTCTCTATAAATAGATGATTGGGTAGATGCATAATAAAATAGTATATTTTCTACTTTATATTGGATGGTAAGTGTACCTTTCACTATATAATTATAATAATCTACATCTTTGATAGTGATTTCATGTGACTTTCCATTTTCTTTGGCCTTAAGAGTTGACTGATGTCGATCATCATAAATAACCCTTTAATTAGAGAATTTATTGGCATAATTACCCATTTCCTTTCACTTGTAGTATTGAAGTGTAGGAGGTGAATTCTATATACCATTTTCTCAATACGCACCATTAGAAATATTTTTTGAATCAATTCGACATTCATCTTCCTGATAAACTTATTTTCCACACTTAAAACATTTACTAGTCCCCTTAAGTCTATTTTCTCCATGTTTCTTTACACACTTTGAGCATGATGGAAAATCATCTTCTATTCAGAGTAATCACTATATTTTACCTTGAATTCCATTTTTCTCTTCTTATCAGACCTATAGGACTATTGGGTTACTTCAATCTTCATTTCAACCATGAGAGAACATAAAATGATTTCTTCAATGCTATTGATGTCCTATGTGGATAATTCCCTTTAGAGACGTGGTTTTAAGACACTAAAAAATTGATCAATTTTACCCTCAGGTTGCATAATAATTCAATAAGTGTACCTTTATAGACTTGTAAGTGTTTATTCATAGGTACCAATAGATTCATAATCCTTTTTATTAAGTACAAGGAACTATTTATCCAATTTTTTTTTGAATAATATGAGGAAAGTACTTATTGAAAAATAAGTTCTTGAACTCATCCCATTCCACGGACTCAATTTCATATTTTTTCCTCATCTTCTTGATAAGGTTCCATCACTGATTAGCTTAACCTTACAAATTATAGAATGTTACAATAAATTTATCATGGTCTAAACATTGGAGAACTAAAAATATATTTTTAGAGGTACCGATCCATTGTTCATGCGCTAATAGATCTGAAGACCCATGGAAAGAAGGTGGATTGTTCCTCATGAAGGACTGAAAAGAATGTTGTTTACAAATTTTCTTGTCTGGAACTACTGCATTATTCATAGATTGAGAATGTTTCATGAGCATAGATACATGATTTTTCATTTCATATCCCATGAAATTTAGTTTCTCTAGAGGACTATCATTTAATTTCCAGTCACATTCAGCGTTAATATAGCACCTTCGAGTTCAAGCCATTGACTAAAATGAAAAATCATAGTGTGAGAAACAGTAATCATAATGGGAAAACCACATAATCAAGAATAAAATTTGAGTTTAGGATAATTTAGGTTTTATCCTATGTTATTAATGATAATTTCTAAAAAACTAGGATTGTAACCTATACTTCAACATATCCTGTTGGTTCTTACTAAGGTATTCTAATCCTAGTTTCCAAAGGTTAACTATACCTTTATTATGATACCTACTATAACGAACCATACTTTACATACATTGATATTAGTTCACAGTTGAATAATATTCAATTAAAAATATACCAAATCCTTGATAGGACCTTATAAGTATAGTGTCTTTAGAAACTGGAAAAAACAAACAACTGGTTCATAATACATCTTCATTGTCTCCCACTTATTTCATTGTATGTAGACCCCTTTTTGAAATATCTTACTTAATAACCTTATTCATGACCCGGGGAAATAAAAAATATTGAAGGGTGATCTTAGATGCTTTGTAAGAGTAAAAAATGGAGAAATCAATCATATCGTAATCATAATACATAAGAACATAACATTTGAAAACATTTTCCACCATTTGAAAGATCGTGATATCATGCCATTGGACCAATCCTGATGGTTCATAAGAATCAGTGAATATAATTCCTAAAGTCACAATACAAGACATTATGTTTTTGGGAATACACAGAATTATAGAAAATCAATTCATATTAGACAAGGCTCCTTGCCAAGACCATCACAACAGACAAAGTCAATTACTAAACTTAGTTCACTTCTTGTTCCAGCCCTCTAATACTAAATCATGTTCATTCCTCTTCCATCAAAATTTATCACATGATATATAAATCTTTACCCAATAAATTATAAGAAGATATAATTACCACACATCTCATAATTAAATCATTCATACATGTTCCACGAAAACACAAATATTCAATCTAAATATAACCCAAGGAATAAAATGGGTTTCTTAAACATTATTCCATAATAATATATATAAAAAAATGGATATAATAAATATCATTCCATAATAAACACAATAAAACCATATTAATAATAGGGATAGAAACATAACCCTATTAAATAATTTCATCTTACATGTAAAATAATTTTGATAAAACACTTGATATTAATTCTTGAGAAAAACATAATTTCTTCTTTGAAAACATTTTATTTTCTCAAAATTAAATGCAATTTAAAAATAAAATAATTTATTTGAAAATAAACTTGAAATTATGTAGAAGAATATTTTTGTAAATAATTTATTATAAATATGTAAAAATCTATTCATGTTGTATAATTAAAAATTATTTTCCTCGTACTTTTTCCAGAAAAGTTAAAAAGTGCCTCATATAGAATAACGACAAAAATATTCCTTTCATACCATTTAGTAGAACATAAAAAATGTGTAAAATTGACTTTAATAAAATTATGAAGAATTTAAAATGTATTAAATATTTAGGAAATATGGATATGGATGATAGATATACCCTAGTTAGTACTTATGAATAAACTATCTCAGATAATAATGAGATTAAAATTTTTCACTTCCCTTTGGTCTGATATCCTTTGTATATATCTGAAACTCCTGTATAATTATTTAATAATTTAATTGAATTTTTATATAATCGTGTTAATTTTTTATAATATCATATACGATCATATTATCATCCATTTCTTAATAACATATCATTATTACTTGTTATTCGGGTATTAATTGTTCATTTTTTATGCATGGTTTGTCGAATAAGTTTAGTTTATCATTCATAAGTCATAGTTATATCATTTCAAAATGATATTAAAATAAAATATATCCTATTTATTCATTCCATAAAATTATATAATCATGATTTAATAAAGACAATGTAAAATGAAGAACATCTCATCATGAAGATGGTAGGTCATATGTACACATGAGGGACAATATCATTCCCATAATTATTGAATGGTATTGATGTGGATGACGTATAAAATTTCAGAATAAATATCATGTTATAATAATCATTTATATTTATTACTTTCATCATTATACCCATACATGAAAGGAGGTAGTAAAAAAAATATTACACCACAGCGTGGAGACGTTAAGTCGTACGTACACACACGTGATGATTTCATTTTTCATAGGATGGAAAAAGGTGAAATATGGTTGTTTAATAATTATAAAAACATCTTATTATATAAGTGATAATGTAGTTATTACATTATAGTGGAACAACTCATGAATAGAAAGTATAATAACAAATAAGTTTGAAATAATTGGTAGAGGAGATTACCTTTTCTTCAACATGATTCCAATAAATCTTCTCTTACAACACTAGAGTTGGTATTTTGAAAAGACCACAACCACTATAACGTGACTAGTGAAGTTTAGAAGGGAAAAGGGTATTGGACGGATGAGCTTGAAGGCTAAACGTGAAGTGAATAAGTGAGGGAGTTGGTCCCCTTTTATAATTGAGGTGAGGGGAAATTTTGGCATCACCTAAAATATTAATTTGTAATAAAATATAACCCTACAAAAAAACCTAAAAAAGGTACCAATTTATAATATGCGATGATATAGAGTTGTAATATCATCAACTAATAAATTTATATACAAGTGTTTATGTCAATTTAATCATTATCATTTTAATTAACACTCAATTATTCTATTTAATTTTAATTAAGGTAAAAAATACTTCAACATTAAAAGGGTGAAATATTTACTTATTTTATGGAAATTATACCATAACTAAATAATTTAGAACATTTTAGAAAATATCATAATTATTCTATTTTTTATATAATTTTTTATGATTTTTAAATAATTTAATGAATCATTATTTTGATAAACAATCAATAGAGTCAATTTTGATACTATTTAATTAATTGATTTTTAAAAATATTAAGATAACAAGTAAAATTCAAAATAGTTATTTTATTATATTAATAAGAATCCAAGGTATTATAAAATATTAATTTTAAATAATAATTAACCCTTATTTTATTTATTTTCATATTTTTAATAACATTTATATTATATCTCCATTAATAAAATAATTACTACATCGATATTTGTGTAATTATTTAGTATACAGATTTTTTAAATAAAAATTAAAACTAAAATACTATGTTGAATATAAATCTACTTTATTTTAGAAGAATACAAGTATTAGAATTTATCTTCTGGAAAATCGAATATTTAAAATGTTATACTTATTAAATTTTGAATGTGACAACTTTAACATTACTTTAAACGAAATAATATATGTGTCACAATCTCTTCTATAAGGATCCAAATGGTCAATAACATGACCCTTGGATGGTTATGGTCAATATATACTTGACCAATAATATTATATAAAGTTTTTGGGTCCTTTTATAGTTATTAATATTTTAAAAATAATTATTTTATTGATTTATCATCAATTAATTAATTTTTACATCATCAAAGTATATGTCTTTAAGGTAATTATTTATTTTATAAATATTATAAATAAATTACCATGATAAATAAAAATATTTTATATTTAAAATTATTATTTATAATCTAATTTATATTCCATATAACTATATATAAAAAATATTTAGTTATTAAAAGTTTAGTGAAACATATTTAACATTCCTTTAAATAAAATAAAATAAATATCATAATCTAATCCATCCAACTTCCAAAAGAAACCATTTCAACCCAAGGATGATTTAGGTCAATGAAACCTCATCTAGTGATATAATTAAAAGTGTTATCATAATTTTATAATAGTATTATTACCCTTAATTACTCGTTTTACCATTTTACCATATTAATAAATATTATCGAAGCTATTATTCATAAGAACCAAAAATAAAACAAAGATATTTACATAATTTTGACCTAATAATACAAAATATGGAATCCCTTTTTTATGAATGAAAAACATAAATGTTTAACTAATTAAATAAAATTAATAACATAGTCAGAAAGATAGAACATATTTTTAAAGTTAAAACATTGCAAAAGATTGAAATGTATTTACATCTGATTTCAATGTAAAATTAATACTAATAAAATACATTATATTTAATGATAAAAATATATTATATTTATAATTTAAAATCATTCAATATTTTAATTTAACTATATAAATTATTTTGATGAAAAAATTTGTCTTCAATTAAAATTCAGTGTATTTTTACTATTCATGAAAATTTGAAAGTTATGAGAAAAATATTAAAATTTCATCCAATGTAAATTTTTATATCCTGATTCCAAAGATAATATTTATGTTTTCATATAAAAATTATTAATGTTTCAAAATCATAATTTCAAAGGTTTTCTCTATTAAAAGACAAAAAATTACCCTTTTGAAAAATATAGGTTTTATACATAAAATAGGGTTTATTAATACCCTATGAACACATACCTATTGGATGAATATCAAAATATTTTATTTATAACTTATATATTTAATTAATTATATTAACTAATACTAATTAACTCAATTTATTAATTAATAAAATAAAAATATTTAATTGTTATATATATATATATACACATATTCTTAAATAATTGATATTGAATGACTTCACCATACATTTTCATAAGTAATATTTATTCCTGCTAACCTAACGAATATGTTAAAATGGTCATTTTATACTAAGGTAATCCCATGGTTTTTTTAAACTCAATATTGCATGCAACAAAAGCTATTAAGCATCAAAATTATTTAAGGAACATATTTTAAAAAAACAATCAGCTGTTACATTCTACCCCCTTAAACTGAATTTCTCCTTCAAAATTCATCACCTAGATACAAACAGATGAGTATATCTATCCCTCATTATATTCTCAAGTTCCCACATAGCTTCTTGAAATTGGTGGTTATGCCACAAAATGTTAACCAAGTGAGTGGTTTTTTCACAGAACTTTTTCGCTATGATCCAAAATCTCTATCAGTTATTCTTCATAAGAAAGATATTTCACCAATGTTATGAATTCTGAGTTTAGTACATGTTAAGGATTAGGTATATACTTTATTAGGAGAGATACATTGAATACATCATTAATTTAAGAGATACTCGGTGGAATCACCAATCGGTAAGCTACCTTCCCAACACGATCCAGAAATTTAAAAGAACTAATATACCCAGTACCCAAATTCCCCTTCTTTATAATTCTCATTACTTGTTTCTACAGAGATATTGGTAGAAACACCTTGTCACCCACTTCAAACTCTAGGTCCTTTTTTTGGATGTCAAGATAACCTTTTTTTACACTGATATGATCTAATGTTCTATTGAATAGATATGACCTTTTCTACCATTTGATCGACAAGATCAGGTCCTAATAGATTTATTCCCTCAACTTCATCCCATAAAGTTGGAGTTATACACTTATTTACACATATAGATTCATAAGTATCCATCCGAATATTGGAGTAAAAGCTATTGTTGCATGAAAATTCAACCAAAGGTAGGTGTCCATCCCAACCACCTTGAATTGTTCTCTCAGACTGACCAACTATCTAAGGAAGATTAGTAGTGATGAAAATTAACTATTTATCCAGATCCTACTAAAGACTTCTCTAAAACATTGAGGTAAACCTCGAATCCTGATCAGATAAAATGGAAAGTGGTACTCCATGCAACCATACCACTTATTTTACATATATCCTAGAAATATGGTCAAGACAGAAATTAAATCTAATAGAAATGAAGTTGTCCAACTAAGTAAAGTGATCAACTACAACCCATATAGGATTATGGCCTTTAGATGTTTTGGGAATTCTAACGACAAAGTCCATAGTGATTATTCCCATTTCTATTTTCATATTGGTAATGGCGGTAACATACCCTTACACTTTTATCTCCCATCCTTATCTTGCTGAAAAACCAAGAACCGAGAGACATATTCAAAAACATCTCTTTTCATTCCATCCCACTAGAAATACTCTTTCATGTCCATATACATCTTTGTGCTTCTGGGGTGAATAGATAATGAAGAACTATGAGCCTCATCCAAAAGTTATATCTTTAATTCTGGTATGGGTGGAATACAAACCCGATTCCAAAACATTATTATTCCATCACAATCAAGGTTGAAGTAAGGAACATTTCTCAACGTATTTTGTTGCTCTACATCATCCATATATTCCTCCTTAATATTTTCTTATATAGATGGTTGAAAATTCATTTGATAAAGATAATATTTCTCCCATTCCATTAAAATTTCAAGATCCAACCTTTTCAAATCCATAAATATTGGATACTTTTTTATCCTCATCATGGATAGATTAACACGGTCCTTTTGAATTAAATAATTTCCCACCTTTCTCTCTATTCTAGAGGATAAATGTATTGATAAGTCATAATATTTAATCAACTAAAAACATATTCTTTGATGTATATTCATCTCCTTTTGTGTGAAAATACACCTTAAACATTTATGATCAGTATAAATATGACACCTTTCAAAATAAAGATAATGCCTCTATATCTTTAATGCAAATATTACAATATCTAACTACAAATCGTGAGTTTAGTAATTTTTCTCCTGGATTTTCATCTCTCATGAATTATATTCTATCACCATATTATTTTTCATGAGATCATAACCTATCCCCTTCATGGATGCATATCTATAGATCACAAACCTTTATCCACTACAAGGCAGTGTGTGCATAGGTGTACTTGATAACCTTCTATTTAGATCTTTGAAATTTTCTTCACATTCCTTCCATCCACCCAAAAATAACTCCTTTCTAAGTCAAATTAGAAATTAGATTAGATAATATTGAAAAACAATTCAAAAAATATGTATAATATCCATCCAAACCAAGAATACATTAGATCATAGTTACAGTTGTTGGTCTCATCCAACTTTCAATAACTTCTATTTTTGCTGGATCCACAGATATCCCCTCTATTGAGATTATGTAACCAAAAAATAAAACTTTCTAAATCTAAAATTCACAATTTGTAAATTGTTCCTAAAATGTCTCATTTCTCAGGGTCTTTAGTACAATTCTCAAGTGATCTTCATGAACTTCACTTCTCTTTGAATAAACAATAACATCGTCTATAAATACTTCCATAAACTGATCAATATTTTCTTTAAAGACTCTATTAATTAGATACATGAAGATAGTGGGGGAATTAGTAAGACCCAAAGGAATCACTATAAATTCATATAGTCTATACCATGTATGAAATGTCGTCTTTGGTATATCCTCCTTCTTGAACCTCCATTGATGAAATCATGAATGAAGATCAATCTTGGAAAAGTATTGATCCCCACATAGTTTGTCAAATAAGTCATCAATGTGGGGAATATGATACCAAATATTGATAGTGATCTTGTCAAGTTCTCAATAATAAATGTAGAGACCCATTGATCCATCATTCTTTTTGACAAACAGAATATGCGATCCCCAAGGTGATGTACTAGGGAGTATGAATCCCTTGTGAAGATTCTCATAGAGTTTCTTCTTAAATTTATGAAACTCAATTTTGGCCATTATATAAGGTGTCTTTGAAATGGGAATGACACCCAGTATGATATTTATTGAAAACTCAACCTCACAATTTGTTGGAATACCTAGTAATTATTCTATAAAGACGTCATCAAACTCTTATACAATAGGTGTACTATTAATGGTGAGTTTCTCTCCAACCATTTGAGATTGATAACCTTAATTTATAAGTATCAAGACACATAATATGGAATAAATTTCTACTGGAATGGTATATTCATACTTGCATCGATAGATGAGCATAGATTGATCTGAAATATAAAATGTGACTTCTCTCCCTTGGAAATTGATATGAGATTCTTATAGAGAAAGACAATCCATTCCAAGAATCACATCAAATTCCACTATAGGAAGTATTGAAATATTTTGAGGAAGATATTTACCAAAAACCTCAACCAGAGGAGAATTATAAAAATTTGATGCGACCGTTTTTCCATTAGGAGTTGTCAGAACTTACTAAACAGCTAATTGCTAAGGTAATACAATGATACCCTTATAAAATTATTTAGAAATAAAGGAGTGTGAAGATCCAAAATGAAATAAAACATTGGATAATTTGTATTGGATGGTAAGTGTGCCATTTTACACTTAATTTTCATACTCTATATGAATTATAGAGATTGCATGTGACTTTCCTTTGTCTTTAACATTAAGAGTTTGCTGACGATAATCGTCATCAACAACCCTAGTATTAGAGCATTAATTGGCATAATTCGCAATTTACTTTCAATTTTCGCATTGAAGTGAAGGATGTTTATTATGTATAACCTTTTTTATATTCACATAATTAGACATCCTTTTCCCATAACTTCAATATTCAACTGCCCTATGACCTTTTTTTCCACACTAAAAGCATGTAGTAGTCCTTTTAAGACAATTTCCTCCATATTTATTTCCACACTTTGAGCATAAGGGAAAATCATAATATTTTCAGTGCAATCTTTATATTTTACCTTTAATTCCATTTATCTATACTTGTTAAACCCATATGACTAATGGGTTATACCAATCATCTTTTTAACCTTGAGGTCACATCAAACGATTTCTTCCTAGATATTGAAGTCCCTTACGAATAATACCCATCAGTGAATTGGTTTTAAGAAAATAAAGAATCGATCAATTTTAATCTCAGGTTGAATAATAAATAAAGAAGTGTACCTTTAATGTCTTGCAAAATTTTATTCATAGGTACCAATAGATTATTTTTATTTTTTATTATGTTCAAGGAAATCCTTCTCCATCTTTGTTCGAAGAATATGGGGAAATTAATTATTGAAAATTATGTTCTTGAACTCATCCATTTCTATGGATTAAATTTCATATCCTTGCCTCATATTCTCGATATAGTTACACCATTGATCATATTCATCTTTCATATGATATACTACTAATATGACTTGATCATGGTCTGAACATTATAGAACTAAAAATATCTTTTCAGCGATATTACTCCATTGTTTAGCCACTATTGGATCTAGAGACTCGCTGAAACAAGGTTGAAAATAACTCATGAATTACTTAATAGAATGATGTTTCCCCATTTTCTTGTTTGGAAGTCCAACATGATTCATATCATGAGAAATTTGGGTGATCATAGCTCAAGAATTTTTATTCCAGCTCCCATACAATTTTCTTGCTTAGGATGATAATCATTTCATTGCTCGTCACGTTCTGCATTAATGCAGTTCCATTGAGTTCCATCCATTGACTAAAACCAAGAAGTATAGTGTGATAAAAACTAATAATAATGGAAAAAACACATAATCAAGAATAAAATTTCAGTTTAGGATAATTCAGGTTTTATCCTAGGTTATTCATGATCATTTTTAAAATACTATGATTGTAACTTATACATCGACATATCATTTGGGTTCTTACTGAGGTTTTCTCATCCTAGTTTCAAAAGGTTAAATTTTACTTTCCACCAATACCAATTATAATAAGACATACTTAAAAAAATTTATATTAATTCAAAGTTGAAGAATATTTATTAAAAAATATTATAATTTTTCAATATCACCGTACATGTATATTGTCTTTAGAAACTAGGAAACACAAACATCTGGTTCATAAGAAATTTTCATTTTATCCCACTTATGTTTTCATAACTAGACCCATTTTTGAAATATCATACTTAATACCCTTCTTTATGACATAGGGAAAATAAACATATGAAAGGGTGAGCTCAGTTGCTCGGTAAGGGTAAACATGGTAGATACCAATCATATCATAATCATAAGAGATAAAACATAACATTTGAACATCTTATCCTACATATGAAGGATCGTGATATCATACCATGTGATAAATCATGAAGATTCATAATAATCAATGAAATTAATCCCAAAAGTAATAATATAATACATGATGTTTTGTGGAATAAGAATAAGAATATAAAATATTTTCATATTAGACAATGTTCAATGTCAAGACCATCATAGCAGACAAATTCCATTATTGAACTGAGTTCACTCCTCTTTCGAGCCTTATAATACTGAAATGAGATCATTTCTTGTTCCATCCATGTTTATATAATGAGATTTAAATCTTTACCCAATATGATGGAGGGAGATATAGGTCCCACTCATATCTTAATGAAATAACTCTTACATGTTCCACCAAAACATAAATCATCCATCATAACTTAACCTAAGGAATAAAATGGGTTTCCTAAAATAATTCCATCATAATCCATATAAGACAAAGCGAATTCATAAATAGAATTCCATAATAAAAACAATAAAAGTGCAGTAGTAATAGGGATTGAAATAAAACCCTATTAAATAATGTCATTTTAGATGGAAAATGATTTTGATAAAACACTTCATATTAATTTTTGAGGAAAATATCCGTTCTTCTTAAAAAAAATTTATTTTCCCAAAATGTCACACAATTTAAAAAGAAAATAATTTATTTGAATGTAATAATGAAATCTTGATGAGTAAGATTCATCAAAATAAGTTGTTACGAAGATGTACACATTTGTTCATGCTGTATAAGTTAAAAAAACATTCTCCTAAGACTTTTTTCTAGAAAAGTCAAAAAAATATCTTGTATCGAATAATGAAAAAATATTCCTTTCATACCATTTATTAAAAATTCACCAATGGATAAAATTGAATTTAAACAATTTTATAAGAATATATATTGTATTATATATTTTGGGAATATGGATATGGATGATAAGTATACCCCATAAAATACTTACGAATAAACAATCTAGGATAATAATGAGATTGAAAACTTTTCCCTTACCCAATGTCTGATATCCTTCAAATGTATCCAAAACTTATATATAAAGATTTAAATATTATAATTGACTTATTCCATAATCATATTAATTTTTTTATATCATATATGTTCATATTATCTTTCTTTTGTTAATATCATTTCATTATTACTTATTATTCGGGTATTAACTGCTTCATTTTCTTATGCATGTTTTGTCGAATAAGTTTCATTTATCCTTTATAGATCATATTTATATCATTTAAAAATTATATTAAAATAATTTATATCATATTTATTCATTCTATAAATTTATATTATCATTATTTAATGAAGATAATATAAAATTAATCACATCGCATCATGGAGATTGTATGTCGTACGTACGCATGAGCGACGATATCATTCCAATAATTTTTGAATGGTATTGAAGTGGATAGTGTATAATATTTTACAACCAATATCATGTTATAATAATAATATATAGTTATAATTTTTATCATTATACCCATCCAATTATGGGGATGGTGAAAAAAATATTACTCCACAACCTGGAGACAGTAAACTGTATGTACGCACGCGTGGTGATTTCATTTTTCATAAGATGGATAGAATGTGGAATATGGTTGTTTCATAATTATAATAAAATATAATTATATAAGTTATACTGTATTTATTACTTTATAATGATACAGATTGTTCATAGGGAGTATAATAAGAAAAAAGTTTTAAAGAATCAGTAGAAGAGATTATATCTTCTTCGACGTGCTTCCTCTAAATCTTCTCTTAGAGCATTACTGATGGTCTATGAAAAATAAAAAAAACATATATAATGTAACTATTAAAGTTTATAAGATAAAAGGTTAGGGTATTGGAGAGCTTTAAGTCTCAATGTGAAGTGAAGAGGTGAGGGAGGAGGTTCCCTTCATAACTAAGGTGAGGGCCAATTTTGGGATCTCAAAAATTATTTATTTATAATGAAATCAAACCCTTCCCAAAAACCTAATAATGTAAAAATTTAGAATATGATATTATATAGGACTGTACTCACGAAATAAATTTTATAAAAGTGTTTATGTCAATTTATTCATTATTATTTTAATTAAAATTTTGTTTTTCTATTTAATTTTAATTAAGAAAACAAATATTTCAATATTAAAAGGGTGATATATTTAATTATTTTATGTCAATTATACCATAAATAAATAATATAGAAAATTTAATACCCTTTAATAATTATTATATATATTTTATAAATGTATTCTTATTTTTAATTAATTTAATAAAACATTATTTTGATAAAAAATTAATAGTGTAAATTTTGACACTATTCAATTCATTGATTTTTAAAAATATTAAGATAACAAGTTAACTTAAAAAAACCATTTTATTATATTAATAAGAGGTGAATTTAATATAAAAAATTAAATGTATATATTAATTATCCCAAAATATATTTATTGTAACATTTATAATAACATTTATTTGATATCTCCATTACTAAAATAATTACTACATCAATTTTCTGTTATTATTTAGTATACATATTTGTTGAATAAAAAATAAAAATAAAACACTATAATAAATAATAATCTACTATATTTGAAAAGAATATATGTAGTCGAATTTAACTTCTGGAAAATCCATCATTTAAATGTTATACTTATGAAATTATGAAAGTGAAAATTTTAACATCACATTAAATAAAATAATACAAGTGTCACAATCTGTTATATAAAGCACCAAATAGTAATTGAATCAAACCTTGGATTGTTATGGTCTAGATATACGAGAAAAATAATATTTTTTTCATGTTTTTGGGTCCATTGATGGTTATTAATATTTTAATAAAAATAGTTTTGTTAATTTATCATCAATTAATTAATTTTTTTACATCATAAATGTATAAGTCTTTAAAATTATTATTAATTTTCTAAAAATTAAAATAAATTAGAAAAAAAAATAAACTTATTTAATATTTAAAATGACTATTTATAATCGAAATTTTCATCTGTATGAACTTATATAAAATATTATTTAGTTTTCAAAATTTGAGTGAGATATATTTAACTTTTCTTTAAATAAAATAAATTAAATGTCCTAATCTCATCAAAGTGTCTTAAAAAGGACATTATTTAAACCCAAGTATGATTTTGGTCAAAAAAACACTTCCAATGATATTAATATAAGTGTTATAGTAATTCTATAATAGTATTCTTACCCTCAATTATCTATTTTACCCTTTTATTGTATTAATAAAAATTACGAGTCACTATTCATAATGCATAAAAATGAAAACAATATATTTACATATTATTTAACTTCTGACTCCAAATATGGAATCTATTTTTTCAAAATTAAAAACAAGTAATTTGTAGTAATTAATTAAAATTAATCTCATCGTTGGATAGAGAGAACACGTTTTGAAAGTTAAAACATTGCTAAAGATTGAAATGTTTTTACAACTAAATTCATTGTAAAATTAATGATAATGACATACATTATAATGAATGATGAAAATATATTATATTTATACTTTAAAACAATTAAATATTATAATTTATCCATAAAAATTATTTTGATGAAAAAAGTGGTTTTCAATTAAAATTTTGTGTATTTTTACCTTTCATAATAATTTGAAAGTTATCAGAAAAATATTTAAATTTTACCCAAAGAAAATTTTTATATACTGCTTCGATTTTTTTTATTTTTTCATATAAAAATTATTAATGTGCCAAAATCTTAATTTTAAATGGGTTTTCCATTATGGGGTAGAAAATTACCTTTTTGAAAAATACAAGTTTTTATACATCAAATTGGGGTTATTCATACCCTATGAAAAATATATATATGATGAGTATAAAAAATATTTTATTAATAACATATATATTTTATTAGTTTCGTTTACTAATAGTAATTCACACAATTTATTAATTCAAAAAATAAAAATATATAATTGATTTATATATTTTTTCTTAAATAATTGGTAGCGAATGACTTCCCTATAAATTTTAATAAGTTAGTAATATTTATTCCCACTAACCTAATAGATAGGTTAAAATGGCCATTTTATTCTAAGGACATCCCTAAGTATGTTTAAACTAATGATTTTTTTTTGATTCAAGCTGTTGAAGAATTAATATTATTTAGGGAAAATATTTCCTAAAATCAACTAGGTGTTACAAGGAACTTTCATGGGGATGTGAAAATGAGAGGGCATAGGCCCCCTGAATTTTTCTTGGATCTCAATACTCTCCCACCAAATTATGGAAAGGGGCCTCCCAGATTATTTATGAGGTCAGTACTTCCTTGGCCTCAATAAGGAGTGAGTCCCTCTCACGGATGATAGAGTCTTGAACTCCCCGCACATGGGGTGCAGGTCGTATATCCATGAAGTGAGGTATTCCATCAACTAATGCGCTATACTCAATATGGAATAGGTCCTTCAATGATTTTGGTTACTCCCTCGAATGACACTTACCTTCGGCAATGCACAAGTTCCCCACTATATATTATGTGAGGTGTGCAGGTTTTTATGGGTGAGTAGTCATCGAAAGTTGGGGATATTTCTACCTTGAATGATAACTATTATTGGAAAAGGTGTGGGTTCCCTTATAAATGTCTATAATGGTGAATTTAATGTTATTGGTGGTAGGGTATGGTACTCCCATGACTAATGCATATATGTTAGAAAATCATGAGTTCCCTCTATAAGTGTTTAGGGTAGTGGTATGAAGAGGTTGAATAACGTAGATGTCTTGACTGAATGAATCATTAATAATTCTTAATTTCCCTTTAGATATGACTTATATATAGTCTACAAGATTAAAAATTTATGATAATTTTAAGACTTCAATCATTTTGAGCTAGTTGTGGGATACGATCCTATATGCGATAGATCCAAGATGGCTAGGACTTTCCAATGTCCCCTTTTCAAATATAGTCACAGAGTATATTTAAATTATTTCAATGCTCCAAGTACCTCTCTTGTTTCACTATACAATATTAAATGATTGTTATTTGTATCTACTTTGTGGTTTTATGGAATCGTCCGAGTATGTTAACACTCACTCTAATATGGAATTCATGCTCATATGTGTTGTGTTCATGCATATGAGACATAGTTCAAAGATAGTCTTGGGGGATGTGAATTTGGTTCAGCTAGTTTAGAGCTAAAATTTGGTGGAACTTAGTGGATCATGATGGTGGTAGTGACCTCTATAATTGGAGATCATTCTAATATTCCTTGCTTATGGGAGGATATTTCCCTTGTTTCTTGCTTCTTGGTTGTGGAGACTTTTTAAAATGTGTAGTTCCTATGATGTTTACCTATCTGGTAATGTACTCATCATGTGATGACTCCTACATACATTATATATATTCAAATTATTTAAATTTATTCTATTAGGGTTTTTGTTATTTTTTATATTTGAGATATATTTCTGTTATATGTTTATATAGAATAAATCACCCCATGTGTATTTATTCCTTATTGGTGATAGTCTTCAAACCATATATATTGGGCATCGGCTTGGGGTGGCACACATAACTTACCATTGGCTCAAGAGGGGACCCGGTGCATCAGGTTCTGTTAGTATATATAGTATAAGGGGAATAAAAATTTATTTGGAATATATTCCAAGTGAATATATTGTTTCAAATTCCTTTTATTTCATATAAATTCCATATACAATTAGTGGAGTGAATAGAAATGTATCCAAAGTCTATATTGATTGATGGGTTTCTAGGAATCGAATGAAACTAATTCAATGTAGAAAAATCAATTAAAAAACTCATCCTATGATCAAACATGAATTAAACTAAAAGCATTTATAAAATAAAATGAATAACTTATATACCTTTCATTTAAGAGATTCTACTAGAGTTTTGAATCATAGTGGTTTGATTAAAATCCCTTAAAGGCATCCATAATATTCCCTCCTCTGTGGTGTATTGATAGGTTGAACTGAATCACCTGATGTTTGAGTGAGTTTCTCCTATAATCCATTATATTATATTATCTCATAATGAAAAAGATGGAGGAAAATATATTATGTAATATATAATTTTTGGGAATAAAGGATGTCTTGAATGAACACCATCTCATGGTGACTATCACCTTTTATATTCCTCTAGGACTCTCAATAAAGCCTCATAGTCATTATGCCATTTCACCTTATATGATATTATACAAAATGAAATTTGAAATCTAATAAGAAACTTATTTTTTATATTTTATAAAACACTTTAGGAAAACTAGAATTGAATTTATTGTGTATCACATCATATACAACAACTTGTGGATATCAATAAAAAACTACCTTTGGATAAACCCTAAAACATTTTTAGAGAAGCTCTATAAGTTGTTTAAAAATAAATCCTCATTAATTCAACCATATAGTGTTTCCCCATGGGACTTTGTAGAATTAAAATAAATATGAATTCCCAAAATGATAAATTTATGAAAGGAGTGACATTTATAAAATAATTGATGTTACTCAACCTACAAAGGGATCTGAAATGATCTCCATCAAACACAAGTATCTATATACATGTGTATTCTAGATATATCATATGAAAGAATGCATTTTATATTATCACATTTTTCTAACGCATTATGTAAATACGAAACACGGAGTATGTTTATATCATGTACCCTACACATATGTTCTTGATTCTAAAAGTATAAACTAACCAGATCAATGAATACATAACATTTCATTCACCCTTATAAATGAGATCATAAAATGACCATTATACAATATATAAGAACAACACATATTATCTATTAATGTCCATATACATCCTCATTTCATCTCAATATTGGGACCAGATGTCATTCTAATCATACAAGTGGATAAAACTTATATTGGTTATTCTCTAACTGATGAATTGTTCAACAACATACCCAACTGCCCCTTGATTAGCTAAGCCTCAAGGATTTCACAAGAAAGGTGTCAATGTATAAAAATTATCATGATATTTATCTCTCTAACATCAAGTATTAGTTAAATCCAAATATGAAAGATGCACCCATAGTATACCAAATACATAATATATGAAACTATACATAGTATACTTTGTGGGTCATCCAACAGAACAATAAATTTTTTCCTCATGAGAATATTTCAAATATCTATACATGAATTATACTTATGATAAACTTTATATTTCCTCAAAACATATAATACTCTCTGAAGGACATTAGTTAGGGATAACTCAATGTTGTACTTTAGCAGGTCAAATATCACTTCACTTCGTGAGTATATGCATTAAACATAAAATAATGATAAATTGGAGACTACCTTTTGTATAACATGATACATTTTATATTCTTAGTCTCCTTTAATAATATTAACCAAATAATATGTAATAATCAATCCTATAATATCTCATATGATATATTTCCAGATAAACCTTATGTTTTCATCACTTGTAAGGGTTTTACTAAACTCATTACATATTTATGTAATTATCACCACATATCTATCTAACAATTTGATAAAACCCACCCAATAAACATATTTCTTGTTGTAAATGTATAAATATATAAAATTTGAATAATGGTGAGATTTAGAAGTCATATTCTTAATATTAAACTCTTTCAAAATAGTATTGAAATTCATTTACTTCACAACATATCATGTTATAATGTTAATATTATCATTCTTCTACTCAGAATTATTTTTATGTTCATCGTCATCATCATTAATATAATTGAACCATCAAAATTTTTACATAAAACATTTTGGTGTAAATATGTAACTTTCAAATTATTTCTTTACCAACACATCCTAAACTTATTTTAGGATACAAAGTGACATTCACTTTGAGGTTTTACTGGTATAATTCTTTATTTGTTACACTTGAACATTTCCAAGTCCTAATATTATCCCATTATACATTTAAAATCTAAATTATATTCTTAATTTCATTCTAATACACAAAATATCGTTTATGTTTAGTAAATAACATTTATTTCCTTTAGTGGGGATATTCTAAAAAAAACTATTGTTTTCAATATTATACATTTTTCAATATGTTTAGGGTAATATTCTAAAAATAAGACATTATTATTTAAAATATACCACTAATTGGTGGTTGGATCATATCTCTAAAATTTTAAAGAACATATAGATAAACTATTTTATCCCAGACAACACTACATTTTTCCTTATCCACTTTTTAAGTATTCTATATAATCTTATGAATCATAAAACATGTGTATTAAAACCATTATATCTTTTTGTTTACAATAACTCCTTATTAACAAACACTTTTGGTGAAAAACATTTTTCTATTATATATGATTTTTATGTAGTATATTGGGGAACATAGATGAGTGGTGATCAGTTCTAGGGATGGATTACCAATTATATTGTTATCCAAATCCTAAAAATGATTCGATATCATTATTATTAATTTATAAATTAAATAATCCAAAATAATTTCATCCTTCACCCAAGGATAAGAGAAATGATGAGGTTTAGTCTAGTAGTAATCAATTATTGATTTCACCTCTTTTATATGTGCATAAAATAGTATCAGTGGGGAAAAGGAAATAAAAAAACCCAAAATTACATAGAAAAATCCCAATCAGGGTTAGGTGCTCCTAATAAATCCGAAATAAATTCACTATATTCCATACACATATCAGTAATCACTCAATTATCATCAGTCATAATAGAATATTCCATCACATATGAACTAAATTGAGTAGAGGGAGATATGTGATTGTCAACCAAGGAAACAGAAAAATAACATGAATAATATACCTAGAAATAATCACACAATAAATATCATCCAGTTACTAATTGAAAAAATTCATTAATATAAGAATAAATTTTATCGATTGAAGTACATTATCAAACATTGTAGTCAAATAATCCCTCCCATTTCCAATCCATGATTGTCTTTACCTCTCTACTAAATAAATAAAAGACATGGTAAAAATAATAAAAAACTCAAAATTACATTTGTAGTGGAAAATTAAAAATAATGAAAGTTAAAATCTTCAATAACTATCTCCCTTTAAACTCTATCACTTTTATATATTTTTCCATTTCTCCTTTATTCTAATCAACCCCCTTTATATTATTTTTTTGGAACATGCATATCCCCTTTAGGATCTTAGGTTTCCTATAAATTCACAAATTGAATTATTTCATTCACGACTTTATTTTTTACAAAACTATTAATGTTACAAATCCACTAGTTACAATGTGATATTATACTTCATTGCATGTACCTAATCAATGACACGTTCCACATAATATAGATTAATCCTGTATTTAAATCTTCCAAAGATCAATGTGTGATAATTTTTTCTCTTATTTGAACTTATAAGATGTTGTGGCATGAAAATATATACTATAGCATGATTCTTAATAATTTTTATTCCTTCATATCACTTCATCCCTTGAAAAAATATTTTCATTTCCATGATTTGATATTATATGTGTTCACTTTCAAGCATTTATACTAAGAATCCATCATTGTGTGACTCATTTTACACAACCCGAGAACATCTAATTTTGAAAAGAAGCTAAATCACAACCCAAGATTCATCATGGTGTGGCTGAACTTCCCACAATGTGGTATTTTATTCTTTATATTTTATAAAGGAAAATTTTATATGTTAGAGTTTGGATGATATTTATCCAATTATAAAACATTACACATACCCAGAAATTCGTTTAAAAATATTATGTAATATCCTCAATGGATAAGTAAAAGACCTTATGTATGGAGGAAAAACTTAGATTTCCCCAAAATAACTCATGAACTAGCTCTTTTCCTCTCAGGTAAATGAAAACAATTTATACATTAGGTTAAATATTACATATCTGATGAAAAAACTACAATATATCACTATAAATTTCTATAAATGACCAATTTATCTCCAACTTATCAGAATAATAAATATTATATTAAATCCATAGAATGTTATGTATCATAGGGGAGATCAAGTCCATTTCAAAATTTCCTCCTAAGATTCTATGACTAAATTTTACATATGAAAAAAATTACTTGTAGGAATCCCATACTTAGCAGAATTTCATTCTTACTATTACAAACTTTAATTTCTTTAACATTTCCTTTTCCTTCAAAATAAAAAACAGATCAAAATCACTAGATAACTACTTATTTTATTAATAAATCAATTAAATTCCAAATTTTGGCCAATTTAACAAATATTAAAAAAAATAGGAAATGAAATTTTAATCCCAAAAACATCATAAAGATTTATTAATTGATGTATATTGGAATAAATAGAATTAAATATCAATAAAATATAATGCATTTATTGGCTCTATCAATTCCCCCACACTTAAACCTTGGACTCTTAAATAGGTGAACATAAAAAATAATATGAAATAAAAATTCACAATAATAGCCAATGTGAGTTCCCTTTTTCAACAACCTTATCACTAAAACTCATCATGCCTAAAAAATGTTAGCAATTCCATTCTCTCCATGAAGTATATTCAATTCATTGATAATTTTATTCATCCCCCATACCCAGTTATACTTACAATCCTAGAAATATTTCCTCCCAACACAAAATATGGGATTTTAGATGAAAAAATTTTCATTCAAAACTCATGAAAGGTTAATCATAAGATTACTGAGTTCCTAAATATCCACCCAATTAGTCAATTACTTATGTAAGATCATGAGTACTTATCAGGGTTTTTATTTCCCAAGGGTTGGTATGTTATGATGATAAAATTTTATTTGGAGAATTAGGATGTTTGGATATAATTTGAATTAAAATACATGATTTATAGTTTACACCTAGGATTGGAATACTCACTCTCTTTTTTCATTATCATAAAGGGATTAAACCTACACAACTTTGAAATTTTTATATATTTATTTCCTCTATTTACTTCAGTATCTTTTTTTCCATTTATTCACAGATTTGAATTTTAAATGTAGAGATGAATCTTTGATCTTCGAGTAATTGTGTGAACTTATTTTCATATGTTTGAAGTATTGATCCATTATATATTTACAAACATGATGTTTCTCTCCATATTAATTCAAAAATATATATTCTTCCCAACTCTTCTTAAAAAAATGGCTCCATACACTTGTGTTCAAATACAACCTTGCATTAACTTCTAGATCTTGGTAGTAATGGATTTTGGGATTTCAATTGTATAACTAATAGGGAAATTCATATATTCTAGAGGAAAACAAATTTAAAATCTCATGGTAAGACAAAATATAATTTTATTGTAAAAATGTGATTTTCATTCAAAATAATTCCTCAATGAGTTCCAATGAAATGTACTCAATGCTCCAAGGTTTTGACTAGAATTCACATAAAATTTAAATTACTAAATCATTGATTTTTTATCTTAATATATTATGGGATTATAAATAATAAGTAAAAATTGGTTTAGAATCCTCTCAGGTAACCGATTTTATATTTGGATAGTATTTCATTGCACAAGAATAAAAAATTAGTGGTCCTTTTATTAATTTCTAAAATATTTAATTTCAAAATATTTTTATTTCCATATTCATATAAGTTGAGTTTTCTAGGATAAATTAGTTTCACATAATTGGTATAGGTTTAAAATTTAAAAAATTATTCAATTTAAGTTAAACATGTTTCAAAACATGATTGATATAGTAGTTTAAGAAGATTCGAAAAAAGTAATATAGTATTCTAAATGGTTAAGGAAAGGTACAAAGTATGTGGTTTTATTGGTAGAATAGATGGAGGAGTTTGATCTCCTCCATCAATTCCTATGGAAAATTACTATGAATATTATTTAATATATATCCATTTATAGAGATTAGCTTATTTTATCTTTATATAATTATATAAATAACACCAAATGGATACACATGATTGATAATAAATATACCTTCCCCTATAGAATAAAATTTACTTGGAATTAATTTCATTCTTAAGTTGTAATGTAGCACTTTCTCTCATGGTTTTATTTTTTTTCTGAATTAGCTTATCATGTGACACTCTTGTTCAATATTTGTAAATTCTAGAATTTACAAAGGATTGTAGTCTAATTTCATCCAATTATTGATTTTTGTAGTTTCATTTCCATTCCAATATTTCCTAAATACATATTTATCTACTCGACTTCCCATTAGGCATTGTATTACCACTCCATAGACAGATGACATATTTTTTCCATAGATAAACTAGTATGAATTCAATAAAATTGTAGTTTTGTAGGAAAATCTATAGCCCCACAAGGTGTCTTAAAACTTTGGCTCCAATATTTTCTATTTATATAGATAGTATTTTTTTGGACCCCTTTAATTTATCTATTGGAATATTCATCATGTACATTAGCAAATAGATGGTTAGATGATGATGTCTTATGATGCACACAACACACCCTCATCAAAGATTCCATCCTCCATTTATAAAAGTGGGTTACTTGGTCACTTATGATTTCATTGGGGACTCTAAATCTAAAAAGGATACTAGTCTATAAAAAAGGAAAAATAATAAAAGAATCATAAATTTTGGTGGATTTATCATTAACCCATTTGGAAACATTATACAAAAACAAAAAGATATAATAATTTCCATAGGATATGGGAAAGGGTTTGATGATATCTATACCCCATAGTTTAATGATTCCATATAAGTGTAGTAGTATTTGGGGTATTTCTTGTTTGTTAGAGATGTTTTTTGTGAATTGATAATTCTCACATTTCTTAAATAAATCTTTTTAATATTTAAATACTATTTGTTATAATATATATAATTTAAAGTCCTTCCTAGTAGTTTTTTGATGTCCAAATTGTCCAATATTAGCTAATGCATCGAAAAATTATAGGTTATATTACACTTTACTCTCTAGAAAACATATCCCGATCATTTGTTCATTAAACATATTCTACAGATATAGGTAATATAAAACATAAAACCCAAAGTCGAAAATGATTTTAGAGTCTTATGTTGGTCTAGGTGAGATATAACTTAATAAGTTACCATATAATATTAGCATTCCATGGCACATTCCCTTCAATCATATATAGATTTTCACTTGATTTGAAGTTTCTTAATGGATACATGGCTAAAATTTCCCCCTATTATATGTGTTCCAACATTCCCAAGTGGTTTCCCACATGATTCTCAAACTTCATATTATCTTTTATCACCAAGTAAAACTCTTATAAAAGAAAAATCAATCTTACAAGCCTTGTATTTTCTTATTTATTTTTCAGGTTCCTAAGGAATACATGATTAGAGAAAGTATTCACCATAACACTAATAATATATAACATAAATTTATCAAAAGTAAAAAAAATGATAGAAACTCTTTTTCAGTGGGTATGTATTTTGTTGGTAATTATCAACTTTTCATGAAGCATATGAAATGACTATACCTTCCTTTAGTTATTTGAGAAAAAATCACTCTAATATAATTGTTTGAAGCGTCACATAACTAGTTAAATGTGTGCTCACAATTATATGGATTTTTCACATGTGTTGTGATTAGTTGAAACATTAATTTAACAAAATTATTCTTAGAATCATCATTAAAACTAAATTTATCATCTTTTAAATATAATTTTTACGATGGAAAAGGAATCTTATGAAAATATTTGAAAAATGTTTTATAGAATTATATATGTCCTAGAAAAAATCTAATATTTTTTACACAAGTGGGGTATGGTAATTTATTTATAACATCAATTTTGGATTTATCAGGCTCAAAATAATTTTGTGAAATTATATTCTCAAGAGAAATGCCTCTTTATTCAAGGAAATTACACTTAAAATTTATAACAAGGTTCTTTTCAATGAAAATCTTTAAAAATATGTCTAAAATTTATAGATAGTCATTAATTTTTTTTAAATATAGTAGATCTATCCATGAATACCCTATTAAATTTACTAATAATGATAGATAAAATTATTACAATGAATCTATGAAATGTACTTGATGTAATTGACAATAAAAATGGAATTCTTCAGTAATAAAAGGTACTGTAAAGACATTTAATGTTGTCTTGTATTAGTCCTGAAGTGAAATAATCACATAGAAGTATCTTGAAAAACTATATAGAATGTAGTAATGAATATTACATGATAATATTTCTATTATTTGGTTAAAAAATGGAATGGTAAAATTTTCTTTTCTTATGACCTTGTTGCGTTTCTTGTACTCTAGGAAAACATTCCAAATATTTTGGATTCTAATAGGTATTTTTTCATTTTTATCATTCTTTACTATGTCAAAATTATTATTCTTGGGGACTATATAAATGTTAATAACTCATTGGGAGTTAAAAATGGTGCATAAAATACCTTCATTAAACTATTTTTTAATATCTCTATTAACTACCTCTCCCATGGTTGGTTTTAGACTTCTATAAAGTTTTCTAATATGGCTTGAATATTCTTCCCAAGGATATCTCATAAAATCTATCCCATAGATATAAAATTTTCTATTAAAAGGTTTACAAATTTTTTTCCTTAAATATGAGAAAAATACATTTTAATGATTACAAGAATCTAGAACCCTTCCATTAAAAACACATATTTAATTTAGTGGTCAAGGGATTTAACAATTTATTTAGTGGATGCACTAATGATGAAATTATATTTAGTATTATAACCTCTACGAACATGGATTCATATACATACAATCAAATTTTATATATTTTCTCATTAAATAAACAATTAGAACCATAAAAAGTTAATTAATTACCTTATCTTTAGATGGTCTCCCAAGGTTTTTTAGTATATACACTTATTTTTCATATGTTTTTAAAATATTAATTACTTATCCGAACATCAAATTTATTTTAACATAACATATTCTATTATAGTATTAGATTACTTATAATTTCTCATATTTTTTGTTTGTCATTTTTTGAATATTATATAGACTATTTTTCAAAACTTGGAAATGAGACTATTTTCGATTTTGAGGCCTAGTGTTCCTGAAATAAATATTAGAAATATATTATATATATTTGGTAGCACATGGACATAGATTTCCTAAAAAAGTTGAATAACTACCGAATAGAGGCCTATATCATAAATATGAGGGAACTGTCGAGTTCAGAATGTGGGTTTTACCCTATGCACAACATAATCTTTTTTTGGAACAACCAGTTTGTGAAAAAGTCACCGCAAGCATAATTAAATGAAATAAATTAAATAAATGAAATAATTAATTTATTTTGTTCATTTTGGACACAAATAATGGCATATACTTTATGTATATGGATATGGAAATTTGTTTAGGGTTTGCCTCTAAACTTTGGAGACCTAAGAGAAATTGTAAATGATATTTCTTGACGAACACTGATAGATCAGGATTGTATCACGGATCTTTATGCCAATGTAATCCATGGATATGATCAATGATGGTAGGAATACCATTATTTATAAATGATTGATCCAAAATCAAGGTTGGGTGATTTTTTTATTTTACTCCTATTTAATTCTTGATGAATGTGGATCAATTATATGAACACAATTGATATTTTCATCGTCGGTATAATTAATTTGATGGAATAATTTATTTATTTTATGAATTTTTGGTTTTGTTTTTCCTCCTCTACTACAATAGATTGAGTCCAAATGAACAATGATATAGGTTATGCAATCCCATTTTTTGTCTTATAGGTGTCTTCCCATTTTCTTTTTTCGATCATCTTTGGAATTCCCATGGGGAAACGGTTCAAAAAATGCTTGGTTTTCAATAATTTCACAATCGTGATATGAAAAAACATATTAAAACTATGGGCATGTAAGGTGATGGAGGTTTCGAATCAAGGATTGACAGTGATGGTGGGTAGATTGGGGGAGAATGAGACCCGATCTTGGGTTCTTTATCTTCTCTAGGTGGGGTGTGGAATATTAACGCTGGGGGTGGTTTTTACTGAAGTGTTTCGAGGTTGGATTCTGATGGGAATGCGACGGTGAGGCTTGGTCGAACTAGATTAGATATCTACGAAGTGATTTCCCAAGGAAATTATGGAGGAAGTGGTTTGTAAGGAATAATGGAGGAGGAACCTCTAGATCATAAAAATCCTAAGCAACTTAAAATTTTAATGAAGATTACATGTTGTGCAGGGACCATTCAGTGATGGATTGGGTTTTGTGATAAAGATATGGATCACATAGCGTGTGACCCCATCACATGTTGTGCGGACCTTTTCAGATGTCTCGGTGTGTACTCCAGAGAGTACACAAACATGGAAAAAAGTACATGTATGAATGGAACACCATTTATTTGGACACAGACATAGATTTTAATACACAGGCTGGTATATAGACATGAAAATGAAACAAGGGAAAGATACCACGTGTCTCTATACATTGTGTACATATCCTCTAAGTCGTGTCTATAAAGACTTACATGTTGTGTGAGGATCTTCCACACGAACAGCCACAAAGATATATGGACAAATCATATAACCCTATTAAGAGTGTTTTTATATCTTAGTATTCTTATTTTATACTATTATATGTTGAGTAAATTCCCCTAGTCCTTTACCTTGAGGTTATAATAGAACAATACATCCATATAACCTGATTTTGATCCCCTCTAACAGTTGAGCCTCAGATAGAGTTTTGGTGTCCCTTTTTGAGGTTGGAGTGCAATCCCCTATCATCATTTATTCCTTAGGTAGAGTTTTTGGAATCCACATGACCTACATAAACATATAATTGATCCTACATAGAGCAGGATGTATCTTTAGGGTTTGTTGAATTGTTGATATATGATCCCCTTCGTAGCAGGTTGATCTAGATTGGGTTCGTGGTATCCCCAAATGTTTCTAGGAATAACCCATATTTTTGTATTAGAGTCCTCTCATACTAGTGATACATCATTGGGAGGGGACTAAGAGAAAGACCACTTCATTGATTATCTCCAATGATAGTACATATTGTGGAGTGTATTCTATCGGAATGAGTGTTTGTTTGAGTAGAATTCTATGGATGGAAGTTGGTTAAGACTTCCTGGTGGCGTGGTGTCTTTCCTAAGTATATTTTGGTGTTTCTATTATAAATTTATTTCTATATGTTGTATTTATATTATTTTAATTGGGTCTACATGTTTAGTATTTTCAGGGTGCCCTGTTGAGTGTTGTTATACTCACCCTTGTATGTGATTTTCCCACATGTGTTATGTCTTATGAAGACGACGCACATTTTGATGATGTCTTGGGAGAACGGTAAATGAGTGGAGAATAGATAAATATTTTAAGATCAAGGAGTTTTACCAAGAGATTGAATTTATATTAGTCCTCGTAATTGGAGTAGTTGTACTTTTACAGTTTTTGGTTTGGCATGTATTTGGCCCCTTTTTCCATTTTTATTACTTTTATTGTTGTACCCTTTTGTGGGATCTTAGCTGTATGTGTTCATTCTTACGATTGTTTTACATTCCAGCATTGTGTGGGCTTGAATATGTGTCCGTGTGTATATATAGGTAGTTTAGGCTAACGCATCCCATTTATGGGATATTCCTACTCGGCACTGGTCTCCAGCCCCTGGCCTATTAGAGGTAGTCTTGGGGTAGTCACGAGCTAGACCTTAGTAGGTTGGGTCATGGAAAAGTGGTATCAGTGTAATCAGTTCTACCTTCGGACAAGAGTAAGTGATTTTGGTTTTGGGAAATAGTGTTTAGTATTTTGAGAATAGATTTCAGGCAAGGGACTCCAGTTTTTTTGTGACAGCTGACGTATCCATACACCTAGACTCTAATTACTTGCCTTTAAACTCGATAAAATTAAACATTTGTTATATAGAAATTTTTTGGTACATTAATAAAATAGGAATGATTGTGTTTTATTTGTACATCTTGAGTCATCCCCCATGATATAATCTTTTGACCATGGTATATCTTGTTTAAATTTTATGATTCCTCCATCCAGATAAATAGTAAGGATTCCACTATGTGATTGTGAAGATGATCCACCTAGTTATGAGGAATCAGTATAGGGGCCTATACTGAAGATAAAATCTATGGGTTGTTTTCCAGCTGTACCACAACCCATTGAGAAGCATATAGAGCTCGCAGTACCAGCTAAGGATAAACACAGGTTTAGTTAATCATAATAGTTTTAGAGGTAGAGACCTCCTAGGTTTTGGGTTGAGCCAGACCTTGAGGTCACTGAAGAATGGCTAGAGGTAGTCACTCACATTTTTTCCTTATGAGTAAGTTGATAGATCATATGGTAGTCCTCGCAGTGAGTCCAATTTAGGTCTCTACAATTTGATGGTAGTTTTTGGTGACTCATTCACACGATGATACATATCTCTCATTGTCAGACTTAGAGTGTCTCTTCAAGGAGGATTTCTATCCATCCATGTTATGATTGGTATGCATATAATAAATTTTTCATCAATAGAAGGGTTATATGATCATGTAAGATTACTCAAAGATATTTACCAATATCTCACATTACTCCTTGGATATGGTGCGATAATAGTAATTTGGATATCAGACCATTGAGAAGGACTTTCACCCGGACATCAAGGATTTTGAAGTATCCATTTTCATTTCCACTAATGCTAGAGTTTTGGAGAAAGCATTTTTGGTGGAGAGATTTCTGGAAGAGAAGACATCGATAGTGTGTCTTAGTAGTGGGAACCCAATAGATGAGACCTTGGAAGTAGTTAATCGATGGGATTAATTGGGATCCAAGCATGTAGAATGATTTAAGAGGTAATACTAGGACTCATGGATAGTGTTGTAGCAATCCCAGGGAGTCTCTAATCAGCCAAGGAGAGGCGGTGTTTCTCCTACGATGGCCGGGTACATCTGGATCGAGATTTTTGGACATATCGTACTGATGATCGTAATGCGATCAAGGGACCATAGAGATAAAAAAATGGAAAGATAAGGGTGGTCCATAGTTAGAATATGTGGAATAGGGGTTAATAGGTAATCAACAGTTGGTCTATGGTTCGACCTATTACCACCACCACTGTAGGTGGTCCACGGTAAGATCAAGGAGCTAGTGGGTAGATACAAGGCCTAATGAAATCTATGGAGGCATATGACCCCAAGAATAAAAGGATGATACTAGGTATAATCCATGTCTTTATTCTTTATCTTCAGTGTCAATAGAATGATGTTTGTGTCATTCCTTCCTTGCCACTACTATGGTTTGGGACATAGAGATTTTAGTTTATCCATTAGCTCAACCCTGGTGGTTGGAGACTCCAACCTACAATGACTCAATGATTTCACACTTTTTCTAATTGTGCGATCTAATACTTAGAGGAGGGTGTTTTGTATGGGATATTTTTATATAAACAATGAGGCCTTATGATTGCATATTAGTTATGGACTAGATATCTATAGTTCATTCCCAGATTGACAATTTTAGGTGATGAATGTGGGTTTTTTACAGTTATGGAATAAGTTTTTCCTTTTTTGGTGAAAAGTAGACCTAAATAGAGATGGATGAGCTCAAGCATTAGAGAGTGCATATGATTACTCACTAGTGGGCTAGCATGAATCATGGAGTAATGGATTCTTGGGTATATCAGTTTCTTATGGTGGTGGTAGAGCATGAGTACATCTTTCCTGAGGATGTACCAGGTTTACCTCCTACCCAAGAAATAGAATTATTCATCGACTTATATCCCATGATGAAAATGATATCCACACAATAACATCAGATGGCTAAATTAGAGATTCAAGAACTAAGGGTGAAGTTATAGGACTTGTAGGAGAAGGTTTTTGTGAGACAAAACGTTTCCCCCTCAGAATCTGTAGTGTTGTTCTCTAAGAATGTGTATAGGAGAATGATGGTATGTGTAGATTACCAGTTCTTGAATTTGGTGACCGTGACGAATAAGTATAAACTACCAAGGATCTATTATTTCTTTGATCAATTGAGATAGGTGAGATGGTTCTCAAAGATTGGCCTTAGATCAAGTTATCACTATATTTGAGTATGGTATGAGGATACACCAAAGATGGTCTTCATATGTCTTTATGGTCACTATGAGTACTTTCTAATGTCATTCGGCCTGGAGAATTCCCCAGAAGGTTCCATAGGACTCATGAACCAGGTCATTCATCATTTATTATACTAGTTTTTGGCATCTTCATTGATTAAATCCTAGTGTATTAAGAATATGATGATGAGAATTAATGACACATGAGGATAGTATTTGACACACATTGAGAGAACTAGTTTTACAGGAATATCTAAGAGTGCCCATTTTTGATTTGAGAGGATCACTTTATGGGACACTTCATCTCTGAGTTTGGACTAGTAGTGGATTTATAAAAGGTGTATACAATGATTTCTTGAGAGTATCCCAAGAGTGTCACCATGCTGCAGAGTTTCATTGGGTTGGTAGGGTACTATTGGTGTGTTTTAACTGACTTCTCTTGATTTTGAACACCATTGATAGCATTGAATCGGAAGGGACGAACTTTCATGTGGATGAAAAGGTTCCAACAGTTCTTTCAGGGGTTGATATAGTGGTTGAAGAGTATTCCCATCCCGAGAATTCTATATGATAGTGTCAAGTACGCAATGTTCTTCCATGAATTATGGAATATACTAGGTTGTGGGTTGAAGCAGAGGCAGGCAGTTATTGACTACAATTCATGCCAACTGATATTGCCTGAGTAGAACTATTAAACCCACAATTTTGAGTTAGTAGTAGTTTTCTATGAATTGAAGATGTGTTGAGACTACCTAATGGATGAATGGTTTATCATTTAATCTAATAACAAGAGTGTGAAGTACAACTTCTCACAAAATAATCATAACCTGAGACACAAGAAATAGATACAGTTCCTCTAGGAATATGACTTTGAGATTGTATATACTCATGGAAAGAGGAACATGGTGGAAGATTCTCTCAATAGGAGATGTTATTCTTTGTTTTTGTCTAATTCATTGACATAGTTAGACTCATTGTGGTTTTCCATTGTGGACAAGGATAATTATTAACATCTTGGCTTTATGGTTGTTACCCCGCCACTTATAAATGATTTCAAGGATGCTCAATTTGGAGATACTATCTATGAGAACTTATGTACTTAGATATCCACTGGTCATGCTCAAGATGAAAATTATGAAGGAGAGGAGCACATTATGATTTTTAGAGGATGGATGATGGTACCTTTGATGTTGAGGGTGGTGATGTTTCAAGAGTTTCATGCATCCCATTTGGAGATAGATCAAAGTGCATAAAATATATACTAGGACCCACGACATCAGTTTTGGTGGCTAGGTATGAAGAAGGGAGTTGTAGAGTTTTTCTCTCAATGCATCACTTGTTAGTAGATGAAGGCTAATCACATGTTCCGACAAGTTTTTCTGAACCTATTGAGGTGGAAGAGTGGAAATGGGATGAAATATCTACAGAATTTGTGATAGGATTACCATGTACATCTAATGGAGATGATTTCATAAGAGTGATTTTAGACTGACTCACCAATTCATCCCACTTATTAGATATTAGAGAGTAGAGTTCTGTAGAGATATTGAGACGCCTTTAGGTGCATGAGATAGTTTGACTCCATTGAGTTCCATCTATGATCATCTATGACTATAATGATGGATTCACATATCAGTTATGAAGGGGATTATAGGATGATTTTGAGACTCAGCTGTGCTTTAGCATATCATTTCACCCCCAAACTGATGTCCAAATAGTTTGGACCATATAGGTATTAGAGGACATGATACGAGCTTGCATGATGGACATTTGGCTGTAGTTGGGAGGATCAAATACACTTGGTGGAGTTTTCATATAAAAAAATCATCATTCCACCATTGGTACGACACTATTCAAGGATTTTTACAAGTGACCCTACATGTCACCATTTTTTTGGATAGCTCTAGGTAAGTCAGCACTCATAGGCTCAATATTTGTGTGGGTTATTACAGATAAGGTTCATCTCCTCAAGGAGTGGATGAGGAATGCATGGAGCCATCAAAAATCTTATTCCAACTGATAATTAAGACCTCTGGAGTTCAAGTATGGATACCATTAGTTTTTATGAGTCTCACCTCAATGCGTATTAAGGATATTTTCCCATTAAAGTAAATTATCTCTGATATTTATAAGTCTCTTTAATATACAATGTAGAGTTGGAAAAGTGTTGTACTACTTAGATCTACCACCATAGTTGGAACGAGTACACGATTTAATCCATGTGTCTTAGCTGAGGATATATGTGCACGACTTGAGGCATATTATTGACTGTGATGAGTTGGACATCAAAGATGGATCATAACTTTGCAAAGTACCCATTATAGGTCAAGGATCAGAATGATATGATCCTTAATGTGGGATCAATTACCCTTTTGTATGTTCAATGACATCACATAAATAATCTGGAGAGAAAATGAGAGTGGAAGACTCATATTCATTCTCATTACCCACATCTCTTTGTATAGCCCCCTATTTTGGCTTTTCGGGGAGTAAATCCCTAAGGTGGGGAGAATTTAATGGCTCATTTTTTCCATGTATAATTTTTGGATATTATATAGATTATTTTTTAAACCAGGTTCTAAGTTACTGTGTGATGCTGAGGACTGGTATGCCTAGAATAAATGTTCAAAATATATTAGATATCATGTGTGTTTAGTTTTCTTGAAATAGTAGAATAACACTTGAAATTGGGATCCGATCATAAATTTGTGGGCACCGTTGAGTTCATGATAATGCTTTTATCCTTGGAATGAAATAATTCTTTTCGACATAGGAAGTTTGTGAAAAATTCATCATATACATTATTAAATGAAGTAAATGAAATAATTATTATTTTTTTATTTTTTTCCTTACAAACTAACATATAATATAAGTATACAATTATAAAAAATTTCTTAGGGGTGGCCACTAAACCTTAGAGACTTAATATCTATTGGAGGAGATCTTTCTTGGAGAACGATGATATATTGGGATTAGATCACAAATTATTGCCCCAACGGAGTCCGTGGATCTCATCAACAATTAAAATACAACCATTATTCATAAAAAATCGATCCAAACTCAACGTGGGATGTTTTTATTAGTAATTTCCATCCCATTATTTAATCCCGGATGAAAATGGATCAATTCCAAAAATAAAATTGATATGTAAATCGTTAGAAGAATTAAAATGATTGAATAATTTATTTTTTTATTTTTATTTTCCTCTTCATTTATCATCCTCTATGAAAACTAATCAAGGCCAAACAAAAAACACCCGATATTCATTCCTAAAATTTTCTGTCTTATGTATTTCTCCCCAATTTCATTATGTGATCATTTTTGGTGTTCCCTTTGGACAATAGTTTGAAAAATACCTTGTTTTTGATCATTGTGAGATCATTCTTCAGCGCAATGGATTGAAACCATAGGTACAGAATGTGATGATAATTGAGGATCAAAGACCAATGGGGATTTTTGGTAGATAAAAATAGAATGATACTTTATCAAGGTTTCTTTATTTTCATGGGGTGGGTTTTCCCAATGTGTTTTGAGGTTTGATTATCGCGAGAAAGTGATGGTGAGGCTTAGTTTACCAAGATCCAAAACTTATAGAGTGATTTCTAGTGGAAATTATGGAAGCAGAACACAAGGAATAATTGAGGAGGAACCTCTGAATCTGAAAAATCTCAAGCAATACTGCATTTAAATCAGGATTACAAGCTGTGTAGGGGTAGTTCAACAAAGGATGGGGTTTTGATATAAAGATAAAGATCACATGGAAGGTGGACCTTATAGATGGCTTGGAGTGCACTTTAGAGAGTACACAAAAAATAGAAAAAGTAATCATCCAGATGTCACACTGGGTACTTGAATACATACATGTCTTGGCATACATGGGTTGGTACAAAGACAAGAGCATGGTACATGGACACAGCCAGGTGACACAGGTAGGATATCATTTGAGTATACATTACATATACTTCTCATACAAACCATGTATATGGATAATTCCATGTTGTGTGAGGCTCTTCCTCATGGTCATGCATGGAGAATGATAGACACGTCGTGTACCCTTGGTACACATAGTGTATCCCCTTAAAGAGAATTTTAGCTCTTCATTTTATTAGTTTGGACTAGTAGAGGTTGATTATGATCCCTTGGTCCTTTCCATCGAGGTTAAAATGTGATATTACATCCATATCACATGATTGTGATCCCATTCATAGGTTGAATCCTAGATAGAGTTGTGGTCTCCCTATGTGAGACTAGACTGTGATCCTATATCATCCTTTGTTCCCTAGGTGTAGTTTGTGGAATCAGTGTGACCCCACTGAGTAGGCCATTAATTCTCTGTCTATCATGTCGTGTTAATAAAGTTTGTGGTATCATTGAAATATGATCCCTTATATGGAGGGTTTATCTAGATTATGTTCATGGTGTCCCCCAGTGGTACTAGGTGTGACCCCCTATATTTTTATTAAAGTCTTCTTAGACCATTGAGATTTCACTAGGTAGGCCCCAATGACCTAGAACTATTTATTGAGCATCTATGATGATAGCACGACTTGTGGGTGGATTATCCCATAACGAGCTTTGTTTCTTACTAAATATTGTGGCTACAAGTTTGTTATGACCTCCTGGTGGTGTGGCATATTTACTGAGTATATATTGGTGTTTCTATTATACATTGGTTATTATAACTTGTATTGAGCTAAATATACTTGGTGCTTTGTGTTTAGTTTTTTTGGAGTGTCCTACATACTATTTTTATACTCAACCAGGCATGGAATTTTCCCTCACATGTCATGTATTATGCAAATGATATCCCTTTTGACAGTATCTTGGGTGGACAGGGAGTAGTTGGAAAATATATGGAGCTTGTTAGATAGTGGTGTTTAACTGGGATCTTGAATTTGACTTTGTCCACTCCATTGGATCAGGTTAGATTTTAGTAGTTTTTGTTTAGGATTGTATTTGTCCCCTTTTTTTGCTTTTAGTACTTTTACTAGAATATCTTGTTGTGGTATCTTAGATGTATGCATGAATTGTTTCAGTTGTTTTACATTTCAGCATTGTGTGGGCTTGGAGATGTGTTTTTCTGTACAAGTACCTTATTCTAATACCTCCCATTAGTGGGATATGCCTACCCGACAATGGTGTTAATCCCCGGGCCTATTAGAGGTGATCTTGGGGGTAGTCACAGTTCAGAACTTGGTAGGTCAGGTCATGACATTACTCAAAGTGTGAGTGTGGGAAAATCGAATGATCTTACTATGGGTATTTTATATAGTCAAAAATGTTAAACTGATAAAATTTCTCAGCATTCCCTATAGTTATAATTCCTTCATAAGCATTTATTATTTTATTTTATATTTTTATGAATTTTATTTACAAGATGATGGGTGAATGAGCTAGCTTCCTACCATCTTTAATGTTCATCACATAAAAATAAGCTAGAAAGATTAAATTATATACCATTGCTTGAAAAAATTTATATATCCATATAGGCATTTAATAGATCTTTTGGAAATCTAAATAACCACTCCTGTGGTTTTGGGTTTTCCCAGATGAAGAGAAGTAAAAAAATGTGGTATTACATTAATAGAATATCCGAGATCACATAATAGATCTTTAAAATACATAGAAAAAATTTTAATAGGGGTCAAAAATATCCTTGGATCTAGAAATTTGGTTGGTAGTTATGGTTTTATCAAGTATAAAACCATTATTCCTAAGTTTTATCTCTCATTTCCTTGAATCCTTCATTTATGGCGCACAATTCCTTGATGATCGTAGCACATTTTGGAGTCTATTTTATATTTTCAAGTAGAGATATGTTTATTTCGACTCTTTTGTATGTTTCTAGAATTTTATTTTAAATTTCATCCACCATTATTTTCTCTGATTGATCCAATCTTGATAGAAATAATAGTAGATGATCTTTCTTTTCCAATAGATGTTTTTTACATATGTTTATAATCTCTTTTAACCTTCAGATACCATTTTTCTCTTCTTATTTATTTCTTTGTGATAGTGTTAAAATTTCATTTTAGATTCCTTTTCTTCCACTTTCTTAGTTTTCGGAAGGTTCTATTTTGGAATTAGTTTTTGTAATTGGATGAATCTCTTTCGTATTCCTAATTATTACAAGGATCACATTATTTTATGTTATATAACTGGTTGATTTGGTAATTTTCAAGGTTATTTATATAGTATTTCCACAAGGATTCCAAGATGGTTTCTTAATTTCTTAACTACATTTATTAACTATAGAACCCACTAACCTTGTTAGTTCTACACATGTGGTTATAATGTTTTTGAGGGTACACAAAGGGGTTTTTTAAAGGGTGGT
Source organism: Viscum album (assembly GCA_963277665.1). Lineage (NCBI taxonomy): Eukaryota > Viridiplantae > Streptophyta > Magnoliopsida > Santalales > Viscaceae > Viscum > Viscum album. The sequence goes on along the minus strand of OY728136.1, from coordinate 994,277,863 downwards.
GGTTGGAAGGCTTATTGTTTATAGGGATACTTGTATAATTCATGTAATGATGAAGGTTATCAATATTACTATTCGAATGGTGTTATGGATTAATTTTATTGATTACTAAATCTATATTCAACTTTGGAAGTCTTTCTCCATATTTGAATGGTTAGTTAAAATTTCTTTTACTAATAGGAAGCTACACAACATTTAGTTCCCTAAAATTCATCAAATTGACCTTTATAATCCATGGATATGTACATAGGCCACACACATTTACTATTTCTTATTTCTCAATGGATTTTTTAAGATCCATTTTTAACTAAATTAGCTATTTACTCAAATATTATACTCTATAAATGGTGATTTAAATGATCTTACATCATGAAATCATATAGTACTAGTACCCCTTCTACCAAATTATTGAGAATTCTGATTTATTTTCATAATTAGTCACCTGGAGTCTACTAGATAATTTTCAATTAAATATCCTCTTGATGATGTATCCATCAGGTTTCTATCACCATAAAGTATCCCTTGATAAAATAAGAGTATGAAATAGTGCTCCACCATTTCTTGGTGATGATAGTTGGCACATAGTTTCTTAAATATTTCCCAATACTCATACAAAGTCTCTTTGGATGCATGTATTATAGAATAAATATTAATTCTTATAGTTTTACTCCATGAAGTGGGAAATAACTTCTAAAGTAATATTCAATGAAGATCAACAAACCATATACTTCTATAGGATGAATACAGTAAAACTATTCCTTAAATTCTCCTTCCAAAGATAACAAAAAGGATCTATATTTTACTTTATTTTTAGCTACTCATATGATCTTTACTATTGCAAATAGCAATGTGAATTATTTGATATTCTTTCAAGGGAATTATCCTAAAAGACCTTAAAATATTGGTAACAACTATATCACAATAATCTTTAATTCAATTACATTTTGAAAATCAAGGATTCCATTTTTTTATTAATAAAGTGGGGTGACCAAATATCTCTTAGAGTCTAGTTAGGGTCCTCTATTATAGATTTAGATTCATAGTGATCTCCTAGAGTTTTAATGGAGTTTGAAAATTTAGTATCATTAAAATCATCTTATAAATTTATTTTCCTATGTTTTTAGTAAAACATTCTCAATTTCAAGACCAATAAAGATAGGTTTTTCAATATTATAATGATTCAGAAAATTAATATTTTGGAATTATGGATCCAACTCCCTGGAAACGATGTTAAGGTTTTGACCAACCTATCATGGGGAAATGAAAAAAAGATTTTTATTACCTAAAAACATTATTTAGTATAATGAGAATCTTAGGTAGTATCTAAAGAGGGGTGTAAAATTTAGTTTTCATAATTAATAATACGGGAGGGGGTTTATGAATTCTTATTCCATGAACATGAAAAAATATTAACCAAGTGGTTTTTTATAAAAATAGATGATATGTGATTTGTTATAGGGTGAAATAACAAATTATAATTATTGTAATTTGAAAAACGTGTCAAAAAATGGACCAAATGTTGAGGACCTTGATAAAAAATTGTATTGTGTTTCATAGGGTTTGATTTGATTGGACGTCAAGTCTGAACAATGTTACAAATCAAAAGATATGGATGTTTGAAGTTAGGTTTCCAATAATGGTTTGTGGATGTCCTGTTCACTGAGGTTCTTTCATGAATGTCCCATTCATGGTGGCCTAGTTGTGAAGGTCTCATTCATGGTGGTTTTTTCTTAGTGTTCTTGTTCATGAAGGTTTTATGGTGACCTCTATGTAACATAAGTATAGATTCATAGAGCTACCATCACGAATACATAGATATTTGATGGTAGCCTTCATGCCACAAACTTCAGACTCACAAAGCCCCACCCATTCACAAATTTAATAAATATTTGAAAAATAATCCGATCATGAAAAACATCCCATATAAATACCCCCTCTAATCCCTCATTAATAGGGTGAAGAGAGACTGAGCTGCAACAATGCGATCAAAATTCAAAAAGCTCCGGAGCTATGAGAATTAATGTAATTCATACCCCTAGGCTTCATGACACCCTAAGCTCTGTGAAGCCCCAACCTTCATGAGACATTGATCTCTATGAATCCCTAAACTTAATTATACCATAAGATCCATGATTCCCAAACTATCACAAGACCCTAATATCCAAAAATACCTAATATTCATGAGACCCATGAGTTCCATGATTCCCCATCTTTCATGAAGACCAGACCTTCACAACTAGTAGTCAATACCACATTGGATTCACCAACACACCCCCTCTAAGGATCAATGTCAATATATAGTATCTGGCCTCTATCTCGTTCCTTTTTCTACCACCACTGACCCCGAAGAAAAATGGAGAGTCACACCATGAACTTTTTAGGTTGGGTTGAGGACATTTTGGGTTGCACCTTATATCACCCCCAACGTCCACCCCATGAGTACATTGAGTCGAGATAATATTCTAAAATCCTTAAAATACCTTGAGTTTACATACTCCTCTTGGAACCTTTCCCATTCCACGAGTTTAGTTTCTCCACATTGATTCCCCAAGAACCATGAGTTGAATCAATACTCATGAAACTCATGAAACCTTAGCACCTGACTCCTATACCAGGTTGAATTAGAGAGGTTTGTTCTTATATAAGTCCCACACTTTTCATTTATAGGAATATTACTCCTAGTAGTCCTCACAACATGACATTAAACTATAGTATAAAATATCATTCAAGAATAGTATGCCTTATGCATCAAGTATATGATGCCTAATTCCATCATCATGAGGCGACATTCCATAGTTCTCACTAAATAAATTTAAAATGTAGTATACCCGATGTAATTAAAATAGCATGCCTTCCATGACACACATGATATGTCTCATGCATTAATAATTAGATACATTATTCCATGATCTTGATATGACCACCCAATAACCACCATGGGCCTCCTCCTAAGCTGTAATCCCTAATAATATCCATTGACCCATCAGTAGGCTAAGATGCCCTCATGACCTAGTATGATATAGATTGATCATGAAAATTCAATGTACAAGCCCAAAACACCATTTTCATTCACATGAATTTTAACTATAATCTTACCCAATGCAATGGACATGCAATTCTTTTATGACCATACATGAAGAAGAAATGTTGGGAATCTTCCATGCATAAGACCCCCCTGCACACCACATCCATACACATGTTATTAAACTATAATTTTATCCTATGTAATGGAAACACGATTCCATCTTGACCTGATATGAGTAATATAGGATGGGAAGCTTCCATGAATAAGCCCCAATCACATCATCTCTGCTCCTAGTAGCACCCCAGGAAGATCCCACATATAAGAACTATACCATCTCATGTAGAATGATTCTCTTATAGAAAGAAACATCCATGTGTAAGACACATACCATCCCTCATTAACAATCCTTATATTACATGAACATCCTTGTCGCATGATGTTAAACTTCATGGATAAGTTCCATGACACAACCTTAAACAATAGGATCAAACTTTGGGGGTTTTGATCCACATATCTTAAGAAAGGTACATAGGATGCCTCATAGTGGTTAACTCCTATAAATCATCAAACCCAGGTGTTACATCTTCCCTCTTAGGGACACACCTCTCATATCCACCTCAACACGGAGTTCTAATATGAACATTTGTAAGCCTATGTGTAACATATTCCCTCCCAAGTACACACCTCCCAGGTCCACATCCATAGTTCATCTTGATCTAATCACTTTGGATATACCTACATGGGGTGTTCTAATCAATTATCTTCATATCTGACTCCATGGGGGCATTCTGGTCCATCAACCCATGTGAAACATTTTCCTTTATAGGGACACACCACCATGATCTGCCACCATGAGGCATTCTGACCAACCATCCTTTCCCTGCAAGACACTAAAAATACTCCCTTCTTATCCACACAAGACATTAACCTTGTGCCCATATCTACAACATGTTATGATTTTGACCTAATCCAGAATCACCACTCAATGCAATAAACATGTGATTCCTAAGGTGAAATCCTTGGATGGCTTACGCCTCTAGCATAAACTACCAGATTGATGAAATGTGATTCCTTAGGATTCGTGCCTAATATTCCTCAAACACAAAAAGAATAATAATTTATAGGTTCCCAACACAACCAACATCTAGATAATCCCATACATTCAATAATTTACCATCTACAACTGAATGAAGGTTGTTGCTCAAACAATACAAAAGTAGTGTAATTAACTGGTGTCCACAAAGATATGGAACTGGTAATGAGTTTCACAAACACAACTTAATATATGTGAGAGTATTAGACTTGGAAACAAGATCCAATGACAAATACATGGAATTTTGAACTAAAATTCCATCATATAATTTCAATCAATGAGCTAAAATCACCAAATATGGTGGATAAGGCCACCCACCTTTGGATTACTAGAATGTGGGAAAAACATGCAATACCACAATAACACAGGCTTTGACTATGAAAGATTTGGAAATAGAAATGGTGAACCTGATGTGAAACTCTTATCCTTAAAATATGAATAGATGAAAAATATCATGCATGTATAAATTTAGTCATCACCCATGTGGATCCCATCTTATTCATATATGAGAGTATGAGTAACAATGGGTGGGTGGAGATGATGGGGTATATGTGCCTCACAAACACTACCACCCCAAGGGTCGTGCATGGTAAAACCACCCCCATTCCAATGGACAACTTCTTTGGGAGCCTATCCTAAAGGTTCTTTGAGATCATACTCCTCTCTATCGAGGAGGTTAGGGATGCCTGAGCCCTTCAAACTATGACCACCGTTGAGGGGATTCCTATGAGGGCTATGACTAGGCTGCATCATCACCATCAAAGACCGGTTCCACAGTTCAATGAGAGGTTTGACTCTATTCTCACTCTACTAGCCTCAGTCCAGAACACCTAGCGTTGATTCCAGGAGTGGACAGAGAACATTTATTGTCAGGTTCCATCTTATATAGTTCTGGTGGCCCCTATCAAAACTGATGTATCCCATCATATTCATTTATTTGGTTAAAGAAGATCCATATTTTCATGCTTGGGATCGAGACCCCAACTACCTCATAGGTAGGCTGTGTTGACGCTCTCAGTATTCAACACCACAAAACAATATTACAAGTCATCCAATGATGACGAGAACTGATGCAGAGGTCGTCCCAACACTATCTTCATCTTTCATAGAGGCCCTCCCCATGCGACTACCAACTACTATGGTGGTCCTCCCTACACCATTGTCAGCCTACACAGAGGCCCTCCCCATGCCACTAACATCCAATACAGAGGTCCTCCCGAAAAAATCATCAACCATCACAATGGTCCTCCCCATGCTTCTGCAAACTAGTATGGAGATCCTCCCCACACCATTTTCATCTAGCACATATGTTCTCCCCATGCCGCTACCGACCACTGGGGAGTCATCCCTACACCACCATTAGCTAGCACACAAGTCCTCCCCTGACCACTACCAACTACTACTAAGGTCCTCCCTAAACCACCATCATCCTAAATGGAGGTTCTCCCCATGATGCTACCAATCGGTGCAAAGGTCCTCCCTATACCATTGTTAGCCTATATGGAGGTCCTCCCCATTCCACTACCAACCAGTGGAGAGGTCCTCCGTACACCATCATTAGATGACATGAAGGTATTCCCCAATGCTGATACTAACCAGTTTGGAGGTACTCCCCATGAAATTACCAACCAATGTGTGAGTCCCCCCATAACATCATCATCCATCACGTAGGTCCTCCCTATGCCGCTAACAACTAGTTCAGAGGTCCTCCATGTGCCACCACCAATTAGTGCGTTGGTCCTCACCATTCTATCATGAACTGGCATAGAGTTTCTCCTTGTTCCATAATAAATCAGTGTAGAGGACCCTCCCCCCTTTCAAAACATGCCCTTCCTTGAAGATACTTACTGAGACATGAGGGAAAGTAACTATCATTTTGAGGATCCTTAATGACAACATAGGGGGATGATCAATCATATCGATGTGATGGTCGCTCTGAATTGTGAGATATTACATTGATATGAATACATAACTCTTAAGAACCCTCAAATTTAAATTTCTTAGATATTGGAATCTATTTATCCTATTCACCCTCAACTCAACATTTCAGTTAGATAGGAATACCGAACTTCTTGGTGCCCTCGCCTCAACATTTCAGGGAGATAGTTTTGTATGCCTCTGAAGTTCCATTTTCCATGTCGAACCAACGATTCGAAATTATATTCCTTCCAATATCCATCACCCCGTTGAATTGATGATCCAGGATTCCATTCCTCCTAGGTACCATCAACCCATCATACCAAAAATCTAGGAATTAATGCCATACATGCACAATCGCCCCATTGTATCGATTATCCCAGCTTCCATACCTCCCAGGAGCTATCAACCCATTATACATACGATCTAGGATTCTACACCTCCTAGGATACATTGCCTCTCTGAACCAATGATACGGGATTCCATGCCTCCTGGGCGCCATGGCCCCATCAAACTGGAAATCCAAGATTCCATGACTCATATGAGCCATCACCCCATCAAAATGAAGATCCAGGATTCCATGCCTCATGGGTTCCATTGTCTCATCGTACTAATGATTTAAGACTCAACGCATCCTGGAATCCGTTCCCCATCGTACTGATGATTCAGGCTTCCACACATCATGAGCACCATCTCCCCATCGTATAGACGATCCTGAATTCCATACCTCTAAGGTACCATTTCCACTTTGAATTGACAATCCATGATTCCAAACCACTGAGGTTCCATCACCCAGTCAAACCGATGATATAGGATTCCATGCCTTCCATGCACCATCGCCCCACAAAACCGACAATCCAAGATTTCACGACTGCTAGGTGCCATCACCATGTCTTACCGAAGATCCAGAATTCCATGCCTTATAGTTTTCATCAACCCATTGTACATACGTTCTAGGATTCTAGGCCTACCAGGTTCTATCCCCTATCATACCAATGATTAAGGATCCCATTCCTCTTAGGTTCCATCACCTCATCAAATAAAAAATCTAGGATTTCACAGCTCTTGGGTTCCATCGCCCTGTCGAACTAATGACCCAGGATTCCATGCCTCTCGAGTGCCATCACCCCATCGAATTGATGATTCATTATTACACACATACTTAGAGAGAAATAAATACATTATATTTATTATCTAGGTTTCAACACATCCTAAGAGCCGTCTCCCCCACTATCTGAATATTCAGGCTTCAAAAGGGTGTTCAAATGAAAGGGATAAAGATGCCAACCATATGTCAGGCATGTTAGGTGAACTATTCCTTCTACTTATATCACCAAAAACTATCACAGAGGTCCTCCCTGTTTCCCCCAAACTAGTTTCCGGAATATTCCCCATAACATAGTCCACATCATTGTTGGAGAACATTCATGTGTAGTTGGGGGAAATTTTTGGTAATTGCATGGTTGAATTCCCCCTAGTCCCCAAGGAAACCAACTCATCAGGATAGGGAAGAGAGGAACTTTCCTCTACCACCACGATCCTTAGATTCATATCTTTGGAAAAGTCGAGGGAGATCATTCTAAAGGATCCAAAACATGAATGTTATTGAGTCCTATGTCATCCAAGTGTTACTTATTTCTAGTTTTGGGAACTATATGTAGAATAATTACTCAAGTATCCTTGTCTCATAAAGTTAAACTACATTAAAATCATCATCTCATTTACATGACATTAAAATATGGTACAAAGTATTGGTCACATAACATTAAATTATATTAAATTTTGGCCAAAGATATGTGACCTTAAAATGAAGAAATAACGCATCCTATTTGCATGATGTTAAAATAAAAAACAACCTTCATCTCAATAAAATTCCGTTAAACAGTGAGAAAACTTATTGGTCAAATGAAATTAAACTATATGACATTTTTGTCAAATATATGTGTCCTTAAACTGGAACAACCATGGTTAAAGATATGCTATCTTAAATCAAAACCATCTATTTTCCTTGCTACAGGACATAAAACCATATAGAATCTTTCTTTGAATCTCTATGACCTTAAACTGAAATATTCCTTATAGTACGAGTTGTATGAATATAAACTATAAATCCTAATTTCCTCAGCACATGAGGTTAAATTATATCCTTATCTTATGTGGAAATAACATGATGCACCACGTGGTATGCATGAGAGAACTCCAAATCCCTAGTGTATGATATAAATATACATTATGAAATGATCCTCATATGAGGGAGTTACCTACATTAAGATTTAGTCTTGTACCTTTCACATTAAAGAACTACATAAGCTTAGATTAAAAATTTCATGGGAAACAAAGAGACACCCATATACTATAACCTTGTTCCAGCTTAGTCTTTGTTTTACCTCAAGATCCTCATACTTAATAATATGTTCGACTCCCAATTTTTTATATTCCCCATCGACATGCTCAAATATGCTATGGCATAGAAGTTATGGTGTTGAATTCTATATGGACATTCCCATAATTTATATCCACACATAGAGTCCTCCTTGATTTGGCTCCTCACCATCCTTAAAATATGTATGGGACCCGTAATAGTGACAATGTCTAGAAAAAATTCCTCAACTCCCATCCTAGGAACATGCCTCAATGGATATCTTAAAAAAAACTAAAGTTCTTATGTTTCAAACATGGTTGAAGGTTGAATCTGTGTTTGATCACCCCGCTCTTGACTAATATAGTTTTGGATCATGTGTTTTGAACATGGTAAGAAGAGGTCCCTTCCGATCAATCACCCCTTTCATGGACTGGATCTCGAAAGAATTGATTTACATCCTCCTACACCTCCCAATGTTTTGGTGTAATTCTAAAATCCTTGGTGTTACTCGTACATCCATCCTAGCGCATTGAGTAAAGAGGTCATTGTTGTTGGGAAATTCTCAATATGACATCTTGTTTCTCCTACTACATGATTCTATGATTCAGGAAAATCCCCTCACCACTCCTGGTTTCCCACCCTATCCATTACTCACTTGGGATTAAGATTCTTAGTAGGATTTATACCCAAATGATTAATCTGCATAAGACATTGGTCTATGAAACATGACCTTAAACTGTTTGTGTGTGGTATGAACCCTATAACCTTAAACTAAGAGTCTCAGTCTAATAACCATGTCTTTAAACTATGCGCGGGTCCTGAAGAATGTGTTCTCTTGTATTGGGATTCTTTTTCCGCTAATTTATGTAGGGTTTGTCACTTCTCCACACTACACATATCCATTTGGGATACTCAACCCATTAGTCTAAATAATAGGACTGTAAACTATGATCTCATTGCTCTAAGCTCTACAACCTTTAAATAAGATCCCTGTGGTCTAGTAATTATTAATTTAAATTGTTTTCAAAGGCCCAAGCATTAAAACATTAAAAATTTCATACCCCATATAGTTGGATTTGTATGATTTTAACCTTTAAATCCCAATATACTCAGTGTATGATGTTAAAATTTGATTTAACCCATATAAATATAAGATTCCTCTTAATTAGATGATTTTACCCCATATAAAATTGAGATCCCTCATACAATAAGTATTACATGATCTATGAAGTCCAACCCCATTTGAAATTGGGATGCCTCATACGATATGTATGATATGGTCTAAAATATTACCCCAATCCTTAAACATGGGATACCCCATAATAACTGTGGGATGTGTCAATTCCCTCACCAAAGAGAATTTTCCCCCAACGTAGTTGGTATTATACCAAACCATGTTCCAAAAATACATGTATATTTATTCACATCATGATGGGATATGTAGCAATGCCTGGAATTTATATCTCTAGGGATAGCCTCAAATTTATCAACCCTTCATCCATTTGGCCCCATTCACTGTCCAAGAATTTTTACCTAAAACTATATGCAGTCTGTCTTGTGGTATTAATTTGGCACAAAATCCTCCTTAGATCCATTGAAGTTAGATTTTATCTCCCTAATTCCACACAAATACCCTTGGAACAGACTTGTCTCCAATTTAAGTATCCTGCCATTAAACTATTTGACCAACTATCTTCCCTACGGTCCAAGAATGATAACCCTAATCTATGTTCCATTTATTTCTTGGTACTTGTGTGGTACATGGAACCATTATACCCTTTAATGTTGGGGTTTACCTCTTTCATTCCAAACAAATACCCTTGAAACAAGCACTTCTGGTAGTCCAAGCATCAGGAAATTAAACAATTTGTTGATGGTCCATTAAACATGACCTTAAAATGTTCTCTGATATCCCAAGAATTATGAAATTAAATTATTTTCCATGTTCTAGACCGTATAGACCTAAACTATGTATAATCAGATTCTGTATCACGTCATGTGAGAAGGCCCTCCCCGTCTCCATTCACATTGGGTTTTACATTTTTCACCGCACAAACATCCTTGAAGCCCCCCTCACATTGGTCCGATCTATATCACCCTAAAATATATACATGAACCCCGTATTTTCATTTTATACTTTTCAGAAATCCTATTACTCTACCCTATTTTCACAACTATGTGTGACTTGATTCCAATTATTATGGAATACATAATGATGGGTATACTTTCAGTCATTGGGCCCAGCTATCGATTCACTACAAAACCATCTGTTCCATGCAGTGCTATCACCCAAAAATGAATCATGATCCTCCATTTATGTATAATACCCATTCATTTACCTAGAACCATTAGCTAGACACAATTCCCTCATAAAATTATATGAGGTAGAAAAGGATGGGACTCTCAATGTGAAATCCCCACCGATGTCCTCAACACATGATGTTAAACTATAGTCTTATCTCTTATAAATTCAGGATTCGTATAATGAGAGATGATTTTACCCTATGTTAGACTAGGGTAACTGATAGGGAAAATATGGTACGAACAAATGCCAACGTCCTATGAACAGGACAATAAATTTTATCCTTAACTCAAATAAATCCAGGATGCTTCAAATCATAGTATTGGAATATTCAATATCCACATTAGAGAGGTCATAACCCTTCTTATGTTTGTTTTCTACCACGTCATGTTCCAAAAATACATGTGGAGTAATTCCAATCCTCATGGGATATATAGGGATTCTTGGATATCTCATCATGGGACCACCACTTTGTCGACTCACTATGGTCTCTTTCCTTCCCTGATATAATGATGTCAACACAGTGGTATGTTTTTTCGAGTTTTTTTTGTAGAAAGGGGCCCCTTTTACCCTCCTTTTCATGTTGGGTATTCACTCTTTCATGTCACACAAACATCCTTGGTGCACCTATCCCCCCTTGGTCAAATCTACGTGACCTAAAACCTATAACGGATCCTATAGTTTGAGCTCTATGACTTCAAATTTATAGAATCCCTAGTTTGAGCTATATGACTTTAGACTACCTATCCCAACATCCATAGTGCACGAAGATAAATGGAAACATACCCTATCTAATGTTGGGATGCATCATACAACAAGTATGGGATGTTAATAAAATTACACCACTTGGAACCAGGATTCCCTATATGACAAGTATGAGATGAACGTTACCCCATATAAAACCAAGATGCCTCTTAATATGAGATTATCAGATATCCTCATTGGAGAGTACATCGCCCAACTGACATTTGTATCCTACCACATAGTATATCAGAACAACAAGTGGCTTAATTACCATCCTTAAGGGATATTTAGTGATTCCAATATATCCCATCTTGGGACCATCGATTTTATCTATTTATTTCTTCTTTGGCACAACATGCTTTCTTATATTTGGATAACTATCATTATCCTACTCTGAAAATGTTCCTTAATTGAATGGTCTCATGCCACACTGGTTTTCCTACCGTCCTGGGCACATTTCTAGAAGGATCATTGGAAGTGAAATGTGGATCCCATGTTTTGAACTCAGTGAGTGGTTAATCCTACATTCACTCTCCCCATCTTTAACTGATTAATATATAGATTCTTTGATTATAAGAAGGTTAATAGTTATTCCCCGTTCGTTGGTTATTCTTATTTCAAAATCCAGATCTTGTAATCTACAATTTCCCTTGTGGGATTTTCCACCTGGTTCCTCCCCTTGTTGTGTTCTCCCTTGAAAGAAATATGAACTCTATACTTCTCTTTGTTACTCTCATTGAACATGGCTCATGTGAGATTAGGATTAGGGTAGGGGTTTCACTCAACCAAGGAGAAGACACATGATCCCACATGGTCTAAAATATATGACCATAAACTAGGAGTCTAAGTCCAATAATTATGAATTTAAACTCTATGAAAGTCTCCTCAGGAATTTGTAGTATGGTGTAGTGACACCTTGTCCCTCAATTCTGGTCAAGCTGGCCACTCCACCATACAACACACATCCATTTGAGATTCCCTATACAGTCTAATAATTATGAATTTAAGCTATTTTCCATGGAACTATAGATGTGTTACATGAATAAGAGCTTCCTGGTCCACTAGTTCAGGTTAGGTTTTCATTTATCCATGCTGCACACGTCCTTCTAGGTAATCCAATCCCTGATCCAATTCTTATGACTTTAAATTATGTACAAATCTTTGACGATAACCATCACACCTAAACATTTCCACTCATAGATTCGTTACCACTCATGAATCTCATAAATCGTTTCAAAAGCCTCTAATGATGGCAAAACCAACACCCTATAAATACCCCCTCATTCTATCATTAATAGGGAGAGGAGAGGCTGGGTTTAAACAATGTGCTCTCAATTCACAAAGCTGCACAGCTTCTCGAATTCACAAAACTCATTACCCCTAGGAATTATAAAACCCTGAGCACTGTGAAACCCAATACTTCTCAATATTATGAGATATGTGAATCCCCAACCTTTGTGAGAACATGATCTCCCTAAATCCCAAACTTCATAAGACCTTGAGATCCATGAAGACCTATCTTTATTGAAGCAACCACCTTCACACCCAATGGTCCATGTCATGAGGGATGCACCCATCATACCCCTTATCATGATCTATTCCAGTCCATGGTGATGGGCCTCTAGCTCTATCCCTTCACTATCATTACTGACCCCATGAAAAATAGAGATTCACACCATGAACCTTTCAGGCCGAGTCAAGGAATTTTTTGTGTGCCTTGTATGGCCCCAACATTGACACTGAAAATACCATGATCATAGATACTCCTCTAAAATACTTGAAATACATTGATTCAACCTAGTCCTCTTGGTCTCTATGTTGTTACAAGAGTTGATTTCATCCTCTTAAATCCCATGAGAACCATGAGTTTAAACATTCCTTAAGAAACTCCAAAAAAACCATACCACATAACTCTTATGCAAGGTTGAACCAAGTGGGACTCTCTTTCATAACTCCCACACTATACATTTCTAGGAATCTTCTTCCTAGTTTTTGTCACTAATATCCTTTAAAATTTAGTATACCCTATCATTAAAGAATATGATTCCTTATTCTTTAGGCACATGATTCCCCATACGATGATCATGGGATGAAATTCCATAGTCTTCACTACATGAATTTAAACTATAGTATACCATTTGTAATAAGAATAATATGCTTCCGGTGATACAAAAGTTAAAAATTCCAAACTAGGATTAATGTATCATTAAGAGGGGGAGGGTGAGTTAGTAATATCTTTTTATTTTCTGTTACATTTATTATATAATAACCTTCACCTCCTATTTAATAATACTCATTTTGATAAAAAAAATACATTCACACATGGAAAGGAACATAATTATTTACAAGGTTTACTAATAAAAAAGAGTATAATGTCCTTGACATGGTTTGGAAATAATCCAATAACACACAATACAATAGAAAAAAAATCGTTTTGTGTGGATACAATAAGAAGAAAATACCCGTACACTTTTGTAGTACTGTGATAAATACAAAAAATGCATGTGCTTCTTTTAGAAAATTTTCTATAAAAAAGTGTGTGTAACAAGTTAAGAAACCTTAAATAGTTTGTTCCAGATATATCACTATGATTCTCCAAAAAGTCCACTTTTTTAATTATTCAATACAAAATTCTTTCAGTTTCCTACCCAACAATTGGTAAAAATAACTATTCTAGACTTCATCTGAAAACTCTATCTGATTCCCATTCTGATTCCTCAGTTATGAAACCCTTCTTGTTTTCTTCTTCTTTGGACCCTTTTCACTTATATTTTTATCAGTTAATAAATGAGTAAATCCAATGTCTTAGTATAATTTTGGATACTCTGACTGTAAACACTTCCTTATAATTATTCCATATGGATATTTTTCTCAAGAAAATATCATCCGAAAATCTTATTTTCTCAACACATAAAATTAGAGCTCTCTCTCTCCACACATTAATAGTGTTTCTTCATTAGAAATTATTGTACATAATTTTATTTATAGGATATAAATAAGTGGAATGGGAGTAAAAAACATTCACATTCCTGCTCAACTATATTTCTATAAAAAAATTGGATTTCATTTCAAATTAATAATTGACTCTTTCAGTTCTTCTAAAATCCTCTTGATTCTTATCTAAAATTCTTGAATATTCGTAGCAATTCATCATTTTTCAAAAATATAAACCATTTTTCAGTTTGGTATAGTTTTTTATTCTGATATAAATTTTCATATAGATTTCCTTAAAACACTTAACAAAATTTAAGGCAAATTAATTCCCATTCAGATCCTCCATACCAACAATACATTTGAAAAATAAATGAATTTTCTTTCCAAATGATTGTACAAATAAAATAAATTGATCGTAAAATTTTTTCAGCTTCATTCGACTTTAACTGCTTTTCATAAACATCGTCAAAACATCTGTAGTTTCTAGAACCCCCTTTGAAAACAATTATAAATAACTCTTCAAAACTATTTACTTTTTCTTTAATTATACAATACATCCTCAGTCAACATCCAATAAACTTCAGTAGCTAATAACATATCAGTTCTAGCCTTCTTATGATGAATCAGTATCTAATTTCATATGATGGATCATCATCACTACTTATTAGATAACTCTTGACCCAATTGAAGACTGTCATTATTGTTTTCTTGACCCACTGAAAAACTGCACAATTTTAACTCTCATCCAAATGAAAATCATTTAATATATTATTGATCGTCATCTATTTGATCAATCTCTGATTCCATTTTTCATTGTTCCCAACAACACTAATAAAACTATATTACCTCCAATAGAACTTTTCATCTGATTAAATAGAGCACACCATGTCTCATAGAATGGTGTCAGAAACTAATAATTTCTCTAAAACTGATGATTGAAACTTTGGATTTGTTCTTTTGGTCGATCATGTAGATTTATAGAACTAATAATATGATGGATAGGTCGATTATTTGTTTATAAAAACATATACATTCAAAATACTAAAACTCACAGCCTTCATACAATTTCAATTTCTAGTGATCCTTACACTGATGACCTCTAACCAGAAGACATTTATGTCATAAAAATTCTTCATTCATAAAATTAGGCTTGAATCATGACTTCTTCATGATGTAGAGAACATTTTGATTGACATAATATCATCTTACTTTACAAATAATTTCCACTAATTTCTTTCAAAATGCTTGGATAACATGTTTTTATCAACTCATGATGTAGGAAAATAAAAAAAATTCAAAGCATCATCAAATTTATTTTTGATATATTCATAATCTGATACACATCATTACTCTGATCAATTACTTAATTTTGGATAAAATGTGAGTCTTAAAACAATTTCACCTAGAAAAAATTTCCAGAATATAAAACAAAAATCAATGGAATCTCTTAATAACTTTTCATCCGATATTCTGAGCCCAGTACATTATTTTTACAATCATAAAAACATATAGAGTGAAATGATTTTTCTTAATAAAAAAACAAACATCAACCACTTTATTCAGCTTCCAAAAAATACTTCTACCCAACTTGGTCCTAAAAATCCCCCCATTTGGATTTTTTTTCAACCAAGATTCATAAATCACATAAAATTTTAACATCAAGCTATAGATCACTAATAAAAAATTATAATCCCAAGTGAGAGAACTCATAATATGAAACAAGAATTATTGACTGTAAAACAATGTTGTCCAAAATTAGCGACTTTCGAAACTTATTATTGACATTTTCACTCTTCACAACTTGTTTCTTTATTTCTTCTAGTAAAAAAAAGTTTCCTACAACCACATCAACAAACTATTATAAAAGTCAGACACATACATGATGATCTCAAAACTTACCCACAAATCCGTCTACATGTATGCCTCCATATAATTTTCATCGCATAACAATGGATAGATTTATAAAAAATTATTTTTATACCCCTTTGAAAACACTATCCAAATACTATATGAGAGAGGGGATAGAAACACATACTTAAAAATTGGAAAGAAATAGGGTGGACACCCATGTTTAAACTCACTTTCAAAAATTCCTTCTTTTATAAAGGTTTTGTGAAAATGAAAGTAACTTGTTATGATGTGGGAACATACTCCAACTTGAGTTCATTGTATTCTATGTTCTCGTTTGTGATGTTATATTTGATATCAATATGTTTTTAATGGGAATGTTTTAATGGAAATATTTTAATGTTTATAGGACTTTTATTATCAGAAATAGAGAGAAGAGGTAACTTTACATCAACAAGTAAGTCTTCTACCTGAGTCTTCATCAACATAAGTTGTGTTGCATCTTGAGTATCAGCAACATACTCAGCGTCATCCATAATAAAAGTTAGTGAATTTGGTTCCTTATAATGAAAACTAAAACAAATTTACCACATAAAGAAAACTCCACCACTTGTGTAGTTTCGATAATCTATAATTCCAACCCAATCATGATCTGTATAGCCAAAAAAATATTTCTGAGATATCATACATGTTTATAATATTTTTTCCCTTGAAAAATATTATAATTATTTTTCCAGGCAATATATGTGATTATTTTGGATCACTTTGGAATCATTCACATATGGTAACAATATAAACAATGTATATTCTCGAGGAAGTCATATATAACAAACTCCTAATCAGCTTCTGAAACTATTTAGAGTTAACATCCTTACATTCTATTTCATTAGTCAAATTGGTTCCCAATAAAGTTTGCGTGGAATTAGGTTATACATTTTCTATTCCAAAATCATTATGAAGTTCCCTTTAATTACTTTATTCAAAAAAAATATTTATTTCTTATGTTTTGATATTTTAAACTCAAGAATGTATTTCATTTCACCACGAGTGGAAATTTCAAGGAACAATTTCATTTATTTAGAAAACCTTTAACATGTTATTTAATAATTCCTATAAAATTTAATGTCATAAATATAAAAAATAACAATGAGGGAAATATCTCGAATTCATTAGATTTAGAGATTATTATCAAATCATCCTTTCTGAGAGTTCAAAATTCTTTATAAGGTATCCGGTGTGGAATACCATTATTTAAGACCTTTATTTATCCCATACAATACATTCTTCATCCTTCAGAAATAATTTTAATCCTTTAAAATAATAAAACCACATTATTGTTCAATATAAACTTCTTCGTCAATTTCTCTATTCAGAAATTTTGAACTCACATCCATATAGAAAAATTTTATAACTTCATTGAACAAAAAATTTATGATTGAATCTGATTGTTTCAATACTTTACATAGGATTAAAATTACCATAAAAATAAATTTCTTGAATATATGAGCTACATTTGAAAAAATCATTCTTTATTTCTAATAACTACACCGTCTTCATTCAATTTGTTCCAGAATACCAAATTTACACAAATAACATTTTTTCCATTTTTTTGGGTACAAGTTCCCAAGTATCATTTTTCTCATTATCTTCAAACTCTTTATTCATAGCCTAAATCCATTAGAGATTCTTAGAAGCTTTATTAAATTATTTTAGCTCAACCATTGAATAAAATTATGTATGTGTAAAAACATTTGATGTTATTATTTTTTGATCCTTTTAATGTTGATGAAGAATTATTTTTTGAACTTCCACCTGTCTCCTCATCCTAGGATGAGATGTATGAAAATATTCCTCATCATTGGAACATCCAAGCCTAATTCCTACAACCATTCTTAATCATTATTATTAGAATCCTTATCTTGTTTATTAAAAAAAATTATTTAACCCTCTTGATATTCCACATTTGTATATATTTTTGAAATATCTTCCCTGTATTTCTTCAAGAAATTTTATAGAAATTGAATCAACTATTATTCACTTTTGTTCATTAAGAAATATATATCCTTTTCCATCAGGTGCATATACAATAAAAATTCCATCTTCACCTCTATGTTCAAACTTTATAAGGTTTATACCTTTTTTATTTATGAAGCATGGATTCCCAGAAACTCTTAAGTGTTTAAAAATTTGATCATTATCATATAAGATTTCATAAGGAGTCATATCAGAACTTTTTATATAGAAACAAAAATTCTGAATGTAAAGAAATATTCTCAAATCATTCCTCTAGATGTTTTGAGAAATACCATGTTCAATAAACACTATATGCCCCATATGAACTAAAATTGTATTCTTCCTTTAACTACACAATTTTTATGTGGGGTGTATGGTGTACTGAAATCATGCCAAATTCTATATTTTTCAACATAACTTTTGAATCGTCTTTCTTTGATTCACCACCATTATCATTTCTCAACTTCTTCATAGAATATCAACATTAATTCTTAGCTCTTATCTAAAAAATGTTAAACATCTGTAGAGAATCTAAATTATGTTTCAAATAAATAACACAAGCAATTCGAGTAAAATAATCATTTAAAGAAACTGTGTACTTATATAAATAAGTTTATTGTTTTATCATAGGCCCACAAATATCTGTATGAATAAATTATAGGTGTCCAGTGGAATGAAAATCAACTTTATTATGCATGGAGTTTTTAATTTCTCCTTTTTAACAAATTTCACAACACCAGTCTCTTCTTCTTATCATATTAGTAACACCACAGACACTGAATCATTTTGATAGATTTCTCATGTTTATCTAATAAATATACTACCATACATTTATGGAATACATTTTTTTAATCCATAATGCTTATGTAACATGAATTCTATACTTTACTAACTTGAGACAATTTTTTATTGTTATTATGTACTTTTATAAAAACATTTCCATATTACTCTCTTAAAACACCAAAATCATCTTTTATAAAAACAACATTATTAAATTCATCATAAATTTCTGAAATGCTCAAAAAGTTATGTTTCAACCCATCAACAAACAATAATTTCATGGATTTAAACTTCTCTTCCCTAATAATTATAGATCCAACACATTTGATTCTAAGAGATTCATCATTTCCAGATGTCACTATTCCTTCTTTGAAATCTTTCACATTCTTAAAAAAATTTAAATCTTATTTCATAAGAGAGGAAAACCCACTAACCAAAATCTATTGTTGATCACTTTTTTTATATTTGACAGTGGATTTTATAACAATATATTTTTCTTCCCTTTTTCATTCTTCACATTAACCTTTTGAGAAATGTTATAAACATTTTTTTTCATTTGTAACAAAACTTGACACCATTTTATAAGATTTATAGGTTCTTCACATATTTTAAAAATAGTTTCCAAAGGTAGTAATATATTTCAAACTTTCAAAATATCTTTATCAGATATATCCCTTTGAGATTATTAAATACCCATCAAACTTTTATTTTCACAACTCATGGGATAATTGTAATGTTTTTTGTTTAACCATTACATATTTTCATTATTCTCAAATCCTATAAAATACTAGTAATAGCCATAAAAATGATATTTAAATCTCTTACTTCTATACTATTTCGAATTGTGGACATGTTTCACAGAAACATTCTTATCTTTCACATATGAATATTACTAAGTCTTCAAATTTTTTTTTATCACCTAGAATCTTCTTCTTTAGTTTGGATTTATTTACAACATTTTCAAAATAAGAAATGGTTGAAACCATTATTTTAGAATCAGAGGCTTTAAAAACAATTAAATTTCCAAAATCGTTGGTTTTATCAAGATACATGATATTATCAGCCTTATTCTTCTTAATAGAATTATAAATTACCTTTCCTATAATTATAGGTAATTTTTTTAGATATTTCTCAGGTTCACACAATCAATAAATTAACCAAAAAATTTAGATAGAGTTCTTGAAACTTGCAACTCCTTACTCAGTTTTAGAAATACTTTTTATAAAAATGCCAACTATTCTTCCGTTGATTTAAAATTTACTTCAAGATGTTCATTACAAACCTTTTCCTTCTCAATAGACTTATTACTACAATTAAACTCTTTAATCAATATTTATTTCTATTCAGGAAGAAACTCATGATTGTTTTCTATAGGAATTTTCTTCTTAAACATTATGATATATCTTTCAAGTATTAAAATATTACCGAGACATCCTTTCAATCCTATCTTAAAGTGAAACTATAAATTCATCTCTTCTTCTTTATAACTACTAATTCCAAAAACTTCATCTCTAACTATTGAAAAAAATAAATTTTCTACATCAATATTAATAAACTTCTCAGCTTCAACTTCAATATCTTCATCTTCATCATCTGTACACAAAAATATTCACTTTTTTGTTTTGGAGAATATTTTTATTTTCACTTGGTATAATAATTTTATTTATAACTCAGTTATATCTTCTTGAAATTATATTATATTCATCACTATTTTCATCATTCCCTTTTAGAAGACAATTCATAAACAATTTCCAAAAGGATACACATTCAAAAAAAATTAGTGGTAGCATCCATTTATAATTTTGTATACCTCTTTTCACAATTTTACAAAACAAGGATAAAAAATCATCAAGATTATTATATACCTCATTTCCAGATTCAGAATCAACACATTCTTCTTCTTCAAGAATATCTTAATAATTTCCTTCCTTAACAGTCGTGAAGGAAATTTCAAGAACAATTTATGTTAAATTTTTCCCTCTAATTTCCTATGTTATGAGAGTACTATGAAGGTCATCCAAATAGAGAGTTTCAGGATCTATATATTTAAATATGAAACATTAGAATCAAACTGATTAGGAAGAATTCATAAGATATTTTCAACAATAGTTGTGTCTTAACACTTCTCACCAATAAATATTTTGGTTATAATAATATCATTCATCCTTGTAAATAATCCACAATTATATTTATAGTTATACATTTTATGATCATCATACTTGAGTCTCCAGATTGGTAACTTTTCCTTCTTCACCTTTATATTTCCTTCATAAATGTTTTTAAAATTTTCCAAAATAACTTTATCAATTGAAACTCTATTTCCTTTAAGTAATTAAGTTTCATAAAGTTATGAGGGTAAAACATTATTATCTGTTCCGTCATTCTCTATATTCTTCTTTACCACAAATGCAAGATTATCATTTTCTATATGAGGAGGAAATCCATCTATAGTGGCTTCAAAACCTAATATCCAAGATAAATAATATATGTAAACATTCTATATTTCTAGATATGATAGTTATTCCCTTAAAAAAATTGAGTTCCCCATATGTTTCACATAATTCAAATTTTCTATAACAAATTCTCTTCAAAAACATTATCAAAGTGTAAAAGAAGGGAATCGTACCTCTAATACCACTTAAAAAGGGCCAAATAAGATAAATGTATCACTGAGTGGGGGAGGAGGTGAATTAGTGATATATTTTTAATTTTTTTATCCTTCTCATATAAAAACCTTCACCTCCTATTAAATAACTATCACTTCTCTGAAAAAAATATTCACACATCCATAGGAATCAAATTATTTATAATGTACACTACTTAAAAAGAGTAGATAGTTCTTGGAATGGTTTGGAAAGAATATAATACCATACAATCCACTTGAAAATAATCCTTTTGTGTGGATACAATGAGTAGAAAATACCCTTACAGTTGTGTAACTCTATGATCAGTACAAAAGTTCACGTGCTTCTTTTGGAAAAAATGATGTAAAATAAGTTGGTGTAACAAGATATGAAACCATTACCAATTGGTTTAAAATATTTCACTATACTTCTTGAAACAATACTCTCTTATAATTCTTCAAAACACAATTCTTTCAATTTTCTACCCAATATTAGGGAGAAAAATCTATTCTGGAATTCATTTGAAAACCCAGTCTGATTCTTCTGTCCTGAAAATGATTCTTCTCTTCTTCTTATCTTGAACCTATTCATCCTTCATTTTCTCAGTCCAGAAACTAGGTGGTATGATGTCTCATTATGATCTATAAAATTATGACTGTAAAATATTTCTTATTCTTCTTGTATCTGGAGATGTTTCTTTGGAAAAATTTATCTTGAAACCATCTTTTCTCATCTCAAAACCTTAGCTCTCTCTCTCCCCCCACATGTAAACAATGTTTTCGTTATCAAAAATTATATTTCACATACTTATATTTATAAGAGAGCTAGAAGTGGAATGTGAGGGGAACAAAATTAACTTTACCACTCACCCAAATTTTCATAAACTCAAATTTTAATTTCATTTCAACGTCATATTTGACACTTTCAATGCTTATCAACTCTTCTTGATTCTTCTCATAACATCTTAAATGTTATTAAAACTTCAACATCCTTTAAACTTAAAAACCATTATTTAGTTGGGTAAAGTTTATCATTCCCATATAATTTTTCATAACAATTTTCTTGAACCACTTAAGAAAATGTAAGGTTGGTAAATTACCATTCTGATCATCTATAACGACTGAACATTTACAAAATGAATATTTTTCATTCCAAAGCACTGTTCCAACTGAAACATATCCGTCATAATCATTTCTTCAACTTGAATATACTTCAAATTCTTCCCATAAACATCATTTTAACTTATAATGATTGCAAACCCCCTTTGAAAACACCTTTTAAAGAATATTGAAAATAATTCCATGTTTAATTAGTTAATACTTAGTTGGACTATTTCTAATGACTTTCAGCTACTGATGACTTATTGGTGTCCGCCTATGTCTAATGAATCATTATTTGATTTCCTCTAATGGTTCGACATCACTCCTTTTTTATGACTCTTGACCGAATTGAATACCACATTTCTTTTTTCTTGAACCATTGAAAAAAAACATGTTCTAAACTTTCATCCCGATGAAAATGGATGAATACATTATTGAACATCATCAGTCTCTGATCTGATTTCTCATTAGTCCCAACAACTCTAATAAAACTGCTCTGCCTCCGATAGAACTTTTCATCCAATGGAATAGTGGCACACCACATTCTATTAACTGATGTCCGAAACAAATACTTTCTATACAACTAAATAACGATCCTTCATATTTTTTTATTCAGTGGACTAGACAGTCCGATGGATTGGCTCATCCGATGGATTGATCAATCAGTGCTTCAACAAAATCTATCACTTCATCAAACTTGAACATCCATTCTCCAAACAATTTGTTCATTTCTTGATCCTCACACCAATTACCAACGACCGAAAGAATTACAAATCATATAATTTGTTATTTCATTAACTTCTTCTTAGATCATGACTTCTTTATGATGTTGAGAACATTAGGATTGACATAGAATTGTCTATATTTACAAAACATTTTCTCCTCCTTTATTTCATAAATATTTGATGAGAAGTTTTTATTAACTCGTGATGTTGTAAACTTATATAATAGAAATTCATCGTCAGATTTGGTATTAAGATATTCATACTTTGATAAACTTGTTCATTTCGATAAAAAACTTAATTCCAAAAAAATGTGATTTTGACAACCCTTTTACCCAGAAATCATTTCCAGAACATAAAATTGAAGTCGATGAAATTTCATAATAAATTTGCATTTGATATTCTGAGTCTAGTACCTTCTCTATTTGATCATCAAAACGTACAAAGTAAAATGTTTTTTGTAACAAAAAAAATACAAAACTATAATCAACCCCATCATTCAGCTTCTAAAATATAGTTCCACCCAACTTGGTCCTAACAGAAAAGATGCCTTTTGAATCAAGCATAAGAAACCTCCTACCATGATCATGAGATGACTAAAAGATAGCCTCAAAGGGCCACCTCTTATGGCGTAATCCATAGTCATATCCTTTGACCCATTAGTAGGATGATATTCCCTCATGATGTGACATGAGGGAGATTTCCCAAATGTCTCGAAGGCCTTCATTTTTAATGATTTTTTGATAACCCACCTTTCAAGGGATGAGGGGTAACCCTTAAAGGCCCATAGGCTTAGAGATTACATGTCTTCTAGGATTAATAGGAATTACATAACCCAAAGGTCATATGGAATTCAACTAGACTATAACTACAAAGAACATCCCCTCCCCAGCATCTACATCGTGATGGCAGCTCTCCACCTTCACATGATCATCTAGACAGGCTTCTCGTGCAAGAAAATGCTGGTCCCAATGGCATAGCCATACCCTCTCATTCTTCCAAATCCATTGGTTCTTCTCTGGTGAGTGCGCCTATTCTGAATCCTCATCAGGAGATGCTCCTTTTTTGTAGAGTCTGTCTGGGAACTGCACTGATCATGTGGCCTGAAGGCCTTGAGGTTCCCAAAAGGCTTTTGAGGTGGCCTGAAGGCCTTAAAGGTGCCCCAAAAGCCTACTAATGTGAATTCCTAGGTGGCACGGAGGCCTTATGGACTCCAAGCCCAAACTAGTGGCCTAAGGTGAATAGTTCCAGCTACTACAATACCGAATAGTACCTTCTACATTGCTTACTATAGTGCCACATAGTATTGCTACAATACCTACTACATGAAGGTTCCGGGTGCAGCAGATGCATGGTTGGGACGACAGCCAATTTTTATTTTCACCATGATCAATGATTATTTCGGGATAAATAAAACGATAAACACCAGTCTCCATAGAATATAACCAAATATTTAGATAAAGAAAAAAGGCCTCTAAAATTTTAGAGAGGATCTTGCATATTATTGTTATAATTAATTTCATTAAAAAAATATACCTGTGTCTTTGGTATTTTTCTTTTTTGATGACGTTGATAATGAGGATTTAACCTTCCGTATTATCTTGTTGCTATTGTAAGTATCCAAACTAGAATCCATCAAGTGGTGCTCCACATGTGCTCTGATGGTCTCTGATCTACACCACTCATTCTTCGAGTGTTATAGCGGCAAAGCGAGTGTCTTGTGTCAGTCGTTCTTGATCGCTTGTTCTATGGACTTGAAGAACATCTCTCATTCTTATGAGGGGAGATAACAGTATTTGAGAGAGAAATTTTTTTGGTCAACAATTCTCAATTCACTAGGCATGTGGTGTGGTGTATGACACAATAGGGGTACTTGCCTATTTATATACATGGAATTTCAGTAATAATTTTTAATTGTATAACAACAATTAAATACATTCATGAAATTAGAGAAAAGTCATGCATTTAATAATAATACCGCGTCATTATTTATAGTGTTCCAACTTGCACAAGATAGTATTATAAATAAACTTCAGCATCACAAAATAATAGCAGTGTTATTTTAACTTATGATAACTTGTTAAATAATTATTTACCATCTTGCAAGTAATTATTTTACTACCAGACCAACCTTGGTCTGCTCAAAGTCCACTTCAATTTATTGAACAACCGAATAAATAAATAAATAATTTATTTTCTTAATTAAATATTTTATTTACAAACTAGTATATAAATATTTATTAAATGTTCAATAAAATAAATAAATATATTTTATTTAATTTATGCGATCATCTTGACTTGAATAAAATTATTCCACAGTTTTGAGAATAATATTTATTTCATTAATTAAATTCAAATATAATTTAACCGAGACCACCATAAACACTTAGTGTGTGACCCTCTATGATTTTTTCTCATTGGCATTAAGCATGAATTACTAAATTCCAAGAGTACTGTCTAGTAATGGGTCAAGGCAGCCAAGAGAAAGAATATAAAGTCTCAAAAATAACATCCACATATAAACATTCACTGTGTAATATAATCCCTTTATTGCAATATATAATCAAGCAAGTTTCATGATTGTGTCATCAACTTTTATGCTTGATACTTCGTTATTTGACTACCAGAAATTAAATCGTCATTACACCATGGCCATGGAATTTTGCACAATGGTTCTATTTCTATCAAAGGGATGAGATATCAACTTCCATAAATGGAAGGGACAAATCCTTCCTCGACTTATCCATTAATAACATTCCACTCATGACACTCCCAATGTTACCCAATTCCCGCCAACTGTATGCATGATGAATTTCATTAGTAAATCAAAGTGCATAAGTCATGACACGTATTAATGATAATCTTAAAGTATAAGGATTATTACCCACTCTTGCAGATAGAAATATCTGAGGAAACCAAAACATGCGGAATTATTACTAGTAGGTATGTTCTCATAATCTCTTATCTTTGAGATTACCAAGTGCGAACTTGATGAGAGGAAGTCTCATCTGCTAAAGAGTACTTACACCTAAAGGTACATATGCTATGTGTCCCATCATTGCATGTCAACCAACTGTGAAACTATATTTAAGAATATTATTATAGCATTTCAAGGTTCTCATCATAGCGGGGAACTGCCATGACCTTATCAATGCAACAAATACTCTTGGGCATTATTAAATTATAGTCATGTAGAACAATGAACAATATGTAATAATACATTAAATATTCAGGCAATAAAAGTAAAACCACTTAGTTCTTGGACACCAACTCTTAAAAACTCTCACTTGGACTAGAGCCAACTGCCTACGACTTTCAGTCTTCTAGACCTCACAGGATGATCATGTTTCTACTGAGTGAGTGATTTAGTCAAGGGGTCTGCCATGTTGACTTCAGTGGTAATACTACTCACTCCAAATTCAACTCTTTAAGAAAAATCTTTCAAGAGATGATACTTATGAAGTATGTGCTCCCTCCACTGATGAGATCTTGGATCTTTTGAGAGAGACACTGTTGTAGTATTATCGTGGTACTATGTGATGGGATCTTTACTGCTAGGTATCACATCTAGCTCCTAGACGAAGCTCAGCATCCAAACTGCTTCTTTAGCTACCTCAAAAACTACTATATAAATTGACTCTTCTGTAGAATCTGCGGCTACACTCTGCATTGATATATTTTAGCTCACTACACCTCTATTCAATGTGAAGATATATCCCATTTAAAAAATCATTTTGTCTTGATCAATCTGGAAACTAGCATCTGCATATCCTCTGATGACTAGTTTCTCATCTGTTCTATAAACCAAGAACATATCCTTAGTATGAACTAGATACTTTAGGACAGTATTTACTACCATCTAATAGTGGTCACCTGGGTTAGCTTGATATCGGCCTACCACACTCAATGCATAAGCGACATCCAACCTAGTACATAGCATGACATACAGGGCTGACCCAATCGCTGATGTGTATGGAGTCTTTTAAATTATCTTTATTTCCTCATGTGTTTGAGGACACATTTTATTGGGATGATGAATTATATTTGATGTTGGAATCAATCCACTCTTATATTCTTCCATACCGAATATCTTCAGTATCTTATCAATGTATGTACTTTGACTTTGGCCCAGCAATCTATTGGATCTATCATGATGTATCTTGATCCCAAGAATATATGATACCTCGCCCAATTATTTCATGTATAATCATTGATTCAACCATTCCATAATATCCTAAAGGACTGATATCTCACTTCCAATGAGTAATATGTTATTAACATATACTATTATGAAAAGGACTCCACTCCCACTAAACAATTTGTATACACAA
Organism: Viscum album; assembly: GCA_963277665.1. Taxonomy (NCBI): domain Eukaryota; kingdom Viridiplantae; phylum Streptophyta; class Magnoliopsida; order Santalales; family Viscaceae; genus Viscum; species Viscum album. The sequence continues at coordinate 994,250,071 of OY728136.1, read as the reverse complement.
GGATCACATTCTTTTTTTTTATAAAACCAAATTCTTTTACGGATTCATCAAAAATGAATGTTCTATGACTTGAATTCTTGCATTAATCCATAAATGGATTTCTGAAACTTGCATACCTTTTTTGGTATCCTTTGGAGTCATAAACCCTTCAGGTTGGGTCATGTAGACAACTTCCAGATGTTTCACATTAAGCAATGATGTTTTGACATCCATTTTTCAAAACTCATAGTCATGGTAAGCCACAATAGCAAGTAGAATTTTGATGGATTTCAGCATTGAAACCGGTGAGAAGGTTTCATCGTAGTAAATTCCTTGACGCTGTTTAAAACATTTTGCAACTAGTCATGCCTTATAGGTATTGACTTGTCCTTCTATGTCCAGTTTCATCTTGAATAACCATTTACAATGAAAAAGATTTACAAAAATTGGAGGATCTACCAAAATCTAGACTTGTTTTTGGTACATGGAATCCATTTCAGAATTCGTTGCTTCTTGACACTTGGAAACGTATGTGCCACTTACTTCTTTATTGTAGGTTATAGGATCATTATTATCAACTAATAAGGAGTCACCATACTCTGTAACTAGAAAACCATATCTTTCCAGTTCTCTAACCTCTCTTGTACTCCTACGCAATACTTATTTCTCTGGAATATATTCTTCTTCCAAGGGGCTTTGTGGAATTTGTTCTTATACCAACTCTTGTGCACCTTGAGCCTTGACTTCATTCAAGTCTATCTCACTCCCACTATCTCTTTTGGAGATGTGCTCCCTCTCAAGGAATATGGCATGTATTACCCCTATAAAATTTTTTCTAAGGGGTTGAATATGTAATATACCCTTTTTTCCTTGGGGTATCCTATAAAGGTACAATTTCTGCCTCGAGGTGCGAGTTTATTACTGGAAGAGGCCTTAACAAATGATTCGCTACCCCACATATGTAAATTCGATAAAATGTCTTTTCCTCCAGTCCAGAACTAATATGTAATGTAATTTATCAATTTAGTTGGTACTTGGTTTAGTATGTGGGTCATTTTTTGTAACACATTTCCCCAAAAGGATAATGGAAGACTTGCATGAATCATCATTGATATCACCATGTCTAATAAGGTGCAGTTCCTCCTTTCACATACACCATTCCATTGAGGTTTGAAAGGTGGAGTGAGTTGGGATAGGATCCCAAACTCTTGTAAGTAATCAGTGAAGTCCTGATTAAGATATTCCCCACCTCGGTTTGAGTGGAGTTTCTTAATCTACTTACCAAGATGGTTTTCAAATTCATTCTTGTATTCTTTAAACTTATCAAAGGAATCCGACTTATACCTCATTAAGTAGATATATCCATATATACTAAAATCATACGTAAAAGTTATGAAGTATGAGTATCCACCCCCTGCTTCAACTGGAAATGGTCCACACGCATCGGTATGAACCAATTCAAGAAGCTCTTTATCCATTTCAACATTCCCACCAAATAGGGCTTTGGTCATTTTTCCTTGTAAACATGAATAACATACGAAAAGTGGTTTTAGTTCAAAAAAATCTAAATATATAACTTTATGTAACCTTTTCAAGAATTTTTCATTTACATAACCTAGCCAATGATTCCAAAGTTGGGTGTGGTATGATTCATGTGAAGTATCTTTGTCATCGATTTCCATTACTTGGTTTGTGTAATCCAACACATAAGGACCGTTGTATAAATGTGCCCTACCAAAACAAATGCTATCTTCAAAAAATAAGTAACATTTATTTCCAAACGTGAAAAAAATCCATCTTTATCTAGTTTGGATACATAAATTCTATTTTTGGTTACAAAAGGCACATAAAAAAACACTTTAACACCAATATAACCCTAGTTGGCAACATGATGTGGTAGTCTCTGACAACTAGAATAGCAAGTATGACTCAGTTAGTAGCTCGTAGACCTACCTTCCCTAGATCAAACTTCCTGAATCTACTTGGTTACTATATTTGGATACATATGTGAGCACCACAAGCTATATCTAATACCCAATTTGTAGAAATAGGTAGATTTCATTCAACAACAAGGGCACCTGAAGCTTCCCATTGCTTCATTGGTTGGGTGCAGTTCTTCTTCTAGTGGACCTTCTTTCCACATGCGAAACAAATAGCCTTCTGTTCTGTTGCCTCCCCTCTGATCTTCCTTTTCCTGGAAGGCTCTGAAGAAGCTTTGGTCTTAGAGATCTTCACATTCCCTTTACTCTTATTCACTATAGGGAAAGAAGGATTTTCATGCTTCATATCTTTGTCCACTTGGAGAAGGAGGATTAGAAGATCAAATAGAGACTTATCAATGTTGTTCATATTGAAATTGACAACAATGTTATAGAAGCTCTGAGGGAGTTATACAAGAATGAGATTGGTGCCCAGTTCATCGGAGAGTTTAAACCCTAGAACCTCTAGGAACTCAATATAGACAATGATCTTGACTACATAAGGCCCAGATGGGGCACCTTCTCCAAGATTAATCTGAAATAGTACCTTAGAGATCTCAATCCTTTCCTATCTTTCTCTCTCCTGGTAAAGACCATGGAGGTTCTCGAACATGCTATAAGCATCCATGTTTTCATGAGACTTCATGAGCTCACTAGACATTGATGATAACATAAAACATTGAACGTCGACCGAGTCATTCATATGTTTCTCATAAACCTTGAAATACTCACCACACACCTTATTGTCAGGCAGATCAGGTAATGTTGACTCCAACACGTAAGACTTCTGTTCATGGAATAGGATAACCCGACGACATCAAACCATTTTTGTAAGTTACAGCCGGTGAGGATGTTGTCTTTATACAAAATTAATCATTGGGATAGTGTGGTTGATGGGCTTTTAATTTTTTTTCTACAATTAAAATGGTAGATCACTGATACTTTCTTGATTACATTCTATGAGAAATAATAAATTTTATTAAGTCTCCCGTTATTTTATCAAGACCCAATGGCCCTCGCCATTGAACTTAGAAAGTAAAATTTCCATGACATTCTAGTGGAAAGGATCCATATTCCCCTTTACAAAACCCCAATAAGGGTTGTTCAAGCTATTAGAAGGTATTTAGGTATGTAGGTCTTTTCCAACTTTGGGCTTGCAGCTTCTTGATATGTTGAGTGGACTCCATAATCCTAAAATTGTAACGTTGGATTTCCTCAAATCTTGCCTCCAATATTACACCAATTATAGAAAGGGCTAATCATCATGATATAATATGGTTAAGTCAACATGAAATCTTTCATAATTGATTCCTGTATAAAAGTAAGTGTCCCAACAAAGGTTGGTCAAACATATAGTTTTATTGAGTTTTTACTTTAATGAAGTAATGGAAGGCTTGTTCTGACTTAATATTTTATTTAAGGGATTTTTATCTCTTATACATGAATTGATTATTATCATTATCACATAGTTGTTAATATTAATTGGAACTTACTTAACTGATTAACCATGCCTTGATGATATTTATTCATAAGTCTAGTTTATTTTAGTTCAATCTTGTATGATTGTTTAATTAATTAATTATGTGATCCTGACAACACATCCATAATGAAAAACCATGAAACTGAAAATAAAATAAAATAAAGTAAATGGCATGATCATGAGATTTTATAATGGTTAGTTTATCCAGTGGTTGATAAACTGACCTTGACCTAGGGGAGAAACAACATGAACCTTTTGGGTTCACGTTTACAGATTCCACCTATCGACCTCTGTATCTCCTGGGATTAGTTTCATCTCGGCTTCAGCTTAAACCGCCTCCACTAGTTTGAGAGTTCCATCCATTACATATGCCTTTTTTAACTCACATATAGGTTAGGGGTAAAAAGGGGTTTTACATAAAAGAAACCTTGGGCACGCATGCCCTACATATTAATGAGGAGAAGGCTCGCAGGCTAACAAATTTAATTTAAATAAATAAATTAAAAGAAACCATCCACATTCAATGATATTGATCAAGATAATGATCATCCATACAGGAAAAAATGTTTACACATAAATAAAACTATCATTAAATTCTTTAATCGTTGTCATTTAAGATAAATCACGCTCGAATAAATTAATTGTCACCTATAATTAATAAATCTTTTTATCTTAAATCCTTTTCTGAATTTCTATGATATTCTAATCCATAATAAATTTAATCAAATAAATTAATTTAAAATTATCTTTGTACATAACTTGTACCTTAGTGGAAACTCGATGAATTCCTATTCATAACTACCCAATGAGTAGAAATGAACATTATACAAATGATGAATTAAAAAAATATATATAAAACACATATCACGTGTTTTACCTCAGCTTTACGCCCACATGATGGTACACGTGTCAAGGGTTTGTATAATATAATAATAAATATTAATAAAACTGTGAAATTTGGATGAGTACATGATGTTTAGTTCTAACTACATGACATGTACTATTTTCACCGTCTATCCGAAGTAAAAACTTGGGGAAAAAACACGTGAGTGTAATTCAAAAATCATTGGAGTACTCTGCGTGTCCAGTGGACCACACTCCATATAGTTCCACATTAAACGGTCTCTATCCAGGAAAGTAGTGTATGGGGTACGAGGTCTAACCCTAACCCAAAGGGACTACATGTCGTGTCCATTGGGCCAGCGGGCATGTAATCTAGAAAACATGTGCCACCTATTCCTGGTCAACACACAATGTCATTTAAGACATAGAAAGACTCCAACACACAACTTGGTTTGGCGGACTGGTCCGATTCATTGAATCTGGACTACATGACGTGTACTGCCGAAAACACGCCCTGTGTTCTAGTGTTTTACGACCAGAAAGCTTTGGCACATCCAGACGAGATCCTGTATTTTATTTTAATCAAAATTAAAAGAAAATATCACCTTTGTAAGGTGAATGTTAAACAAAAGAGGAGGAATAGATCTCGAGATTCAGATTTGCAGAACGAATAACTTGAATTGAAACAACTAAATTATTAAATGTGTAATTCATCAAACAAATATTTAAATAATTATAATCTACGATGTAACATCTCTGATACCACTTGAAGGTTCCGAGAACTGTGGGAGCATGGTTGGGAAGACACCCAATTTGGATTTTTACCACGATCAATGATTATTCCATGATCAATAAAACGATGAACACAAGCCTCCACAGAATATATTCAAAGATTTAGATAATGAAAAAAGGCCCAGAAAAATTTAAAGAGGATCTTTCACATCATGTTTACAATTAATTTAATTAATTTCATAAAGAAAAATAATACTTGTTTCTTTGGTATTTTTCTTTTTCGATGATGTTGATCATCCGAATTGACCCTTCCGGATTATCTCATTGCGGTTGTAAGGATCCAAAATAGAATCCCTCTAGCGGTGATCCACATGTCCTTCGATGTCCTCTAATCAACACCGCTCATTCTTCGGGTGCTAGAACGGTGAAGCGAGTGTCTTCTATCGGTCGTTCTTGATTACCTGTTCTTTGTCCTTGAATAACTTCTCTCATTCTTGAGAAGGGGGAGAAGAGGATTCGAGAGAGAAATTTCTTAGATAAAAAATTCTCAATTCACCAGGCTTGTGGTGTGGTGTATGACACAACAGGGGTACTTGCCTATTTAAATACATGGAATTTTTGTTACAATATTTAATTGCATAGAAATAATTAAATACATTCCTGAACTTAGATAAAATCAATGCATTTAATAATAATACCGCGTCATTATTTATAGTGTACCAACTTGTTCAAAACAGAATTATAAATAAAATTCCACGTCAGAAAATAAAAACAGCATTATTTTAACTTGTGCCAACTAGTTAAATAGTTATTTACCATCTTGAAAATAGTTATTTTACTACTAGACCGACCTTGGGCCGCTCGAACTCACCTTCCATTTATTTAACACCCAAATAAATAAATAAATAATTTATTCTCTTAAATAAATATTTTATTTACAAAATAGTAAATAAATATTTTTTAAATGTTCAATAAAATAAATAAATATATTTTATATAATTTATGTGATCATTTTAGCTTGAAAAAAATTATTCCACAGTGTTGAGAATAATATTTATTTAATTAACTAAATTCAAATAGAATTTAACCGGGACCACCAAAAACACCTAGTTTTGACCCTCTATGATTCTTTATCGTTGGCATCAGGAAGGCTTACATAAAGTCCAAGAGTACTATCTGACAATGAGTTAAGGAACCCAAGACAAAGAACGTAATGTCACAACAATGACATCCACACATGAACACTCACTATATAATATAATCCCATTTTCACAATGTCTCATCAAGCAGGTTTCATGATTGTGTCATCAACTTTTATGCTTGATACGTCGTTCTTTGTCTACCTGAAATAAAATCATCATTACACCATGGCCTTGGAATTTCACACGATGGTTATTTTTCAATAAAAGGGCCAGGATATCTACTTCCATAAATGGAAGGGAAAAATCCTTCATTGACTTATCCATTAATAACATGCCACTCATGATGCACCCAACACCCCCTACTTCCCACCAACTGTCTGCATGACAGTTTCTGTCAGTAAATAAAAGTATATATTTCATGACACGTATTAATGATAATATTAAATTCTAAGGATCATTACACATGCTTGTAGATAGAAATATCCGATGACACCAAAACATGTGCAATTGCTATTAGCTGGTCTGTTCTCATAATCTCATATCATGGAGATTACCAAGTGAGAACTTCATGAAAGGAATTCTCACATTCTTACGAGTACTCGCACCTAACGGTATGCATGCTATGTGTCCCCTCATATAATTTCATCCAACCGATGAACTATATTTAAGAATATTCTTATAGCATTTCATGGTTCTCATCATTACGGGGAACTGTCATGACCTTATCAACGCAACAAATACTCTAGGACATTATTAAATTATAGTCATGTAGAACAATGAAAAATATGTAATAATACACTAAATATCCATGTAATCAATGTAATACCACTTGGTTCTAGGAAATAAACTCTTACACTATAGTAATGCAACAGTACCTGCTATAGTACTATTATAGTTCCAGGAATTATGCCTCCTCCCATGACAAGAGATTCATTTCTAAATGATATTAAATTGCATGGATTAATCCTGTTACATGACCTTAAACTGTGGCATCAAAATGCATGGGTTTTTTTGCATATCTATTAAATAGGTTATGTAGGACACATCTTTGAGTTTCAATCTAGACAATCATGAAATCCTGGAGTGACATCTTCTCTCCCAGTAACAAAACTCCCAGATCTGGCTCAACAGGGTGTTCAAATCCTAACATCAGTAAACCTAGGTGTGACATCTTCCCTCCTAGGTAAACACCTACCTGATCCATCTCCATCGGGAATTCTAATCCAATCACTTCAGATCCTCATCCATGGTTAATTTTGATACATTCACCTTGGATCCGCCTTCATAGGGAATTCAAATATATTCACTCTAAATCCCCCTCCATAGGGAATTATGATCCTTCAACCCAGGGGTTCCATTTTTCCTTGAAAGGGACACACCTCCATGATCTACCTCCAATGGGCATTCTAATAAAACATAACATTCCTAAAAGAAAATAAACCTATGAATATCCAATCCCACCAAGACATTAACCATATTCCTATCCCCAAGAGACATTAAACTTATGCCCTATTCTAGAATCACTACTCCATGCACTAAACATGGGATGACTTTGGTAAAATGCATGGTAGACATAAACCCAGGGTTTCATCTACCTCATGGAAAACATGGGATGCCTTGGGTTTCATGTCTAAGATTCTTCATATGATATTCCCCTCACTTTAAAAGGATAATAATTTAATGGTGAACAACACACCCAACATCCATAGATGCTCAAACATGCCTGACTTTTGTATATAAAACTGATCAAAGGTTGTTTCCCATATGAGATAAAAGTATCATAATTAGTCTATGTTTATAGAAATATGGAAATTAAAATGTGTTCCATGAACATAACTTTATCTAAGAGGGATAGCCGATCTAGGAAACAATCTCCAAGGTGAAATCAATGAAAGGAGGAATTGGCATACTATCATCCTATTTTGATCAAGGTGAAAACATCACCAACAATGGTGATGAAGGCTGCCTGCCTTTAGAAATTGAGAATGTGGGGAAAGAAGAACAAGTTTCCAAGAAAATGTGAGCCTCAAATGAAAATGATTTAGAAAAAAATAATGTTATCATATTATTAAAAATAATCCATTCTTATTCTTATTAATTAAAAAATGTAAAAATCTATAATCACATCACACATCACCCGAGGTTGTGAGAAATGGTGAGGTTTTATCTTGTAGTATACACTACTTGATTAAACCTCTTTACCATGTTTGTGAAAAGGTATCAAATGATACTAAAATATCAATCCACCCATAAATTACCTAATAAAATTCAAATAATGTTTTGTTATTCCTAATATATTCAATATTTTCCACTCACATATCAATAATATCTTGATACTCACAACTCAGACTAGCATATCTCATCATATATGAGATAAACCATGTATAGGGAGTGATGTTATTATAAAATAAGGTATTAAATAAATAATAATAGTTACATAATTTAACACATTCACAGTAAGACAACTATCTAGCTATGGAATGAAAAACAAAATTAACAGAAGAAGTTTTATTCATTGAAATATAAACTCAAGCATTAGAAATGGATACTACTTTCCCTTAATAATATCCAATATTTTATACCCCTCTATTTAATATGTAAAATAAAATAAAAATAATAATTAAAACACCAAATAATAGTTACAAGAGAAAGGAATAAAAATGAAATCTCAAATACTTGATGCCCCTTCTTTAGACTCCTGCTCATTTGTTGATTATTCCCTTCTTCATTCCATTCAACCCCACAATATTATCTATATTTTTTTTGTATTTTAATATCCTACCCAACATCTCAAGATTATTATATATTCATTCTTTTAATTCTATCCTTCATGACATGACACCCTTCACCACAATGTGATACATTTTATAAATCTGAAGTCTATGGAGTGACATTATACATTATGAAATGTTCATATTTAATAACTGATATAGTGACCTAAGGAATTTAAAAAAATTATTATAATATTTTAAACATAAATATCCATTAATATAAAAACAAGGATTGAAAAGTTCAAGTGTGTCTAGAAGACTAGGTTCATAAAAAACCAAAGTGAGAATAAAATAAAATGACTTTATTTTATTCTTCATAATAAGATCCTAAATTCATTTGATCACCTAAAACTAAATGATATAACCTAGTGAAAACATAGAAAAAAGGTGATATAAAAACCCTAGTAAGGGAATAACATTATAAGAAAACATAATATGTGAGTAAAAAATTATAAAATGATATCATTAAAGAAAGTTATCATGAGTAATGAAATTGGAGAATAACATAATGTACAGAATATCATAAGATTATGAAATCATATAAAATATGGAAGAAACATATAACATGATATAAAAATGAGTTAAGTCTAACTTCCTAGACAAAATCACATTGTGGAAAAAGTTACATAATGGATTATGTTTACCCCTAACCCCGTACATGACACCTCATGAAACTAAAGCTTTACCTAATGTATTATAGTGCTACATGGGTGAACTTATTATAACATGTTCATGATTATGTATTACACAAAAATAAATAAATCATAATGCATAAACATAAAAATTACCTATAGAAATAAATTGGTTTAATTATATTGTCTCATATCAAAATCAAATGAAATTTTGTACTGAAGGCATTTAAGAGATGAATATAAGGCATATGTTACCCCATCAACGTAAGGGATAATAAGATAGGTATGTATGTGATATATATATATATATATATATACATAATTTAGATGTAACACATATAATAAAATGTTGTGTTTGATGAAAATGACTTTAAATATTACACAGGGAATTTCTTGAGGAATATACACCTTTCACTTTGAAATCACATATTAAAAATAAAAAAATTTCAAAAATATTATAGGAATATTTTGATTAAAAAAATTCATGGAAATTTGTAATGGAATATTAAAATATTTTAGTGTTAATGATGCTATAAAATTTTATATATTTCATATAACTTCAAAAATACTCATTTTACATTGTTGTAAATAGGTTACAAAGCACCTCCTTTGGAAAATGACAAGAAGATTCATTTAAAACCATTTAAAAAAAGTAAAATATCAGTTAAAATATATTTAATAAAGATTTTTTATAATGTTAAAAACATCTAAGATAATATTTGTAGAAAAAATTGATATGGAAGGAGAAAGAATTTTGACCGAAGAGAGAAATAAATCCATAATTTATTAGAAACATTCTCTCAATATATTTAAGTACCTAAGAGAGTAAAATTGTAATGTCCTGGATCCGAGTGCCACAAAACGGGTTCCCCAAACCCGGTTGGTCAAATAACCTCAATCACATTTCCCCAAATGCCCGAGGCTTCCAACTATCAGTGAGGGCCTAGGTATAATAGTGGGGAAACTATTCCATCATTTGTCAAGGTGTAGTGCTGCAGATAAAATACAAACATACAAAAGAGGAAGCAGTAATCCATACAAAGATAAATTGGAAATCAATAAAGAAGTAAAATATGACAATAGTCATACATATATGATGATGCAATATGTCCCTAAGTCTACAAAAGCAACCAAAACATAATACACTACAATCAAATATAATACAATACTAGGTAAAAGTACAACAAAAAAACCAAAACAGTTTGCAGGAACGCAGAAGCATCACGAGCCTATGCGCGGTCCCATGCTCTTATAATCCTCTGCAACAATTAGGTACCTATACAGGGTCCCTTGACCTTATAAAAACATATAGAAATATAATATGTTTAGGCCCAAGACAAGACCCAAATATGGAGTGAGAAATAAATCCTAGTAGGAAAGCACCAAAGGCCCATGCCCAACTGTCAGTGAAAATGTGAAACAGAAGTGTGAAACAATAAAATGCAGCAAACTAGTAAGTACTCAAACGTAACTATCACTATCAGTTTCATTTCCATTTTAATATTCATTTAACAATTCCTATCCTGTTCTTTATCTTGGAAAGTATATCCAATGAAAATCACTACATTGAATATTCTAAATAGTCACGTCCTCAGACATGGAAAACCGTACCCTCGGGTAATCAGAATCAAAACCCTCAGGTGATTTCTCTCAGGATAAATGAATATTTCCCTCAGGAACATGAGATATTTCCCTTAGTCCTAGAAGGTACTTCCCATAGGCATAATAAAACGTTTCCCTCAGGCTAAATAGAGACATTCCCTTAGGCTAAACAAAACACTTCCCTCAGGCTAAACAAAACCCTGCCCTCAAGCTAAACAGGTAACCGGGACGATACCAACACATAATAAAGAAGTTTATATAAATTTTATCTCAAGAAAACTCAAAAAATAATATAATCACGACATACCCTCGGTTATCCTGGCCAAACAACTAATCAAAGGAACACATCCACGGGGTGGACTTGGATGAAAGCATTGATCCCAAACAACAGTTTCTAATTATACATTTAGATTTACTATTCATTTATAGGCATCATTTCAATCAAGGCCTCATCCATACGATACCCGAAACATGGGTTCATAGAAAAAATGCTCACAAATTCCACTCAACAGTTGGAAATAAACACCAGACCACATACCTCGATCGCCTCAAATCGATATACGTGAACGACGTCTTCCAAAACAACTGATAATGGCAATGATCTGGGATAAATGTTTGTTCATTCATATGTAAATAACTTCTACTTGGGAAATAATTGGTAATAATCGCTCAAAGTGAAGGAAGGTATTACCCTCACGGTTCAAACAAGATTGACAGCGGAAGAAACAGATTCCCGGCCTGTGATCGGGAGATCCATGAAACTCCGACCTCTCCTCCCGAGCTCCAAACTAGCTTACTACCTATTTTAAGAAAAAAACATGACTACACAGCATGAACATTCTATTAAATGGTGTATACATTAAATTGTTTAACTATTCCACTGGTGGCCATTTTCTACCACCTCACTGTTCATCTATCAACATGAATACACAACGTGTATTTCTGGGTACACGATGTTTAGTGTCTCTCCACTGGCGGCTACTCCCACCACCTTACTGTTAACCTATCCACTGATGACACGACATTTATATACTAAGTACATGATGTGTAGTCAGGTTTTACACCCTTCTTCACCAACAGGACTACACGCCCTGTATACTCATCCCACATGGCCAAAGTACACGGTGTGTTCAAATGTACACAGTGTGTACCCAAAAATTTTGGGATTTTCCACCATTTTCTTTATTTTCTAAAAAACACTTAAGGAAAAATGAAAATAAGAAACCCATTCCTCAATAATACGAACTGGGTTCTTACAAACTTCCCCCCTTAAAGAAATTCGTCCCCGAATTTCCCTTACATGGGTGGTGAAGATAATGTCGTGAACAACTCTGGCCACTAAGCTCGTACGTCGGTCTCTCGCACCCAGGTTTTGTCCTGCACTCTTCCATGCTACCATAACACCCATACGAGAGGAACTGACCGGACTAAGAGAACATTCATGCTCCTATCAACAATAACAATCAGATTATTCTCAAAGGATGTATAGACCTGAAGTTCAGCCTCCTCAGGCTGAGAAATGTGAGATGGGTCTAAGTGATAACAGCGCTGCTGAGATACATGGAAGACGTCATGCATGGTCGGATACCTCTGTGGTAACTGTAATCGATAGGCAACCATCCCGACTCTCTAAGGAATCTCAAATGACCCCACATACCTCGGTGAATGTTCACCCTGTCTCTTGATCCGCCTGTGTCCCAACCTCAATGAAAAACACAAGAAAACGTGATCCCCAACCACGTAATCCAATGGTCGTATGCGGCAATCAGCATAAGATTTATGACGAGACTATGTAGTAGCCATCAACTTTTAAATCAATTGGACCTTCTCTGAAGTCTCCTACACGATACGTGGTCCCAGTAAAGCTGCCTCACCGGCCTCCAACCAGCACAGGGGTGGTTTTCATGGAATACAATATAAAGCCTCATTAGGTGACATCTCAATAGTTTCCTGAACAATATTATTGTAGGAAAAGTTGACCAGGGGTATGTGCCACTCCCAAGATCCCCCAAAGTCCAGGACGCATGCGTGAAACATGTCCTCAAGCACCTGTATCTTACACTCTGACTAGCCATCGGTCTGAGGGTGGTAAGCTGTGCTCAAAATCACCTGTCTACTGAGTGCCCTCAAAAAACTCTGCCAGAAATGAGATGTAAAATGGGAATCCCTATATAAAATGATAGAACGAGGGACCCCATGAAGACACACTACCTCTCAGATACACAAATTCTCAATCTCATCAACACCGAAGGTCACCTTCATCGAAAAAACGTGAGCTACCTTCATAAGTCTCTCCACAACAACCGATACGGTATCATTACCTTGAGGTGACCTCGACAACCCGGTCACGAAGTCCATCGCAACATCTTCCCATTTACACTCCGTAATGGGTAACTATTTGTAACCATCTTGCTAGCCTCTGATGCTCCACCTTCACCTGATGACATGTGATACATCTCTTAACAAAACCTGCTACCTCTATTTTCATACTCGGCCACCAATACTGATGCCTCAAGTCCCGATACATTTTGTTAACTCCGGGATGCACTTCCCAAGATGAAGCATGAAACTCCCTCATCAACTCCTCTCATATATCCCCCAGAACCCACACTCATCCATGGATACACATTACCTCATCATCGCTTATCGTCCAACCAGGACGAGGGTCCTCACTTTCCAAATATTCCCATAGAACTAGGACTTATGAATATGATAGATGTCTCATCTTCACTCTATCCCGGAGGTTAGAATTCACAGCTAAGGATGAAAGATAGGGTTGTCCCTAACTATTGTGCACCTCCAAATGTATCTCAGAGAACAAATCCATTAGCTGCCACTCACCACTGGCCTCCTGCACTACATGTATCTAAGTCCTCCTACTTAGTGCATTGGCTACTAAGTTACCATTACCAGGTGTATAGGAAATCTCAATATCAAAGTACTAAAGGTATTCAACCCACCTTCACTGTCTCAAATTTAGGTCACACTGGGTAAATATGTATTTCAGACTTTTTTGGTCCTTGAACACCACAAAATGTTCTCCCAAGAGATAATGTCTCTAAAAATGCAACGCATGAACAAATGCAGCCAACTCGAGATCATGCATATGGTGATTCTTCTCATGTGGCCTCAACTGCCAAGACCTGTATGCAAAAACTCGATTGCCCTGAATCAACACTAATCCCAGCCCAATACCTGATGCATCATAGTAAACTGTATAGATCTTCCCTTTCTCTAGAATTATCAGGACTGGTGCTGATGTCAACCATCCCTTTAGCTCCTGAAAGGCTGTCTCGAAAGCTTTTGACCAAACGAACTTCATAACCTTATTAGTCAAACACATCAACGGTGATGCTAAGCAAGAGAAGTCCAGAATGAAGCACCTATAGTAACCAACCAGCCCCAATAAAGTCCGTATCTCAAACATGTTCTTAGGCTGCTCCAAGGAAACTACTGGTCTCTCTTTCTATGTATCAACTACAACTCCTGACTCTAAGATAATATGACCTAGGAAGTCAATCTGGTCTATCCAAAAGTGGAACATTGAATGATTATCATATAACTCAAGCTCTCTTAGTGTACTTAACACGATCTCAAGATGGGTGTAATGGTCGTGTCGAGTGTGAGAGTATACCAAGATGTTTTCCATGAAGACTACAACAAAGAATACAGATATGAATGGAACACATGATTCATCAGAGCCATGAAAACTGATGGCGTTTTCGTGAGTCCGAACATCATGACCAGGTACTTTTATAGACCATATCTGCTCCAAAAAGTTATAAGCGGTATGTCCGATGGTATAACGCGTAACTGATGATATCCAGATCTCAAGTCGATTTTAGAGAACATTCATTCTCCTCAAAGTTGATCCAAAAGATAATCAATCCTAAGCAAGGGATATCAGTTCTTAATCGTCAATTTGTTCTGCTTCTGATAATCCACACAGAGTTTGAGGGTACCATCCGCCTTCTTCGTAAACAGGACAGGAAAACCCCAAGGAGAAGTACTGGGTCTGATGAAAACCTTTGTATGTTACTCCTCTAACTGTTTCTTGAGCTCTGAAAACTCTGGTGTAGCCATTATATAATGAAGAATGGACACTGGTGCCACCCCTAGTATAATCACAATAGTGAAATCCACCTCTCACTATAGAGGTAGACCGGAAAATTTGTTCGGGAAGACATCCCTTAAATTATCAACCACTGGAGGGAAATCCTTCTGAAAAGTTCCCTAGTTATCCAAATACAAACTCGCAATATGGGATGTCACTCCACCTCACCCACGATGCTCGGGTCTAGCTTGACTTGCCTGAACATCCCATTAACCCTTGTATAGAAACTCTCCACCCTATGGTGACATAAAATTCACCCTATGACGATATGAATCTACAAAGGCTTGAAAGGGTACCAACCAGTCCATCCTGAGTATGACATCATAGCTCATCATCTCTAAGACATAGTGGTCCCATAGAAAGTGACACCCACAAACCTCAAGGGGGCACTCCCTTCACTGATGCACAACTTTTGTTCTAGTTCCCAACGGAGTGTCTAGCGTCATAACATCAGAAGAAGAATAAACAAAGAGCCCAAGGCTCTCCACAACATGCACAAATATAAAGATATGTGTAGCACAAGTATAAAAAATTATTGAAGATAAAACTGAAGAAACCAGAATAGTACCTATGACAGTAGAGGGTTAGGGATCCTGCTCTTGTTGGGTATTTTGCACTACATATGCCTGCACAGTGTCATGGACCAGTGACAAAGCCTGAATACCCTGTGTTGACCCACCTTGCTGTCTCTGAGATCCTGGTGTCTGGATACCACGGTGATGTCCACTACATCGGCCTGAACATCCCGACGTATTCCAATTCCCTGACTGGTATGAAGCTTCTGGTCCTGCTCTCGCATGTGGAGTCTGCACAAAACCCCTCTCACTAGACACTAGTGGAAACTCCCTACAAAAACGATGCAGATGAACCATCTTGCCACAAGCTCAACACTCCACTGGGTAACATGGACACTGAGGTCACTTGTGCCCCTTTTTACCACACTGGTAGAATATTACCTAGCCACCTGAAGAATGTTTTTGGAATGTACTACCACTGTGAGATAAATCCATTTGCCTCTTCTAATTACCTATAGAAATAGTACTAGAAACTAGTGTCGAACCACCCTAGCCTGTACCACTAGATTTTTGTAGGTTCCACTAAGTTATTCGTGCCTGTTTTACAATAGCGTGCACGGTATGAAACCTGAAAACATTTACTAGAGATCAGATGTCATGTCTAAGACCATCCATAAAGCATTTAGCTCTCAACGTCTTATCACCCACTAGAACAGGTGAAAAAAGCTATAGCTCGGTGAAGAGGGAAGAATAATCCATCACATAAATGGAGCCCCACTGCAGATTCATGAACTCTCGAGCTCGATCTACCCTAATCGTCTCTAGAAAGAAAAAGTCACAGATGACTACCTAAAAATATTCCCACGCCATGTCTCGGTGATGCTCAGTCGGGGTGGTAACATCCCACCATCTCTTGACGGAATCACGTAGCATGTAAGTAGCGAGCTTGACCCTCCTCCCAGGAGGCGTCTCCAGATGCTCGAAAATTGTCTGCATCGAATCCAGCCATGACTCCGTAGCCTATGGTCCGCTATCCCCTAAAAACGTAGGTGGATACTACTGCTGGAATATACGTGTCATCTCTACCATAGATTTCACAGCCGACAGAGCTCCTTGAAAGTTCTGCATAAACTGCATGAAGTATTCAGGGAACTCCGCATCCACTCCTGTGTCTGGTATAACGGCTGGCGCCACATCTGGATCAACTGGAGGATCCACCGGTAGCCCATGACCTACCACTTCTAGTGTAAAATCATTGCCACTCTATTGGAGAACAATTAGTGGTTGTCTCAGTGTCATGACTATACAGGGTCAAATACACTCCTTAGTTTAATATCATCAAGGTCTTAGAACTGGAAACATACGAAGGGAACATGGAAAAGAAAACATTCATGTTTTACAAAACACGACTACACAGCGTGTATAAATTCTACATGGCGTGTACCCTTAAGCACCTTACATGGTCATGTTCTGATGCTAGACTGGGCGTGTATCAACCCTAGGTACATAGTGTGTTATACTCGCTCATGACATGTACACCACTCCATCTTCCCAACCACATGACCATGTTTACACGGTCACTCACCAGACAAGACTACACGGGCATGTCCCAAAGGTACACATCCTATCCTAGACGAGCTTCACTGACCCGTGTTGTTCGTGACACGACAGGATACACGGTTCACACTACATGACGTGTTCCAGATAGACACATCATGTACTAAAAGAGTTAACACTTACCCTTGTTGTTAGTGACACAGCCAGATCCCTATATTAAATGACATAGCGTGTTCGGAATTGACACGGAGTGTTCAATCAATGTTTCCTCCATCCGTGTTGTTATTTACATTGAGAACAAAGGGTCAACATGACACGATGTGTACTACCGGTACACGGCATGTGCCCTAAAGAGTTGTTTATCCCCTATTTCGGCCTACACGACCTATGACACGGTCAGCAACTACACGAAGTGTACTTACGATACACGGCGTGTACTTACGGTACACAGAATGTACTTAAAAAAATTTCCATTTATCCCTGAACAGAAGAGTACATGGAATGTATTCAGAATTACATGACATGTATTCTTAGTTCTTCCGGATAGTAAGCCTTAAAAACTACTTCGAAGCCCAGAAAAACAGTAAAACCAACACCTAAGTGCCAAATTCTGATCCGTGAGGGCCCATACTCCCCGTGAATCAAAGATTGGCATATTATACATGTTATAAACAAGGTAAAAAAGTCGATGATCCACCAGATTCTAGTTAATGAGGGACCATACTCCTCAATAAAGTTTTTATGGAATTCATTCACTATCCTTACATAAAAATACCCTATCAGATAACAGGTATTTTATCAAAGCATCTATCACTACAACATGATTCATCTAGCACAACATCTATCCCAAAAACATGCAATTTCTAATGCACCTACATGGCATGTGATTCTAACATGTGTCTAAATGAGGCATGGGATGGCATACCATCATCTCATCGGGTTGTGACTAAATAGATCCCAGTATAAAAATATAATCAACAAACCACAAGTGCGTCACCCAACTGTGAAATAAAATTAACTGTAAAAGAGAAAAATAAATAAAATTGAAACATGAGGTAAATTGGATTTTCCCTATACATGGGTTAGCTACTCCCAGGAACAACTTATTTCCAAATACCTATTCCATACATTCCCTGACCATAGGCTCCAAACAGTAAGTCAAGAAGAAAATAAATTCCTTTGATACCACTTTGTAACGTCCCTGATCCAGGTGCCACACAACAGGTTCCCTGAACCCAGTTGGTCGCATGACCTCAAGAGCATTTCCCCAAATACTAGAGGCTAAAGACTAGAAGTGAGGGTCTAGGTCTAATAGTGGGGAAACTATTCCCTCATTTGTCAAAGAGTAGCGCTATGGAGAGAATACAAGCATACCAAAAGAGGAATCAGTAATCAATACACAACTAAAATGGACAATAGTACAGAAGAAAAAGATGAAAAAAAACATATATATATGATGATGAAATATGTCCCTAGGTCAATGATAGCATCTAAAACATAATACACTTCAATCAAATACAATACAGTACTAGGTAAAAGTACAACAGAAAAACCAAAATAGTGCGCAGGAACGCAACAACATCGTGAGCCTATGCTCGGTCCCATGCTCTCCCACTCCTATGCAACAATCAGGTACCTGTATAGGGTCACTTGAACTTATCAACACCTGTATAAATAAAATCTGTTTAGTCCCAAGTCATGACCCAAACAGGGTGTGAGAAATAAATCCCAGTAGGCAACCACCAAAGGCCCGTTCCCAACTGTTAGTGAAAATGTGCAATAGAAGTGTCCAACAATAAAATGCAGTAAACTAGTAAGTACTCAAAAGTAAATATCAATACCAGTTTCATTTCAATTTTAATATTCATTTATCAACGCTAATCCTATGCTTTATCTTGGAAGGTATAACCAAATAAAATCACCACAGTGAATATTCTAAATAACCTTGTCCTCATACATATAAAATTTCACCCTCAGGTAATCAGAATCAAAACCTTCGGGTGATTACCCTCAGGCTAAACAAATATTTCCCTTAGGCATACAAAATATTTCCCTCAGGCCCAGAAGGTACTGCCCATAGGCGTATGAAAATGTTTCCCTCAGGCTAAACCGAAACTTGCCCTCAGGCGAAACAAAACACTCCCCTCAGGCTAAACGAAACACTACCCTCAGGCTAAAAATGTAACTAGGCCGAGCCCAACACATAAGCAAGATGTTAATATAAATTCTCTCTCAAGAAATCTCAAAAGATGTTATGATCACGACATATGCTTGGGTATCCTGACCAAACGACTAAACAAAGGAACACACCCATGGGGTGGCCCTGGATGAAAGTAATGATCCCAAATAGCAATTTATAATTATACATTTAGATTACATAAACATTCCTATGTATCATGTCAATGAAGGTGTCAGCCATAAGATACCCCGAACATGGGTGTTTAGCACACATGTACACAAATTTAACTCAATAGTTTGAAATAAACAGTAGACCACCTACCTCGATCGCCTCTGATCGATATATGTGAACGATGCCTTCCAAAACAACTGACAATGGATTATATCTGGGATAAATGTTTATCTATTCAAATGTTAATAACTTCTCCTCAGGAAATAATTGGTAATAATGAATCAAGGAGAAGGAATGTATTACCCTCACAGTTCAAACAAGATCAACAATGGAAGAAACGGATTCCCGGCGTGCGATCGGGAGCTCCTCCAAGCTCCGACCTCTCCTCCCGAGCTCCAAACGAGATTACTGCCCATTTTAAGAGAAAAAACATGACTACACGACATGTAAATTCAAGTACACGACGTGTACTTTCTATTTTATAACTGTTCCACTAGTGGCCACTTTCTATCACCTCACTGTTCATCTGTCGACATGATTACATGGTATGTATTTCTGAATACATGAGATGTACTGTCACACCGTTGGCGGCTACTCCCACCGACTTACAATTCACCTACAGAATAATTACATGGTGTGTATATACTAAGTAAACGAAATGTAGTCAGTTTTTACACCGTTCATCACCGACAGGCCTACACACCCTGTATACTCATCCCACACGACCAAAGTACATGGCATATGGAAAATTACACGGTGTGTACCCACAAATTTTGGGATTTTCCCCCATTTTCCTTATTTTCTAAAAGACACATAAAGAATAATGGAAAGAAGAAACCTGTACCTCAAGAATAAGAACTGAGTTCTTACAAAAATGGAATTACTAATTGAACATTTCATGAATAACCATATAATAAGAATATACATTGGGTTTAAGATATAAATATCAATAATTATGTTGGTCGGAGTAGGACACTCAAAAGGGGGGTGAATTGAGTTCCTATAAGAAAACGTTAAACATGTTATTTAGAAGATTACCCTAATTTAAAATAAAACATGCCATTTAATCAAAGTAGTGAATTTATAATAGTCTAACTATTTAACTAATTTCTCAAAAGATTTATTATTTCTCATTTGTAATAGTAATATATATTTATAATAATTTTGAAAATAATCTAATAAGTCGCAATTTTTATAAACAGTAGTTATGGATAACTATCAAATTATATTTTGGTTTTATGAAATATAGGTAAAAATATAAAAAACTAAACTTTAAAAAACAGTAGATATAAAACAAGAGATTTGGTCTCAAGTCGAGATATGGTCCTCTCCACATGGTGATCACCTTCCACCAAGAAGTTTATATAGATAAAGGTTTTTCATCCACACCCTAGATTGAGGTTTAAAAAATAGTTTACAAATTTCCAGCCCAATTTAACTCGACCATAGTTTTACATGAGAACAAAAATACTACCAGGTCACATAGGACCTCTACCCCAGTTCTATGTTGTATAAACAAGTGTAAAAATATAGTTGTGCGAGGATATCTAGTATCCTCTAGTTTAGTGCAGGAGACAATGTGTGTTCTACAGATAAATGCACAGACTACTCAAAAAAGTAATAAAAGGGAACACAACAGAGTAGTAAGGATTAGATAGGGTATATAAGGCTTTATGTGTGTTATGTAGTTCAGATCTAGACTCTTTGATGTATCCGATTTAAATATAGATTACTCTTCAGGAAACAGAAACTAAAAACAAAGTGTCATGAAGCACTGTGTTCTATTTTCTTGGAATATGATATATTCTTCTCCTTAGGATTAGTTGAATGTTGTAGAGATGTTGGAACTTTGCAGAACATAAGTTCTCTGATTCATTGCAATCAAAAATGAATAGTTCTTCATGTGTTCTTCCTTTTTGTATGTTTATCATGTGTCTCTACTACTGTTTCTAATCATATCTTCTTATGTATATATTTCATGTGATTCTTATTTGTGTCTCTTTTATCTTGAGTCCTTTTATTTTATTCTATTGTAATCCAATAATGTGCATGTTTGAGGTATGTACTGTACCTCATATTTCTGATATCCTTGTTTAGGATGTTTTCAAAAGGATTAAATTGATTTGTCACATTAAAAAACTCAAAATATGACCATTAGAAATAGTATTATATAATTAGAAATTAAAATAGTCTATTAGTGATTCCTCTATCATTATGTCCTTCTGTTGGTGTCTCATTCCATCGATGTCTCCTTCTATCGGTATCAGCGACTCATTCTATTAGTTTCTCCTTTGGTTAGTCTGTCTATGTGTTGGTTTGTCCTTACATAGGTAGCACCACGGGTCTGTAGCACTATAAGTCGGTATCACAATGCATTGGTAGAACTATACGTCGGTATCACCATGTGTCTGTTTCTCCATTCATTGGTAACACCATGCATCGGTAGAACCATGCCTCGGTAGCACCATGTGTCGGTAGCACCATGTGTATGTATCACCATGCGTCAGTGACTCATTTGAAATATCAATGAGATAGTCGGTCTGTTGGTGTGTCAATTGGACTATTAGTGAGTTATCTATTAGTGAGTATTTTTTCACCATCAGTGACTTAGTTGAACTGTCAGTGTATCATCTCTTCTGTTAGTGTCAGTTTATCATACATAGAAAATATTTCTGCATGGACTGTCTTACCCCATAAATATTATTAGAATGTGTTAAACATATATTTGTTCCTAGAAAATTATAATTAAACATATTGAAACATAAATAAACATGATTTAAATGATTAGAAAATATTAATAAGATTTGACATGATTAATAAGATTTGATATGATTTGTGAATATTAAAACCATCAATACAAGAGAGGGTGTCCAACAGTCTCTTATGGCCCAAAAATCTCTCCTATTTTGATGATAAAAAATAATGGAATTATAAAGTAAAATAAATTTATTTAGAATATAATCATTGTACTTATCGTCTCCTATTATTGATGAATTTTCTCAATATATAGAGAAGGATTAGAGGTAAAAGAAATATTAATGGTATCAAAGGGAAAAAATAATTGTATCAATGACTAATTCCTTTTCTTCCCATATGTAATCATAGGTAAGGAAAATAAAATACATAATAGTAATATCAAAGTTAAAATAAATAAAGATAATTCCAAAATGTTCTCCCCCTTTTGGGATTATCAACATGTGTAAGGGGCTTAAATGGATAAAATCAATAAAGAAATGGAATCAGAGGAATAATTAGAAAGGAAATTGGTATTAACGAAACATGATGTATAAGATAATAATAGATTCAAAACAAGTAGATTAAATAAAAGAGAACTGAATTCCATTAATCAATGAAGTACAATGTATTACAGATTTCCAAAAAAAGACCACAAAATACAACCAATCAGCCCTATCTGATATTTATCCACACCATTTCTCATGATCAAGAGGTTCCTTCACTTTATCATAGGGATCAACATAAGGTCTAGTAGGTGGTATCTTAGAGGATGGGGGTCTGAATAAATATTCAAAGGAGGTAGGATCACTCATTTGGGAACATTAGGTACAAGGATGGGTTTGTGTTGTGCCAACACTAAACGTTGAATCTACTCATGGATCACTGGAAGAATCTGATTAAAATCCCAAACACCTATCATCTGAGGTGGAGGCACTAATCCAATAGGTCCAAAAGGTGTATCTGAAGGAACCACAATTTCTTTTTTTTCACATGATGGTATAACTTCAATAGCTCGATAAAATAATCAATGATTTCACCACCATACACTATTGCCTCCTCAAAATCATCTTTATTATCAATGAATTAGTCCAAAAGAGGGGTAAAGTCCATCATCTTCTATACTTGGTCTTTGAAGGCTCCGATCACTGGAGGTAGTGACAGGTTCTATGTCAAATACTTAAAAAGGTTGGTCAACTGATGATTGGTAATGATCTTCTTGAAATAGTAATCCACCATCTCTATAATATGAGCATTGTAAGTCTCAACACTCTTGGAATACAGTCTGACCATATCCTGAACATGGTCACTATTCTTCTCAATTTTTACAAGGCTAGACAATCCAGAAGCATCAAACAAAACTTGAATCTCTTCATTAAAAACATTTCTAACTGCCTCAATGTACAAGGCCTGAGATGACTGACCAGAGGTAGAAGGAACCTCAGTAGCAGAGTTAAGATTATTCAAAGCATTAAGAACAATCTCTAGAAAACCTTTATACTCTGAGGTAAAATTATTGATTAAAGATACAAGCCTATTAATTTCTTTTCTCATCTTGGTGGTGTTTGAAATAGTTTTTTAATCTGTTGTGATTATGTTCAGTTGAATTTCAGTTATAAACTATTCGAAAATTTTGACTGTATCAGGCTCACTCACACCAAATGCTTGAACTGGAGCAGGAGAAACTTGTAATGAATTTTTCATCACTTTAGTTGATGATTTGAGAGAGTATAATTCATTACTCACTTTAGTTGATGATTTGAGAGAGTATAATTCATTACTCACTACCATTGCCACTTTAATCTTCTTTACTTCCTTATTCTTCTTCTACTTCTGATTCATATTCAGAATTACCATACCTTCTAACATATTGTACCCTTCTTGAGTCTTTTTTCACTCCATCTCCATTTGTGACAAGAGTGGGTTCATCTGATGGTAAAGAATGTGGTGGACATGGAGGTCCAAAATAAAAACCTTTTTGAGCTTTAGTGGTGTCAGGATCACTCGTATCATCGATAGGAGACCATTGATCTCTGACTTGTGTGGAAGGCACTTCTTACTCATCTAAAGAGTGAAACAAATCCTCATCTAGAACAGCCACATCTATTCCTAGACTATTATTATCCATATTACTTGGGGTAGTTGGATGGTCCACTGGATTGAAATTTTATTAAATCTTATGTTCATCTCCGACCCATTATTTATTCCATTGGTTCCAATTTATCTTCATCATTTTTCAGATCTCTTTATTTAGGAAGATCCCAATACTCTCACAAAAAAATTCATCTCCTTAAATGATACAACCTTTCTCTTTCAAGATGGCTGAAATTAACCTTGGATAAAATAGGGAATTGGTTTTTCAAGAAGGATTTATCATTTCATTTATGTTCACGGAAAGGTATCTACATAGATTTACCTCAATACCTTTTATTAGAAGATAAATAAAATATAAATATTGAAACTTTAGAGATGAAAATTACCCTTTACTAGGACATATCTTATTCTGTATAAACTTCAATAAAATTATGCACTCCCCATCTAACTCTGTATCCATGGGTCTCCATTGATTTTCATTGTCAGTAAGCTCCTTCAAAGATGTATCATAAAAGAAAAAGTCACTATCAGGTGGATAACTACCTTTGTAATAAAAAAACACCCTCATAGGGTACCTTAAGACATTTATCCCATTGTATAGAGGAAAAAAAATTCTATTTTTTTTACATTCACTATGGGATTAATCTAGAAAACATCACTACCTTCTAGAAGAAACTCTACATTCATGTAAAACAAGTGATCTAACATTGGGTAGAAAGGTATTTCATTTTCTTAGAACCACTCAATCCATCTCAGATCCTGTAACACATTGAGTAGAAAAGACATGATTTCAAACAGCTATTCAACAAGAACCTCCTTTTCTAGAGTCAATACAAGGTTCGCCAAAGCAGGCTTCACTGGTTTAAAATCTTTTATTGAATCCAATTCCTATTTCATATGTGCATGAGACTCATTTACTGAAACTACTTCAAGATCTCGCATCGCATAAGCCATTCCAATAGTTCTGTTTAAAGGTTAGAAGTTGAAAGGTCAGGTGTAGAGAGACAACAATAGCTGAGTGCGTGTAAGGGTAAATGAGTAGAGTGAATCAAATCTAATTTATATCATTTAAGGATTTTTAAATAAAAAAATCATGAAATCGTGATATAGGTTCAAAAAAATTTCTAAAACAGTGTTGTTTTGGTAAAAACATAAAACATATAAAAACTAAAATTCATCGGTGTTGGAAGGATATATTTTTCATAACACTAATAGTGTCGGCTTGACATGGAATCAATGTCGGCATGACAAAGAAACAATGTAGGCATGAAAACCATGCCAGCATGACATAGTCTTCAGTGTTTGCATGACAACTATGTCAGCATGACATAGTCATTGGTGATGACATGAAATTTTCAGCTTCATACTACCAGTGTCGGTAAAAAAACATCACTTCAAATTAACAAAGAAATAACAACAGAAGGTCATATAGATTAATCATTAATAACTCATTTCGGATGTATTTCATTCTTTCATAGTTCAATGGATTAATGAAAATTTCAGTAAGATGATGTTTAGTGCCAATGAATTTTAAAGTTATTTCAACTTTTTGATAATGGTCTCCCAAAAATTGATGTCTTACATTAATGTTTTTTGTCCTAGAACGTGAAACACACTTCTTAGATATATTAATAGAACTCGTGTTATCAAAATTTATAGAGACATGTCTGAATTGTTATCCATAGTCTAGTAATGTGTATTTCATCAACAAAATTTTTTCATAACAATTACCAATGCCTATGTATTCATCTTCAGCAGTAGATAATGAAACATAATTCTGTTTCTTACTACACCGAAAAACTAGAGTCTTGCTCATAAAGTGACATGTGCTAGAGGTTCTCTTTCTATCTAACATACATCCACCAAAGTTAGCTTCTTTATAACTCACCAAATCCAAAGGTTTTCCTCTAGGATAGAATAGTATAAAATTGGTTGTATACTTGAGGTATTTAAAAATCCTTTTGATGGAATTTAAATGATATTCTTTTTGGTTTTCTTGAAAACACACACACATGCACACACAAAACATAATATCTATCCTACTAGTAGTTAAGTAGGGTAAACCCCCAATCATTCCAATATAAGTGGTTTGATCAACAGATTTACCATCTTCATCAAGGTCCAACTTACAAGTCGTATTATTTAGAGTGTCACTACTCTTAGTTCTTTCAAAACCAAATCTTTTTAAAAGATCCGTAGTATATTTACTTTGATTCAAAAAAATACCTTATTTACATTAAAATATTTGAAATCAAATAAATAATTTGAGCTCACCCATTAAACTCATTTTAAAATCACTTTTCATCATATTTCAAAAATAAATAAATAAGGAATTTTTAGAAGATCTAAAAATATTATCATCTATATAAATTTTTATTACTAAAACATCATTGAAAATTCGTTTTATGAAAAGTTTAGGATCAAAAATACATTTTTTTAAACCATTATAAATAAGAAAAGTGACGATTCTATCATAGTAATCTCTTGGAGATTTATTTAAACCTTATAAAGCTTTAGATAATTTAAAAACATTATTCAAAAAATGTGGATTTGTAAAACCATGGGGGTTTTTAATTAAAACATCCTCAATTATATAACCATTTAAGAATCCACTCTTGACATCCATTTGATAATGTTAGAAATATAGATGTTCTGATGTAGGATTCTAATGACTTCAATTCCATAAAATGGTGAAAAGGTATCCTCATAGTCAATTCCTTCTTCTTGACTATAACATTGTGTAACCAATCTTACTTTTTCTATAACTATATTATCAGATTCATATACTATATTCCTAAACACCCATTTAGTGCCTATAATCAAGATGTGTTTGGGTCTATCTACATGTTTGAAAAAATTATTTCTCTCAAACTGATTTATCTCTTCTTGCATAGCCGTCGGCCAAAATTCATCATTGATAAAATCATTGATGTTCTTAGGTTTAAACTGTAATAATAAATATTAATGTTCAACCTGATTTATAAGATAATCTCTAGTCTAAGTTAATTTTTCTAAATCTCCAACTATATCATCTAAATGATTGTTATTGAGAGTTATTATAGTTCTAGAAAAAGAAGTTCTAGTCACTTCATATTCTTCTACAGGTTTAGGGTCATCATGACTAGATTCTAGAGATTTTCTAGATCTAGAAGTTTTAACATATTCTTTAATAGCATTGTTAGAATATTTAGTATTGATGTAGCAAATTTACATATCATTCTTAAGATCTTTTGGACATGTCTTTGACTCATGTGGATCTATCTCATCCAACTTCACATGTACAAATTATTCTACACATTTGGTTCTTTTAGTTAAGACTATATAGGATTTCACAGAACATGAATAACCTATGAAATTTACTTCATCACTCTTGGATAAATGTTTTTCCAGATTATCCTTAGGGTTATGAATATAGAAATTTCCACCAAAAACATTGAAGTAGTTAACATTGGGTTTTCTATTGTTCCACAAATCAAAAGAATTTTTCTTAAGGATAGTTATAATCAAGACTCTATTGATTGTATAACATATTGTATTGATATATTCTTCCCAAAAGTATATAGGTAGGTCAAACTCATTAATCATGGTTCTAGTAATTTCTTGTAGGTTTCTATTTCTTATTTCTACAAATCCATTTTTCTAGGGTGTCTTTAGAGAAGAGACGTTATGACTATGTCCATTTTGTGAGAAAAAAGGTTCAAACTCTTAGTTCTCAAACTCATAATTGTGGTCACATATTAGGGATTTAATTATAAGACCACTATGATTTTCTATAGTCCTAAAATACATTGGTTAAATGATATAAATCTTTAATTTTGTGATCTGAGAAGAAGTTCCATGTTTATCTAGAGTAGTCATCTATAAGAACATAGACATAGTGCATTATAATTAGGCATGAATCTCTATATGGTTCAAACTAGTCCATGTGAACCAACTCGAGAGGTTGAGAAGTTGCAACTTCTTTCTTTGGTTTGAAATATATTTTTCACTCTTTATGATTTTGACAAGGATTATAGACTTTGTCATTAGGAAACTCAGGTTTAGGTAGATTCTAAACTAAGCCTTTTCAAGTAAGATTTCTAAGTGTGTGTATATTGAATTTCCCTATTCTCCTACAAAAAACCCATGATTATTTATAAAAACTCTCAATTAGAAATTAAAAAATATACATCAATAACATAAACATTTTAATTTCTAAAATAAGATAATAATAATTCATTTTTAGAATTGAAAACATTGCTAGCAGAATTCTCTACTTTAGAATTAAAACCATCATCACATATATGAGATAGACTATGTAGATTTTATTTTAATCCATCAACAACAAGTACTTTAGAAATTAAAATTGAGTTAGAGTTACCAATCTAGACAATTAAAATGATTTTTCCTTTTGCATTGTCCCCAAAAGTAACATTCCCACCAACAAACATTATCATGTTTTTGAAGAATGAGTAATCTCTTGTCAATTTTCTTCAATATCCACTATCCAAATACCATAATCTTTTATAGGATCTATTCAAATAGCTTTCCTATAAATATATTAGATAATAAAATATTTTGGTACCAATATTGTTTTTGGGTCCAATAACATTAGTAATAAGAGATTTGGGATCCCAAATTTGCTTCATGGGTTTCCTATAAAAAACTTGTAAAGTATTTGAAAAATAGGCATTATTTTTGGATAGAAAAACATGAAAAATTAGAATATGATTCATGGATTGAACTTTTAATTTTTTTCGAGATATTGGCATAAAAATGGAATTTTTGTATTTTTATAAAAAATGAGTTTTAGTTATATTCCTCTTTCCGGGTTGGTATCCTAATCCAGTAGTATATTTATGAGCTAAATATTTACCAAGAATTTGAAGTATGATTTATTTTCCATTGGTAAACCTTTGTAAGTGTTTTTTCAATTGTTCATTTTACAATTTAATCTCATTGTTTTCCTTAATAAGTTGATCATTTTTCACCTTTTCTATATCATGTTCATATTTTTAGTGGCATTAAAAGCATGTTGTTTATTAAAATATCTGTATTTATCTTTTATTTCCTTAAAAATTTCCTCTATCATTTTACAGTACAAAAACATTTCATAATTTTCCATGTTTCTATAATTAGTTTCATCTCTATAATAGTAAGCATTATGTTCAGGAGAGTTTAGGGTTACCTTAGATATGTTTTTTCATAAAACACATATTTTATTTATTAACCTTTTCATCATGAGAGGATTATTAGGAACTTGAGATGTCTTAAAAAGTACTCTATGTTTCCTTTATTGAATATTTGTACTTTTTGTCCTTATCATCATACTTCTTACTATACTTCAGTTTGGGACAGTTGGAAGTCCCATTATTTTTCACTCATGAAAGATGATTTCATTTGAAGTGTCAGTTATTTTCCAATCCTTTTTCAAATGTCCCTTATGATTATAATTTCCTTTTTAGTTGGTATTTCTGAATAATTTATTCTTCCTATAAAATTACATAAACCTTCTGGCTATCTGAGAAATCTCTTCATCACTGTCTGTTGAATATTTTTCATCACTTGAACTTTTCATTTCATATTGATATTTTTCCTTCTGTTTGGATGTATTAGATTTGAAAGTAAAATTGTAGATACCCCAAACTTGATGTACATGGACATTACATTACTTTTGTGGAATACTTAATACATAACAAAAATAGACACCAAAGGACCGTAATAGTTTAGTGCCTTTAGAAACTTGAATCATGATCTTCTAATCATGGTGAAAGATCTTCAACATCTCCCATAAATATCTTACCATTTTGTTCTTACCTAAAAACTTTTTTATATCTTGGGTAAAAGAAATCAAAAAAAGGTGAGCTCAAATTCTCATTAAGGGTAAACATAGAGAACATAAAACAATCTATAATAATTTGAATGCAAAAACATGAACATAAAATCTAAACATCAATATCTTGAGCAAAGACATATATAATGGAAGTACGTAAGGCATGTATCATAATGGAACATCAATGATGATAAAATAACATGGGAAGAAAACATGTAATTGTGGGAAATCATTAAGCACATGATATAATTTCATAGTAGCCAAGGCATTGCTGCCAAGACCATCTTAGTGGAAAATGTCCATTACTGAACCAGGTTTACTTGTCATTCCAGCCCTGTATTACTGAACTAGATTCACTTTCCATTCCAACAATGTCTATTTCATGAGATATAAATCTTTTCTCAATGCATTGAAGGGAGATATAGGTCCCACCCATCTCCTAATGAAACCATTGTTATGTGTTCCACAAAATCATAAATCATAGCATAACCCATGTAATAAAAATGGGATTCTTAAACATCATGCCATCATAACATAATCCATATGAGATAAATGGACATCATAAAAATAATTACATCATAACATAAACAAATAAATGTAAAAATATGGCTAGAAATAGAACCCAATATTCTCTTAGATGTAAAATAATTTTGATAAAACACTTAAACTCCATTCTTGAGGAAAATATCATTTCTACTTCAAAACCATTTTTCCTTTCTTAACATGTCAAACAATTTTAAACTAAAAGAAGTTGATTAAAAATAAACATGAAAACTTTTAAAGGAAAATTCATGGAAATAATGTTCTATGAAATCATAAAAATCCATTCATGTCATATAAGTTAAAAAAACATTCTTCTCATACTTTTCCCAAAAATTAAAAAAGTACCTCGTATGGTAAAAAAACAATAATTCCTTACATACCATGTAGTAAAAGTAAAAAATGGTTAAAAAGTACTCTAAAAATACATGAATCCATTTTTATAAAATAGGGACATGGATGATAAATATAACCATAGTAAATACTTACGAATAAACAATCTCGGATAAAAAATGAGATTGGAAAAGTTATCCCTTACCATATGTCCAATTTCTTCCATATGTGTCCACAATTCTTGTATAGTGGGTTTCAACATATTATTAACTTGTAACAGAACTATAATAATATTTATGATATCATATATTGTTTTCCTATGTATTTATATTACCCGTTCATTTGTTAATTCCATGTTAAAGCAACGTTTGGGGTAATATTATTTTCATTTGTCATACAAGTTTAGACTTGTTGTTATTGATACTATTATTACTTATATTATGATTTAAGTACTTACAGAATGTAAAACATGATTTATATACCATATATATTCAGTATATATATATATATAATAGATATATAAATGAAATGAAACACACCGTTCATGGAGACGGTAGGCCATACGTATGCATGAATGCTGTTTTCCTTTCCTTATTGACTTGAATGGAAGTAGATGACATATATATATACATATATCAAGTAGCTTTATCATGTCATATATTTCATTGTTATTCATTATATATACTTTATAATAATTCTCGAATGGTTAACTTGGAGAATGAATCTCATCGCGTCGTGGAGATGGTAATCTGTATGTACACTTGAGCGATGATATCGTTCCCATAATTGTTGAATTGAATTGGAGGGGATGATATAATATCTCAGAATCATTATGATGTTATAATAACTAT
This sequence comes from Viscum album, assembly GCA_963277665.1. Lineage (NCBI taxonomy): Eukaryota > Viridiplantae > Streptophyta > Magnoliopsida > Santalales > Viscaceae > Viscum > Viscum album. The sequence continues at coordinate 994,218,012 of OY728136.1, read as the reverse complement.
TTTTTGTTATTATTTACACCATTATACCCATCCAGGTAAGGTGGTGGTGGAAAAAAAGATTACACCACGGCGTAGAGACGGTATTCCGTACATACACACGCGAGGTGATTTCGTATTCCGTAGGATGGATAAAAGATGAAATGTGGTTGTTTCATATTTATAATAATATATCATTATACTAGTGATACTGATGTTATTACTTTATAATGAAACAACTAAAGAATATTAAGTTGAAGAAGATAGAAACTTGAAAGAATCGGTAGAAGAGATTACCTCTTCTTCGACGTACCTCCTTTAAGCTTTCACTTAAGGGACTATAGTTGGTCTTTTGAGAAGAAAAAAAACTCCAGATTGTTTCTAGGGAAGTAGAGAAGATAAATGGTCAAGGGTTTTCTGATATTGAATGCTAAAACTAATGTGAAGAGGAGAGGGAGGAGGTGCCCTTTTATAAGGGAGGAGAGGGGCACCTTTGGAAACCCTAAAAATATTAATTTATAATAAATAAAAACCCACTTAAAACCAAGAAAAATGACTCATATTCCAATATTAGATGATATAGGTTTGTAATCTCATCAACCAATAAAATTTACACATTTTGGAAATTTATTTTAAACCTCATCAACTTGATTTATCCGTATATAATTTATTTAAACTTATTTGTGGTAATAGGATTCTAAATTTTAAATTTTTATAAATAATTACTTATGTGTTGTGAATTGTCCATAATTGGATAATTTATTAAATTTTAGACCATATAAATTTTTATTTATAATTTTCAAATATTTTTGTTATTTTTATACAATTTAATAATATGTTATTTTTATAAGATAATAATAGTGTTAATTTTGACACTATTTATTTATTTAAATTTATATAAAATCCAAACAAAGGATATAATCGAACAAAAATATTTAATAGATTCCTAACATGTAATATTCATCTATAAATTTTTTTTATAACATTAATTATTTCAAATAATTATTATTTTAATATTTATAAACCATTTATTTGATATTTCTATTAACAAAAGAATTACAACATCATTTTTTATAATAATATAATATACTCATTAGTTGTATAAAAAATAAAAAATAAATTCAATGATGAAGATAAATATAATACCTTTCATAATTACTCTAATTTATCATCTTAAAATAACAACATTTAAAATGATATATTCATTAAATTATAAAGGTGACATCGTTGACATCATTGAAAATAAAATAATATAAATGTCCTAATATGTTTTATTAGGCTCAAAATGGTCCAAAAATAGACCATTGGATGCTTAGGGAATATATATACTCGAAAAATAAGGTTTGGTCAAGTTTATGGTCATTTTGATAGGTATTATTATTTTAATAATAACTATATTATTGATTTTTCACAAAATAAACAATTTCTGAATCAATATTGTGTCACCATTAATGAAAATTATTTAATCCCTAAAAATTATAAATAAATTCACATGATGTAGATAATTTTATTAGATTTCTGGAGACTATTCATTTGTGAATTTTCATGATGTTTATCACTAAATTAAAATTATTATACTTATAAGATTTAAGAGAGTGACATGTTGTCACTTTCATTGGTTTTAATAATAATTAAATTATATTCATGGTCAAAAGTCCATAAAATTAATCAATTACTACCCTTTGGTGATATGGGTCTAATTTTAGTCATCCAATAGAATTTTGGCAGGTGTTAGGGTAATTTTATAAACTTAGGTTTACCCTTAATTACCCGATTTATCTTTAACTGAAGTAAATAAAAATTACTGTAGTTACTATTCATAATATCAAAAAAATAAAAGTAACCTATTAACATAATTTGGACCCATTGAATCAAAATATAGAATCCATTTTTCTAAATTCAAAACATAGAAGTTGCATTAATTAAATTAAAATTTATCCCATTGTTAAGAAAATGGGTTTTAAAAGTTAAAATATTGCCAAAGATTGAAATGTTTTTACCTATGAATTTGATGTAAAAGTAATGGTAATTACATACATTATATTAAATGGTAAAAATATATTCTATTTATACTTTAAAACCATTAAATATTATAATTTATCCATATAAATTATTACGATGAAAAAATTTGTTTTTTTATTAAAATATATTGTGTTTTTACTATTCATTAAAATATGAAAGTTATTAGAATAATATGAAAAATTTATCCAAATTAAATTTTTATATACTAACTCAAAATTAGAATTTTATTTTTTCAAATTTAACTTATAAACATGTCAAAAACTAGATTTAAAGTGGGTGCACCATTAAAAGGCGGCAAAAATGCATTTTTTGAAAAATAATTATTTTACCTGAAAAATTTATTTTGTTCTCATACCATATTCTAAAAAATGTGTAAGATGAATAATAATTTTATAACATTTGAAATTTTGTTAATACTATTCATAACGGCCAGTCCATAATAATATTATAAAAATATATCATTGTTTAGTGAAACCCGGTATTGCGTACTACACATACTATCAAGGAAGGTTGTGATTGCGTGTAATGAAAGCCAAGTCAAGGATTCGTGTAGTGCAAGATACTTTTGGTGTATCATTCAATATAATACATCAATTAAATTAAAATAATATTGTTCATAAAATCTTGGGGTATTACATTCCACCCCCCTTAAAGTGAATTTATCCCTCGAAATTTGTCGGGGTTATAAATGGTTTACTACTTGAAAGTTTATTTAATAGAAACCCACATCATAAAAAGGAATACCAAAACTAAACATTAAAAAATAAATTATGAAACCTAACGGTTACCCAAATTAACTAATCACTGGGTTTCCACGTAGGAGAACATATGTGAAAATATGGATAGGGAAGAAAAACCTAACCATCAAGTTCTGATGGAGAGTGGTAGAGAACATGGCCATGAAAAAGCCAATAATCACAAAGCCATAAATTTGGGATGATATAAGGTACCATCTGATTCATCAGATATAAGGGCACTAGGACAACATTTTTGGTTTTCGAGATCATTTCCCTAAATTTGAAGAATTTGAATTAGAAGAAATACTTACTTTATTTCGGTATAATCTCACCATTGTTCGTGCTTTGAAAAATTTACACTTCATATCTTAAAGAAATGGAGATGAATTTTTCATTCGTGAAGTGTTAGCAGATCATGTGATAGAATGATGGGTCATTCCATATGTCTCAAACAAAATGTTATCAAAAGTTATCAAATATACAAAAGTCCTTCTATGGTGAGGTTAATCGTATATGATTCCAAAAAATGGACTTATACTTCATCTATCATAACACTTAATATAATAAAACTAGTTTCTACTAACCAAGGACTTCCTATAGGCTAGTGGTAGGCGATAAAGGCCTGTCGTACTTCAGTTGTGAGTTCAATTCCCCCAACCTTGTCTGACGTGACAGGTTGTCTCCCATCCTACAGGTTGTATTTTTTTTCTAAAACATCACTATTATAACATTACAGAAATAATATCGAAAAATGTTCTAGCCTAAAAAAATACTATATGATGTTCGACATAATGCATTCCAGTCTTTAGAATTATCCAAAATTCATATGTCCAATCTCATAGTATAAAAAAAATGATTACTAGAAATGTCATTAACCAAGCATGTGAATACCATCATTTATCCCCCATATATCATAAGATATATCTTCTTGACCGAAATCCAAACATGTGAATACCTTAATCTTGTATTCTCTTGCAACATGAATTACCATAGAACCATAGTGAAAACATTAATTCCTTCAAAAGGTAACTCTTTCCACAACCCAAAATCCCAAAATTTCAATATACTCAAACAATGATATCAGTTTGTCCTTATATCAGTCAGGAGCTCATTAATATTATTTTCTTTGTATCCCTTCATAATGAATATATCATATGATTTCCAAAATATTTGAATTACTTTTCATGGTTACTGGTACCATATAATTATTGAAATCCATAATAAACCAATACATTAATATTCCAATATTACATAGTACTATAAATTAGATTCCACAACATTATTTTGGAATCCCGTTACATAAACACATAATCATTCCACTCCATCATTTTCATACTCAACATCAACAATAGTGATCGCATGTGACTTCAATTTTTTCCTTTTCCTTAATAGGTTGCTCACATTGATCATTGTTGACATTTGGATTAGGGAATTAATTTGAATAATGCCCCATTTCTTTGAACTTGAAGCATTGAAGTGTTGGTGGAGAATTCTCTGTAGTATTTTATCTATTCAAGTCATTAAAATCCTTTTTCCCATTACATCGGCACTCAACTGCTTGATGAACTTCTTTTCCACACGTGAAACATTTTCTACTACCTTTTAGACAATCTCCACCATGCTTCATTCCACACTTTGAGCATAAAGAAAAATTCGCCTTCTTTTCACCATTCTTCTGAGGTTTTTCCTTAAACTCCATCTTTTGTTTCTTGTAAAAACCCTGAGATGGATATGTTACACCAACTTCCAGTTCTACCTTGATAGCACAACGCATAATTTCTTCATAGCTACTGAAGTCTCTTATAGCTAATTCCCTTCTAAGACTTGGTTTTAAGCCACTGAAGAATTGATCAACATTAATTTTAGGTTGGATGATAAAGCAAGATTCATACCTTGAAAGTATTGTAAAATTCTCTTCGTATATACCAACAGATTCAACATCCTTCTACTTAAAATCAAGGAACTCTTTTTCCATTTTTGTTTGAAGAATACGAGGGAAGTACTTACTGAAAAACAAGTTCTAAAACTCGTCCCATTCCATGGATTCAATTTCATCTTGGGGACTTGTATTCTTAATTGGAGTCCACCACTGGTCTGCTTTACCTTCTAAACAGTAAAAATCTAAAATGACTTTTTCATGTTCTGAACAGTGAAGTATGGAAAATATCTTTTCAATGGTACTAATCTATTGTTCAGCAACAAGTGGATCAGAAGACCAATTGAAAGACAGTGGACGTTGCCTCATGAAGGACTCAGTATAATATTGTTCCCTTCTCTGATCATCTAGAAATAAAGAATGATTCATATCATTTGTAATTATAGAAATATGATTTTCCACTCCATCTCCCATCACGTTTGGTTTCTCGGGAGGAAAATCATTGCATTGTCCATTACATTGATCAACATGTTTCTTTTGGGTTCCAACCATTGTCTAAAACCCAAAATGAATAGTGTGAGAGGCACAAATCATGCTAGGAAAACAACAAAATAAATGGGGAGTACCTTCAATATCTAACATATTAGGTTTAATTATAATATTGTTACCATAATTATAGGACTATAACCTATACTTATACATAACCTTAGGGACATCCCTACACATACCTTAGAAATATCTCTATGGGTCTCACTAAAGTTCTCGCATCCTAGTTTCCAAAGGTTAACTAAAACTTTCCTCTGATACCAATTTTAGAGACCCTAAACTATACATACATGGACATTAAATTTCTTTTGCAGAATACTTAATACATAACAAAAATAGACACCAAAGGACCGTAATAGTTTAGTGCCTTTGGAAACTTGGAACAAAGTCTTCTAATCATGGTGAAAGATCTTCAACATCTCCTATAAAGATCATCCCATTTTGTTTTCTTACCTAAAACCTATCTTTATATCTTGGGGAAAAGAAATAATAAAAGGGGTGAGCTCAAATGCTCAATAAGGGTAAACATAGAGAACATAAAACAATCCATAAAAATTTGAATGTAAAAACTTGAACATAAAATCTAAACATCAAAATCTAGAGCAAAGACATATATCTTGGAAGTACGTAAGGAATTTATCATAATGGAACATAGATGATGATAAAATAGCATGGGAAGAAAACATGTTATTTTGGAAAACCATTAAGCACGTGATATGATTTCCATAGTAGCCAAGGCATTGCTGCCAAGACCATCTTAGTGGACAAGGTCCATTACTGTACCAGGTTTACTTACCGTTCCAGCCCTATATTACTGAACTGGATTCACTTTCCATTACAACCATGTCTATCTCATGAGATATAAATCTTTACCCAATGCATTAGAGGGTGATATAGGTCCCACCCATCTCATAATGAGACCATTCATATGTGTTCCACATAATCATAAATCATTTCATAACCCATGTAATAAAAATGGGATTCTTAAACATCATCCATCATAACAAAATCCATATAAGATACAAGGAAAACGTAGAAATAATTCCATCATAAGATAATCAAATCAATGTAAAAATTTTTATAGAAACATAACCCTATATTATCTTAGATGTAAAATAATTTTGATAAAACACTTGAACTCCATTCTTGAGGAAAATATCCTTTCTACTTCAAAAACATTTTTAATTTCATAACATGTCAAACAGTTTTAAACTAAAAGAAGATGATTAAAATTAAACATGAAAACTTGTAAATGAAGCTTCATGGAAATAATGTTCTATAAAATCATAAAAATCCATTCATGCCGTATAAGTTTAAAAAAAATTCTTCTCGTACTTTTTCCGGAAAAGTAAAAAAGTACCTCGTATGGTGAAAAAAAAGAATGATTCCTTACATACCATGTAGTAAAAGTAAAAAATGGGTAAAAAAAATTTAAACATACATGAAAACATTTTTAGAAAACATGGACATGGATGATAAATATAAACCCAATAAATACTTAAGAATAAACAATCTTGGATAAAAATGAGATTGGAAAAGTTATCCCTTACCTTATGTCCAATTTATTCCGTATGTGTTCAAGACTCCTATATAGTGGGTTTACACATATTATTTACTTGTAACAAAACCATTATAATATTTATGATATCATAAATGGTTCACTTATGTATTTATATTACCCGTTCATTTGTCAATTCCATGTTAAAGCATTGTTTGGGGTAATTTTTTTTTCATTTTTCATACGTGTTTGGACTTGTTTTTCTTGATACTTTTATTACTTATATCATGATTTACTTCTAGAATGTAAAACATGATTAATATACCATATATATTCAGTATATATATATATATATATAATAGACAGGTAAATGAAATGAAACACATCGTTCATAGAGACGGTAGGCCGTACGTACGCATGAACACTGTTTTCCTTTCCTTATTGACTTGAATGGAAGTAAGTAGATGGAATATATATATATATACAAAAATATAGTAGCTTTATCATTTAATATATTTCATTATTATTCATTATATATACTTTATAATCATTCTTTTATTGTTAACATGGAGAATGAATCTCATCGCGTCGTGGAGACGGTAATCTGTACGTACGCCCGAGCGATGATATCATTCCAATAATTATTGAATTGAATTGGAGTGTATGATATAATATCATAGAATAAATATGACGTTATAATAACAATATATAGTTATTCTTTACACCATTATACCCATCCAGGTAAGGTGGTGGTGGGAAAACAGATTACACCACGACGTGGAGACGGTATTCCGTACGTACGCACACGTGGTGATTTGATTTTCTTTATGATGGATAGAAGATGAAATGGGGTTGTTTAATATTTATAATAACATATCATTATATTAGTGATACTAATGTTATTAATTTATAATGAAACAACTAAATAAGACGAAGTTGAAGAAGAAAGAAACTTGAAAGAATCGGTAGAATAGAGTACCTCTTCTTCGACGTACCTCTTTAAACTTCATCTTAAGGGACTAGAGAAGGTATTTTGAGAAGAAAAAAACCTCCAAATTGTTTCTAGGGAAGTGAATAAGAGAAATGGGCAGGGGTTGGCCGAGCATGAAGGCTCTAAGTGTTGTGAAGAGGAGAGGGAAGAGGTTCCCTTTTATAAGGGAGGAGAGGGGCACCTTTGGAAACCCCAAAAGTATTAATTTATAATAAATCCAACCCCACTTAAAACCTCCAAAAATGAATCATATTCTATGATTAGATGAGATAGGATTTTAATATCATCAAAAAATAAAATTTATACATGTTGGATATTTATTGTAAACCTTATCAACTTGATTTATCCTTATTTAATTTATATAATCTTATTTGTGGTAATACGATTCTAAATTTTAAATTGTTATAAATAATTACTTATGTGTTGTTAATTGTCTATAATTGGATTATTTATTACATTTTATAACATATAAATTTTAATTTATAATTTTAAAATATTTTTGTGATCTTTAAACAATTTAATAATATATTATTTTTATAAAATAACAATAGTGTTAATTTTGACACTATTTATTTATTTGAATTTAGATAAAATCCACACAGAGGATATAATCAAACCTAAATTTTTAATAGATTCCTAATATGTCATATGAATCTATAAAATTTGTGTATAAAATTAATTAGTTCACATAATGTTTATTTTAATATTTATAAAACCATTTATTTGTTATTTATCTTAACAAAAATAGCACTACATTATTTTTGTATAATAATTTATTATAATAATTAGTTGTATAAAAATTAAAAATAAAATCCAATGATGAAGATAAATATAATAACTTTCATAATTACTTGATTTTATCATCTTAAAATCACAACATTTAAATTTATATATTTATTAAACTATGAAGGTGACATCTTTGACATCATTTAAAATAAAATAATATAAATGTCCTAATCCGTTTTATAAGGCTAAAAATTGTCAAAGAATATATCCTTGGATTCTTAGGGTATATATATACTCTAGCAATAAAGTTTGGTCAAGTTTCTGGTCTTTTTTGTAGGTATTATTATTTTAATAAAAACTATATTATTGATTTTTTAATAAATAAACAATTTATGCATCACTATTGTGTCACCATTAATGACAATTATTTAATCTCCAAATTTTTTAAATAAATTAACATGATGTAGATAATTTTATTAGATTTCTGGAGACTATTAATGTTCAAAGTTTCATTAAGTTTATCACTAAATTAAAATCATTATACTCATAAGATTTAAGAGAGTGACATGTTGTCACTTTCTTAGGTTTAAATAATAATTAAATTATTTTCATGGTCAAAAGTCCATAAAAATTATCTATTCAGAACCTTAGGTAATATGGGTAAACTTTTAGTTATCCAATAGAATTTTGGCAGGTTTTAGGGTAATTTTATAATCTTAGGTTTATCCTTAATTACCCGATTTATCTTTAACTGAAGTAAATAAACATTACCGTAGTTACTATTCATAATATCAAAAAAATAAAAGGAACCTATTAACATAATTTGGAAACACTGAATCCAAATATGGAATCAAATTTTCAAAATTCAAAACATAGAAGTTGCAGTAATTAAATTATTATTTATCCCGTTGTTAAAAAAATGGGTTTTAAAAGTTAAAACATTGTCAAAGACTGAAATGTTTGTACCTATGAATTCAATGTAAAATTAATGGTAATGACATAAGTTATATTAAATGATAAAAATATATTCTATTTATACTTTAAAACATTCAATATTATAATTTAACCATATAAATTATTACGATGAAAAAAGTTGTTTTTTATTAAAATATAGCGTGTTTTTACTATTCATTAAAATATGAAAGTTATTAGAATAATATGAAAATTTTATCCAAAGTAAATTTTTATATCATGATTACAAAGAAGAATTTTATTTTTTCAAATTGAACTTATAAACATGTCCAAAACTATATTTAAAGTGGGTGCACCATCAAAAGGTGGCAAAACTACATTTTTTTAAAAATACTTATTTTACCCGATAAATTTATTTGGTTCTCATACCATGTTCTAGAAAATGTGTAAGATGAATAATAATGTTATAAAATTCATAATGTAGTTAATACTATTAATAACGGCTAGTCCATAATAATATTATAACAATATATCATTGTTTAGTGAAACCCGGTATTGCTTACTACACACGCTATCGAGGAAGGTTGTGATTGTGTGTAATGCAAGCCAAGTCAGGGATGCGTGTAATGCAGGATCCTTTTGGTGTAGTGTTCAACACAAGATATAAATGAAATTAAAAGAATACTTTTTATAAAATATTAGGGTATTACAAACATATTGTCTTTTTGGTTCATCATCATCTTCTTTGTTTACTTTTAGTTTTTCCTCATACATCATAAACTTGACTATAATATCCCTCACTAGAAAAGTGTTGAAGTCACATTATTATATTATTGATACCTAAGTCCCTATCTATCTATCTAGTATGTATATGATTATTCACAAGACTTCATCCTTAGCTGTAATAATTATTCCCAGAGAGATCATGGTGTTAAAATTTTCATTAAACCTAAGATACATGTCCGAAATATGCTCATCAGGCTTCATATTATAATTATCGTACTTAATAGTATAAGTGTTAAGTATCATTTCTTTAAAATTCTAAGTTATTTTATGTCAAATAGATAAGGTGTCCCAAATATCATAGGTAGATGTACACGCAAATATTCTATTAAATTCTTTATCTCGTATTGTAAAAAAATAAAATTCATAGCTTTGAAATTGTTATTATAAGAAGTCATTGTAGAATCACTCAAGGTATTTTTAGAAGTCTTTGGTATTTCATATTTATCTTCTATAACTATCCAAATATTGAAGCCGATACATTAAAATGAATTTTCATCTTAAGCTTCCACCAGACATAGTTTCTCCCATTAAAGTAGGGATGTCTTCTTGTAGAATCACCTTCCAATATATTGTCCATACTAAAGAAAACATTTTTAAAGAGATAATAATCTAGAACTAAAAGAAATTTAGATATCTTTAAAACACAACTAAATCACAGTTGAAAATATTTGAAAAAGCATTGAAACATTTGAAAATAGTAGTTTAAAAAAACCTTTGATACCAAATGTTGTTCAAAGTAGGACACTCAAGAGGTGGGTGAATTGAGTTCCTATAAATTTTTTTGTCAAAAATTTTATTTAGAAAATTCCCCCAATTTAAAAAAAAACACAACAGTTAATCGACATAGTAAATTTATAATAGTTTGACTATTCATCCCATTTCATAGAAGATTGATTATTTCTCAACTATAATAATATGAGATATTATTCAAATTTTGAAATTAATCTAATAAGTAAAAATGTTATAAACACCAACCAAGACTAACTATGAATGTAAAATTCAGTTTTTTGGAAATACATATAAAAATAGGGAAAACAAATTTTAAAAACAAAGATGATATAAAACAAGAGGTTCAGTCTCAAGAAAAGACTTATTCCTCTCCACATGGTGATTATCAGACACTATTAAATATATATAGATAAATGGTTTTTATACATACACTAGATTGGGGTTTACATAATAGTTTACAACTATCCAGTTCACTTTACCTCTACCACAATTCTAACTAGGAACAAAAATAAAACCTATTCACACAAGACCTCTACAAAACTTCTAAGTGAGATAAACGTGTGTAGAAAGATAGTTGTGTTATGAATTCTAGTATCATGTAGTTTAGTGTAGGAGACAATTTGTATATTATAGATAGATGCACACACTGCTTGAAAAAAATAATAAAAGGGAACACAATAGAGAAATAAACATTAGATAGGGTTTAGAAGGATATGTGTGTGTTATGAAGTTCAACTCTAGACTCTTTGATGTATCAAATTTAATGTTGGAATCCTCTCCAAAAAACAGACATTGAAAATAGTGTGTCGTGGAGCACTGTGATCTTTCTTCCAAGAATATGATATTTTGTTTCTCCTTAGGTATTGTTGAATGGTGTCGAGATGTCAGAACTTTGGGGAAATTAGTTATCTTCATCAAATAAATCAGGAATGAAGAGTTCCTCATGTGTTATTTATTTTTTTATGTTGCTTGTGAGGGTCTACTTCTGTGTTTACTCGTATCTTATTGTGTATCTCTTTCATGCGATTATTATTCATATCTCTTTTATCTTGAGTCCTTTTCTTTAATAATATTACATCCCAACAATGTGTATGTTTATGGTAGGTACTATACCTCATATTTCGTACATCCTCATTTAAGATGTCTTGAAAAAGCATTAAATTAATTAGTTGAATTAAAATACTTAAAATATGACCGTTAGAAATAGTATTAAATAAAAGGAAATTTAAAAAGTATATAATTGATTCCTCTTTCAGTATCTCTTTCTGCCAGTGGATCATTCCATTAGTGTATCCTTTTACTGGTATTAGTGACTCATTATATTGTTGTCTTATTCTGTCTATCTGTCTATACATGGGTAAGTGCGTACATCAGTAGAACTATATGTTGGTAGTACCATATGTCAGTTACACCATGCGTGAGTAGCACCATGCGGTAGTAGAACCATGCATCAGTAGAACCACACACCAGCATCACCATCCATTAGTAGAACAATGCGTCGATAACACCATTTGTTACTGACTCATTTGAATTATTAGGGAGGTAATCGGTTTGTCGGTGTTTCAATTGCACTATCGGTGAGTCATCTATCAGTTTTCACTGTCGGTGGCTTAGTTGAACATTATGTGTCTCATCTCTTCTATCTGTGTCAGTCTTTCATACTTAGAAAATATTTCTTCTTGGATTTTCATACAACATAAATATTATCATAATGTGTTAACATTATATGTGATCATAGATAATCATAATTAGACATATTGAAAATTAAATAAACACGATTTAAATTATTAGGAATGATTAATAATATTTTGAATGATTAATAAGATTTTACATGATTTGTGATTATTAAAACCATTAATAATATAAAGGGAAGCCAACAGTTTTCTATGGGCCAACAGATTCCATAAAGTTAAATTTTAACATACACAATACTAAGTAATGATGATATTTTGAAATAAACCCTTACCACATTGGTAACTTCTAAATCATAAACCCCATGAAATAATTAAATTCAAAAGAAAATTTAAATTCCATGAAGATAAATAGATTTATAATATAAAATTAAATGGTTTGGTATATACACAACAAAAAATAAATATGTGGTGAATACGGCATATATCGCATAGAAGTAAAAGTGGGATGAGAAATCCCTTACATAGAATATTTCATTGATGTGAGGATTAATCAATGAATTAATAATGTGTGACAAATATAAATGAACATAAATTAATTGGAAATAAAACATAATATAATAATAGTTCAGTACACACATAATCTTAGAATAAATAAATTAATATAGTAAAAATATAACCCAATGAAAGAAAATTTAGTTAATAAACCCCTTACCCTGAGTCCAGACTTATTGTGTAGGTATTTATCCCATATATAATAAACTTTTATCCACTCTTTATTTTCTTACAAATTCTTTACATGTTTATTTATTTATAATTAAACAATTTACTACATTTATTTTAATTATACATTTAATTAATTTTTTATTTATGTCGACATCGGGTGTTTTGAGGATGCTCAAATCATAATTTTAAAACATAATTGGTGTGAAATAATTATAATTTTTATGCACAAATTATAATTTTAAATATAACAATGAAATATGGTTATAAATAATGAACTATGTTACAATCATGAAGACGACATGCCAAACGTAAGCAAGAGTAATGATTAAAATTTTCAACAATCCTGATGGAGATATGTTAAGTGTAATTTTACCTTTAAAAATTTTAATTATATCATAAATATCAATTTTTTAAAATACACTTACATTTAATATACATGTGTTGTGGTAATAAAAATGAATCAAATCGCTTCGTGAGGTGGATGTCCACCATATACACAGAAAATTTTATAATATTTCAATAGATGGTAAGGTAAGATGGTATATGATATGTTAAATTTATAGAAGTATTAATATTTCATTAATATCATAAATAAAAATTAATTTCATCATCATGGATATCTTTAATATGTGATTATTTAAAATGAATTACATCGGTTTGTGAGGAAGTTATCTGTGGTATACACGAATGATGGTTTCAGTTTCCATTTAATAGATGAGGAGATGGATGTAGATTAGGAAATTAACATAATAAAATCATATTATATGGTATATTATACTTTTATTATATAATAATTATTGATTAATAGTTTAAGGATATGGAAGAACAAATAAAACAATGATTTTTGGTTCGGAACGACAACTCTTCTATGGACAACCTTATTAGGATTATACCTGAAGCCTCCCTAGATTGGATATATGATAAAAAGGCATCTAAGATGTGGATAGGAAATTAAGGAAGGTATATGGAAGCTATTGGACTAAATAAAAGGCTTTTTAAGTGCAGAAATGAGAGGGGAGGAGGTCCCTTTAATTAATGAGGGAGAGGACATAGTTGTAATTTTTGAAGATAAAACGGTATTCCCACAGTTACCACTAATAAAAAGAATAAACATGAACCATTAAATAACATTATATGATATAAGTTCTATATATGGCTATAAAATAAGAATTTGATATGTTTTTATGCCATTTTAACCCTTATATTTTTAATTTAACCCCTGATAAACCCATTTTAACCTTAACCACGATAATTATTTTTACTGTTTTTAAAATTCATTATGAAAAATAAGATAAAAATATAATATAAAATTAATTATGATTATTAAAAATATGGAATCCATTTTTATAAAATAAATTTATTAAAGTGGCAGAATTTAGTTTAAAATTAAACCTATAGACATGACGAATAAATAGTTTTCCATTAAAAACATTTACATAAGTATAAAAAGTTTCTAAATAATAACTGAACCAAATATTGACTATAATGACCTAAATTGGATTAATAATAATATAATTTAACTAATTTAACTTTTTAAAACATATTAAAAAAATGTAAAGTATTTAAACAAAAAGGAATTTTTAACAAAAAAATAACATTTTTCACTATTAATCGAAAAATTATTCCTTTTAAAAAATTATAAAATATTCAATCTCATATAATTTAAACGTTATTATTTTAAATTTTTAGATCATTTTATCAAATAAATTTTCTAAAATTTTGGAATTTATTTTATAATATTTTCTCACAGAAACTAATAAAAATCATTTTTTGAGGAAAATGCATTTTTTTAAGAATAAAAATATATTTAGTAGAAATTAACTTATTATTTAATAAAAATTTATTAATAGTTATAAATTAAGTATAAAATTTATATATATTTAATATATTATTTAATGTTATTCATTTCCTCCAATTTAGTGACTATGTTCTAACATTCATATTTAAATTATAATATTTTGTGGTTCATTTAGGTTCAGTGTTGCGGGTCGCATTTGCTATCGAAAATAGTTTTATTTTTTAAAAGACAGGGTGTTATAGTATAACCCATTTAAAACAATTTCTTTTTATCAATTGGAACATGTTCTTAGTAGTTAAGTTTTTTATATTAAATAATTCTTTTATAGAAAACCCACATCATAAAAAGTGATAAGTAAAACTTCCTCTTAAAAAGAGGGACTGAGAATTATGAAGTTTATCTAAAATAAAAAAAACAATGTTTCTACATAAGAAGAAAATTTTCCCACATGAGGGGGTTATCGCCTATTATCTTCCTTTGGTTTATTGATCCCGTATCATAGAGATCAATATTGTGTTTTTGTCAAAGCAGTGGGATATGGATCCCTCTTTTTGTAAATATATGGCTGGTAGAACCTCTTTTTCACCCACTCAAAGGGATAATGATCATTGAATATGTGTTAAATGGATCCCACAAAGTAATGTAATGAATATTAACACTAATGAATCATTAATTCATGGTATAATTTGGGTAGGGGTATGTTTAATGACTCCATATGTTCGGTTGTGGTGTATTTTTCCAGTTCGTATGTCCATGGCAATTATCTTCATGCAAAGACCCACACACTGATCATTAGGATTCAGGTCTGTCAATAAAATGATCTCAAGATAGAGTAAGTTAAAACTAATTATTTTTTTATTTACAACTCCTTTTTTTGATCATTATTATATTTCAGGGTCTATTATTGATCACATTCACAAAATTCAGTTACTTCTTAACAACTTTTTTGAGGTGAATCATACATGATGTGAAGGGAAAAAAGTTATATATTTTATTTCTTGATATGCTATTTAGGATGAAAGATACAAAATATTATATATTATAAGATATTTTACTCTTGAATTTGTTAATCTATGTAGGGACTATCCCCTCGGGATGCATTACTTTAGGCCTCCAGGTACCTGGTTTGGTGTGTGAATCTTTGACTACTTATTAAATTTTTTTGGATGATAATAAATAAAATTTAAATTTCAGTATCCTTTTCCAAAATTTGGGGGTTCCTATTTTATATATATACTAAGAAAATAAGGATATGTACTTACTTAACAAGTATAATTTTATCCTCTAAGAAATTTTCACCACAGTATCATGTATTTCTCCAAATAATGAGTATTCAAGATGAATTTTTTAATCCTAAAGCACTACAATTAATTTATAATAGATCAACTAACTCTTAAAAATAAATTAATATATTCCAATTTTCCTTAGATATTAAAGAGAACAAAAAATGGTTATCATAAGGTATGATAATTCTAATAATGAACACACCTTCATATTAATCTACAAATCCAAAGTTCAACATAAAATATTCCATAACTAAATAACCCTATATCTGAAATAACTACAACATTAATGTATTTAATTTTGTTCTTACCAAAAAATCTTCCACATTAAATCACATTTTTGGCACAAGGGTTACATATATCTCAACCCAATGATACATTTACTAAAATAACATTAATCACTTCAAAATTATATTATTTTCAAAAGAATTGATCTTAAAATATGTTTCCCAAAATGAAATTACTTTTTATTGGTCAAATTACTTAAGTAAAAACAATTTCATACTAAACAGTACATCATGTAGGCTAGTGGTAGGCACTAAACTTTTATGTCCCTTCAATCGTGGGTTCAAGTCCCATGACAATGCCTTAAATGATGATTTTCACTTGACATGGTGATATTAATTTTTCTAAAACCATATTAATACTTCTTAAAAAATTCCCAAAATATGATCAACATCATCAAAATAAAATAAATTAAAAAAATCAGTTTTTAACCACTAATTTTTATTTTGCATTTTATTTTTCCTACAAAATTAGATAATTTAATCAATTATAATTACCTCAACATTAATTACATATCAAAGATTACATTTTCGTAAATCATATTTTTTCCACAAAATAGAATCTTATCAGTAAGTATACATTCTATGTCATTAGAACCATTCAAGATATTCTTGAAAATTCTTGAAGAAAAACTAATGCATAACAATCATTAGAAGTTTCATGATTCTTATAACTAGAATACAATTGATAAAAATACATCAACAACATGATTTTAGAATTATAACACCTACAAAATTCAATGATTTCATAACATTTGACCTTATTAATTAATCCTTGAATTATGTAATTTAATAAGTTAATTTAAATGTTCCACACATCTATGACATTTAACTATTAATGGTGCTTTGGTTAAAAATTATTTCCCAACATCTTGTTAAATATACTCTTTCTTTTTTTTTTCAAAATAATTCTATTTTTTACCTACTTTTCCATAAATAAATCATCTTCCACTTCTTTTAAATAATTTTCCATGGTTCCTTATACCAAATTTTGATATATAGAAACTTGAATTTTCTTTTCTTTATCATCTTTAACACTTTAAATTCCATGAGATGGTATCATTATCTTCTTTTATGTGTTTATAAATTCAATTATGATCCAGCTAGTAATCATAATTCGAGATAGATCATTTTTAATGATTACTATAATTTTAAATTATGTTTGTAATAGGTTAGGCAACTCTTTATATAAATCATTACATTTCCCATCACATTGGTTGTTGGCACAATTTCTTCTATTTACCTCCATTAACTAAGAAAAAATCATGATGATAATACATTAACATAAAGAAGAGAAACATATAAACCTAGAAGGAATGACATATAAAGGATAAGTATATCCAAACCTATGTGTCTTGACATTTCAATCTAGTATATTTGTTGTAATGTTTACTATTAGGTTTTTTAAACTAAATTTTTTTCATGTCATTCATAATGGTTAAAATAGAGTTCATGAATTTCAAAAACATGTCCCTAAAGAGTGTTTAACTTGGTGTACGACAAGGCCCATTGTATTTTTCCAGGTGACAATCGATTCCAAATCAATGTGACCTTTTTAGGGTTATTACCCCTATGTAAAACTATTCAATAGATACATCCACATATAGTATCTATAAAGGGATGTAACTTCTTTGAAACCAGTTGTGTTATCCTTCACTAAAATTATAGGATACTTTACTATACTTTTACCTATCGTTAAACTTTTCCTAGGGTTATCACTGAATTATTATATTCCCCATACCAAAAATAACTAGACCATAATTTGAGACCATCTATAGTGAAAAAATCTTTTTACACATATTATTAAATGATCTTTAACTTAAATATATATTAATACAAAAACAAGGATCGAAAAGGCCTAGTGTATTTGAAATACTAGGTTCATAAAACACCAAAGTGGGACTAAAATAAAATGGATTTATATTATTCTATGTAATGTGATCCTAAATCCATTCAACCTTCTAAAACTACATGATACAACTAGGGGCATATATAGATAAAATGGGTGAACTCAAATTTTCAATAAGGGAATAATGTGAAAAGAAATTAGAACATGTTAGTCAAAAGATTAACTTGATATCATAAAAGAAAAGGCAAAAGAGTAATCAACTGGGATGATAACATAAATAACATGGTATCATAAGATCATGTAATCATATTATATGTGTAATAAACATATAACATGACATAAAAATGAGTCCATGATAAATTCCTAGACAACATAACAAGTTTTGAAAAGTAACATAATGGACTTGGTTTTCTCCCAAATTCCGTACATGATGCTTCACAAGAAAAAAATTTACTCCATGAATTGTAGTGATATATGGGTTTACCAATCATAAATTTTTTCAATATTATATGTTCCACAAAAGGAAATCAATAATAACACATAAAAATAGAAATTACCCATGAAAAGAAATGGGTTCATAATCTTATATTGTATCATAATTAAATAACTTCTCATAATGAAGGAATTTGATAGAATAATATAAGGAAAGTATTAAACCATCAATTTAGTTGATAATAAGATAGGTGTATATTTCATATATATATATTCATAATTTAGAAGCAATAAATAACATCAATGTTTGTATTCACTAATGAAAATGTCTTTGAAATATATTATGGAGTATTTCTTTGAAAAATACCCTTTTCACTTTGAAATAACTTCTTCAAAATTAAATTTTTTTCCTATGTATTATAGAAAAAAATTTATTTGAAAAGAATCATGGAAAAATATAATATCATCCGAAAATAATTGATTGGTTGTGATAGAGGATAATTTTGTACTTTCCTTATGAGTTAAAAAATATTCCTTCCACAATTTTTCCAAAATGTAAAAAAGAACAACATTTAGAAAATGAAACAAAGATTCCATTAAAAGTTTTTGGTAAAAAGTCAAAAATGGTTAAAAATTTATTTAAAAAATAATTTGGATAATGTAAAAAAATCTTGAAAACATTGTTAGAAAACATGGTTATGGAATGAAAATGATTTTTTAACGAAGATTGAAATAAAGTCAGATTTTCTTAAAACATTTTCTTAATCATTTTAAGTACCAAAGAGATTAAAATGACACTAATAATTGAATTTTCATGAATTAATAGAGCAGAATAAAATATTTTGGATTTAATATATAAATATTAACAATTCCTCTATGGGATACTTAAATATAAACAATCCTGAAAAATGATGTGATTGTAAAACAAACCCTTACCACTTTGGGAACTTATGAATCATAACCCCCATGAAAGAAGTAAATTAAAATGAAACATTAAATGCCGTTAATATAAATATATTTATGGTATAACATGAAAATGGTTATTATATATACCACACAAAATAAATTAGTGGCAAATATGACATATTTCTTCTAGAAGTTAAAGTGAGACGATAAATTCCTTACACATATCTTGTCATTGAATTGATCACTGATCAATGAATTGGTTATGTGTGAAAAATTTAAATCCGGATAAATAAATATTAAATGAAAAATAAAATAATAATATTAAAATACACATGTAATCTTGGATTAATATAATCAGTGGAGTAGAATTATATCCCAATAAATAGAAATTGAGTTAAGAAACCCCTTATCATCAGTCCAGACTTGTCGTGTATGTCTTTATCCCATGTATAGTAAAATTATATAAATTATTTTTTTCGTAACTACTTTTTATAGGTTTAATAAATTATCATTAAACCATTTACCTCATTTATTTTAATAACATATTTAATTACTTATTAAGGTATGTCCATGTCAGTTGCTTTGAGGATGCTCAGTTTATGATTTTTAAATTACATAAGTATTTTGACCATGGTAAAACAAGTAATTTTTTCTAGATATATAGAAAAATAATCTGTTGATATTTATAATTTTTATAAAAAGAATTATACTTAAAGCTAACCATGAAATATGGTCATGTGAAATAATAGAGACAATGGGATTCCTGTAAGCATTAGTAACATTTCCATTTTTCAAATATCATGATGAAAATATGGTAAGTCTTATTATATATTTACATAATGATAATTATATAATATATATATTATTATTTCATTAAATACACTTATATATACCATCCATGTGATACTGTAATAAAAAACGAATCACATTTCTTCGTGAGGCGGTAGTTCGCTATACACAAAAACGATGTTATCATTTTTCAATTTATGGAAAGGTGAGAATGTTTATTATATATTAATTTTAAATAATGATTAATATTTAATTAATATAATATATAAACATTAAATCCATTATCATGAATAGTTGTGAGAGGTGACGAAGGAAAAAAATTACATCAGTTCATGAGGTAGTGATCCTCCATACACACACATGATGGTTTCTTTTACCATTTGATGGAAGAGTAGTTAGATATAGGTTATAAAACTTAAATAGAAAAATATAATAATATTTTATATACTAAAATTATTATATGATAATTATTGAGTATATTTATATGATATAGAAGGATAAATAAAAAATATGCCTGGTTAGGAACAATACGTCTTCTTTGGACCACCTATTTAGGATTATATCTCAAGAATCCCTTGAAAGGATTTATAATATAACCAAAACCTATTGGATTTGTTGAAGGAATTAAAGAAGTTATTTTTTGGGTATTTAACAAAACAGTGTTATTTTTATGTATATAAAATAGAGGATAGGGGGTTCTATTTTTTTAGTGGGGGAGTGGAAACATATGGGATTTTAGAAAAGAAAAAGATATACTTATATTTTTCTATCAATTTTTTTTTCAAAAATGGATAATTATTGATAATTAAATGATATGAAGTCTAATTAAGTCCCTAAAAATAAATATAAAAGTTTTTATCTCATTTTAACACTTATCATTTTAGCTTAACCCTTAGTAATCCTATTTTGACCTTCAATGAAAAAATTATACTTTACTATTTTTACAATTCATTATTACCAAAAATTAAGTTAAAAATATTTCATAATGTTAATAATTTTTATTATAAAAAATAAATCAATTTTTCCAAATTTAATTCATATAATTGGAAAAAATAAATTTTAAATTAAACCCAAAGACGCGATAAAAAAGTGATGTAAAAAAGAAAAAGTTTTCATAAGTATAAAAATTTTACAAATAAAATTTGAACATAAAATTTATTATAATGATATAAATCAGATTAATAAATATATAATTTTTCTAATTTTTCTTTTTAAAAAATCATAAAAAATTGGAACATTTATATTATTTAAATGAAAAGGTTTTTTTATAATAAAAATCCAAAAAATTAACTATTCATTGAAATATTAATCTTTTATAAAATTATAAAAAAAATCACTCTAAAATAATTTTGAAAATATAATTTCATAAATAAGTTACATTTTATCAAATTAATTTTCCAAAATTTCAGAAATTTAATTATAAAATTTTATCATAAAATGAAATAGAAATATTTTTTGTAGAAAATATATCTTTTTAATGAATAAAAATGTCCTTATTATAAATTGAGTGCTTATTTACTAATATAATTTTAATATATTTATATTGGGTATGAAAATCATATATATTTAATAAATTATTTAATCTTATTTATACTCACCAATAAAATAGCTAGGTTCTAATAGTCATATTAAAATAATAATATTTCATGATTTTTTTAGGTTTGATGTTGTGTATCGCATAAGCTATAGAATGCAGTTTTATTTCAGAGAAAACTCATTATGTTAAATTTTGAACCATTAAATAAATTGTTCCCTTATAATTTAATCTTATACTCAATAATCATGGGTTTTAAATTTGAAAATTCCGTTGTGGAAAATCCACGTAGTTTATATAGTTAGTAAAATATCCTCTTAGAAAGTGATATAGAGAAGTAATAAGGTCTTCTAAAATAACACAAAACTAGGTTTCCATATAATAAGAACATTGTAAATAAGTGAAAACAAGATTTTAGAAATAATATATATTTAGTTGATAATGTTGTACATTTTTAAGAGAGAAGACACCATTAATTTATCGAAAATGAATAACTTTTTTTATTTCCATATCCCTTTAATAATGTAGTTGGGTCTTTTTTTTCATATAGACTAAGATTATAGGTAAATATACTTACTTGAACATTATAATTTATCCTATAATAATTTTAACCACAAAGTCATCTGTTTCTCCAAATAATGATTATTCAAGATGAATTTTTATGCCTGAATCACTAAAATGAACTTCTAACAGATTACATAAATAAAAAATAGAAATCAATATATTCCTCTAATCTAAATACATTAAAAAAATATAAATGGTTATAAAATTTAATGATAATTCCCAAATGGAATAAACATTCATATTAATCTCAAAATCCAATGTTCACCTTAAATCATTCCATAGATAAATAAACATATATCCAAAATAAACTCAATATTCAAGGATTTAATTATATTCTTCCCAAATAATCTTCATTTTCAAATAAACTTTTCTACCGAAGTGTTAAATATACCTCAAAATAAAGAAAAAAATCCCAAAATACCATTAATCACCTCAAAATCCAAAAAAATTTCAAAAATATTTTATTCTAATATAAGTTTCTCAAAATCGACCTAAAAGTTTTACATCAAATTGATTAAGTAAAAACAATGTCAAACTTATCATTACGTCACATAGGCTTATGGTAGGTGTTGCAACATTTTCACCATTCAGTTTTGGGTTCAAGACCTGTAGCCATGTCTGATATAATGAGTTATTTCCTAATATATATGTTTACCTTTTAATAAAAATATTCTAATATAATTTCTATAATAGTCCAAATATTTAATAAAAATATACTAAATAAAATTAGTATTTAAATCAGTTTGTAACCATAATGGTTTTCTATATAGCTTATATTTCCCAAAAAAACAAATAATTTTAATTAAAAATAATTACATCAACATCGAAAAAATATCAAAGGTTATCTCTTTCTCAATAATATTTATTTCCATAAAATATCACGTTACCATTAAATAACATTTTTATATTATTATCACCATTAAATATATTCTTGAAAATATTTGAAAAAAACTATTATAGAACAATCTTTATAAGTTTCAATAATCTTATCAATAGAACACCATGGATAAGGATAGTTCAACAACATGATTCTTGAGTTCCAACACCTAAAAACTTTAAAAATTCCACTCTAATTATTTATATAATATAGATCCTTAATAATTAATCCTTATATTAGGGAACTAACTCAGGTAATGACCATGTTCTCCACATATATAACATTGACCTATTAATGGTTCCTTTAGTTAAAATTTATTTCCCTTTGGCTTATTAACTGGTCTTTCATTTTTCTTTTGTGATTAAATGTCTTGTTCCTTAATTTTAAAAACATAAATCATCATCCAACTATATTAAGAATTTTTACATGGCTTATATTCCCACAATTTTGACATTTAAAAAATTGACTATTCTTTTTTTATAATCTATAACACTTGAAATTCCATAAGACACCATCCTATTATTCAATGATGTGTTTATAAATTTTACTACGTTCCAGATGTTAATCGTAATCTGAGATAGATGATTTCGAATCATCACATTATGCTTGACTTATATTCCCATTGGTTTAGGCATATTGTTAGGGAAATCATTACATTACCTATCATGTTGGTTATTGGAATTATTTCTCACATTCCCCTTTAATAACTATGAAACAAATATCATAATATATTAACATAAAAAGGTAAATGTAAAAACCATGAGTTAATAACCTATAAATGATAATTATATCATAACTTATGAGTATCTAGGTTTAAATATAGGTTATCCATAGTAATATTTCATATTCAGTTTTCTCACCTAATAATTTGTTTAAGTCCTTCATAATGGGTTGTAAAGAGTTTGTGAATTTACAAAATATATCCCCTAGGAGTTTCAAACCATATGTGAAACAATTATCATTATTGTTCCCTATTTGGGAGCACCCATCAAAACATGTTCATGAACATGTGTTCCACAAAATGAAATCAATCATAAGGTATAAATATAATAATTACCCATGTAAAGAAATGGGTTTCATAATCATGTATCATATCATAATAAAACGAGATTTCACGTTGAATGAATTTGGGGGATAAAAATAAGGTATTTATTACCCCTATAAATGTAATAGAGAATAAGATATATATAAATTTTATAGTAATACATACATAATTTATAATAAATCTGTAACATCAAAGGTTGATTCCATTGATGAAAATATCTTTAAACTATTATATGAAACATTTCTTGAGAAAAATACCCTTTTGATATTAACATCACTTCATAAAAATCCAAAAAAATTACAAAATATTGTAGAAATTTGTAATCTAAAAATAATCATGGAAACTTATAAATTTGGATTCAAATAATTGATTGGTCATGATAATGGGTAATTTTGTACATGTCGTATATGGTTAAAAACATTCCTTTCACATTGTTATAAAAAGGTTAAAAAGTATCTCGTACAGAAAATGAAATGAATATTACATTAAAAAAATAAAAAATTAAAATATGGGTAAACATTTCCTCAATAAATCATTTAGAGGCTGTTAAAAAATTTCCTGAAAATATTTTTAGAAAAAATATAATACGAAGAAAAAGGATTTTTGACAGAATAGATAAATAATATATGTTTTAAAAAAACATCTTATCAATCATTTTAGGTACCAAAGAGAGGAAAATTTCACCAAATTTTTTAAATTTAATGAATAAATATATGTGAATAAAATAAATTGAGTTTAATATATAAATATTAACAATTTCTATATGGGAAACATAAACATAATCAATCCCAAATAATGACGAGACTATGAAATAAACCCTTACCACTTTGGTAATTTCTGAATCATAATCCCCACAAAACAAGTAACTTGAAATGAAAATTTAAAGACAATTAAGATAAATACATTAATGAAATAACATTAAATGTGGCATTATATACACCATAAAGAATAAATAAGGGGTGAATATGGCATACGTTTTATATTAGTAAAAGTGAGATAAGAAATCCTCTACATAGATCGTATCATTGAAGTGATGACTAATCAATTATGTGAATATGTTTAACAAATGTAAATACATATAAATAAAGTTTAAATAAAAAATAAAATAATAATATGTCATTAAACACCTAATCATGAAATAACATAATCAATGGAGTATAAGTATAACCGACTGAATATAAATTGAGTAAATAAATCCATTTCCTTGAGTCCAAACATTTCATGTATGTACTCTAAAAACTATATAATAAAATCATATCAATTATTTGATTTATTAAGAAACTTTTATTGGTTTAATCACTTATAATTAAACCATATACTAAATTTATTTTAATTTCATATTTAATTACTCATTCAGTTATGTCCAAGTCAGGTGTTTTGAGGACACCTAGTTCAGAATTAAAAAATGGAATTAGAGTTCTGAATATAGTTAAAGGGTTAATTATTATATAATATAAATAATAATAATAAAAATATATAACTATAATTTTAAAAATAACCATGAAATATTGTTATGAAAAAAGAACTATTTTACAATTATGGAGACATTAGGTTGCACGTAAGCATGAGTAACGTTTCAATTTTTCAAAGATCATGATGAAAAGAAGTTAAGTGTTATTATATCCATCCATAATTATAATTATATCATAATTATAATATTATTAATTTAAATTCACTTAAATATACCATTTATGTGATGCTAAAATATAAACGAATCACATCACTTCGTGAGGTAGTAGTCTTTCGTACAGACGAATGATGTTATCATTTTCCAATGGATAGTAAAGAAGGTGTATGAAATATTAATTTTCATTCATGATTAATTTTAAATTAATATAATATATAAAAATTAAATCCATAATTATTAATATCTATGAGAGGTGATGATGGAAAAAAATTATATCTATCCTGAGGAGACAATCCACCGTACCCATGAAAGATGGTTTCATTTCCCTTTTGTTGCAAGAGGAGTCAGATGTAGGTTATTCCATTTAAAAAATAAAATCATAGTATTTTAATATTATTATTTTTAATATCAACATTATTGGTTAAGATTAAATGTATTTTTAATAAAAAATAAAATAAAAATACTCGATTAGGAATAATAGTTCTCTTTCAGATCGCCTCTTTAGGATTATACCACAATGGTCCATATATTGGATTTACGATAAAAAATGATGCAAGGAAATGGAAAAGGAATTAAGGAAGGTATTTTTGTAGGTATTTTACAAAACAAAATTATTTTTATGTTTTTAAAATAATTTATTTTAGGTTCACTTCTAGAAGTGTGGGAGAGAACACGCTTGAAATTTTCAAAAAAAAAGATATACTCACATTTTGTACAAATCAAAAGGATCCAAAACATCCCATTATTAAAAATTAGATGATATAAGTATGTAATATACACATTAAATAATAATTTTACAAGTTTTAAGTTCATTTATACCCTTATATTTTTAGTTTAACTCATTCTAATCTCAGTGTACCTTAACCACAATAATTAATTTTTACAAATTTTACTATTAAATATAAACAAAAACAAGTTGAACTTGTTATATATTATTAATTAGGATGATTGGAAATTGTAATCCATTTTTCCTTGATAAATTCATATAATTGGTAGAATTAAATCCAAAATTAAACCCACAAATGTGATGAAAAATTGTGTAATGAACCCCCAATTCTCACTGGCTTGAGAGTGCAACGAGTCATTACTAGGACTTAAGCGGCATCCCCAAGACGCCAAAGGCTGGAAATAAATGCCGAAGGGTTTCAATTACAATTGGGGGAAAATTTAACCTTTAATAAAATAAACCCATCCATTAACCATTCACTATATGATGCATGAAACAAATGAAAGACCAATCAACAACTTCATTTATATTAAACCACATCAGAGTACACAACAACAGAAGAACAAACCAAACACTAAGGTAAACAGTGGAAGAACAACATGGGACTCTCAAAAGACACCACGACTCTGTGGTCCACAAGCTCCAAGCTCCATAGCATCTCCAAAACATCACCATGAGCCATTAGTATTGAGATGATTTACCTTTACTTGTGTCTCAGAATACAACATCTGCAAAAGAACCAAAGTGCCAAAGCAGGGGTGAGTATAAAACTCAGTAGGTTTTCCCCAATGACTTCCCTACTCAAGACACTAGGATAGAAGAGTTATCCACATTTATATAAAAATAGTTTTTATAAAACATTCTCATTAAAGCTTTTTATAAATAAATAAAAACTAGTTTTCCAAAACCATCCACACTCAAAAGTATCAAAGTGAAATTTAAATTTACTTTTCAAACACGTTATTTTTCTAGAAAAATAACCAAACAAGTTTCAAAACCATTTCATAAAAATACCATTTTGGCATACCCAACTATTTCACAAACCCATGAAATCAACCATGCATGCATCGTTATGATAGTTCCATACTCATGAGTGGTCTCTCGTCGATCTACCAAGTAGTCACAGGGTAATTATTTCTCATGTGCCATTTCACCTTTGGCACCGAGAAGAAGGTCATATTTCAACCATGCCTCGTACATATAGTTACCATCGTTCCATTAAACGTTTGACACTAAGTATAAGGTCCTATTTTAACCAACCCTCGTATAATGCAATATTAACACACACCACACATTCCCAACAATCATGCCAAAACCAACCATTAAAAAAACACCTTTTATTGAAAACCATTTTCCCATCAAAACCAGGTGTGTTCAACTAATTCAAACCATTTCAATAAAACTCCCTTTTTATTGAAAACCAAATCCATCGAAATCATTTCAATCCAAAACCATTTCAATAAAACACTCCTATTTATTGAAATCCCATTTCTCATCAAACCATTACAATTTCAGAAATTTAATAATTTAAAATCAAAATTTTAAATTCAAATAGCCAAATCACTTTGCACAACAATTTGCCAATATTTCACAATTTCCTCAAAACCATAAATCATCACTGAAGAAGATTTATTTCATTATTTTCACAATCAATACCATTCAAATAACGAATTTAAAACTAAGCCAACCAATTCTAATGAGAGGAATCGATTGTAGAGCCACCTACCTCAACAAAAAGGTGAAACCAAGCAATGGATGAAGAACACTCAAGAACACCTGGTCAAATCTCCAAGAATCCTCCTTAGATCTCTTATCATAACACAACCAAGACAAAATATTGTCATATTTGGCATCCACACACATTGATATACCCATAACGGGCGTAGATCTAAGAAACCGAGAGAATATGAGAGGTAGATCTATGTAGATCTATGAAACCATTCAAGATCGAAGGAGAACAGTCACATACCTAAAGAATCCGGCTTCGATTTGCCAAGAAAAGCCTTCGGATCCCCTCCGGAATGATGAGAGAACCCTCTTTAACATTAGGAGAACCGAAATCCCTAGTAAGGGCCACTTAGGAGATTTAATGAGGCAATTATAGGCAAAACAAGTTTGATCCACAATCTAAGGATCTAATTTTAAGTGACCGCACGGTTAGTCCGCACGGTTTGAGAAACCGTCCGTAACCGTGCGTTAGCTACTGCCTCGAACACCATTCTCGCACGGTTTGGCCGCATGGTAATACAAATCGTGCGATGACCATGCAGATGCCTCTGCCTCCCATACCAACTCCGCATGGTTTGGCCGCACGGTTTAGAAAAACCGTGTGCCTCCTGTGAGACTTCCCTTTTAGCCCCAAAACTCATTCCAAGTTCTTCCAACTCTCACATTTGACACCCTTAACATTATAAACATTAAAATCATCAAGAAAGGGATACATTCCAGAAACCAGGGGTATTAAATTCTCCCCACCAATGGTCTTTCCCTTCCCAAAAAATAGAAAACCATCGCTTGTCTGAAAGAGTTCTGGCCACTGCTCTTTTATTTCTTTCTCGCGTTCCCAAGTCTCTTCCTGAATCTGACCATGTTTCCACAAAACCCACACTAGACCGATGATTTTTCCATGAACGACTTTTTCCTTCCTATCCACAATCCGCACCGGGATATGTACCAACAAAGCATCCGACTCTAGGTCTACATGATCCCATCTGATCAAATGGTTAGGATCAGGTTGATACGTCTTCAACTGAGATACATGGAACAAATTGTGCACTTAACTGAACCACGATGGTAATGCCAACTGATGTTCCACCTCTCCAACCCATTCCAGTATCTCAAAAGGGCCTATATATCGAGGGGATAATTTTCCCTGCTTCCCAAAACTACGATGTCCAAGTCTTGGAGAGATCCTTAAGAAGATATGATCACCCACAACGAATTCCAATGGTCTGCAATGGAGATCTGCATAAACTTTTTGAGGAAACTGATCCATATCCATCCTCTTTCTAATCAACTAAATCTTATCCATTGTTTCTTGGACATGGTTTGTCCCGAGTAGTGATGTTTCACCAGTTTCCACCCAGCACAGTGGGGAACGAAAAGGACGCCCATACAATGCTTCAAACTGAGCCATATGTATTGAGGCTTGATAGATGTTATTGTATGGGAACTCCACTAAGGGTATATGCTCCTCCCATGATCCACCAATTTCCATTACACAAGCTCACAACATGTCTTCCAACGTCTGTATCATCCTTTCGGATTTTCCATTCGTATGGGGATGATATGTCGTACTCATAGTCAACTGAGTCCCAAGGGCTTGTTGTAAGGATTTCCAGAAACAAGATGTGAACCTCTGACCTCTATCTAAGACTATATACACTGGTACGCCATGTCACTTTACCACTTACCGGATATAGATTTTTGAAAGATCTTCCACCGTATGGGTTTCACGAATCGGGATGAAATAGGCCGAATTGGTTAAATGAGTCACTATCACCCAAATGGAATCGTGTATCCGGACCGTTCTTGGAAGATTTGTTACAAAGTCAATTGTTATCTTCTCCCATTTACAAATTGGTATAGGTAAATATTGTAACATACCATCTGGTCTCTAATGCTCTGCTTTAACCTGCTGACAAGTAAATCATCGCGAGAGGAACTCGACCACCTTCCTTTTCATGTCGCTCCACCAAAACTGCGCCTTTAGCGCCTTATACATCTTCTATGTACCTGGATGTATAGCCCATCTTGAATGGTGGTAATAATTAAGGAGTTGTTCCTGAAAAACTATTGGTACAACCATCCGATCTCTGAAACACAAAACTGAGTCCCCTTCCAGTTTGAAGCTATCAATGGTCTCCCCACCATTGAGTTTTGAACTCACTACTAGACATTCGACATCAGATGTTTGTGCCTCTTTGACCAGTTGTACCAGATCAGGAACAAGCGTAGCTAAAAAGAAAACCAAAACATCACCTCAATTTTCACATTCCACATGCATGTCTGCTAAGACCGACATCAACTGCCATTCTTCAAAAGCGTCCTTTGCTAACTGAGAATACAAATTCAGGCTTAATTCATTGGCCACTGAATTTCCCTTACCCAATGTATATATTAAGTCAAATTTTTCACATTTGAAGATACTCCATCCATATCCTATGACTCATATTCAAATTGTGCTGTGATAAAATGTGTTTTAAGATTTTGTGTTCCGTAGACACAGTAAATTTCTCACCAAAGAGATAGAGTCTCCATGTTTTCAAAGCATGGAAAACTGCAGCTAACTCCAAATCATGTGTTGGGTAATTCTTCTCATGCACTATCAACTACATTGAACCATAAGAAATAACATGGTCTCCTTGAATGATAACACAACCCAACCCTATTCCCAAATCATCACAAAACACCACATAGCCCTGTCCTGATTCTACCAAGATCAAGATAGGTGTCGATGTAAGACGAACCTTCAGTTCCTGGAAATAATTATAGAATTCTTCTGTTTATTGGAATGAATCATTCTTCTTTGTCAGAGCTGTTGTTGGGGACTCTAGTCATGAGAAATCCTGAACAAAGCATCGGTAGTAACCAGCTATACCAAGGAAACATAGTATCTCGAACACATTCCTTGGTGGATTCCAAGAGATAATGACTTCTATATTTTTAGGATCAACTGAAATACCTTTCTCGGAAATGACATGGCCAAGGAAATGTACTAATTGTATCCAAAAATCATACTTTGATAACTTGGAATACAACTGATGGTCTCCCATGATTTCCAACACTATCGCAATGTGTTGCTCATGATCAGAACTTGTTCGTGAATACACCAATATGTCATCCAAAAACACCAAAAAAAAGAATCGAGATATTTCTGAAATATACAATTCATCAAATCCATAAAGACTGCTAGTGCATTCGTTAGACCGAAAGGCATGACTACATATTCACAGTGGCCATATCTGCTTCTGAAAGGTGTCTTCAGAATATCCTCCTTTTGCACTCACAACTGGTGATATCATGACATCAAGTCAATCTTGGAGAACCACTAAGCTCCCCTCAATTGATCAAACAGGTCATCAATGTGGTGAAGTGGATATCCATTCTTTATCTTAACTTGTTTAAGCTTACAATAATAAACACACAGCTAAAGAGTTCCATCTGCCTTCTTCATGAACAAAACCGGTGCTACCCATGGAGACACACTTGGTCAAATGAATCCCTTGCTTTCCAGCGCCTCTAACTGCACTTTCAATTCCTTTAACTACATTGGTTCCATCCTATAATATGGAAGTGAGATAGGACCAGTCCCTGGAAGGAGATCAATCGTAATCTCCACTTCTCTCACAGGTGGTAACCCTAAGAAGTTTTCAGGAAAAACATTAGGAAATTGATCCACCACAGCTGGAAAACTACTTTCCTCACTCTCTTCCAATGATGCGAATGTCAACGCTGCCAAATGATAAGAGATCGTTCCCACCATTGGTGCCAATAGGCTCTCGGCACATTTCTTTACCATTATCTCTCCTCTGAAGAGATGCTCCATACCGTCCTTAGTCATGAAACTAACCGTTCTCCTATAACAGTAGATGTGAGCCTTAAACCTTGTCAACCAATCCATACCAAAGATTACATAATAGACATTGATATCAAACATAGAGAAGTCCCATTTCAGCTCAGCTCCATCAAAAGTTATAGCACATGCTCTACACATGAAGGCTTGACATTCTCTTTCACCAAGAGGAGTTTGCAGTTTAAAGACAGAAGGCATCATTTCCAGTTTTATGTTCAGCAAATCCGCAATACGAGAAGAAATAAAGGAATGCGATGCACCAGTATCAAACAACACTTGCATGAGGGTAGAATTAAAAAGAATCTTACCTCTCACCGTAGATGGTCCAGACTGGTCATCTACCATCATCTTCTCAACTCCATACAATTGCTTTGTTGGTGCCCTTTGATCCTTATTGACTTGCTGAGATTTCCCTGCTTGAGGAGTCATGGTATTTCTGGAATCACCATAACTAGCTCTATTCTACTGGTGAGACTGATTTTGCTGTCCCCGCCCTGTCGAAGCATACGATGATTACGGCACCTGGGATGTGTCACACACACCCGAACTCCGAGCATTCCTACAATAGTGATATAGATGCCCCATATGATTGAAATTGTGGCATGATCTTAGTGGTGGTGTACATTTTTGTTTCATGTGATCAGTCAAACAACATTGAAAGCAACCTGCTTTGCTCGGGGGTCGTGGAGGAAGGTTGACTGATCCCGCTGTTTGGTTCTGATTCTCACTCCCACCTTGGAAGTAGGAGTCCATCTTCCACTTGTATCTAGAATTAGAGTTCCCACTCATTCCCGTGGGATCACCATACCTCCTCCTATCGATCCTGAGATATCACGTTCTGCAACCATTGCTCTGTTCACTATCTATGTATAATCTATAATACAGAGCACCACAATCTTCGATCGAATCTCCTGCCCTAGTCCCGATTCGAAGATGTGTGCCTTCAAAGAATCAATTTCCAAAACCTTTGATGCAAAATGGATTAAATTCATTAACTTAGCCGCATACTCTGTTAAAGAGAGGCTCTCCTATTTCAAGCTGATGAAGTCCGCCGTTTTCTGGATCTTGAACGTGTGAGGATAGAATTGTTTGTTAAACAATTCTTCAAAATCCTCCCATGTAATGCCTTCATCCAATTTATCATGCACCCCTAAATCCCACCAATGATGTGAAATATCCTCGAGAATATACGTCTCAAGATTTTCATTCAGCTCTACTGGTGTGCTGATGAAATTGAATATACGATTCATTCTGCTTAGCCACACCTCCACCTTTTCGGGTTCAAAATCACCCCTAAAGTTTGGTGGATTCCACTTCATGAACAGGATGGTATGATCAACATGTCATGTTTCATTCCTACGGTTACCCATATCTATATCTTGAATGGCTTGGAAAAAACTCTGAACTAGATCTTGGTTCACACGTGGTTCCAGTGCAACCACATTCTCCACAGCTTTTTCAGGTTGGTTTCGATGACGCCTACCGGGTTCCATTTTCTAAACCAACAAGAAACTCTATTAATCTCACTCTCTAGCAACTGTTGGGTTAGTATTTCAAAATATATCACATCAACTATCAAAACGTTTTTCTCAAACAACCTTTTTCCATGTTCAACCATTTTTGAAAACATTCAATATAATTTTTGAAAGTCAATCTATTTTCAAAAGACACCAAATACTCAGTTTTCAAAGTCTTTTGGTGGTAAACAATTCCCACATTTTTCAAAAAAACTCACCTCTAAAAAAATTCTTACTCATTCCTCACAATGAGATATGTAATCCAAGTGGGAAGTCATTCCTCTACAATGCATGTCATGCTCCTCTCATTGGCTAAACCCACGACAATGAGATTTCCAACATTCTAGAAGTGTATTTAAAAGACTTATGTACCCAACACCCTGGTAAATTGAAGTTCAACATAAACGGGTTAGCTACGTAATTTTAGGATATACCATTCAAGTTCTGAAAATCCTACTCTTGTCTAAGATTTTAACCAAAGGAATAGACAAGAAGGAATTCCAACTCCAAGACCAAGAACATCAATGACTACCTGTTTGGCAAGGACCGAACAAGTGATACCATTTATAATGACCTGCCAATTCTCATTGTCTTGAGAGTGCAACGAGTCATTACTAGGCCTTAAGAGACATCCCTAAGATGCCAAAAGATATAAATAAATGCCGAATGGTTTCAAGTACAACTGGGGGACGATTTATACTTCAAGAGAATAAACCCATCTATTAACCAATAACTATATGATGCATGAAACAAATGAAAGACCAATCAACAACTTGATTTATATTAAACCACATCAGAGTACACAATAGAGGAAGACCAAACCAAACATCAAGGTACATAACAGAAGAAAAACATCAGACTCTCAAAAGACACCACGACTCTATGGCCCATAAGCTGCAAGCTCCACAACATCTCCCAAACATCACCATGATCTATTAGTAATGAGATGCTTAACCTTTAACCGTGTCTCCTAATACAACATATGAAAAATCACCAAAGTGCCTAAGTAGGGGTGAGTACAAAACTCAGTAGGTTTTCCCCAATGACTTCCCTACTCATGCCACTAGGATAGAAGAGTTATCCACATTTATATAAAAACAGTTTATATAAAAAAATTTCACCAAAGCAGTTTATAACTAAATATCAACTAGTTTTCCAAAACCATCTATGCTCAAAAGTATCAAAGTGCAATTTAAACCGGCATTTCTAACACGTTATTTTTCCAGAAAAATAACCAAATAAGTTTCCAAACCATTTCAAAAAAATTCCATTTTGTCATACCCTACCATTTCACAAACCCGTGAAATCAACCATGCATGCATCATTATGACAGTTCCATACTCATGAGTGGTCTCTCATCGATATACCAAGTCATTACAAGGTAATAATTTCCCATGTTCCATTACACCTTTGGCACCGAGCACAAGGTCATATTTCAATTAAGCCTTGCAAAATGAAATAATAACACACACAACACATTCGCAACAATCATGCCAAAACCACCCTTTAATAAAACACCTTTTTATTGAAAACCATTTTCCCATCAAAATCAAGTGTGCTCAACCAATTCAAACCATTTCAAGAAAACTCTCTTTTTGTTGAATACCAAATCCATCAAAATAATTTCAATAAAAAACCATTTCAATAAAACACTCCTCTTTATTGCAATCCCATTTATCATCAAACCATTACAGTTTCAGAAATTTTATAATTTAAAATCAATATTTAAAATTAAAATATCCAAATCACTTTGCACAACAATTTTCAAAGATTTCCCAATTTCCTCAAAACCATAAATCCCCACTAAGGAAGATTTATTCCATGCTTTTCACAATCAATATAGTTCAAATAAAAAATTTGAATATAATCCAACCAATTCTAATGAGAGGAGTCGAGAGTGAAGCCACCTACCTCAACAAAAAGGTGAAACTAAGCAACGGATGAAGAACGCTCAAGAAAACCTGGTCAAATCTCCAAGAATCCTCCTTAGATCTCTTCTCATAACACAACCAAGACCAAATATCGTCATATTTGGCATCCAAAAACATAGATCTACCCATAAATGGTGTAGATATATGAAACTGAGAGAATATGAGAAGTATATCTAAGTAGATCTAAGAAACCATTCAAGAATGAAAAAGAACGACCATATACCTCAAGAATCTGCTTCGATTCGCCATGAGAAGCCTTCAGATCGCCTTCAGAATGAAGGGAGAACCCTCTTTGACCATATGAGAACGAAAATCCCGAGATAGGGCCACTTAAGAGCATTAATGAGGAAATTAGAGGCAAAACGAGTTAGATCTGCAATTTAAGGATCTAATTTTAAGTGACTGCATGGTTAGTCAGCACGGTTTGACAAACCCTGCACTAACCGTGCGTTAGCTACTGTCTCATCCACTCATCTCGCACAGTTTGGCCACACGGTTAGACAAACTATGCATCAACCGTGTGGTAGCCACTACCACTGTAGAGACCCGAAGCCTGACGTACATGGACATTACATTACATTTGCGGAATACATAGTACATAACAAAAACACACACACAAGGATCGTAATAGTTTAGTGTCTTTGGAAACTCGGAACGTATTCTTCTAATCGTGGTGAAAGATCTTCAATATCTCCCATAAAGATCTTCTTTTTTTTTACCTAAAAACCTTTCTTTATATCCTGGGGAAAAGAAAACATAAAAGGGTGAGCTCAAATGCTCAGTAAGGGTAAACAAAAGAAATATCAATCACATCATATACATAAGAACATAGCTTTTGGAAATTATAACCTGCAAAAGAGCTCATAATATCATAACATGGGATAAATCATAGAAGTGAAAATGAAATCATAACTTAAAACATTACTCATTGTGGCATACACACATAATCATAGAGAATCATTTCTTGTTAGTCAAGACTCATTGCCAAGACTATCTTAGTGGACAAAGTCCCTTTCTGAATTGAGTAATCCTCGTTTCAGTCCTGTTTCACTGAACCGGTATAACCTACCATTCCAGCCATGTCTATCTCATGAGATATAAAATATTTACCCAATGCATTGGAGGGAGATATAGGTCCCACCCATCTCTTAATGAATCCTTTCTTATGTGTGCCACAAAATCATAAATCATACATCATTTCATAACCCATGTATTAAAAATGGGATTCTTAAAACAACATGACATCATAAAACCATTCATATAAGATAAAGGAATTCATAAACATAATTCCATCACAACATAGTCAAATCAATGTAAAAATATGGATAGAAACAGAACCCTTTATTATCTTAGATGTAAAATAATTTTGATAAAACACTTGAAATGAATTCTTGAGGAAAATATCCTTTCTTCTTCAAAATCAATTTCTTTTCACAAAACATCATGCAATTTTAAAAGAAAGAGATTTTATTAAAAATAGTCATGAAATCTTTTGGAGTAAGCTTCATGAAAATAAGGCTTTATAAAACCGTAAAAATCCGTTCATTCCGTTTAAGTTAAAAAAAACATTCTTCGTACTTTTGTCGGAAAAGTCCAAAAGTACCTCGTATGAAAAAGAGACAAAAGATTCCTTTCATATTCTTTACTAAAAACTCACCGAAGAGTAAAATTGGATTTAAACTATTTTAAGTGGATGGAAACAATATTACATATTGAAGGAACATGGATGTGGATGATAAAATACACCCCAGTAAATACTTACGAATAAACAATCTCGGATAAAAATGAGATTGTGATATTTCCCTTACCTTAGGTCTGACTTGCTTTGTAAGTGTCCGAACCTCCTGTATAATGATTTAAATCATGTTATTGACTTATTCCAGAATCATATTCATTGTTATGATATCATATATGGTTCACTTATAACATTATATTACCCGTTCTTTTGTAAATTCCATGTTAAAGAAGCGTTTTGGGTAAAATCGTTTCATTTATCTTAGGTGTTTTGACTTGTTGTTCTTGATATCATTATTACTTATATCATGATTTACTTACTTCCAGAATATAAAATATGATTTATATATCATATATATTCAGTATATATATATATAATAGATAGATAAGTAAAATGAAAAACACCGTTCATGGAGACGGTAGTCCGTACGTACGCATGAACGCAGTTTTACTTTCCTTATTGTCTTGAAATGGAAGTAAGTAGATGACATACATATGTATATATACATAAATCCAGTAGCTTTATAATGTCATATATTTCATTATTATTTCTTATATATACATTATAATCATTCTTAAATGGTTAACATGGAGAATGAATCTCATCGCGTCGTGGAGACGGTAGTCCGTACGTACGCACGAACGATGATATCATTTCCATAAATATTGAACTGAGTTGAAGTGGATTATACAATATATCAGAATCAATATGATGTTGTAATAACTATGTATAGTTATTATTTACACCATTATACCCATCCATGTAAGGTGGTGGTGGAAAATAGATTACACCACGGCGTGGAGACGGTATTCCGTACGTACGCACGCGCGGTGATTTCTTTTTCCGTAGGATGGATAGATGGTGAAATAGGGTTGTTTCATACTTATAATAACATATCAGTATATGAGTGATACTGATGTTATTACTTCATAATGAAACAACCTAAGAAGAAGAAGTGGAAGAAGAAATAAAGATGAAAGAATTGGTAACGGTAATTACCTCTTCTTTGAAGTGCCTCTTTGAGACCTCCTCTTAGGGCACTTGAATTGGTCTTTGAGGAAGACCAGAACCTCTAGGATGTTGCTAGGGAAGTGTAGAAGAGATTTTGGCAGGGGTTGGCCGAGCTTGAGTGCTCAAATTGGTGTGAGGAGGAAGGGGAGGAGGTGTCCTTTTATAGGGGAGGAGAGGGGCACCTTAGGAATTCTTAAAAATATTAATTTATAATAAATCTAACCCCACTTAAAAACCTCCAAAAATGACTCATATTCGAATATTAGATAAGATAGGGTTGTAATCTCATCAACCAATCAAATTTAGGCATGTTTGGATATTAGTTTAAACCTTATCAATTAGATTTAACTCTAAGTTAAATAATTTAACTTTTACCGTGTCTTTTTGTTTTCTTTCACTATATGGTTAATACACTTACTATAACATGCCAAACGAACCCCAAATTGTTTATTATTAATATATATATCATTATCTAAGTCATTTGGCCGAACCTTAGATTTTTAGGAATAAAATAACAATTAGTAATATAATATTTGATTTAAAAACTATTTTGTGTCAATTTTGACACTATTTGATATATGATTTTTGTGAAAGTCATAACAGAATTAAATGTTCGAACCAAGTTTCTTAAATCAACATTAATATATCATAGTAACCTAGAAAATTAGTGGAATTCATAAAAAGTCTTAAATTACATTTATTTTGGTATTTATATTATCAATTATGTCAATATTTCATTAATAAGATAATTACTGCATCATCGTTGTGTCATAAATAAATTAAATTATTTGATGTCTAAAAATTACAAATAAAATACCATCATGTAGGAAATCGTTTTAGCTTTCTAATGAATATTTAAAATCTAATTTATCTTATGTATTACCCCATATTAAAAATGATTTACTTATTAAACTTTGATTTTAACTATTTTAACCCTTCTTTAAATAAATTAATAATAAATGTCCTAATCTAATCCAAGTGGGCCTAAATGGTCATATTTTATTCCTAAGTTTGTTTTTGGTCGAATTACACTTGTCCAATAGAATTAGGACATGTGTTAGGGTAATATTAATATCATATTTACCCTTAGTTACCCTATTTACTATTAACCGTGGTAAAAAAGGTAAAAAGTTACTATTCACCAAAAAATTATTTTCATCTCATTGAACCACATTTTAGTCCTTGATATTAACCGTGTCTCTCGGATTTTCGAAATTCCATTCACAGAAGCGGTAAAATTAAGTTTTATGCAAAATTCAGTTTTTAACCTACCACTTAGTAGTTTCACTATTCATCAAAAATTGATGTTTTTCAGAACAATGCCAAAATTTCATCCCAAGCTATATTTCATATTCCGAATTCAAAAATGAAGTCTATTTTACCAAATTCATAACATAAAAGTTTCATTAATTAATTTTATAATTAAATCCCGCTGTTAAAACAAATAGCGTGTTTTTAAGAAACAATATCTATCAAAAGATTGACACTTGTTTATGTCTAGTTTAAATGTGAAACTACATCCAATGACAAACATTGTATTAAATTGTAAAAATATATTCTAAATATACTTTAAAACCACTCAAATTAATGATTTATCACTATTAATTATT
Source organism: Viscum album (assembly GCA_963277665.1). Lineage (NCBI taxonomy): Eukaryota > Viridiplantae > Streptophyta > Magnoliopsida > Santalales > Viscaceae > Viscum > Viscum album. The sequence goes on along the minus strand of OY728136.1, from coordinate 994,177,762 downwards.
TCGATTAAAAAAGTTGTTTTTAATTATAATTTAGTAATTTTCACTATTCATCAAAATATGAAAGTTATCCGAAAAGTACCAAAATTTCACCTTAGGCTAAATTCGATACTCCGAATCCAAAAATAAAGTTCATTTTGAAAAATAAGATTTACTGGATTTCAAAAAGTGGTTATTACTATTCATAACGACTAGTTTTAATAATATTTTTATAGCATATCGTTGTTTAGTGAAACTCGGTATTGCGTACTACACACGCTATCGAGGAAGGTCGCGATTGCGTGTAATGCAAGTCAAGTCAAGGATGTGTGTTCTCCTTTTGGTGTAGCGTACAACACAAGACATTAATAAAATTAAAAGAATATTTTTTTATAAAATCTTGGGCTGTTACATTCTACCCCCCTTAAAATGAATTTCGCCCTCGAAATTCGTCAGGGTTATAAATGGTTTACTATTTGAAAGTTTCTTTAATAGAAACCCACATCGTAAAAGGGAATACCAAAACTTGGCTTTAAAAACTAAAGTATGAAATGTAACGATTACCCAAATAAACTAATCACTGGGTTTCCACATAGGTGAAAATATGGATATGGAAGAGAAATCTAACCATCATGTTCTGATGGAGAGTGGTAGTGAACATGGCTATGGAAAATCCAGTAATCACAAATCCATAGATTTGTGATGATATAAGGTACCATCTGATTCATCAGGTATAAGATCACTAGGACAACATTTTTGGTTTTCAAGATCATTTCCCTAAAGTTGAAAATTTTCTTAAAATAAATACTTACTTTATTTTGGTACAATCTTACTTTTGTTCGTGCCTTGAACAATTTCTACTTCATCAATTAAATAAATGAAGTTGAATTTGTTATTTGTGAAGTGTTAGCAAATTATGTGATAGAATGATGGGTCATTCCATCTGTCTCAAACAAAAGGTTAGAAAAAGTTATTAAATATACATAAGTCATTCTATAGTGAGATTAATCACATATGGTTCCTAAAATGGACTTATACTTCATATATCATACTGCTTAATATAATAACACTAGTTTCTACTAAACAGGGACTTCCTGTAGGTCAGTGGTAGGTGATAAAGGCCAGTCGCACTTCGGTTGTGGGTTCGATTCCTACAGCCTTGTCCGAAGCGATGGGTTGTCGCCCGTCCTGCAGGTTGTCCTTTTTCTAAAACTACGTTACTATAACATCCCATCAATAATATCGAAAATCTTCTATCCTTAAACAATACTAACTTATGTCCAACATAATCCAGTCTAATCTTTAGGCTTATACATAATACTGCAGTCCACTCTCATAATATAGTGACAACGAGTACCAGAGATTTAATACTGTCGTTGATCCCCACATATCATAAGATATGTCTTGTTGGTCACATTCCAAACATTCAAAGTCCTTAATCGTGTATTCTCTTGAATACCTTAGTGAAAACATGAGTGTAGTTAAAAGTTAACACTTTCCACATACCAAAATCCTCAAAATTCTATATACTCAAACCATGATATCACTTAGTCCTTATATCAATCATGAGCTCATGAATACTATCAAACATTTAATTTTCTCCTTATCCCTTCATTATGCGCATATCATCTACATTCCAAAAATATCTGAATAACCTTTCATGGATAGTGGTACCATTAATCATACACTTTCCTAACTCAAGGAAAGACAACAGTGTAACAATCCTCATATGTCTCTTTATTCCATAGTACCATGAGATTTCTTATACAACATTACACATGATAAACATGTAATCATTCCACAACATTCTTAAACCATTGACCGAGCTTCAACAATTCTTTCATCTCACATATCATTTGTAGTCTCTTCATCATCATCCACATAAATACTATCCATATGACCATACTGATTCTCTTCATGAGTCTTTCCCTTAGGGCATTTGTTTGCATAATGCCCATACATTCCACATTTAAAACACTTAACCATTTTTGATGTCGTAGCAATACCATTATCCTCATCCATGGTGTTAACCGACCCTTTTCCTTTGCACTTACTTGCTTTGTGTCCTTCTTTTCCACACCCAAAGCATCTTCCAGTTCCCTTGAAACATTCTCCTTGATGCCTCTTCCCACATGATTTACATAGGGGAAATTGAACTTTCTTTCCTCTATGATCATCATGGAACTCCATCTTTCTCTTATTAGTCGAATCAGGAAACTTACCAAATTTTACTTTATTGATCATATTGTGAGATTGCTGATTTGGCAAAATAATGATGTTTGGACATCCAAATCCCATTTCATTTGGTTGCTCATGAAGAATATCATTCCATTGTCCATCATATCCTCCATTATTGTGAATCATCTTGTTTCCAGCCATTTTCTAAAACCCAAACAGAATAGTGTTAGATGCAAAAATCGTAATAAAGGGGGAGTAACTTAAATATCTATCATCTTTGGTTTAATCTAATATCGTTACCATAGTTCTAGAACTATATCCTATACGTATACTTATCCTTAGGGGCATCCCTAGACATACCTTAGAAATATCTCTAGGGATCTTACTAACGTTTTCGCGTCCTAGTTTCCAAAGGTTGACTAAACCTTTCCTCTGATACCAACTGTAGAGACCCGAAGCCTGACGTACATGGACATTACATTACATTTGCGGAATACATAGTACATAACAAAAACACACACACAAGGATCGTAATAGTTTAGTGTCTTTGGAAACTCGGAACGTATTCTTCTAATCGTGGTGAAAGATCTTCAATATCTCCCATAAAGATCTTCTTTTTTTTTACCTAAAAACCTTTCTTTATATCCTGGGGAAAAGAAAACATAAAAGGGTGAGCTCAAATGCTCAGTAAGGGTAAACAAAAGAAATATCAATCACATCATATACATAAGAACATAGCTTTTGGAAATCATAACATGCAAAAGAGCTCATAATATCATAACATGGGATAAATCATAGAAGTGAAAATGAAATCATAACTTAAAACATTACTCATTGTGGCATACACACATAATCATAGAGAATCATTTCTTGTTAGTCAAGACTCATTGCCAAGACTATCTTAGTGGACAAAGTCCCTTTCTGAATCGAGTAATCCTCGTTTCAGTCCTGTTTCACTGAACCGGTATAACCTACCATTCCAGCCATGTCTATCTCATGAGATATAAAATATTTACCCAATGCATTGGAGGGAGATATAGGTCCCACCCATCTCTTAATGAATCCTTTCTTATGTGTGCCACAAAATCATAAATCATACATCATTTCATAACCCATGTATTAAAAATGGGATTCTTAAAACAACATGACATCATAAAACCATTCATATAAGATAAAGGAATTCATAAACATAATTCCATCACAACATAGTCAAATCAATGTAAAAATATGGATAGAAACAGAACCCTTTATTATCTTAGATGTAAAATAATTTTGATAAAACACTTGAAATGAATTCTTGAGGAAAATATCCTTTCTTCTTCAAAATCAATTTCTTTTCACAAAACATCATGCAATTTTAAAAGAAAGAGATTTTATTAAAAATAGTCATGAAATCTTTTGGAGTAAGCTTCATGAAAATAAGGCTTTATAAAACCGTAAAAATCCGTTCATTCCGTTTAAGTTAAAAAAAACATTCTTCGTACTTTTGTCGGAAAAGTCCAAAAGTACCTCGTATGAAAAAGAGACAAAAGATTCCTTTCATATTCTTTACTAAAAACTCACCGAAGAGTAAAATTGGATTTAAACTATTTTAAGTGGATGGAAACAATATTACATATTGAAGGAACATGGATGTGGATGATAAAATACACCCCAGTAAATACTTACGAATAAACAATCTCGGATAAAAATGAGATTGTGATATTTCCCTTACCTTAGGTCTGACTTGCTTTGTAAGTGTCCGAACCTCCTGTATAATGATTTAAATCATGTTATTGACTTATTCCAGAATCATATTCATTGTTATGATATCATATATGATTCACTTATAACATTATATTACCCGTTCTTTTGTAAATTCCATGTTAAAGAAGCGTTTTGGGTAAAATCGTTTCATTTATCTTAGGTGTTTTGACTTGTTGTTCTTGATATCATTATTACTTATATCATGATTTACTTACTTCCAGAATATAAAATATGATTTATATATCATATATATTCAGTATATATATATATATAATAGATAGATAAGTAAAATGAAAAACACCGTTCATGGAGACGGTAGTCCGTACGTACGCATGAACGCAGTTTTACTTTCCTTATTGTCTTGAAATGGAAGTAAGTAGATGACATACATATGTATATATACATAAATCCAGTAGCTTTATAATGTCATATATTTAATTATTATTTCTTATATATACATTATAATCATTCTTAAATGGTTAACATGGAGAATGAATCTCATCGCGTCGTGGAGACGGTAGTCCGTAAGTACGCACGAACGATGATATCATTTCCATAAATATTGAACTGAGTTGAAGTGGATTATACAATATATCAGAATCAATATGATGTTTTAATAACTATGTATAGTTATTATTTACACCATTATACCCATCCATGTAAGGTGGTGGTGGAAAATAGATTACACCACGGCGTGGAGACGGTATTCCGTACGTACGCACGCGCGGTGATTTCTTTTTCCGTAGGATGGATAGATGGTGAAATAGGGTTGTTTCATACTTATAATAACATATCAGTATATGAGTGATACTGATTTTATTACTTCATAATGAAACAACCTAAGAAGAAGAAGTGGAAGAAGAAATAAAGATGAAAGAATTGGTAATGGTAATTACCTCTTCTTTGAAGTGCCTCTTTGAGACCTCCTCTTAGGGCACTTGAATTGGTCTTTGAGGAAGACCAGAACCTCTAGGATGTTGCTAGGGAAGTGTAGAAGAGATTTTGGCAGGGGTTGGCCGAGCTTGAGTGCTCAAATTGGTGTGAGGAGGAAGGGGAGGAGGTGTCCTTTTATAGGGGAGGAGAGGGGCACCTTAGGAATTCTTAAAAATATTAATTTATAATAAATCTAACCCCACTTAAAAACCTCCAAAAATGACTCATATTCGAAGATTAGATAAGATAGGGTTGTAATCTAATCAACCAATCAAATTTAGACATGTTTGGATATTATTTTAAACATTATCAATTAGATTTAACTCTAAGTTAAATAATTTAACTTTTACCGTGTCTTTTTGTTTTCTTCACTATATGGTTAATACACTTACTATAACATGCCAAACGAACCCCAAATTGTTTATTATTAATATATATATCATTATCTAAGTCATTTGGCCGAACCTTAGATTTTTAGGAATAAAATAACAATTAGTAATATAATATTTGATTTAAAAACTATTTTGTGTCAATTTTGACACTATTTGATATATGATTTTTGTGAAAGTCATAACAGAATTAAATGTTCGAACCAAGTTGATTAAATCAACATTAATATATCATAGTAACCTAGAAAATTAGTGGAATTCATAAAAAGTCTTAAATTACATTTATGTTGGTATTTATATTATCAATTATGTCAATATTTCATTAATAAGATAATTACTGCATCATCGTTGTGTCATAAATAAATTAAATTATTTGATGTCTAAAAATTACAAATAAAATACCATAATGTAGGAAATCGTTTTAGCTTTCTAATGAATATTTACAATCTAATTTATCTTATGTATAACCCCATATTAAAAATGATTTACTTATTAAACTTTGATTTTAACTATTTTAACCCTTCTTTAAATAAATTAATAATAAATGTCCTAATCTAATCCATGTGGGCCTAAATGGTCATATTTTATTCCTAAGTTTGTTTTTGGTCGAATTACACTTGTCCAATAGAATTAGGACATGTGTTAGGGTAATATTAATATCATATTTACCCTTAGTTACCCTATTTACTATTAACCGTGGTAAAAAAGGTAAAAAGTTACTATTCACCAAAAAATTATTTTCATCTCATTGAACCACATTTTAGTCCTTGATATTAACCGTGTCTCTCGGATTTTCGAAATTCCATTCACAGAAGCGGTAAAATTAAGTTTTATGCAAAATTCAGTTTTTAACCTACCACTTAGTAGTTTCACTATTCATCAAAAATTGATGTTTTTCAGAACAATGCCAAAATTTCATCCCAAGCTATATTTCATATTCCGAATTCAAAAATGAAGTCTATTTTACCAAATTCATAACATAAAAGTTGCATTAATTAATTTTATAATTAAATCCCGCTGTTAAAACAAATAGCGTGTTTTTAAGAAACAATATCTATCAAAAGATTGACACTTGTTTATGTCTAGTTTAAATGTGAAACTACATCCAATGACCAACATTGTATTAAATTGTAAAAATATATTCTAAATATACTTTAAAACCACTCAAATTAATGATTTATCACTATTAATTATTTCGATTAAAAAAGTTGTTTTTAATTATAATTTAGTAATTTTCACTATTCATCAGAATATGAAAGTTATCCGAAAAGTACCAAAATTTCACCTTAGGCTAAATTCGATACTCCGAATCCAAAAATAAAGTTCATTTTGAAAAATAAGATTTACTGGATTTCAAAAAGTGGTTATTACTATTCATAACGACTAGTTTTAATAATATTTTTATAGCATATCGTTGTTTAGTGAAACTCGGTATTGCGTACTACACACGCTATCGAGGAAGGTCGCGATTGCGTGTAATGCAAGTCAAGTCAAGGATGTGTGTTCTCCTTTTGGTGTAGCGTACAACACAAGACATTAATAAAATTAAAAGAATATTTTTTTATAAAATCTTGGGCTGTTACATTCTACCCCCCTTAAAATGAATTTCGCCCTCGAAATTCGTCAGGGTTATAAATGGTTTACTATTTGAAAGTTTCTTTAATAGAAACCCACATCGTAAAAGGGAATACCAAAACTTGGCTTTAAAAACTAAAGTATGAAATGTAACGATTACCCAAATAAACTAATCACTGGGTTTCCACATAGGTGAAAATATGGATATGGAAGAGAAATCTAACCATCATGTTCTGATGGAGAGTGGTAGTGAACATGGCTATGGAAAAGCCAGTAATCACAAATCCATAGATTTGTGATGATATAAGGTACCATCTGATTCATCAGGTATAAGATCACTAGGACAACATTTTTGGTTTTCAAGATCATTTCCCTAAAGTTGAAAATTTTCTTAAAATAAATACTTACTTTATTTTGGTACAATCTTACTTTTGTTCGTGCCTTGAACAATTTCTACTTCATCTATTAAATAAATGAAGTTGAATTTGTTATTTGTGAAGTGTTAGCAAATTATGTGATAGAATGATGGGTCATTCCATCTGTCTCAAACAAAAGGTTAGAAAAAGTTATTAAATATACATAAGTCATTCTATAGTGAGATTAATCACATATGGTTCCTAAAATGGACTTATACTTCATATATCATACTGCTTAATATAATAACACTAGTTTCTACTAAACAGGGACTTCCTGTAGGTCAGTGGTAGGCGATAAAGGCCAGTCGCACTTCGGTTGTGGGTTCGATTCCTACAGCCTTGTCCGAAGCGATGGGTTGTCACCCGTCCTGCAGGTTGTCCTTTTTCTAAAACTACGTTACTATAACATCCCATCAATAATATCGAAAATCTTCTATCCTTAAACAATACTAACTTATGTCCAACATAATCCAGTCTAATCTTTAGGCTTATACATAATACTGCAGTCCACTCTCATAATATAGTGACAACGAGTACCAGAGATTTAATACTGTCGTTGATCCCCACATATCATAAGATATGTCTTGTTGGTCACATTCCAAACATTCAAAGTCCTTAATCGTGTATTCTCTTGAATACCTTAGTGAAAACATGAGTGTAGTTAAAAGTTAACACTTTCCACATACCAAAATCCTCAAAATTCTATATACTCAAACCATGATATCACTTAGTCCTTATATCAATCATGAGCTCATGAATACTATCAAACATTTAATTTTCTCCTTATCCCTTCATTATGCGCATATCATCTACATTCCAAAAATATCTGAATAACCTTTCATGGATAGTGGTACCATTAATCATACACTTTCCTAACTCAAGGAAAGACAACAGTGTAACAATCCTCATATGTCTCTTTATTCCATAGTACCATGAGATTTCTTATACAACATTACACATGATAAACATGTAATCATTCCACAACATTCTTAAACCATTGACCGAGCTTCAACAATTCTTTCATCTCACATATCATTTGTAGTCTCTTCATCATCATCCACATAAATACTATCCATATGACCATACTGATTCTCTTCATGAGTCTTTCCCTTAGGGCATTTGTTTGCATAATGCCCATACATTCCACATTTAAAACACTTAACCATTTTTGATGTCGTAGCAATACCATTATCCTCATCCATGGTGTTAACCGACCCTTTTCCTTTGCACTTACTTGCTTTGTGTCCTTCTTTTCCACACCCAAAGCATCTTCCAGTTCCCTTGAAACATTCTCCTTGATGCCTCTTCCCACATGATTTACATAGGGGAAATTGAACTTTCTTTCCTCTATGATCATCATGGAACTCCATCTTTCTCTTATTAGTCGAATCAGGAAACTTACCAAATTTTACTTTATTGATCATATTGTGAGATTGCTGATTTGGCAAAATAATGATGTTTGGACATCCAAATCCCATTTCATTTGGTTGCTCATGAAGAATATCATTCCATTGTCCATCATATCCTCCATTATTGTGAATCATCTTGTTTCCAGCCATTTTCTAAAACCCAAACAGAATAGTGTTAGATGCAAAAATCGTAATAAAGGGGGAGTAACTTAAATATCTATCATCTTTGGTTTAATCTAATATCGTTACCATAGTTCTAGAACTATATCCTATACGTATACTTATCCTTAGGGGCATCCCTAGACATACCTTAGAAATATCTCTAGGGATCTTACTAACGTTTTCGCGTCCTAGTTTCCAAAGGTTGACTAAACCTTTCCTCTGATACCAACTGTAGAGACCCGAAGCCTGACGTACATGGACATTACATTACATTTGCGGAATACATAGTACATAACAAAAACACACACACAAGGATCGTAATAGTTTAGTGTCTTTGGAAACTCGGAACGTATTCTTCTAATCGTGGTGAAATATCTTCAATATCTCCCATAAAGATCTTCTTTTTTTTTACCTAAAAACCTTTCTTTATATCCTGGGGAAAAGAAAACATAAAAGGGTGAGCTCAAATGCTCAGTAAGGGTAAACAAAAGAAATATCAATCACATCATATACATAAGAACATAGCTTTTGGAAATCATAACATGCAAAAGAGCTCATAATATCATAACATGGGATAAATCATAGAAGTGAAAATGAAATCATAACTTAAAACATTACTCATTGTGGCATACACACATAATCATAGAGAATCATTTCTTGTTAGTCAAGACTCATTGCCAAGACTATCTTAGTGGACAAAGTCCCTTTCTGAATCGAGTAATCCTCGTTTCAGTCCTGTTTCACTGAACCGGTATAACCTACCATTCCAGCCATGTCTATCTAATGAGATATAAAATCTTTACCCAATGCATTGGAGGGAGATATAGGTCCCACCCATCTCTTAATGAATCCTTTCTTATGTGTGCCACAAAATCATAAATCATACATCATTTCATAACCCATGTATTAAAAATGGGATTCTTCAAACAACATGACATCATAAAACCATTCATATAAGATAAAGGAATTCATAAACATAATTCCATCACAACATAGTCAAATCAATGTAAAAATATGGATAGAAACAGAACCCTTTATTATCTTAGATGTAAAATAATTTTGATAAAACACTTGAAATGAATTCTTGAGGAAAATATCCTTTCTTCTTCAAAATCAATTTCTTTTCACAAAACATCATGCAATTTTAAAAGAAAGAGATTTTATTAAAAATAGTCATGAAATCTTTTGGAGTAAGCTTCATGAAAATAAGGCTTTATAAAACCGTAAAAATCCGTTCATTCCGTTTAAGTTAAAAAAAACATTCTTCGTACTTTTGTCGGAAAAGTCCAAAAGTACCTCGTATGAAAAAGAGACAAAAGATTCCTTTCATATTCTTTACTAAAAACTCACCGAAGAGTAAAATTGGATTTAAACTATTTTAAGTGGATGGAAACAATATTACATATTGAAGGAACATGGATGTGGATGATAAAATACACCCCAGTAAATACTTACGAATAAACAATCTCGGATAAAAATGAGATTGTGATATTTCCCTTACCTTAGGTCTGACTTGCTTTGTAAGTGTCCGAACCTCCTGTATAATGATTTAAATCATGTTATTGACTTATTCCAGAATCATATTCATTGTTATGATATCATATATGGTTCACTTATAACATTATATTACCCGTTCTTTTGTAAATTCCATGTTAAAGAAGCGTTTTGGGTAAAATCGTTTCATTTATCTTAGGTGTTTTGACTTGTTGTTCTTGATATCATTATTACTTATATCATGATTTACTTACTTCCAGAATATAAAATATGATTTATATATCATATATATTCAGTATATATATATATATAATAGATAGATAAGTAAAATGAAAAACACCGTTCATGGAGACGGTAGTCCGTACGTACGCATGAACGCAGTTTTACTTTCCTTATTGTCTTGAAATGGAAGTAAGTAGATGACATACATATGTATATATACATAAATCCAGTAGCTTTATAATGTCATATATTTCATTATTATTTCTTATATATACATTATAATCATTCTTAAATGGTTAACATGGAGAATGAATCTCATCGCGTCGTGGAGACGGTAGTCCGTAAGTACGCACGAACGATGATATCATTTCCATAAATATTGAACTGAGTTGAAGTGGATTATACAATATATCAGAATCAATATGATGTTGTAATAACTATGTATAGTTATTATTTACACCATTATACCCATCCATGTAAGGTGGTGGTGGAAAATAGATTACACCACGGCGTGGAGACGGTATTCCGTACGTACGCACGCGCGGTGATTTCTTTTTCCGTAGGATGGATAGATGGTGAAATAGGGTTGTTTCATACTTATAATAACATATCAGTATATGAGTGATACTGATGTTATTACTTCATAATGAAACAACCTAAGAAGAAGAAGTGGAAGAAGAAATAAAGATGAAAGAATTGGTAATGGTAATTACCTCTTCTTTGAAGTGCCTCTTTGAGACCTCCTCTTAGGGCACTTGAATTGGTCTTTGAGGAAGACCAGAACCTCTAGGATGTTGCTAGGGAAGTGTAGAAGAGATTTTGGCAGGGGTTGGCCGAGCTTGAGTGCTCAAATTGGTGTGAGGAGGAAGGGGAGGAGGTGTCCTTTTATAGGGGAGGAGAGGGGCACCTTAGGAATTCTTAAAAATATTAATTTATAATAAATCTAACCCCACTTAAAAACCTCCAAAAATGACTCATATTCGAAGATTAGATAAGATAGGGTTGTAATCTCATCAACCAATCAAATTTAGACATGTTTGGATATTATTTTAAACCTTATCAATTAGATTTAACTCTAAGTTAAATAATTTAACTTTTACCGTCTCTTTTTGTTTTCTTTCACTATATGGTTAATATACTTACTATAACATGCCAAACGAACCCCAAATTGTTTATTATTAATATATATATCATTATCTAAGTCATTTGGCCGAACCTTAGATTTTTAGGAATAAAATAACAATTAGTAATATAATATTTGATTTAAAAACTATTTTGTGTCAATTTTGACACTATTTGATATATGATTTTTGTGAAAGTCATAACAGAATTAAATGTTCGAACCAAGTTGATTAAATCAACATTAATATATCATAGTAACCTAGAAAATTAGTGGAATTCATAAAAAGTCTTAAATTACATTTATTTTGGTATTTATATTATCAATTATGTCAATATTTCATTAATAAGATAATTACTGCATCATCGTTGTGTCATAAATAAATTAAATTATTTGATGTCTAAAAATTACAAATAAAATACCATAATGTAGGAAATCGTTTTAGCTTTCTAATGAATATTTACAATCTAATTTATCTTATGTATAACCCCATATTAAAAATGATTTACTTATTAAACTTTGATTTTAACTATTTTAACCCTTCTTTAAATAAATTAATAATAAATGTCCTAATCTAATCCAAGTGGGCCTAAATGGTCATATTTTATTCCTAAGTTTGTTTTTGGTCGAATTACACTTGTCCAATAGAATTAAGACATGTGTTAGGGTAATATTAATATCATATTTACCCTTAGTTACCCTATTTACTATTAACCGTGGTAAAAAAGGTAAAAAGTTACTATTCACCAAAAAATTATTTTCATCTCATTGAACCACATTTTAGTCCTTGATATTAACCGTGTCTCTCGGATTTTCGAAATTCCATTCACAGAAGCGGTAAAATTAAGTTTTATGCAAAATTCAGTTTTTAACCTACCACTTAGTAGTTTCACTATTCATCAAAAATTGATGTTTTTCAGAACAATGCCAAAATTTCATCCCAAGCTATATTTCATATTCCGAATTCAAAAATGAAGTCTATTTTACCAAATTCATAACATAAAAGTTGCATTAATTAATTTTATAATTAAATCCCGCTGTTAAAACAAATAGCGTGTTTTTAAGAAACAATATCTATCAAAAGATTGACACTTGTTTATGTCTAGTTTAAATGTGAAACTACATCCAATGACCAACATTGTATTAAATTGTAAAAATATATTCTAAATATACTTTAAAACCACTCAAATTAATGATTTATCACTATTAATTATTTCGATTAAAAAAGTTGTTTTTAATTATAATTTAGTAATTTTCACTATTCATCAGAATATGAAAGTTATCCGAAAAGTACCAAAATTTCACCTTAGGCTAAATTCGATACTCCGAATCCAAAAATAAAGTTCATTTTGAAAAATAAGATTTACTGGATTTCAAAAAGTGGTTATTACTATTCATAACGACTAGTTTTAATAATATTTTTATAGCATATCGTTGTTTAGTGAAACTCGGTATTGCGTACTACACACGCTATCGAGGAAGGTCGCGATTGCGTGTAATGCAAGTCAAGTCAAGGATGTGTGTTCTCCTTTTGGTGTAGCGTACAACACAAGACATTAATAAAATTAAAAGAATATTTTTTTATAAAATCTTGGGCTGTTACAACCACCAATACCAACTCCACACAGTTTGGCCGCATAGTTTAGACAAACCGTGCACCTCCCGTGCGACTTCCCTTTTTTCCCCAAAACACATTCCAAGTTCTCCCGACTCTCGCATTTGACACCCTTAAAATTATAACCATTAAAAGCATCAATAAAGGGTTACATACCAGTAAACTGGGGTACTAAAAATTGGTTCCCCAAAGGAAATGTTTTCATAAGTATAAAAATATTTTATATTAAAATTGAACATAAACTTGACTATAATTGTGACAATCAGAGATTTTAAAAGAATAAAAATATATTCGATAACTTAAATGAAACAAAACAATATTTTCTACTTGTTTTATACACAACACTTAGTTTAGATTTCATTACATGAAACCCTAATATTTTTATGTTTGATAGTGTTTTAAACACACAACAATAAACTTAAAGGAACCATTATATATAAAACCATTATAACCTAGATGTAAAGTTTGTGGGTATGAATAATATTAAATATTTTATGATATTTATATATATATATAAATTTAATAATCCTTATAAATTATGAATTTTTTTAATAAATAATCAATCAATTTTTAGTAAAGTTATTTTATTCTTCAAAAATATGTTTCCTATAAAAATGTTTTTTATTAATTTTCAGGAAAAAATATTATAATATTTTTTTAGATTTTAGATTATTTATTTGATAAAATTATATTATTTTATTGATTCATTATATCCAAATTTAATTTTGGTTGCATTTTGGGACATTTTAGAAAATATTAATTTTGTAGTGAATATTGAAAAATACCTATTTTGTAAAAAATAATTTATACAATATTAATTAATTAATAAAAAAATTCCAATAGTTTTTGAATATTTTTATCATTAATCTAATAATTATTTATTTATATTCAGTCCACTTAATTACATTGAAACAAGTTTTTGTTGGTTTTTACAATACATAGTTTTTTGGTTTAGAAACATGTTTCTCTAAAAACTATTTTAAAATGCCTAATGTTCATCCATTTAAATTAATTAAAATAATACATAATTTGGAATATATTAATTTAAATTTATAGAATATATATTAATAAATATTAATTTATTTTCATACAATTATTATTATTAGTCATAGAGTAAATATAGATTCATTTTTTTAAAAAAAACTCCCTTCTTAAAAACCCATTGTATCCCTGTGTTTGCGAAATTAATATTAAATTATAATTTTCCACTTATGTGAACTGAATTTTAAAAAATAGATTACATATTTATTATAAGAATAATTTATATTTTCTAAAAATACTAAATTAATTTTTGACCATAATGGTAAGTGATAACATTTAAAATTAATCATAATGATTAAGGTAAAAACGTGTTTTCCGAGGGATAAAAATCTAAACATAAGGGTTGAAATGACCTATCATTTTTCAAAATACCCATTATATGAAACTAAATTGACCCTTATGACCATATGATATATTATTATGAGTTTTTCGGACACTTTTCCTTGAATGTTACCCACATAATAAGTTACGTAAAGAAAAAAAATCATAAAAAACCTTATTTTCCATTTAAGTTCTATAAATATTTTGGATAAGAGAAAATGGTTCATATATAAATATTATTTTGAAAGATAAATGAATTTTTTATATCATATTTTTTAAATTTTTATTGAGGAATTAATTACTTTAAATACTTAAGAAATGCCAACATAGTAATTATTTAGTTAATAACAAACTAAAATAAATTACACTAAAAATATTAAAAGAAAAGAAAATTGAATGAATTATTGAATTAAATTAATTATTTACGTTAATAAATATTTTTAAATTTGTTTTAGAATAATATATTCCAATTATATCATTGTATTTATTTTTTAAAATTTAGTTTTATTGAATAATATCAATAATGATATCAATGTTAATTTATAATAAATGATATTTATTAAATTATATAAAATTAATAAAATACTAGTCTCCTACCAGTGATTTTTAATTTATAATAAATATAAAATATTTTCAATTCATGTAACAACTATTATTTTATAATGACTATATTGAAAACTCAATAGTAAAAAATCTATTAGGTTTTTCGAGGTTAAAATGATGTTTTTGCGTGTTAAATGTGTTTGTGTTAAAATTTATTTTTCACACACAAATTTATTTTATTTGATAAATTTTATTTAATACATAGAATAATTGCATAATATTATCCAATAATTATTACTTTAATTTAATCTTAATGGATAAATTAATTAAGATACAAAAATAGTTTCCTAAATGAAAAACTAAAATGAAAAAAAGGAAAAACAGGAGTCAAAGAAAAAATTGTTTAATGAATGGTTTTTATGGTGTATTATATTTTTGTATCTACCATATAATTTTTAAAACACATTAAATATAAATAATAGAGGCACTTTAGGTTATATTTACTTCTTAATAGTGAATACATTTGGTATTTACAAAAATGTCAATCATCCTCATCTATAAAAGGGCATTCACTCCCATAACTTATCCACAAATCTCAAGCCATTTGAATCATAAAAAACCTGAACAAACAAATTATAATCTTCCATAATATAATAATATAATCCTTATGGTGTGAATAAATCCAACCAAGGAAGGAAGTTTCTGTAAACCAAAAAGTGTTACCCGAGGAAGAGGTGACATTCATCAATGAGTATTTATTGTTTTATATCTTTCTCAACCATTAAATTATTCTTAAAATATATTATATAATAAAATAAGTATATTTAATATAATGATATGATTTTATGTGATGTTTATGACCTAAAAATATTCACAATTCGATCAAATGGGTTACAAAATCATTATTCGTGTGTACGATGGACAACCGCCTCGCAAAATGATGTCACTAATTTTTCCATTACCACCTCTCATAGTTTTGTATGAAAATGATTATAAAGTTTATATATATAATTTTTATAACAAAATTATTTCCATATAGTCATTAAACCACATATATACTTTTATTTCCCATTCATTAAGGCATACAATAATGTTGCTTGTGTGTACGACAGACTACAGCCTCGCGAAATGACGATTTTCATTTTCACTAAGGCATTACATGGAAGGTATTAAGGGAAAATATGTTAAATATATGTGATATAAATTATATATTTATGATATTAATTTCAAATTTATAATTATTTAAGTATAATATATCATTTTAATTCTGCCTTTTCAGTCAATGGGAATGTTGATAATGTCATTCCTAGATGTGTGGACTACCACATCCTCAAAGTGATGTGATTCATTTTATTCACAACGACATAAAAAATGATATATATAAGTATTTATAATTAAATAATATCATATTTATGATATTATTATCATTATATAAATATAAAACATTACTTACCTTCTTTCCATAAGGATCATTAAAAAATGGAGATGTTACTCAAGCATACATACTACCCATCATCTCCATGATCATAATGTTAATTATTTTTTAAAACCATCATTAATTATAGGATTAAAAACTATAATTTATTTATAAATATGATATTTATATCTTGATAATTATGTTTTATATTTTTAAATAATGACCACTTTGACCATAGTCAACCAACTTAAGTTGTTTTTTAAACACAAGTCAAATATTGTCCAAAAATCCGATATAAAATTAATCAATTAAGTAATTTTTTATAAAATTTCAATAATTAAAATAAAAGTATTAATAAATATGAAAATTTTCTCAAATAAGTTAATAATTAAAATAAGATTATTATCTATGAATATAAAAACACTTGTGACAAGTGAGACTCCAGGTAAGGGATTTCTCATCTTACTTTTATTTCTATGAGATATATTCCATGTTAACTATTTATTTTTGTTGTGGGGTTTATATACTACCAAATAATTTATTTTATGATTCTTATACATATATTTATGTATATTTAATATACATTTTAGTATCTATATTTCATGGGGTTTACATTTTAAAAGTTACCAAATTGGTGAGGGTCTTATGTTACAATCTCATGGTTTATCAAGATTGTTTATGATTATGCTTCCAATGATGATAAATTACTATCCAACTCTCAATAAACTCATAAATTTTATTATAATATGGTAATTCATAAAATTTTAGTGTAATGGTAAAAATTTTCATCTCTTTTGGTACTTAAAATAATTGAGATCTTTTTTTAAGAAAATTCGACTCCATTTCACTATTTAGCAAGAAATCTATTTTCTCTTAGAATCCATGTTTTTTAAAAAATAATATCAAAAATGTTTTTATCCTTTTAAAAATAATTTAATAAATAAATTTTTACCCAATTTTTCTTTTAGAAAATGGTTTCAAAGGAATATTCTAGTCTCTTTCCGAATAAGGGTCTTTTTTTACATTTTTACAATTCAATAGGAATATTCTTTATGGAATGTAAAAAATTATACACTAACATGACCATCATTTCATTTAAGATTACATTTGAAATTTTACAAGGTTGTTTTTAAAGAATTTATTTCTTAATATAAGTTAAATTCATGGGTTTTAAATGATATTTTTAAAAAAATATTTTCAAATTGTTTTATGTTTTAAATTGTTTTTTGAAAATGAAAAGTATATTTTCCTCAAAAATGTTTTAATGACCTCTTAATTTTATTTACATTCATCAATATCAATAAAATTTTTTATTACTTTTACTCAAATGGGTATATTTTTTAATGAAACTATCCTCATTATTTCTCTAGATGTATTAAGATTGTTTCAAAGATATTGTTATGGAATCCATTTATTTTCCACGGGTTAATCATGTTTCAAAGAGATTGATATGAAAACATTTTCTCTTCCATGGGATAATAAATTTTTAAAATAATAATGATTACTTATATGAGTTATATGATGAAATATCTATGTACTTTATTAATTTTTCGGTTCTTGGAAATTAATTATTTTACGGGGTGGCCTAGATAGTGCAAGGTGATCCAATTATAGAGTATATGATGGGGTGACCCATATAGCACAAGGTGAGCCCATTACAACTTATATGATGGGGTGAGCACAATAATATAGAGAGATCCCATTACAGATTATTTGATGGGGAGTCCAAGAGAGCACTATGTGAGCCCATTATAGATTACATAATGGGTGTTCCTAGAAAAAATTCCAATTTATTGCGTAATGATTATATTGGAATACAATAGAATAGTTATTCAAATTAAAAGTTATTTGAAAGGGTTTTAAGAATATTATGATCAAGGTTACCAAAAAATCCTTTAATTTCAGGTTATGAGTTTATAATGTTTTCAATGATAAATATTGAAATGATGGGGCTCAGTATTTTTAATTACGCTTAATATTTCATTTTTTTCATATTTTATGATCCAAGTATTGATAAGTATGAGTTATTTTATTATTCAATCATGCAACTTGATTATGTTATTATACTCTTATGCACTTCATAAGATCAATGATGAAATTTAATTATTAATGATTATTTTTACCCTTATTGATCGTTTGAGCTCAACCTTCTTATATGTCATCTTCCTCAGGTTACAAAGAATTTAGTTGAATGAATTATTTCTATAAGGGGTTTAAGATAGATAATGTTGATGGCCTAATGTGAAATAAGATATATTGGGTATAATGGTAGATGATGTTCACCTTTGGGGACTTGTTATTTATGAATCCATGTTGATATTATATGGTCCGAATTCTCAAAAAATCTAAACAGAAAAGGTCCATGGTTATCTAAGTGATCCAATATTTCTTTTTGTCGTTCTAAGTTTTAATTAGAGGAAATTGGTTCACCTTCTTTAGTATCAAACATAGAAATTTAAAGTTCGCAATTTCATCACTGGGTCCAAGAGTATGGGTTCTATCCTATTATGGATTGTATCAGAGTATGGTTTAAATAAATTTGGAGATTATTATGTTTACATGTGAGGTTATCTTATGATTTACAAATACAGTCATAGGTATATAACCTTAAAGTTGATCATAAATTCAATGTCATAGACAACCGATTGAGGTTTTAATAAGTGATTTTCTAAATTAATTATTGACATTTTTAGAGATGTTTTGTTAGTTTGAGGTATTAATATCCCCTAGGATCAATATTATGTTTCATTTTAGGAGGAATTATTTTTAAAGTTTAAAAGAAAAAAGGAACAACCTACACGTTGGGTGAAAACATGTCCCATCCAACAAGGCAGTGGGGCTTGATCTCGTGATCGAAGGAGGAAAATTGTTTTTTACCTACCATTGTCCAATGCGATTTCTTATTAGTATTATTTTTTCTGGTAAAATTAGGTTTATTTTGAAAAAATATGGGATTTTATTTGAGTAATAGCTGTGGATTTATCTTGGAAGAATATATGATCAAATCTTTCTAATCTTATGTTTTAAAACTTAGTAAAAAATTGATTGAATAATTTTAAGGATAATAATTTACAAAATTATTTGGTTTGAAATGTTGGTGTTAGTATTGAAATTTAGAGAATAATGTATGGAGGCTTATTCATTATTGAAATTATCTTACCACGTGCTAACAATTTTGGATTTGGTTAATGTTGAATGATAAGAAGAATATATTATTATCCTTTTTATAGTTACACAAACATTAAAATTTAATTCTTATGAATCATGGATGAAAAAATAATTTTTAATACACAATGTTAAAGAAAAATACGAAATTTTGGTTGAAATTTATTAATGTATGAAATTATACTCATCAAGTAAGTATATTTCTATATTCTCATTGTCTAGACGGTAAGAGAAGTGCTCAACTATTAGAAAATGATACTGAAACAAAAATATTAAATTAGTAAAATCAATTCTTATGCACTGATGGTCTTTTGGACCATCCCATAGTTATGGTTTTAGGCACTTAACTTTACATTGATTATTCACTTGCTTGTGATCAACAATATTAATGTCTATATAATTATATAAGCTCTTCCTCCATCCCCAACTATGTTATCCTATTTGGAAACCTAGATATATGTTATTCTAGACGAAATCATATGAATTTTTATCTATTATCAAGAGGATGTTTTATTAAGCCCTTTTATAATACAGAATTCTAAAATGTATTTCCAAATACCCATTTATTTATTATCGAGATAAAGTTCAAATAGCGAGGATATAGTTTATTAAAGGTGGGGGGAGGATGTAACACCCCAAGATTTTAAAATAAGAAGACTATATTAGATAAAGTAAAGTAATAAATACTATTCTCATCATGAATTACATGAAATAATCATTTGATATTTCCTTATATGCAACCCTGCGTTTTTTTATGTTTGATAGTGTATTCAACACACAACACCAAACTTAAATAACCCATGATATATGCTACTGTTATAACCTAGATATTAAAATGGAAGTTATGAATAATATTTATTAATTTATGATATATATATATATATATATATATTCCAGAATCTATATAAATTATTAATAAATTTTTAGTAAATAATCAATCTGTTATTAGTAATGTTTTTTTATTCTTCAAAAATTTGTTTTATTAAAAAAGATATATTTTTTTTTCAAAAAAAAAATATAATGATAAATATTTTGAAATTTTAAAAAATATATTTTATAAAATTAACGCCATTTTCAAAATTATAATATAAAAATTTACATTGGGTGTAATTTTGGGGCTTTTTGGAAAATACTTATTTTTCAGTGAATAGTGAAAAATACCAAAATTTGGAAAAAGTATTTTATCTTCAATTAACTAATTAATATAAATGTCTCAATATATTTCTAATAAGTTTTCACATAAACTAATAATTATTTAATTATATTTAATAAAATTAATTAATTTGTATCAAAATTATATTACTTTTTAGTATAAGTTTATTTTTGGTTTAAAAATGGAATTTTCTAGAAACAGTTTTAAAATGAAAAATGTTTATCCATTTTAATTGATTAAAATACGTCCTTAGGGGAATATTTTAAAATAAATTTATAAAATATATATAATTAAATGAAAATTTATTTTTATAAAATTATTACATTTTTTCATAAAGTTGATATATAATTTTCTTTTTCTAAAAAAGTACTCTTCTTAAAAACCTATTGTCTCACCACATTCATGAGATTAATATTAAATTAAATTTTTCCACTTATATGAATTGAATTTGGAGAAATGGATTAAATATTCGGAATCATATTGATTTATAAATTATAATAAGGGTAAATTAATTTATTACTATAATGATTAATGAAAATAGTTAAACTTATTCAAAACGATTAACTTAGAAATGAGTTTATTGAGGGATTAAACATTAAACTTAAATTTTAAAATATCCTACCATTTTTTCAAAAACACATTTTAAGGCCATATTTCAACCCTTATTACCTTAGAATCTATTTTATCAGTTTTTGGGACACTTTTCCATTAAATTTACTTATATAATAATTTAAGTAATGAAAATGACAAAAATAAAGAATTTTTTTATTTTAATTTATATAATGTTTGGGATAGGAACAAAAACGTTATAGGTTCAAATATAATTATTATTTTTAAATATAAATTGATTTTATATATCGTGATATTTTATTTTAAATTTTTATATATGAATTAATTACATTAAATACTTAAGAAATGATAATGAAGTAATTATTTAGTTAATAATTAACTAAAATAAATGATACAAAAAATATTAAATGCTAAGTAAATTGAATGAATTAATTTCTTAAATTAATTTTTTAAATGAATATATCATATTACACTAGTTTTCACCTAATATATTCTAATTCAATGATTTTCTTGATTTTTTTAAATTCAAATTAAATGAATAATGATAAAATTGTCATTAATAATATTTTACAATAAATGATATTTTATTAAATAATTTAAATATACTAAAAAAACATATTATATAAAAGAATTTTTAAATGATAATAAAAATACAATATGTTCTATCAATGGTCCAGTTATTATTTTATAATTTCTATTTTAACCCCTAAATAGTAAAAACTATGTTAGCGTTGTTAAGGTTAAACCATTTGTTTTTACGCATTACATGCACTTTTATTAAAATTAATTTTCATCACATGAGACTTTTATTTGCTAAATCGGATTTAATAAAAAGAATAAATGGGTCCAAATTATCTAATAATACTTAATTTAAAGTATATTTATGGGATAAATTACTTATGTTAGAAAACTAGTTACCATAATAAAAAACCAAAATTTAAAAAATAAACATAAAAGTTAAGGAATTTTTTCTAATACACATGTTTTATTGTATGGTGGTAGTTTTTAACGACCATATCATCCGGAAAACCCATTAATTTTCAACATTGGACCCACTTGATGTAATATTGAGATCAAAATAGTGAATAATTTTGGTATTTACAAAAATTTCACTCATCATCAATAATAAAAGGGAACACACTCCCCTCACTTCTGCACACCTATAATGAAATTTGGCTCATCCAAACCTAGAAAAAATCACATATGAAATTCCCTAAACTAATCACATAATCCTTACATTGTAATTAAATCCAACCAAGTAAGGCCTTTTTTGAAAACTAAAAGGAGTTACCCAAAGAAGAGGTAACATTAATCTACGAGCATTTTTGGTTTTATTTCATTCTCCACCAACATAAATACATATTACACAGTTATAATATTATAAAATTGGTATATTAAATATAGTAATATGTTTTTATATTATTGTTATTTCATAAAAATTCACACACTTCCTTAAAATTTGATACAAAATCATCATTTGGGTGTATGATAAACTACCGCATCGTAAAAGTTATCATTCATTTTTTCCATTACCTCCTATAACTGTTGGGTATGATGATGGTTCTCAAGTTTATATAATTTATGTAAAACATAATTATACTTATGGATATATTATATCATATACACCCTTTTATGTTCCATTATGTAAGGGATAAAATAACATCACTCGTGTGTACGACAGAAAACCACCTCGCAAAGCGATGTGATTAATTTTTCAATAATAAATTATATAGAATGTAATAATGAAATATGTGATAAATATGTGTGATATAAATGAAATATTTATGATATTAATGACATAATTATCAATATCAAAATATAATATATCATTTTCCTTTTACCTTTTCACTCACTGAAAAATGATAATGTCATTCTTGGATGTGTAGACTATCTCATCCTCGAAGCGATGTGATTTATTTTTTTCACCACCACATCATAAGAATGATATATTTAATAATATATAGTTAAATTATATGCTATTTATGATATTATTATCTTTATTTAAAGATAAAATATTAATTACCTTTTTTTCATAATGATCATTGAATAATGGAGACGTTACACATGAGCACGTACGACCAACCATCTTCATTATTGTAACATTAGTTCAATTTTCTTAAATATTTTTAATGATAAGTTTAAATTTATAGTTGAACTATAAATATGATAATTATGTAGTGATTATTTTTATATATATTTTTACATAATATCCTCTTTCACCTTAGTCAGCCTACATAAGTTGTCATTGACATAGAAGCCGAATATGGTCAAAACATTCGACGTAAACATAATGGATTATTTAATTTTATATAACATGTTAATAAGTAAAAAAATTGATAATAAAATTGAAAATTCTTATCATTAAATTAATTAATTAACATAATTTATTTATCCCTGAAGATAAAGAGAGATATGACTAGTCAGACTCAAGGTAAGGGTTTTCTCATATCCCATTAATTTCTATAGGATATATGCCATATTCACCACTTATTTTCATTCTTTAGTGTATATAATGAGCATGAATGTATTGTGTGATTTCTAGATACATTTTTTGGTATTTAAATATATATTTTATAATCTATATTTCATGGGGTTTACGGTTTCAAACATACTAATATAGTAAGAGTCTTATGTTACAATCTCATAGTTTATTGGATTGATTATGATTGTGCTTCAAATGATGAGATCTTATGATCCTTATCCCAAGAAACTCAGTAATTTTATTATCCATTAGTTATTAATGTTTTTTATATAATAGTATTATTTTTGAAATCATATGTACTTAAAATAATAGATAAATTTTTTAAATAAAATCTGAATCCCTTTCTCTCCTTAGTGAAAAATACATTTTATTTGAAAAATATGTTTTATAAGAAATGTTTCCTATTTTTTTAAACTTTTAAAACTGATTTAGTAAACATATTTTTACCCTTTTTTATTAGAAAAAAATTGTTTCAAAATAATCTTTATGTCTCTTTCCAAGAAATGAAACTTTTTAACCTTTTTATCGTGTAAAAGGAATGTTCTTTATGCCTTGCATGAAATTACTCACTAACATGACCGTAATGTCATTGTATCTTAATTTTAAATATTACAAGGATGTTAATAAAGGATATTTTTTTTCTTGATATTCTTTAAATTCATAGTTTTTTTAAAAAAATTTCAATGAAAAGGATTTTCAAAATGTTTTATTCTTAAAAGAGTTATTTCAAGATAAAAATGATATTTTCCTCAAGGATTTTTTGTGATATTCTAATTGTTATTAAATTCATAAATTTCAACAACAATTGTTGTTACTTATGATCCATTGGTGATATTTTTTAAGGATTCCATTATGTTTCTTTCTATGGATAGACTAATACTGTTTTAAAGATATTGTTATGGAGTCTCTTTTTAGTTGAAAGTATAACTTTATACTTTTCTATTTCTTTAGTTTTTGAAATCATGAATACAATCTTGAAAATGCGTTCAATAACTTTTATATTTCCCAAGTATTTCAGTATTATTTTGT
Organism: Viscum album; assembly: GCA_963277665.1. NCBI lineage: Eukaryota > Viridiplantae > Streptophyta > Magnoliopsida > Santalales > Viscaceae > Viscum > Viscum album. Next base: position 994,152,806 of record OY728136.1, on the reverse strand, counting down.
TGAAAACATTCTTTTATAACTATTTATGAAATAATTAAAAAATAATAAGTATATAAAATTTAATTTTTAAATACAATCAATCATATTAAAGGTTTATTCAATACATCAGACCAACAAATGTTATGATCATTTGTTATAATTATGTTTTATCTATCGGACTGAAAAATGTCATGAATATCTGACCGAAAATGGAACTGATACATCAGACATACCCTTATTCAGTTTATCATATTAATGATCAATAAAGAATTCGATTAAACTATCTAAATTTTATAATCAAATAATATATATTTGTCTTGGTTGGAAAAAATATAGAAGATAATTTTAATGATTAAAAAAAAATTAGAAATTTAGTTATTCAGAATAACTATGAACTATCATGTTCAAGCTATCAGAGGTCACTAAAAATAAATGATAAATATTACCATTGAAAGTTCAATTATAAATAGTAGGTCATTTAAATAGTTGGGAGCTGATCTCAAGATTTATCTACATAAAATTCTAGTTAATATCCGTTATAATTTTTAGAGAGTTGAAGTTTTAAGAAATACTTATGAGGATTGTAATTCCTTTAGAAAAAACATTCTTTTGTATTCATTTTATAATCAGGGTACTGATTGAAGTATTTTGGGGATAGGAAGATAGTGAATTTGATAAATTAGATCAAGGGCTTATGGGGATAGTAAGATAGATAATGATCATCTTATCAATGGATTACATGGATAAAAAGACAAATCCATACTAATATTTGTATCTAGGACATTCCTGGTAAGGAAACACAAACCTTAAATAGGTATAAAACATTAGATACTTTTATTTAGGGTTTTATGACTACATTAACTCTGAAGGTTAATGAGTAATTGATTTTATTAAATCCTGTATGTCATTATTATTTTTATAGGGTTAAGTATTTATTGTTTTATAATTTTTTTATATTCCATTTGGTATATAATTTATAAATTAAGTTTTTAATTATCTAAATAAATAAATTTTTATCCAAATGATAGTGATACATATCAAAACTGATTTAATCGAATAGTTAATGTAATTGATTTTTACACTCTGATAATTGAATGATACCTGAGTTTGATATTTTTACGTAAATAATTTCTATTTTTTTTGTTTTCAAACTAGAATTCACCCCTTCTTATAGCCATTTTAAACTATTAATATCCAATAATTGGTATCAAAGAAAGTTTTACATCTTTTATTTGGTGAGTTTTACTTTCCTTTCCAACTACATGTTTATTTTTTAAAACTACTTTTTTATAAATGTTTTTTACACTAATATTTTTGTAGAAAAATAGTTTCTATTATCTTTAAGAGAGACGGTCATAATTTTTTCACCTTAGAAAATTTAAATACAATTTTACCACTAGCCTTTGATGGAAATGATTATGAGTTATGGAGAGACATGATGAAGACTATTGTTATGAAAACTAGTGTGGATAATATTTTAATTCTTAAAAGTTTTTATAAGATACCTAAAATGAATTTATTACTTTAAATAAAAAACAAGAATATAAAATGAATTATATTGTAATAAATACTATACTAAGTTCAATGATATGGGGAATATATAGTCAAATTTCATTTTGAGAAATAGCTAATAGCATCTGAAAAAAGATAGATGTCACTCACCTTATAAATTATAACGTTTCTGAAACTAGAAGAGCGATAATTAGAGTAGAGTATCAAGCCTTTAATTTCATACCTAGAGAATATTTATAAAAAATTCATCAAAGATTCATGAATATTGTCAACAGTTTACATTATCTTAGAGAGAAGGGTCTTACTGATTGAATCTTAGTTGAAATTATTATAGATATCTTTTTGAAGGAATGGGAATTCAAATGGAAAAACTTTGATGATACAAAGAATATTAAAAATCATACATTAGATGATATTATTGGTTATGTGATGAAATATACACAAAGAGTAAAAAGTGATGATAAAAGAGTGAAAAATAAGAATGGTGGAGTTTCTTTAGCAATGACATCAAATGCTTCTAATAAATATTAGTCAGAATAAAAAGTTATGAAGTATTCAAAGAAGAAGAAAGTTATTATTGACTTTGATTCTAGTTTATTAGAAAATTCTAAGAATTTGTTGACAAATATATATAGATAGATAAAAAATCATTAGAAAGAAGAATTTTTAATACAGATACAATAAAAATCATAAGGATAAGAATGAAGAATATATTCTAATGAAGCAATTTTTATGAATGTAAGATGACGTGACAGACTAGACTGTATTTCCATACATTTACATAGAATTAAAAGAAAGAGATAAATATAGAAAAAAATTAAAATAAGTTTTAAAAACATAATAGTAAAAGAGTTTGAAAGCTTCTGACACTTGGAGTGAATGAGGTGGATATGGTTCTTTTGAAAGTTCTTCTAAAAAAATAATTCTCTATAGAGTAATATTTTTATTTTTGCTGAAATACCTATGTTAATAGTTTTATTGTGGAAGAGGTATGCATTGTTAAATCCATTACTAAAATTTCTTTAAATTCAAAATATCTTGATAGTAATAATGAATAAAATTATTCTGATTAAAAATATTCCTCAGCTGATGAAATTAATACTTTACCTAGTTTTGAATAATTATCTATGCTTGAAAAACATCTTGAAAATGAAAATTTTAAAATTAATAAAAAACTTGATAATGCCAAATCAAAACCATTTTAAGGCAGATTTGAGAATAATTATTTTATATAATGAAATATTAGATCTTTCTAAGGATCTAGATAAGCATAATCTTTAGTAATATAATATTTATAAAGATATTAAAAAATATAATTTTGAGAAAAAATAGTTTATATACTAATTTTAGATAATTATTTATTATAGTATTAATAATTAGGATATGAATATTTATTTCAAACTAAAAAAATTAAAATTCTAATTTGAAGAAACTTCTATATAAGATTACCACAGGGAAATAAATTTTTGATAATATATATAAACAAATTATAACTCTATGTTATATTATTGGAATGAGAATTTGATATAAAAAATATGTTTTTAATATGAAATAATTTTTTATTAAAATTGATCAATTTTTCATAAATTGGAAAAGTGGTGGATATTGAAATAAATAATGTTAATTTAATACAGTTTAATCATTAAGACTACATAAAGTATATTTTTCTAAATATATTAAATTTTCTCATTGTGTCAATGTTCGAAAAATGTGGTCACTTAAAATCTTTTTATCAGATAATACAAGACCCAAGAAGGTTTGGCTTTCAAAACACTAATGTATTTATTTTTAAAAATAGAATGAAAGTACTGACAAAAATCATTTGGTATATGGATATTGTTTTCACGAGACATATGACTCTCAATAAAGATTTATTTAAAAATATTATCAAGATGATAGGTGGAAAATTTACTTTAAGAGATAATGATTAGGGACAAATCATTGGTATAATTAACATTGTACTTCTTTGAAAATATTTAATTTCAAATGTGTTATTTTATATAGAAATTAAGAACAACCTTATCAGTATAGGTAAATTAGGTGATGAGGGTTATCTTATGAAATTTATAAATGAAACATTCATTGTACATATTTCAAAAGATGAGTTTATTCTTTCTACCATCCAACATGTGAATATTTACACTTTTAATTTAGAAGACCTTTGGATCCAAGACATTTTCTTAGTGTAATGGAAGATCATTCCTGGTTATGCAATGGAAGATATTGACACTTCAATATAATAATTTTAGCTAAAATTTTTAATAAATGACCTGTAAAGAGATTATCAGATCATAGGTTTTATACTTCAAATTTTTTTGATCCTTATCAATATGTTAGGAAACATAAGTCACATTTTAAATCTATTAATGATGATAATTGCTATTTTATTTTATTAAAAAAAATGGGAGGACACCCTTCCCCTAATACAGCCACTCAAGGAGACCGAATATGATGAAGCCCAACCGCGTCCCCAAGAACAAAACCAATGCATTCTTGTGTTAGTGACACCGAATGAGAAAAGACCAAAAGGGGTCCCTCGGGAGGACCCCTTCTAGACAACGCGTCCGTTGCGAAGTTCCCCTCTCTATGAATATGCCGAATTGAACATCATCTAGAAATCTCTGAGGCACAACTTCGTATAAGGTACGTCACTCTCCATGGAACCTTAAATTTTCCCTATAAAGCCCCTATCAACAACTCAGAGTCAGATTCCACCTCCAATAACCCCACTAAAAACCTCTTGTATAACATTAAACCTGTGTGCAAGGATTTAATTTTTTCCTATATAAACTAGATTTATTAGTGAAAAATACCATGTATATGTCTTAGTTTAAGATTAGACTATATACACATGGGTCTATAATCAAACAATAAAATTTTAAGCCTTTAGTTATTATTAAACTTTTGTAGTGAGAGTTAAAAATGATAAAAAACTCTCGTTGATAACTATTCATATTGATCATGGTGGAGAATTTGAAATTTTTGATTTTTATTGTTTTTATAATATGAAAGGTACTATGCATAACTTTTCAACACCTAGAATTCTATAGAAATATCATGCAGTTGAAATAAGAAATATAGTTTTTCAAAGGAAAACTAGAACTATACTGAGAAAATAATCATCTGCTAAATATTTTTGGGCTCAACCTATAAGTAGTAAATATTTTACGATAAACGGAGTGTAAATTAGACCTCTTATTTTTAAAACTACTTATGAGTTGTGGATATGATTTAAACCTAATTTTTCTTACATTAATGTATTTTGATGAAAAGTATTCTTCTTGAATACAAAATATAGCTTACACGAATTTGCAACAAAATCTAATGAAGGCATAGTTTTAGGTTATTCAAAAACTAGTCAGGCCTATAAAATTTTAAATAAAATTTAAATTAATGTTGGGGAAATAATAAAACATAAATTTAATGAAATAGATCCTTATATTTTCAAAACATTCCTTCATATATCTACTAATGATATTTATAAAACTATTTTTCAACTTATATTATAAATTTATCCTCAAGAGAAAATAATCGAAGCATATGTTTCTAAATTTCTCCATTACAAAGAATATCAACCTATTTATGAAAAAATAGTTTTGAAAATCTAGTAAATTATTTTTTTTCATAAAAATAAACCTAGTGATAATATCATTGCAGTTGTAGATCAACCATTCAGGACTATATGTTCTTTGAAAAATGAAATTGGACATCTATATTTCATATCTAAATTTTAACTTATAAATCCCAATGAGGCTTTAGGTGATGAATATTGGATAAAATCAATATAATATGAACTCAATGAGTTTTAAAGCAACCTGGTCTAGATTTTTGTTGAACATCCTAAATATACTTCTATAATTGGTGTAATATGGGATTTTCAGAACAAATGTTATTAAAATGGCATAATATATAGAAATAAATATTTACTTATTGATAATGTTTATAATCAATAAGAGGGAATATGAAATGAAGAAACCAATTATATGATAGTAATAATTTAAGTTATTTTTATACTTATAGTTCATGTAGCATTATTAAATTTCATACTATATCAAATGGATGTGGAGTGTGATTTTTTAATGGTTACGTTCACAAAGAATTTTATATATAACAAACCCTTTTTTTGAAAATATAAAATATCTAAGAATTTTTTATAAACATAATAAGACACATTATGGACTTAAAGATTTCCCTAGATATTGGTATGATAGTTTAAATATATTTTTGTTATAAAACTATTTTGTTAAGGGAGTTACAGATCAAAATATTTTAATAAAATAATTTAAAAAATATTAATATTGTTCAAAATTATGGTAATGAAAATATATTTGGTTTGTCTCAAAAGTAATTAATTCAATCATTTCAAGATCGTATGAAATTTGAGTTTGAAAGGATTATGATGGGTGAGTTAACATACTTTCAAGGATTTAAAATTTCACAAAATCTAGAAGGAATCATTATATCTCAACATAATTATATAAAATATCCACCAAAAAATGTATGGCAATACCAAAAGTATTAATACTCATATTCGTTTTTCAAATACATTAGATCTTAATGAAGCTAAGAAACCAATTAATCAAAATACATTTAGAGGTATGATTGGAAGTTTACATTACAAAATAGATAGTCATACAAATTTAATATTTTCAGTATGTTTATGTGCTAGATATTAAGACAATAAAAAATAATACCACCTTAAATATGTTAATAGATTTTTTTGTTACCTTATGGGAACTATAGATTTAGGCTTATTCAATTATTACAGAAAATAATTTGTACTAAAAATTATTTTGGATGCTGAATTTGGTTGATGTATATTGGATAGAAAAAACAACTTCCATAAATTTTTATTTCACATGAGATTTTTCTTAGTCATGTATGAAATAATACTCTGTAAAAAATTCCACTACTAAAGCTATGTAAGTGGAATATTGATGTTTTTATGCTCAAGTGTTTTGGATGCAACACACACTCAATAATTATGGAATTTACTTTACTAAAAATAAAAAAACTTTTTGACAATTAGAATTCAATTTATCTATGTAAAAACCCACTACATCACTCACGTGCTATGTTTATAGAAATAAGAAACTATTTTTGTTAGGATATAACATAAAAATGGGATAAAATTTTATAATTCATTAGAATAAAAGAAGAACATGTAGAAATTTTTATGAAACCCTTTGTTTTGATATATTTTATTACATTAAATAGAAGATAAGAATAATCAATATCAAATAATTATTTATATATACTTCTAGTTTACTAGTATCCAGAAATTAATGCACATCTTCTCATGGGGGGAGTGAAAATATTTCTTATGTCTCTAAAACCTTATATTTCTTAATAGAATTGTATTCCTAATTTTTTTTCCAAAAAAATATACTTTTTAAAAAACATTCAGTTTTCTAAAACTTTTTATTTTCATAAAAAATTGATTTTTAAATAATGTTTAATCCTTTTAGAATTTTAATCATAATATCTTCTCTCGAATCATTTAAAAAAAATTAGACTCAAAATTTTTATAATCTTTTTGGTGTTAGGAATCTTAAAAATTTTCTATACTTAATTTTTTTTATAAAAATTTACTAGAGAATATTTTTTTATTGAAATTTTTATAATAAGTTTTTATAATAAAACTATCATAATTAGATTTCATAATTAAACTATCATAATCATTTTTTTATAATAAAACTATCATAATCAGTTTTCATAATAGAAATATCACAATCAGTTTTTATACTAAAACAATCATAATCAGTTTTAACTATAAAACTATTGTAGTATGTTTTTATTATAAAAACTAAGATGAAGAGGTTATTCATACTGATGTAACTTTTCTACCCAAATGTTATTCATCTATTATTTTACTTTTTTTAATAATCCATTAATTTTGTTTATAATAGATGTTGTGTATATTCATTTTGTTTTTAATTTTCTATCATGTTTTCAAACATAAATGATTTGAAATTTTATTTTTCCTCACTCTGATAAAAACATTTCTTAAAAACATTAAGAGTATATAATTATATTTAAACTCATCATGCGATTAAATCAAGACCATCAAATCTGATGAGGACTTATATTCTAAGCCATTGAAATTCATGGAATTCAAACTAATATTTCTCTCACCTATATAAATGTGAGAAAACCCATGTCCCACATCATTTTCTATAAGATTCACCCATGGAATATCACCCTCCTTTAATTTCCCAATGTGATTATTTGGCATTCATCTAACGATCTACACCTATTTCATTTTGATGGAAAATAAAAAGGATTCGGCATAGAGAGAAGACTTTAGATAAAGAATCATTGAAAGAAAATGGAATGAAATGTTGGAATATATTCCTAAAAAGATAATTTATTTTCAATGTTATGAGAATGTCTATGTAGAAAATCCTGGTACGGATTTTGACCTTCATTATCCCAAAATATTCAATGATTTTTAAGTTTCAGTTTAATTTCTAATAGATCATATTAAAGAAGAAGCTTCCTTTAATTTTTTACAAATTAATATAAGCTTTAATTTATGAAAGTTATAGAATTCCTTGGTTTTCATTATTAAGGATAATATTATCTTCTATTACATAGATTACCCAATAATCTTGGATTTTTTGTATGATTAGAAGATGAATTGTATTTGTTCTTATCTTAAGAGAATGTAAGGAAAGTATCACACTTATAAATGAACTCTAAGGTCATTATGTTTTTTATATAAGTCTATATTATACTAAGAAAAGGTGAAAGTTACACCTTAAAGGTTTTAGATATCATTTTTTTGATTTCTTGATGAATTCATGGAATATTAACTTTGTAATATGTGATGTCATTGTGGTGGAAGATATTGAAAAGGCCTCGATAAAATCAAAAATCAAGATGCCTCATAGTTTTATCAATAAATTACTCATGACTTATATAGAAATTTTAGAGCTTGATAATAAGACTTATCCCATGAGGTAAAGGATTTCCTTCCTCATTGAAGATTCAATTTTAATAATGAAGATAATATTTGATTTGACATTGAAAAAGGTTTTCGAAAATTTTAGTGGAATAATGTTTAAAGATCAACCTTCATAGAAGGTATAACTTGAAAAAAAAATAAAGGCTGATTTTTAACCTTCAAAGAAGAATAATAAAGAAAATAAAATGTGTTGGGAAAAAATTCCCCAAGGTATCATTGAAGTATTTTTAAGGTGATTCTGTTTGTTGACAAAGTGGTAATCTGAGTGGTGATTGTTGACAAAATAAAACAATGACATACAAATTGTTGAAAAAGAGTATTTCATGATGAAATTTCGAGTTCAAGAGATGAGGTCAATGATCCCTTTTTTATTCAACAACGTCGACAAAAGGAACAAATGATCTGGAGGCGATACAAAAGAATAGATACAAGGTGGTGCTGTTTTCCAGTGTTTGCCAAATTTTTGGGCCTGAAAATCGACAAATGAAGAAAAGTAGTTTTTAGCAAAGGGACTTGCGTGTCATGTACTTTAAGGCTTGGAAATTTTCACCCCATATGTTTTTGATGATCAAGACATCAAAATATGGCAAAGGTACAATGGTCGCGCAAGTATTGAGTATGTCACACAAGTGACTTGTGCGCCGTGAAGTGACTTGCGCGCTAATGCCTAGGAGGCTTGGGAACTTGTGCGCCTATTGTTTTTCAGGAACAGAAATTCATAATATGGAAAAGGAAGGTGGGTCACGCAAGTAATGGTTTGGTCGCGCAAGTGATTAGCACGACAGATGCTAGGGCAGTTGAGCTACACACCGAGACTTGCGTGCCGGAGGGGAACATGCGCACCATCGCGCAAGTGGATCAAATGCCTATAAATACTGGACCACCCCTCCTCATTTTTTACGGAGTTACTTAGAAAAATCAGAGCTCTCATCGCGCAGGTGTGGAAGTCACACAAGAGGTGGTGTGTCACGCAAGTGGGACTTGCGCACCAGAGTTGGAAGTTGCATGCCAAGTGTTAGTTGCACGCTTGAGGTGGCTTAAGTGAGGAAGGAAGTGCGTCACGCAATTTTGGAGAAGCTTAAGCTTGATTTGCGCAAGTGTTAAGAAATACTTCCACACCAATGTTGACTTGAGCGCCTTTTTAGAAAAAGGTCTCCAAGTAAGGTTGATTTCTAGCACTGATTTTCGGGCTGCGTGGAAGCTAAAAGTTTGCCCGAAACCTTCGGTGCAAAGAGAGATTCATCTACGGGTTAATGTTGAACAGAAACAGAGCATCTACATACAGAAGAATATGCATTCCATCATGAAAATTAAGAGACCTACAGGTCTATAAACTGTGAGTGGATCCGTTCCGATGCAGTGAGCAAAGGAAGAGGAAGAAGGAGATCCTCTCCACCGGTAGTGAGCCAGAGAGAGTGAAATAGGGATTGACCCTTGGGAAAGCAGTGAGTTGACCCTAAACATTATAAAGGCACTAAGCCTAGGACAGAGTGACTATGCCCAAACCTTGTAATCCATAGAAAGTGATGTTTAGTGGAATTTCGTATGACTGAAAACCTGTCAGCATATGCTCCTTGGACATAGCCCTTAGTGGTGAACAAAGTAAAATTGTTGTGTCTTGTGCTTTCTTTACTTTCTGTTTATACCATGAAACATGAGAGAGAGAAGAGTGTTTTTCTTAACAGTGAAACAAGATCATAACAGGCTTCAATTTTGAATTAGTCATACCCATATTCACCCCCCTCTCCGGGTATTCAGCCTTGTGGACCTAACAAAAATAATGATAAATAATTCATGGAATTCACGAATTAAAAGAAAAATAAGAAACTAAGGGATCCTTATTTTGGACTTTATCTGGATGATGCCAAATCTTTGAATATAAAGAATGAAGAAGATCTAAAAGAATAAAAATATAGAAATAAGAAAAAGAAGATGTTAGTGGAGGAATATATAATAAAAATATTATTGAAATATATGAAAAAAACATTAGAGAAACTGATTCTCTCAGTTTCACCACTTTTAGTTTTACAGACAGTACATGCCAATCCGATCATTCCTAAAGCAAGAATATATTTTTATGAAACATCAACTATTTCATAAATAGTTAATTCATTTCTTGATCAGTTAAATGAAAAATAAGTTCTTGATGAATTTAGAGTTTCATTTGAGGATAAATTATAATGTTTTTTTAGGAATGAAAATAATCAATTTCTAGAAAACTTACTAAAGGAGATCACGTAATTTCAAAGTAGTTATAAAAAAACTTATAAAAGAAGAATAAGATGAAGGGGAAGAATAAAAATAATGATAAGTGTTTTATAATTAAGAAACAAATATAGATGAATAAGAAAATGAGAATAAAACACCAGAATCATCATCATCGACTCCTTTACCTTCTCAATTAAATAAGGATCCATACATAGAATATTTAGAAGAAGAAAAATGATCATAACAATTGAATGGAAAATTATATTCAAGAGAAGAGGAAAAACATCAATATTCCCATATGAAATTATCCAATAAAGGAGGATTAGATAATGATATGGACATAATACATGTTTCTGAATATGATAATGTTTATAAGAAATAAAAATACAATGTTTAAGAAAAGGAAAAACTGATGTTGATTCTTCTAGACTAAAATATTCTAAAAAAGTATCTAGATCATCAGATTCAGAAGATACAATTTCATTTATAGGTTTTAATTCCATATTACAAACCTTTAGATGCTGAATTGATTCAATTCTATACCTAATACACATATAGGTAAGGTGAATTTTTTTACAGATTAGTCTTAATGAAAAATAGGATTCCTTGAAAGTCTTGATAGAATCAATAGGCCAAATTGATACAAGCATAAAATATTTTAAATAAAAGAACAATATGTAAATTATATGTTATAATAAAATGGTTTAGTGGTCAAATAAAGTATAAAATGATCTTATAGATCATGATGATCTAGTTTTTAAAGTAAAGTAAAATAATATTGAAATAAAATAATCTATTGATAAGTTTTATAAAGATGTATCAGACTGTGTAATGTTCCTGGGAGAGTTCAAGGATACAACTAATAAAATTAGAGAGGAAATAAACATTCTTTAAGAAAAGGTTCAAATTTTGGTGGTAGAGAACAACCATGTCAAAATATGTGAAGATAAATTATTTCTTGTCAATGAGGAAAATAAATAATATTTCTGATTAAGTTGAAAGTCTTAAGTCAGATGATCTAAAGAAAGTGGTGATGGAATACCATAATAAAAATCTATAGTCATCAGTCTTAAAGGCTCTGAAGGATCATTATAATTTTAGTAATACAAAGGATAAGGTAAAAAATTTGATAAATTAATATTTTACTTTTTCATTTTGAATTCTTGAAGTAAAATTTTAAAAAACAATTAGAAGAGGTATTGAATGTGAATAAATATTTAAAAAAATTCATTATGTCTGAAGGTTTTTTAATTATGTTTGAATTTATTTCCTTTATATTCATATCTGTAAAAGTATATTATTTAGATACAATTGTTTCACATGTTATATATTTATAACATTACAGGTGATATACATTCCATGTCCTTTTTTAAATCACAAAGGGGGAGAAATTTTTAAATGGGGAGAAATTTATAAAGGGAGATGTTTATGGGGATAAAGTTTTGGAGAAGTTTCTAGAGATAAGTTTAAGGGGGAGAATTCTAAAATGGTGGAAAATATATATATATAAAATTATAGGGTGGGAGAATCAAAATATTCAATACTTTCCATCAAATTATAAAAAATTCCAAAAATCAGGGAGAGTTAAAAAATAAAGTATATCTTTAAAGATATAAAACAATAAAGGGATGCATGTTTCTCAATGTTATTGAATTCATTTAATTTTTTTTGTGATTTATTAGCAGTGATATCTTTTTGAATCAAAAGTCTTACTTTCTACTTTTAGATTCCTTTAGTTTTGAAAATCACAAACACCTTATTAAAACTATGTTTTATAACTTTTATATTTCCCAGGTGTTTTATTATGTTTTTTAGAAACATTATTTTATACAAAATGATGAAATAATTCTTATATGATAAAAATATAGATATTCATTACACAATATGATCAATTGTAATGAAGGTGTGTGCAATACGTAAGACCATACTATTTAATTATTAGTGGTTAGGCTTATGTCTTTTTTATAGGACTCACAAAATTCATGACCATAATACTGAAATTGGTACTAATACATCAGACTAAAACATATTCAAATTTTTAGATGGGGATCAATAAGAAAGTTCATATGACTCTCCAATGTTTATAATCGGAGTATATATATTCGTTTATGTCCTATAGAATATGGAAGATCCTTTTAATGATGGTAAAAAAAATGATTTCAGACATTAAATTATCCTAGGTCACTATAAGCTATCAAGTGAAAGCTGTCTGAGACCATTAAAAATAACACTAAAAGTTTACCATTTGAGGTTATCCTATAAATATCTAAACATTTAATGATTTTTCAGTTGATACATTTTCAACTCAAATCATCTAATGATTTCACTATGTAAACTTCTGATTCTTAGTTATTTTAATTATTTAGAGAGGCGAAGTTAATTAAATACATGTGTGGATTATAATTCATTTATAAAACATTATCTTTTTTATAGATTGTCTTATCATGGTAAGGATTGAGGGATTCTATAGATAAGAAGTTGGTGAATCCGATCCATCAGATTGAGGGATTCTAGGGATAAGATGATAGACACAAATCACCATATTTATGGCATCTATGGAAAAGAAGACCTATTCATACCACTCTTTTTATTTTGGGATTTGCTCAAAAATAAAGATAAACCCTATAGTAGGTATAAAGTTATGGATAATTTTTGTTATAGATTTATAACTACCTTAACTCTTAATGTTATAGAGTAATTTCTTTTATTAATTAATGTAAGTCGTTCTTATGTTTATAATCTTATATATTTCATATTAACTATATGTTTTACATTACTCTTTGTATATAATTTAGAAATTTTGTCTTTACTTATCTTTATAACTTTATTTTGATCAGACTAATTGTGATACCGTTAAACTATAATTTAATCAGATAGTTAGAGGATCTGATTCCGATACTTTTATAATCAAAATATACAAGAGTCTAATCTTTTAAATTAAAAAGGTTTTATGTTTTATTTGGTTTAATGTTTTTAATATAAAATTCACCCCATATTATTCCCACCATAAAATCTTATGATCCAGTAACCTATTTCTTTTACATGGGTTAATCTTGTTTTAAAGAGATTGACACGAAACCCATTTATTTTACACAGTTTAATTAGGTTATAAAATAATAATGATTACTTCCATGAGTTTTACGATGAAAGATCGATATACTTAGTTCATGTTGTGGTTCATGGAAATTAATTATATGATGGGGTGGCCTAAATAGAATCAGGTGATACCATTACAACTTATATAATGGGGACGGGTTATCCCATTACAACATATATGATGGGATGACCCAGATAGTTGTAGGAGAGCCCAATACAACTTATAAAATGGGGCGGTGTAGAATGAACCAGCTGAGCCCATTATAGCTTATATAGTTAGTGTTCCTAGATAGCACTCTAATACATTAGGTAATTATTATATTAAAAATCATCCATATGGTTATTTCAATTAAAATGGTTTCAAAATGGTTATATGAATATGATGCTCCAAGTTATCCAAAAGAGTTTTAATCACATTCCATATGTTTATAATGTTTATCACGATCAAGGTTGATATCACATGGATCAAGATTATTGATTATGAATACTCTTTCCTTTTCCATGTTTTCATATTTTATTATACATGCATTGAGGTGTATGAATTCTTTTATGATTCACTCATGATGTCTGATAATATTGGTATACCATTATGATCTTTTTATACTCATTGGTGACATTCAATTATCAATGCTTTTGTTTACCCTTAATGTGAATTTATCTCATCCTTCTTATGTTTCCTCTTCCCTAGGTTAAAAAGAATTAGGTTAAAGGAATTATGTCTATAAGGCATTTCAAAAGGATGATATTGATGGCCTAATATGAAATTATAAAATTTGGGTATAATGAGAGATGAGGTTCATATTTATGAACCAGTTGCTTATGAATCCAAGTTGATATAATCTGGTCCAAATTCTCTAAAACCTTAAATCTAAAAATTCAATGGTTATTTAATTGATATACTATTTATTTTCTTGTTTTAAGTGTTGATTGGTGAAAATTGGTTCACCTTCTTCAGTATCAAAGATAAAAATGTATGGTTTGTGATTTCCGGACCAGATCTGGGAGTGCAAGTTAAGATATTTTATAATAATAAGCTAAATAAGATCAATAATTATATAATTGAGCTAAATATACTTATAAAAATATCTTAAAACAAAACTTATCTTTTAAACATTTTAAAAGAAAAGGCAGTTGTTAATAAAAATTACCATTTTTCATAATTCATCCAACATTAATATTTTCTAAAAAATATAAAACATTCACTGTAGGTTAATTTTGAGATGTGGATTGTAAAATCAATTTCTTTTTTTTAATGATATTTTCTAAATGTTCTCAGAAAATTATATTTTTTTCTCAAAAAAATAATATTCATTTTTTATGAAAACATATTTTTTTAAAGAATAAAAATTTCTTTAATAAAAATTGAGCATTTATATACTATTAATTTAATAATACATTTTTTGAGCAGGAAATTTATATATATTTCATGAATTAGTTAATCCTATACATACCTACCAATTTAATGGCTAGATTTTAACGATCATATTTAAATAATAATATTTCATGGTTCATTTAGGTTTAGTGTTGCATGTCGCATACACTATCAAAATTCGTCTCCATATAATGATTCTTAACAATTTTTCTTTATTAATCTCACTCCACCCCTATGGTGTGACTTAAAATTCCAATACATGATCTCTTATAAGATCTCTTTCAATCACTTTTCCCATGAATCCGTTGCAACGTGACTCTTCTTTCCTAGTGTGGGAATCTACAATTTGGTAGTGGAAGTGAATCTCATCCCAAGACTAATCATTATGTAGATGAAATTCCCATGTAATAGTCTTATTTTCATTATATTTTTCAATGGAAATTTCCTACATGAGAGATTGACCAAAATTTCATCATGTAAAAAACCTTTTTCACCACCTCTGATACCTCTAAAAATCATACACATTCTTCTCAGTGGACAAATAAAAAACCTACAAATGG
Source organism: Viscum album (assembly GCA_963277665.1). NCBI lineage: Eukaryota > Viridiplantae > Streptophyta > Magnoliopsida > Santalales > Viscaceae > Viscum > Viscum album. Next base: position 994,137,112 of record OY728136.1, on the reverse strand, counting down.
AGGAGAGGCTAATTTTTTTTAAATTTTATTATGGATCAAAACTTTTCCACTAATTTAAGTGAATTTAATTTATAAATTATAAAAAATTTTATTTTTCATCTGAAAAATATTAAACATCACCATAAATTTCTAAATCATTAAAATTCCTCTTTAGCTACTAGAGATCTTAAAAATTATATAATATCCAAATAATGTCACATATAGTAGGGGAGAGTTTTACCTTTACATGTTTCTTATTAAACTGCTCAGAATAAGATTTATGTATAAAAGAATTACTTTTACCCACCCCACTCTTTGTCAAATTTCTTACTTGTTGGAGCAACCATCAACTACATCAACCATTTACTCTTTCCTAAATAAAAAAATATATGATAACCAATATATGTCCATATATTTTATTTGATTATTTCGGTACATAAATAAAATTCATAATTTTGGCCATTTTAGAAAACATTCAAAAAATATAAGTAAGTGACATTTTAATCCAAAAATATCAAATACGTAATTAATTAATAAGAATAAATGGTATAAAGTTTATTTAATATAAATAAATTATAATGATTTTATTTTTTTTCAATACCTTATACTCAATCCTTGGAATCCTGGAAAAGGGAATATAATAAATATTATCATTAAAAAATTCCAAATACTGTCACATGTGAGTTCCCTTTTTCAATAACTATATTTCTAAACCTCACTATGCCTCCTAATTATTATAAATTAAATTCTCTATCTGAATAAAATATAATTAATTACCACTTTTTTCCACTATCCCATATTCATTTATACTTAATTTCCAATAAATATTTCCTCTTATCAAACAAAGTAAGAATTTCAAGAAATGACTTTTTCAATCAAAACTCTAGTGGGGTTCACTATAGGCTTGATGTGTTTTTAAATATCCACCCAATAAGTAAAGTAATTTTGTTTATTAATGAGTAATTATCATGGTTTTTCCAATGTTCAGAGCTTGTATGTTATAATGTTAAATGTTTAGAGGATATTTGTTTTGCTAATATAAAGTAAAATGCATGATTTTCAATTTACCACAAGAATGGTGTTATTACTCCCCTTTTTATATGATTCAAGTCCCAGATCCTTTTTGATCAATATGAAATGTTCACATGTAATTTAATCCTACATTTTTAATGCTTCCTCACACTATTTCCTTTAAAAACTATGTTTTTTTCATTTTTTCTAATATTTTAATTTTAATGGTGAAAAGGAATATTTGATCTTCAAGAAAATTTGAAGAACCACCTACCTAATTTTTAATGATTTTACCATTATAAATTTAGGTATGTGATGTTTCTCCATTTATCAATTTACAAAAAAGATTCTTCCAAATTATTCACACAAAGATCCTCTCATACACTTGAGTTCAATGAGGATCATGAATTAAGTTCTTTTGATAGGTAGCTAGGATTTTGGGATTTTAATGTGGTTTACTAATAGAATTATTCATGGATTATAGAAGCTAAAAAGTTTCATATATCATGGTATTAAAAAATATGTTTACTGTAAAAGGTGGAGTTTCATTCAAAATAATACCTTAATAATTTAAAACACATTTTTTTTCAATTCTCAAAGGATTTGACTATAATTCATAGAAAATTATGATTATTAAATCATGGATTTCTTCTCTAAAAAAATAATTGAATGGTAAATAAATTTTCAAGATAATCTTATAAAACTCTTAAAAAAGTAATTTTAACATTGGAAAATATTTTATGGAATGGGATTAAAAATCACTTGTCTTTTCAAGAATTTCCTACACATTGAATTTCAAAATAAGTTCATTTCATCATTCCCTAATGTTAGGTTTCCTCAATCAAATAATTTTCCCCCAATTAAAATAGGTTCAAGATTTAAAAAGGTATTTAATTTGATCTCAATGGGTATCAAACTTAAAAAAAATTAAAATCGATACAAAAATGAAAAAGGAAACAAAAATGAAAAATAAAAAACCAAAAATTAAATTCTTAAAAAAATCGTTTACATCCCCTATACTCGAATGATGAAATGTATGTAGTGAATTCTAATAGATATAATAGTTTAACAAAATTAAAGAAATATGGAATACAATCCATAAGGTTAATGAATGGTATAACCTAAATGATTTTATTGGAAAATTGGTTAAAAGAGTGTGATCTTCTCTACTGGTGCTTGTGAAAGATTATCAAGAAACATATTCAATCTATATCCATTTACAATTAATGTATTATTTTCTTTTTATTTAAATATACACACAACACCGAGTCTATATACATGAGTAAAAGTAAATGAACCTTCCCATTTTGAATGAAGTTTACTCAACATTAATTTAATCCTTGAGTTTTAAAGAAATACTTTCTCTCCTACGTAACTACTTATTCAATGGTTTGTTTCTCTCACACCTAGATGATAAATATCATAGTTCTCCAAATACCATATGTAGCCATGCCAAAAATACACTAGGTCCCATATCACAATCTTGCCACAAATTAAAATTATGCCATCATCATCATCATCATCACCATCACATATTCAGAACAACATTCCATATACCAACTATGCATCATAACCTCAATAAATATATATATATCAAAATAGAATATTGTGAACATGAATGAAATCAACCAAATTCCCTCCTCTAAACACATATAACCACACCATATATGATAATTACATTATCATAAAAAAGTTAGCTAATATATCAAATACCATAATCTTAAGATGTTATAGTTTATATTCTTATACCTACTATGATCCATCACAACCCATACCACACCATTAAGGGAGAGTAGATTGAAGGAGTAGGTATCCATCAAATCTCTTGTTATCCTAGATGTTTCAGAAAACCCCCAGAACCCAAAACAATTGGGCATTATTATGTTTGTCCATCTTAGGAGGGGTGCATATAAAATCACCAGGAAAATACAAGTATATTAAAACATTCCCCAGCCTGATCTAAAATGTTCAAACCAAAATAGTAATTTCGGACCACTACTACTACCAAACTTTAACCATCACACACTACAATCACTTCCAATTACTATTCCACAAACTAGCCCCACTTTTTATATAAAAAACCACAATAAAAATTCAAAATTTCACATATAATCACATTATTTAACCATATTTATATTTACTATTTACTAGTAATGTAGCATTCATCATGACATAAAACACTATATTTAATTAAAACATATTATTTCGTCATTAGAATCATTTATTTTATCAAACACCCCTTCATTTCAAGTATTAGAAATTCATTTACAGCATAGTTAAATCAATTCCACCCTACTCCCTATACCATGTTCATTATTAAAAAGTATATATTCTATAACCATAAATAAACTATAATAAATACACACAACCATAAGGCAAACATCATACAAATGTACCATAATTTGGACTAACTACCCCATAATTACCACATAACCATTATTTTCCCAGATAACTAAGAACATCAACATTCTACAAAAGAAACCACATATCCTCTTTCCAATCATGGAAATGAATCCATATCGCCTACCACAAAATCATTACCCATTAACCAAAACCAACCACAATCATCACAAAAATCCACAAAAATCACAACACTGAAACCTAGCATAAAAAAACATACACCACCCTGTTTAATCAACCAAAACACTTCCATATTTCCCTAAAAAAATGGCCCAACATTAGTTCAACATCTTTTTCAAGGGTGAAAAAAACATGACACAACCAATTCATTACCATTTTAAATATTTTACATCTTATAAAAGGTGGATTTAATTACTCAATCTCAATAGGAAACAAGCATATCAAAATAAGAAAAAGATTCTAAATAACATTAGAAATCATCCATAATCATAAGAAGTAATAAGGAATCATATAATCACATAATATTAACTAAGTTCTCTATTTTTATATGAATTCATTATCTTAAATAATTTAGTTCTTACAATCCACCCCACGTAATAAAAATTATATTACTTACATAATATAGACAAAATAATGGAAAATTATTGAATCCCACACCTTAACTGATGATTTAACAATTACCATGAATGAAAAATAAGAAATAATGACTCCATGACTAAGACGATACAAGGGAAACACAAATTAATATAAATCACCTCAAATTACCATAAAATCACCAACCTAATGTTAAAAACCATGTAAAACCCATTTCCAAAACCTTCCTAAGGATAGGGTACAAGATAAGTGCCTAAAAAAAGAGAGAAAAACTCACCATAGATTATAAACAATCAATCTCTAGAATATGTGAATAAATTCCATGTAAAGATCACACAATGGTCCCAAAAGAAGCACTATAAATTACCAAAGGGTAAATATAATAAATAGAAACAAAAATGGATTTAGTAGGGATTGTGAATTTATACATGTTCTAGAAAATAATAATTTTACGATGTACTATATCATGGTCATGTCGCAATAGAGATAATTTAGCTGAATCTCTATAAATTGAACCTTGAATCCCCTTATCTACCCTATTACTTTTGCTCAAACTTATTTAAATTGATTTAAATAGAGGATGCCATGGTGAAAATAATATCATCATGAAATGACTCCCAATGGGTAAAAGTATAGAAATAATCTATCGAAGGCTTCACATCATATCACTAAAATTCACATCAGGACACAAAAAATTCCCAAATTATTAAATGTTCCCATAATAAATCCACAATGAGAACTACACCCTTTATGAATTTAATGACTCATATGCATGATTCATGGTTACATGAATTATATTCCTCCACACCATGACATATTCCACCATACCACGACTAGATAATTAACAAAGAAAATTTGTAAGAGTAATAAATTCCATACATAAGATTAAACATCCCAAACATTATATATTACACATTAATAAAATCCTTATCCAAACCTTACACATCATAAAAAAACATTTTTTGTCACAATAATAATTTTCCCATAAAAAAACCATGTCATTAACTCTTGTGGACTATAAAATAAGGCTCTGACATATCCCTATATCACAATTAAACTTTCCAACATACCTCTTATGGTGTGACACATACCTCTATGACCTGACTCACATATCCTAGCCAGAATCTAAGATAAAACTCCACTTATCATCCTCTGATGTTCTCATTACACCCCAATCATCTGAATTATGCAAATTAAAATTCTTTAAAATTCTAGGCCATTACATTTAATAAATATAAAATAATTCTCAACCTAGTGATTAAAAAAAACTAGAATAAATCCAACAACCATCAACACAAACACTCCCTCGAGAGGTACCTCTCAAATAGAAAAATATTATCACCAAAATATAATCTTGCATAGAAGATAAATAAACCAAATAAAAAAAATTTATAAACAATCATCTCTATTAATCATTCATAGAATAAAACATCTTAATAACTACACTAAAACAATTTTCAAAATATCATTGGATTTCTAATGCACATCTGTGATCCATGTTCTCAATCACATTTATCTAAAACACACTTTAAAAATAGAAAATTAGATGTGTTTTTAGCCATATTTTCTAAAAGTGTGAATAAATTTTGATTTAGATATATTATTAGTTTCATTTTAAAACATAGCTACTTTAACTATATTTTAAAACATGTATAACTTTTATTCTAACTATTTTTTGTATGTAATGAGATTAAATAATAAATTAAAAGTGATTATATGTGTATATATTTAAAAAATTTTACATAATATTAAAATTAAATGCAATTTAAATACAATTAATACATTTATACACATATATAAATATATTAATCTATATATAAGTGTGTGTGTGTATTAATTTGTCGCAGACACACCCATGTTTATATTTTAAATGATATATATACATATACATATATAAATGTTTTAATATATATATATTTCAATATATATATATACATATATCAATATATATATGTTTAAATTAATATTTTAATATATAAATAAATATTTAAACTTATAAATATTTATATATACGCTATAAAATATTTTAACACATAATATAAATAATATAGATATATATATAAATAAGAACAATTGTATGATTACTATACTATATAATAATAAAAATAAATGCTATTTATATATTACTCAAAAATAACTAAATAAATGATCATTAATTGATAAATTTATGTATATATATAGAAAAATTTATATATAAAAATACATATTAATATATAAATGAAATTATATAAATACTTGTAAATTAATAAAAATACACTTATTAATTTATATAAATTTATTTCTATAATAATAATATATATACATATTTTTATATTAACTTATTAAATTATTTTTTAATATATTCTTATGAATATATTAATTAATACATAAAATTATAATTTTATTAACTCATAATTATATTCCAAAAAATAGAATTTAAAAATTGTAATTGGCTGGAAGAGTGGTTTGGGTGTTGGAGAGTAGGTTTTAAATCATAGGTTTGATTCCCTATGCCATGAATCATTTTGAAGAGAGTGGTGGGAGTGGAGTTATCTGAGGGAGGTGGGAGTGGGGGAGGGGGTTTCTGAGTGTATAGGGAAGGGGTTTATTATAGTGGAGAAGAGAGGGTCCTTTGGGGGAGAGCTTCAAATAAAAAGGAAATGTGTGTCATAGGGGGACCATTAAATGGGAGGTGAAGGGGATTCAAAACTTGTTAGGGAGGGAATATCCATATAAGGTGTAGGGGTTTTCATGTGTTAGAGTCTGTGTTGGTATGGGGAGAGTAGAGGGAGGTAGTGGTAAGAGTGTGTATCAGAGTGGGGGTATCAGAGGGAGGTGAGAGTGGGGGTGGGATCTAAGTGCATAGGGTCAGGTCATGTTAGAGGGGGTAAGAGAGGGTCATTGGGGGGAGAGATTAAAAAAATGAAATGAGTGTCAAGGGGTCCCATTAGAGGGGATGAGAATGAGCTATCAGACTAGTTAGATAGGGTTTTCCAAAGGATGATAAAAGAGTTGTCATGTGTCAGAGCATGTGTCATTACGAGGAGGTCACAGGGAGGATGAGGTTAGTGTGTGTGTTGGAGTGGGGGTATAAGATGGATAAGGGAGTGGGGGAGGGATGTCTTGGTTTAAAGGGTAGGGGAATGTAAGTGGGGGGGGGGGGAGAAGGTCCTTGGGGTAAGAGATTCAAAAAAAAATGAAATGTGAGTTCGAGATGGATCATTAGAGGGGAGGAAAAGGGGTTGTCACACTTGTTAGAGAGGGCCTTTCAAAGGAAGGAAAAAAGTGATGATGTGTGTCAGAGCATGTGTTTGTAGGGGAGGTTAGAGGGAGGTAGAGGTAATAGTATGTGTTAGAGTGTGGGTATTAGAGGGATGTGGGAGTGGGGTGGGGTGAATGATTTTGTAGGGAAGGGGCATGTCAGAGGGGGGGGGATAGGGTCATTTGGGGGAGAGCTTAAAAAATTGAAATGTGTGTTAGAGGGGGACTATGAGTAGGGATTTTAAGGGGTTTTCGTACTTTTTATTGAGGTCCTATAAAAGGAAGGTATATGGTTTGACTTATGTTAGAGCATGTCTCAGTATGGGGAGGTCAGAGGGAGGTGGAGATAATAGTGTGTGTCAGAGTGGTATTAGAGGATATGGGAATGGGGAGGGGTTTTTTGAGTTTGTATGGAAGTGGTATGTTAGACGAGGTCAGAGAGGGTCATTGTGGGGGAGAGCTTAAAAAAATGAAATGTTTTTCATAGGGGGGCCATTATAGGGGAGGTAAAGGGTCAGTCACACTTGTTAGAGAGGGAATGTCAATGTATGGAAAATGGTTTGTCGTGTGTCAGAGCGTTTATTAGTATAGGGAGGTCAAAGGTAGAAGGAGGTGAAAGTGTGTGTTGGAGTTGGGAGGTATAAGAGTTGTAGGGAGACTGTGGCTGGTCATGAGTTTCAAAGGGAGGTGGAAGAGATAGGGAATGTTAGTGGAGATACAGAAAAGTGTAGGGAAAAGGGTGTCAGATTGGGGATTGTGGGGGAGATAAGGGACATAAATGTGGGAGTGTAGGGTGTTTAAATGGGGGGAGTTTAGAGGGAAATTGGGGGAGGTTTAAAAAATAATATGTGGGGATTTTTAATGAGGGAGAATAAATTGTCATTAGGAGAGGTTTGAAGACAAAATAAAGTGTGGGGGGTTTAGATAATGTAAAAATATGTGTCAAAGTAGCCTATTAGAGGGAAGGTAGAGGGGTTTTCACACCTATAATAGGGGTTTTGTAAATGGGAGGTGGTGGGGTTATCATGTTTTTAGAGCACATGTTAGTATATGGAGTCCAAAGAGAGGTAAGGGAGGGAGTAGGGAGATCGAGGTTGGTCACACAAGTTAGAGTAAGGTATAGGTGGGAAATAAGGAATGTTAATGGAGGAAGGGAAAGGAGTGTTATAATGGGGATAATAGTGGTGTGACGGGAGGTAGAGGTGGGAGCATGGGGTTTTAATGGGGGGAGAGGTTCATTAAGTAAGGTTTGAATAAAATGAAATACATGTCAGAGTGGTTCCATTTGAGGGGAGACAGAGGGGTTATAAAACTTATCATAGGAGTCTAATTAAAATATGGAGGGTTGTCTTACAATGTCAAAACATGTTTTAGTATAGGGACGCTAGAGTGAGGTGGATGTGGGAGCATGTGTCCGAGGGGGGGGGGACTCAAGGGAGGTGAACGTGGGAAATGGGATATGAAAGGGGTTTCAATCGGGGAGCAGAGAGGGATATTGGGGGAGGGGAGTTTCTAAAAAAATGAAATTTCGGGGGTTTCAATGAGGGTTTAATAAAAATGAAATGTGTTCTAGAGGGGTCCATTAGAGGGGTGGAGTAGGGGTTGCGACACATATCAGAGGGGGCCTATCAAATGTAGGTTAATATTTTTCTTGTATTTAAGTGTCTGTGTATATGTGGGGATATGATAGAGAGGTGGAGGAGGGAGTGGGGAGACCGTGGATGGTCACACATGTTAGAGGGGTGCAAATGTGGGGGTTGGGGCATGTTATAAAAGGATAGTCGATGGGTGTCAGAGTTTAGATGATGGGGGAGTGATGGGGGGAGACAGTGAGAGTATGGGGTTTCAATGGGGATTATTATCATATTTGGTTGGGACCCCCCAATATGACCCTCAAATTGTTGTTTTGGACCAAAAGTCCCAATTGTGCATTCTCGGGTTTTTACGCTACCACAGCTAGATTTCACTGCTCATCCTTATTCTTCATATATATACATATTATAATATTTACTATATATATTTAATCTATATAAACATATATTTACTATAATATTTATTATACAGATTTCTTATCTGATATTTATTAAAAATATAAATATATATAATAATATAAATATAACTATTGAAAGTATTATGTATATTTTTAAATATATTATTATTCAAAAAGAATATATTGTTTGTTATTCATTGAAATGAATTATATATATATATATTTCTATATATAAAATTTATTATTATATTTATTTTATATAATATTGATTTTATATATATTTAACATGAAACTTATTAATTAAACAACAAATTTCATACGAAAATTACCTCATGAAATTTACACCTCAAAATTTCACAAAAAATATCAATGAAAATATATTGATACATAAATAGAAAATGTTTTTTTATAAAATTTCATTTAAATTTTGCATTAAAAACTTCTATTATAAATAGTACGGATTCCTAAGAGTCTATAAACACATCATAAATCCTGTATAAGAAAAATAATCTATTCACAACATCCTCATTCTATAAATTTCTAGTGTAAACATGGGATGTTAAATTCTAGTTCAAATTCACATAGTAAATTACAATGAAGATATATTAATACACAAATAAAAAATTTAAATTTTCACTAGAAATTTTCATCTAGACTTTACAATATAAAATTTTAGTGAATATTTACACCATAAACATTTAGGTAAAAGTTAAATATAAATTTCTAATGGAAATTATCAATGTATATTCTTCATTAAAGAGTTTTATTTATGATTTATAGTTCAAATTTTCACTGAAAATTTCCCATAAAATTTCAATGTATGCTGCAAATTTTCAACACAAACTAAAAAAATCACAAATTAACACATAAAAATACAAATATACATGATAGTATTAAAATATAAATTTCAAATGAATATTGTACTATGGAAATTTTCTACAAGTTTATACATAAATCCAAGTAAATGTAAATTAGTATTTGTTTTTTTACAATTATATTGTAAATCTCTACTGATATAAGTTTATACTGAAAATATTCAGTGAAAATTAAATATAAAAAATATGAATGCATAAATATTTACATACATGAATATATATATATTTAAAAATAAATATATAAAATAGAATTTTCATGTGAATTTTTACACTAGAATGTGACAAAATTCCATTGAAAACTTCAAATTAAAATTCACAATGAAAATTTATAATTATCAGTGGAACCTATGCCTGTTGAAGAAAGAGCATTTTTGGTATGATCTATTTTCAGTGTTCTTCGTTATTTATTACATGTTGAATATATCATTTATTGATTTGGAATTTGTTTTGGTATTCATTCACTATATTGGATCAAAATTCAACTGTCCAATTATCATCAAATAAATATTAAACATTTGAGGGCTTGTATACACAAGTAAAAAAACAAACTTACAATGTAACATTATAATGGAAATATGACAAAAAAAAATTCATATTAAATGTTGAGTTTAAATTTATACTAAAATTAAAAGTGAAAGTATGTTAATAAAAAAAATAAAAAATTAAAATGCAAATTTTCCTTGTTAATTTTCATTGGAAATTTACATCGAAAAATTCCACTGGAAATTTCTAGTGTTTAAACATCATATAATCCCTATTATAAAAAAATTTATACTTTTTTTGGAATTTATAATGAGAATTTTCAGTGTATGCATTCAAAATATATTAATATATTAAAAAATAAAATTATATTTTAATATAACTAGTGTTGGATACATGGGAACTACTAGCTATAGGGAAACATGGGGAAAGCTATTGCGGCCAAATCCTCATTGATCAGAAGCTCAATTTTCCTGATATTTGAGACCCTACATCTACAACCCTACTCTATGGGAAGCCCTAATGACTCCCCTTTTAAGAGGATCCTAACCATGAATATATCCTCTCATTCAAATCATCCTTATTTTTTACATATAGATACATAGAAAATATAAATGGGTAAACCATGTATTTAATGGAAAGGAAGAACACTTTCTATAAACAAGATTCTTTAGTTTTATTATTCGACAAGAGATTCAGGGTGAAGTAATGAAGGACATTGAATATGATCTCTATATCCTATATACTTAGGATCTATAACCAAAGGGATAGTAACTCTAGCCTCTTCACTTCCTCCATTGTAGATTATTGGAATTATTATAAAAATTATTTTTAAAAATATCCACATGAAACATAATCCTCATTTTCCTCCCCATGATACAAAATCGATCACTGTTGTACAACTCCCCACATCTGGAAAACAATTAATGGAAACCAATACTACACCATAACATGGATCAAAGTTGAAATAAATCTGTTATTCCTATATCCAGTTCTCTATATCAAAATTTTATATTATCTTCTCAGACTTTTCTATGACTTGAAATTGGAACTTACTCAACATATTCATTCAAAAATCATCCTCTTAGTTAGGTCAACCATCTTAAAGATTACCATATAATAATGATACACCTTTCTAACTTGAACCACATATGAAAAATGACTAGTTGGAGAATTTTTAAATAGATGGGAACCATCCTAATGATGGTAGTATTAAATTTATTTATGATTCAATTCAGTAGATTAATTTCAATTTCCTTAATATGACCCAAATTCAAACACAACTAAAAAAAGCATAAGGAATGTAGCCCTCTTAGTTATCTACTATATAATTATCCTTATATAATATTGGTTGTTCAATAGTCTTAATTTCCTTGCATGTGATTATAGAGGGATATAATAACATGTTTCCTAGTTGATTCTCTTTCCACATCAATCAATGGGTTCGATTAATTCTTATACACTACTAAAACAATGAAACAATCACCTATTCCTAACTCCAAACTCCATACTAACTATCACTCATAGATATGATACCACTTTCTGATGACATGAACCCTTTGAGAACCTATCCTATGCCCATAATAAGGTTAAAAGTGGCCCCTCAAGGCCTACCTTTAATAGGCCTTGGGTTTTCGACTAGCATGAAGGGTATAAAATAAGAAAATGTGGGGAATTACCCTCACAAATCCCTAAAAAATAATAATATAAAAACTAATAAACACCATAATATAAAATAAAATCCATATCCAACAATAACAAAAATGCCTACAAATGCCATAAAAATACAAGTCGCCATGATAAAATCCAAAAATAAACTCTTATGAAGAAACTACATTTATAGTTATAATATCTGATCCAGTAATGACCAAATAGATCTCTAAACTCAGCCTAAAAAATAAAAAAAATATTTATGTATATAAGGGTTAAAATACATGAATACTCATTAAGATCCTTCTCAACACCTATCATATGAATTTATGGATGATTCAATTCTAACCCACTACATCTACTATGTTAATTATTAATAATTATATATTCTATAACAACTAGAAATATATAATACATCCTAATAAATATTAACCAACTATCATACAACCACCCTATAACATGGTTGATCAATTCCCATAGTTAACAGAAAACCATACATTTCCTACTTAACCAACCACGACATCATTCCACATCAACAATCACATATCCTATTTCTAACTATAAAAATAAAATCATAATTCCTACTATATAATCCTCAACCATAACCCAAAACTGACCAAAATATCCCACCAATAAACCCCATTTACGGGAGTACTAACACTAATAATACCAATAATAAAAAACACCCAATTTATGAAACTAAAACTCTTTAATATTTCCCTTTTTAAAACCTATATTCACATTAGTTTAGCACCTATTACATTGGACTTAAAAAAAATTTACTTTACATAATTGGTTCCTTTCCATCACTAAATATTTAACTTTTTATGAAATGTGACTTCAATGATTCAATCAAAATATCCAATGACCATATGAGAAGATAAAAAATATTCTTAGTTGTAACATAAATAAACTATAATAATAAGAAAAAATAACTAATCATATAAATATATTTGATTCACCAAATTCTCCTCCATTTACTTCTATGAAAAATCATGTCAATTCTATATTATATATATAATAAAATAGATCTATTGCGTCCCCAACCACAACTGGTGATTTGAAAAATTCTATGCATAAAAAAGTTGAATGAGATGAACAAAATACCCAGCCTATGAAAGAAACTCAAATAATCCTAGATCAAAATAATTTCACATAAAATACCTAACCCAAGGCTAATGAAACCATTTCCAAACTACCAAATCATTCACAAGGTGGAGGGATAGAGGAAGTGCCCTTACGAGAGAAAGGAACTCACATTGGATCATGAAAAACCAATCTCAAGGATATATGGATCAATGCAAAGAAATTATCATCCAAGGGTCTCAAATGATGAACTCTAAATTTGCCAAGGGGTGATAGAAAAAATATATATTAAATCAGATTCATGTGTGATTTCAAATTGATACCTGTGATGGAAAATCATTACATTAGAGTGTGAAAAATCATGGTCATGTTACAACTAGGGTTATTCCAATGAACCTACTAAAATATAAAAATAACTCCATTTAGATTATCTATAAATCTTGATCTAACTACTTTAAATCAATATAAACAAGGGAGGTCATGACTTGAACACTATCACCATGTTGTGACTCATAACTAGTAGAACCTGAATCTGCTATTCCATGACCAAAAAAACATTAATGTAAATAAATATGATTAATAAATCATGTACACAATTTTAATTATCCAATGAAAAGGATGTTAAACGTTATCGAAATCCTTATCAAAATTTTATACACTGTGATTAAAATAATACACTACATCCAAAATTCCTCTCATAATATAACAAGGTCCTTAACTCTCACACTTTGGCCATGATATATCCCCATACCACAAATCAACATTTCAACAGAGCTCTCATGGAATGACATAACTATCTTGCTGTGACTCACCTTTAACAACCATAATCTCATCCCAACCTTAATCTCTCTTCCTATTGCCATATCCCAACTCCTCCAAAACCAAAATCATGAAAAACATTGTCATAAAGGTACATTATATTAAATAAATCCATTTTATTTTACAAAAAAATAAAAAATATAGTGTAATAAAAATGTATCCATCTATTTTATTATGGAATTTGAATAAATCAATTAAATTCACAATTTAATCCATTGAATTCAATATTCAAAAAATCTAAATAAAATTAATTTTAAAATAAAAACACTCTAATAATCAATATATTAATTAGTATAAGGGAATAAAATGAATTTAATATCAATAAAATACAATCCATTTATTTTCCCTCTTGCATCAATTCTATGAGTTAGTGGTATTTTATTGCAAAATTTGACAACAAACTACAGATTCAAAACATTATTTCATTGATTTTTAATTCCTATATACCTATGATATTTATTACGTATATATTTGTATCAAAAACCATTACAAACAACCTAATTTATTTCTATAACACCAATACTTGATGTATAAATTCCATGGATTTTCCCAAACATCTTCAGGTAATCATAGAAATTTTCAACCAATAGAAGCATACCCTTGATTCCAATCACCACTAGTAAGTTTCTGTGACTTTGAATAACTATCCAAAGAAACATCGCTTGACATAGTAATTAACTATTTTTATGGATTAAACATTTAACCACATTAATTTAAATAAAAAATAAGAACCTAGAAATCACATTCCCTATTTTAGGTACTCCAAATAGTTTAATAAAAATGGAAAAAAATTTATCGAACATTTTCACTTTATTGAGACATTTCCAATAATCCTTCAAAAATAAATTTCATATCTAGAACATTCCGAAAATAAATATTCATTCTCTCCAAGACATTAACATTTTAAATCATATTGAATATATGAGTAGAGCTTAACCATCCTTTTCTATCATAAATCTAATGCTTTTGAAACCATAGTTTAATCACTCAATGGTTCTCTTATGCATCTAGATTTATATTCTGAACAAATTCAGCATAAGCTCTCTCAGAAATATAGACCTTTAACACAAATAATTTTATCCTTCCTAAAGATTTATTCTTAATATTTGTATGAGCATAAGTAATTTCTGGCATTAGTATTCTTATTTTTCCAGGATTTTTCAAGTCGTGTTCAATAATAATGATTTACTTATATTTATAAAATTATATTTTATTGAATGAGTATCGTGTTTTACATACCTTTAATAAATATTTTTATTAAATTTTATCCTAATAAACTTATAAATCCTTTGAAAATATCACTATATCCATTTGTGGGAAAAAGTCAATATTTCTCTATAAATTTTCCAAACTATGACACAAACTTCATCCCTTTAGCTATTTATGTATAAAATTATGTCAATCATAAATTATATTACTCTTGGATGGTTAATCAAACAACTCCTTATATATTCCATCATATGGATAAACTCATCAACCTTCCTCTTGTATCCTTATTAATGGTTTCCCAACTAAGAAAAATGTAAAAATCACTATGGTATTTGGTTACATAACTCTTCGGGTAAACCATTTCCAGTTTTACTTACACAAAATAAGATATGGGCACCCTACTTTGGTTGAACATACCATGAAAAATGATCAAGGTATTTACATGTGTTTACATTAGAAGGAATCTACAATTTTTTATTTTTAAGATGATTTAATCTCACTATCTTCTCTCATATATCCCCTATACATGTATTCAAGTTTATAATTAATATTTTTTGAATATATATTCATTACACCAAATATATATATTCAAACCGCATTGAGGTGTATCTCTTTACACAACCCATAAATTGTTTTATTAACCATAATTCAAATATAAATTTATTCATACATATCCAAATTCATCTCATGAATAAGTTATATGAAATCATTTCCTGTAAAATCATAGAATTGTAAGAAATAAAAAATCCCCAAAAGAGTAATGTTGTGGAAATAAATAACAAACCCCCACTTTTATTGAAAATACATAAGCCTCTATTCCAGTGAGATGTATGAACAAAATTCCCTCTTCCTAAGGATACAATATTCAAGAGAGACCTCAACTACATCACAATTCTAATACCTAATATTTATGAACTATAATTGATTTCTTAAATCAATATCCTTAACTAATGTAAGTTAATTTCTAGGTAGAATAAAATGAAATCAATTATCATACCCAATGTGCAACAACTTA
Source organism: Viscum album (assembly GCA_963277665.1). NCBI lineage: Eukaryota > Viridiplantae > Streptophyta > Magnoliopsida > Santalales > Viscaceae > Viscum > Viscum album. The sequence goes on along the minus strand of OY728136.1, from coordinate 994,120,803 downwards.
TATGGGTTTAAAAAAATTAAAAGAGTAAGATTCACTCTTTAAACAATGGAATGCATCCATTTATAATATAATCAATTTAAATTTATGAATATAGAAAGGAATAAAATCAATGAACAATTATTATATTTAAACATGAGATAAAAAGATTTTGAGAAAATCATAAATAAATAAATTATAAACAATTTATAATTACAAAATTCAATATGGAAACTTCATAATTTAAAAAACATGAACACTTTATATTTATCTCCAATATTAACTCTTTTATATTATTATTATTATTATTATATATTATGTTTAATTTAAATATATAATATTATAGGAAATATAATCATTTTATATATCAATTTTATTATATATTTTTTTTTACGTAATTGAAATATCTCTTATTTTATATTATTTAACCCATGAATATATGAATTATTAAATCCCCTTTTGATATGGTTAAAATAGTGTCTAAAATAATTAATTTTTATTTGTACATTTTAAATTGAAAACTAATAACAATTAATAATTTAATATAGGCTCAATATTAAGCCTTATTTTTTAATTTATAAACTCTATAAATTACACTCATAAATTCTATATTAAAATTTTATTTTCAAATTATAATTATTTACATATAACTTGAAAATGGAATTATAATATTAATAATTAATATTATGGAATATCTACTAATGATTTTTTTGTAAACATTTAATTAATTGATTTTAAAAATTTATAAATTATTATTTCATATCCAATATATAAATTAAATAAAAATCCAAAAATAAATTTTTATATAATTTATAAATTATTTAAATAGATTCATAAATAAAATTTAGAAAAATAAATTTTTTAATATATCATTTTAACGATATATTCACACTGAAATAAATGATTGTCATGTGGTAGAACACAAACTGGTTTCAGAATTATTGGTAATAAATTATTATTAATAATATATTTTTCATTAAAAAAACAAGTGTCATGTGACCTGTGTAATAATAAATCACTAAATATAGAATACTTTCGGCATATGATTCACTTACATATGAATAAAAATAGGGAACAATGACTGATGTAAGAGTAATCTAGTGATGGAGGTGTCCTGTGTAGGATTATCTCAAATCAACTTACTATACAGACTTATGATAGGATTCTACATGATCTTAAACTATGGAACTCATCATTTCATCGATTATGATATGTCATGATATCACCTTGGCAATGAAACACACACTTTTGAGCTATATGGGTCATTATTATCATAGACTTTAACAGACATATTATACATTGTGATATAACCAAAAAGTGAAGGAATTGTATTCTGCTATAGATAAGATTTTCTATATCATTCAAGACAATCATATTATGGCATAAAATATTATATATTTCAAGACCAATCATAATTCCAAATTTACATCATTTTTAATCAAAATCCATTTGATATTAAAAATGATATCAATTTATTTATTTTTTATAGAATATTTTATGAATAATTAAGCATGGTGAGGATTAGATACCATTAATGGGTTTATAGGGATTAAATAACACTTATTAAATGTAGTAGAAGAAATTAAAACCTCATCCCAAAATTAACTATTCAGGAAGCCAAAACCATGTATCAACTAAAAAGAAAAACCCAAGTACCTTTCATCAAAGAGATGCAACAAAAAACATCCATAATAGTGGTGATTAAGATCACATAAAGGTTACCAAAAGACTCCCTCCTTCATGGTGTATCCACTAGTTGTATAGAATCACTCAATTGTCAGGTAGGATTCTCCTCTCATCCAATATATGCTAGTATATTTAAAACACTTGTAACCTTTTTTCAATCCAACGCCCATATATTTTATCTTATGAAATGTTAAACAATATTGATAACCAATGTGGAAGATATTTGAATGTTAACTATTTAATATTTTATACCCTTATTAATCCTAGGGTGATACATGAATTTGACAGTTTGATTCATATTTCTATACAATACATCCAAGTCATACAATATGACAGATAGGTATTATCATGATTTCATACATCATGCCTTATGATATACCTATATCATACCATACAATAAATCCAAAATACACATCAAATGTGTAAAGATATATGACATATCTCTATCATCAACCATCCCACAAGATTCCTCAATCCATGTGCTATAAAGTGCATGTTGTGTACTTTGATACATGAAACATACATCCATGACAGTACACGACCATCCTACTTGACTAGCTCTACACACAGTGTACCGTATCAGGATATGGTGTACATATCAATTCCACAACCAAAAACCATAATGGTTAGTTCCGAACGAATTTTGAGTCCTACATACCATGTGTTCAGGATTACATTTCATGAATTTGGTAATTTTCAATATACTTAGTATTTTTTCACTCGGTTGTTAGATCTAGATGAATGAGTAGTCTATTATAAGAATTTTTATACATCTATCATGATGATATGTATCTCTTCATCATCCATGGGTTATTGTTTGAGGTATTTTATTAGATAAGTTTTATTATCATGATAGAAATGATAAAGATAGATGTGGGATATATATAGTTAGTTAACACCTGGGGTTGGTTACAACTTTTCCAATACACTAAAACTAGGGTTTGGGTCCTCCATACATTCAACGAGTAGGTAACCCCCTAAACTAATGAAAATTACACTTGATGATGTGGGAGAACTCAATTTGGGCATTGGGTTAGTAATCTAATGAACCAGAAGAGGTTTTTATCCCCCATACTATTGGAGGGGTTGGTAATCTCCTACATGATGGGGTATGGGTACTTTGCCTATAGAGATAAGTTTTATTTTCAATGATATATGTTATAGTTATTTCCTTAATTAGAATGTCATATTCCCTTGAATGAATTTCACTCTTTAGCGTGCTATGGGACACCTGTTACCATTATAGAGAGGTATCATGATAGAAATGTGTTTTTTGTAGTTAGGATGATATGTGATAATGATTTTATTATATTTGAGACACAAATACATTCTAGATACTATATATATATGAACTATAAATGGATGTAAACTTTGGAATTTGTGACTACATTCATTAGAATATTTGGTTATTGTGAGAAATGATCCTTCATGAAATTGAACTCTAAATAATAGTATTCTTCTTTTTCTATGGGTTTCAGGACATTAAGTAATAGTAATCCCCTAAGTTATCCCCTTAAAATTTCCCTGCTGACTTTGATTTTGAGATTAACTATTCTTTTATCTTTACTTTGTGTTTTGGGATGTCCCACTGGGTATGTTTATACTCACCCCTATTTTGGATTTGTCTCCACATGTGTTGTTTTTGTATAGACAATGCAAGAATATTCATTATTAATGGTGAATATAGAGTAGATGGAGTTAGTAGAGCTAATGACTAAATGATTATTTTGGTATATGATGGGGAAAAATTGCAACTAGAATTTTTTCCAGGAAACCATATAGTATGGAATTTTCTTACCTTTCATGAGTTCACAGGCATGTGTTGATTTTTCTATTTCATTTTTATTTACCTATTTTAGTTTTACCTCTATATCATTGTACTAGATATTTATTTTATAATTCATATATTTTTTTAAAATCCTATTGATTATATGTATATTATTGGTGTTGTTGTCTATTATTTTTTATCAGTGATGAATTATTTTTACATTTTGTTATCTTATACAACTCTCATGTATGTTTATTCTATTATAGTCCTTGTCTCCATCCATTATCCTACTAATGGTAGTGTTAGTATGTACACATTACATACTACTAAACTAGTTGGGGTAATGATGGGTCGGTATGTGTCATTATAGTATCCACGCAATTTAATTTTTTAGGGAAGAGTTTGTATTTTTTTTAGTTTTTATGGGTATTAGTTTGGGAATTTAATATGGAGATTCCATATGGGACTTGATTTTGGTTCTCAGACCATTAAAACCAGTATTGGATAAGAGGTTAATGTATCCTTTCACCATGAATCTGATAACCAGTTATTCAATATAGAAGCCAGAGGCATTGTTCATAGGGTATACTTTGTACATGCATAATATAGTGTTTAGTGATGTCTTTATCCCCTTATTGTATCATCTTTTCCAGATATGCTCTAGTAACAATGAGATCATCTAATTAGAAAATGAATTTTACCTATATACAACCTGCTCATATTTTGAGGCATTTTCATGATGTTCTAGTGCTAGTGTCTGAGCTTCTCTCTCTACTGATCAACTATGAAATAAATTATTACTATAAAGACTAATTGTAAGGTATCTATTCCCTATAAAAATAAGGAAAATCCATTCATCATTTGGGTTTAGTGCATATTTTCAGGTGGAGAAGATATGGGTCCCCATTGATCTATACATGGATTTATGTAGTTTGAATATTTTATATGCATATTGAGGATAAATACCTCATGGGTTTATGTTCGATCATTGGGTAATAGAGGATTGGTTTGAGTCTTATACTCATGTTACTTGTTTGTTTTGGAGACTCTAATAGTAGATACTAATTCTAGTTTTTGATTTGCAAGAGAAGAGAATTGTTGGTTAATGTTTTCCCAAATTCATGATGGCACTCTACTATAATGGTTGGAATTTGAGTCTTGTTTAGAAATTTATATTATAAAACTTCACTAGAAGCCAAACCCTCTTTAGTGAAGCATGAAAATGAATGGGGAATCCTTGAATTAGTATTTATAGATGTAGTTATAAAAACATAATTTTACATATCTAGATTTAAACTAATAAAAAAAACTAATTTCATACCTTTAAAACATATATCATTAAAATAAAATATTATTTCATTTATATATCCAATGATATTTTAGGATTGTTGTTTTTTAGGATTAGGAAACCTTAAAACATATTAGAGTTTATTAAATATTCTATGAACTCTTATTTAATTTTACTTAAGATATAATATTAATACATAGTAAGAACCATTGATCTTGTACTCATAACTATTCATATGAAGATAATTTTAAAACATGGGGTGGAGACAAACTTTCTCTATAAGGTGGTCTAACACATGAGGTGAACTCCTTTCACATTTTTAATTTCGTTAAAATTCTATAAAAACATATTATATAAACTATTTTTATGTAAATAAAATATTTTTTTAAACACATAGTTTTACCTAAAAACAATTTAGGGTTTTAAAAATCCATAATAACATATACTTTTCAAAACATATAAAAGAAAAGTTTTTAAAAATATATATATTTTCCCAATATAATATCATTTGAAATAAATCAATATTTATCTTTTGATACTTCAAAACATTAATTTGGAAAATAATAAAACTTTATATAATATAATGATACTCAACAGTATATTAGAAAACAATGTATCCACTAAGAATATTTGAGTTCAAAACATCACTTTTTCAACCAAGTCCCCTTAAGGGTATAGGTTCACTCCCCATTCATCATCATCAGAACCATTACAAAATTACTAAATTTAAATAATTTTTTTAAAGATTTCCTTTGGAATTGTAAATCCATTAAAATAACCTCTCAATAACTTCACATATATGTAATCTATTTATAAAGAGGGTAATAATTACACATTTAATAAACATATCCAAAGTTCCCTGAAAGGAAATATGTGCTTTCAAAAACATTATAAGTAATCAAAAATCCGTGGGCAACATGGATAAATAATTATTGGAAATGAAACATAATAATATTATTTTCATAAAATTTATGTAATTTAAATGATGAATATAATTCATGGCCATGAAATACATAAAATAATAAATGAAATCAATGGGATTAAAAGAGATTTTTTATACAAAAAATTAAAATTTTAAGATTCTAAAAAATCATCCTTGAAAACATAATTACCATTCCAATATTTCTATAAAAAATAAAATATACTTTTATTGAAATAATTTTTTCATACCATTATGAACAAAATTAAAAATTCATAAAAATTTTAAAACACTTTTATAATTTAATTTTATCATATCAAAAGAGTTGTTTCTTTAAAAAAAATTCCTTCAAAAAATTAAATAAAATATTTTATAAACATTCCCCTTAAAAATAATGGGTTTAGAATAAAATAAGATAACAATTTATAGAAAATATATTTTCCCCAACAAAAGTATTTTTAAAAAATAGAAGTTAAATAAAAACATTCTAACTTACTTTAATATTTAAAACAAGATAATTTATTCCAATGTATAACTTTGACAAACCCCTAATAAGTTTTATGTATACCCTTATTCTAAAATGGAACTCTTATGATTAGGTTCTTACTCTTTTTTCACTTCCCCGGTGTCGCTAGAATAAGGGATATATAGTAATATTATATATTTTGAAATTATAAATAATGATTCTATTTAAATAGCCAACCATTACTCTACGTTCATACTCAAATATTAGGTATATGAAATATCAGTTCAACATCAAATTAATTGTGTAGATTTAAAAAATAAATTCAATGATTTTTATATAACATATAACATCTATTATTACCCTACATACAAACCTAAAAAAACAATAATCTAGAACATTTTAACTAGTTAATGTTCTCCAATCCTCTAAATGTGAATATTTCATAGTGGTAGAGATCCTATGGATTACTAAACATTATGATAAATACATCAAGGTTTTATAAATGTAGAAATTTATACTTAGGTAATTTTCAATTAACAAAGATCTTATATATTAACAAAAATGGAATGTATACTAATAAGATAATGAAATATTAATTATATTTATTTTCCATTTATTTTATCTATAGCTTCCACATGGGAAAAATATGATACTATACAGTAGGTTTAAATTTAAGATCATGTGCATACCATTACCTAAATTTACCTTTACATGAGATTATCAAACCATTATGTGATCTTTTAAAGTCCCCTATGTAGGCTTTGTATAAAAACATTTACTATTATGTATGTTTGGGTTCACCCTTATGTAGCCAGTGTAATGGCTGTGGTACCATTACATGAGTGGTATGGTACCCTTACGTGAGTTGTGTGGTACCCTTAAGTGAGAATTGTTTTACCCAAACGTAGCACTTATGCCACCTTTACAATGCTGGGGGTACCTTTATGCTGTGTAGAATACTTTTAGATAACCCTTATACAGGACAAACATACCCATATGTAGCTTATTTAAAATCTCAGATACCCATACTTGAGGAATATAATACCTTTCATTGATCATAATCACACCCTTACACATGTAGGATTTACCTTTACATAGTGAGATATTAACCTTACGTATGCCAGAATTACCCCTACATAAAGAAGGAAAAAAGGCACTTACACTTACAAAGTGGGCGCTACCTTTACGCAAGGAACAACATTCTATTACACTGTAGTTGTTTGACCCTTAAACAATAATTATAATGTTTACACATCCCCGAATCTACTTAATACCAACATATGGAATACATTTTTATATGAAATAAGATTTTAATAATTATATTATTATCAATTAATTAATTATAATTCAATTAAAAATCATATAACCCATTAATATTCCATTAATTCATCTAATTAATTTTTTTATCATATTCTGTTAAATTAGATAATTTATTTACGAAAATAAATATTATAAATTATTTTACCAATAATTCTAAGTCATCACTATATTTAATTATAATAAAACTCACATAAGTTAAAAAATTATTTTTGATTAAATTATAAATTTTATAATGATATAACGTTCTAATAAAATTTTATGTGCATCAATTTTTTTGAATAATAAAAATATATTCTATATTCAACATTAGATTAAAAATTATATTTTTAATTATGTATCATTAAAATGATTAACATTATAACCATATGTTAATAATAAAACTTTTTTATTTAGAAAAAAATTTATTATTAGATATACATTTTGTAATCATAAAATATTAAATGTTACTTTATGTTGAAAAATAATTATTCATAATATATATTTTAAAATAATATAATTATAGTTAAATTAGTATTTTTATAACATGATAATATTAAATTAAATTATTCTAAAATTTAGTTTTTTTATTGAAAATAAATTTATTTTGGAAACTAATATTAAATTATAATATTTATTATTTATCTCTTATTGTTAAAAAACACATTAAATATTCATTTAGTTAAAATAAATTTATGATATAAATCTTATGATGTTATATTCCACCCACTTAAGGAAACTGCAATCTCAAAATTTTAATTACATAAATAAATTTTAAATTTTCTAATTAACCTCAATAAATCCCAAATCAAAAATAAAATAATCCTTAAATGTGATTAATATCATTCAACATATTTTTATAAAATAAAAAGCATTATTCCTAAAATAACCCCTTCATTTAAAAACATTCTAAACATAGGGTTTTTATTACCATAAATTTCAACCAAAGTAATAAAATTTTGATTCACATGATATCTCATTAACCAAAAATATCATATGCCTCTTAAAGACAAATCAAAAAAACTCTAAGAAGAAGAACTATCCTTAAAAAGTTTCATCCTAATCCTCAATGTTTTATCAATCATTTATTTGATACCAAAGGCTACAACCTCAACCCAATATTTTCCTTTTGTTACATCAAAACATTACTTTTGAAAATAATACTTCATTACGTAATATAATTATGCTCGATAATATTTAAGAAAACTATGTGACCACTAGGAGTTTTGGAGTTCTAAACAACACTATTAGGATAAATTCCCCTTGAGGTCATAGGTTCACTCTTCATTCACCATCATCATAACCAAAACCTAAGTTCCAAATTTTAAATAATGTTTTTGTAAATATATTTTTTTCTCATTATAAATATATTAAAATAAGATTTCAAATAATTCACGTATATGTAATTTATTTTCAATGATAAAAATAATTACACATTTAATAAAAATTTCCAAATATCCCTTAAAAGAAATCTATGATTTATTAAATATTCAATTTAAAAAAAAATTCATGTGCATCACTTATAAATAATTAATTTAAATTAAACATAAGAAAATGATTTTCATAACATATATAAAATTTCAATGAGGAATATAGTGCAAGGCCATATGATACATAAAATCATGAATGAAATTATTGGAGTTAAAGTATAAAAATTTACACATAAAATGATAATTTTATGATTCTTGAAAATCAACATTGAAAAAATAATTCCCTTACAAAAAAGGGTTTAATAGACCCAAAAATATAATTTTATTGAAAAAAATATCTCTTAAAATTATTAAAAGAAATCTTAAAATATTAATAACACTTTTCAAAGAGAAACTTCCTCATCTCAAAATATATTTTCTTGTGGAAAATAAAAAACTTCCTTGAATACTTTACAAAAATACTTTAAAAATAGCCCCTTATGAATAAAGGTTTTGTAGATCATTAAGATAAAAAATTATTGAAAAATATATTTTCCCTTACAGAAGTGTTTTTGATAAATATAATTTTCATAAAAATATTTTCCCTTCGCATAATTTAATAACCTAAATGATTACTTCTCGAGGATCAATTTGATAAAAACCTTGGTCTCTTCTGTAGCTCCCATTCATCAAAGATAGGGCTCCTATTAACATGATCCTCCTTATTTATAACTTTTCCTATCAAAATATAACAAGGGATCTATACAACACTTAGAAGGTATATAATAAAATAGTTCTCTTTAAATAAATAATTTTTATTTTGTCATCGTGTTTAAGTTTTTGGTATAAGAAAGATCAGTTCTAAATGAATTTAATTCTGGATATTGGATAAAATCTAATTAAAATTTTTTTTATATAAAATATAATTTCTATTATTATCTTACTCATATACTAACACAAAAAAAAATACACTAGATCATTCTAACTATTTAATATTCTATATGACTATAAATTCAAATCTTTCATGATGGTTAAGATCCATTGGATTTCTAAACATACTTTTAAATAAGAAAATGTTGAATAAAGGTGGTCTTTTTTAAATAATTCATTTTCCAATAACATTTATTCATTATTTAAAAAAATCATGAATACAGATAAGATAATGATATATTAATTAGATTTATTTTATCTTTGATTTTATCTACAGGTTCAATATGTGGAAGTAGATGAAACTATATAGTTGGTTTAAATTTATGATCTTGTACTCTACTTTATGTGGTTTATATTTATGTGAGATTATATTACCCTTATGTGTGGGTTTTGAGACCCTTAAATTGGTTATATATTAAATAGATTGCCCTTATACAAGTTTGGGTTTTCCATTACATAGATCTTGTATTAGGTGTGGTACCCTTATGTTAGTGCCATGGTAACCTTACACGAGCTGTGTGGTGACCTTATGCGAGTGGTGTTTTAATGTTACGTAGAACTTGTTCTGCCTTTTTATAACTGGGGTACCTTTATATAGAACATTATACTTTTAGGTTACCCTTTACATAACCTATTTAAAATCTCAAATACCCTTACCCTATGAATATAATCACATTATATGAGCATCAACCAACCATTGCTCATGAAGGCATTAGTTTTACACCGAAATGTCTTATGCTTAACAGTCCATCATTACCATTATTTGAATAAGGATGAAATAACTTATCATTATGCAACAAGCACTACCTTTATGCGAGGGCCAGTTTACCCTTATGCCATAGTTGTGTGACCTTCACAAATCATCTTTAAAAATTACATAGCTACCAATATCCTTATAAACATTAAATAGAAATAATTTTAATAAAATATAATATTTTACAAATTAATTATTTATAATTATATTAATTCAAATTGAATTGAAATTTATATAACCCATTAATATTCAATTTCTTCATTGAATTCCAATTTTATTATATTCAATTTATATAAATCATTTCATTACAAAGATAAATATTATAAATTTATATTTACCAATAATTATAAGTTATCACTTAATTATATTAGAAAATTACACAAATAAGTTATAGATATATTTTTGATTAAATTATAAATTTCAAAATGTTTTTATATTTCAATTAAATTTTATGTAAATCATATATCTTGAATAATAATAATATATTTTATTTTCAACATTGCATTAAAATTTATATTTTTCAATTCAATATCATTAAATTAATTAACATATTACTCATAGGATAATAATCATCCATTTGATTTCGAAACAAAAACAATTATGTTTAAGTGTAAATTTTAAAATGATAGCATATTAAATACGACTTTATATTTACGAAAAAAATCATGTTATTTATTAGAAAATAAAAAAATATATAGTTAAAGTAATATTTTTATAACATGAAAATTTTAAATTTACTTATACCTAAATTCATGTTTTTATATAATACAGTGTAATTATCTAAAATAGACACCTTATTAAAATATATTTTAGTTCATTTAATTATGAAACAAGCCATTTAATAATAATTTAGTTAAAAGAAATTTATACTATAATTCATGGGATGTTACATTGAACAAGTGTTTATTATTTTTATAGATGAATTATAAATTTTACACAATCAATTTTTGAATTTATATTATCTCACGATTTCAATCAAGGCCTATGGATTTAGAATTTGAGTTGGGTTGTGTTTTTATAAATTCCATACTAATACCAGAGAGCTTGAAAGTTGTTGTAACTTCCCAAGTAAATAATGAAAAACATATTTTCATATTTATTAATATTTTTAAATTAAATATTAATTTTACTTTAAATGGGATTCTTTTTTAGATGGAATACCCAATACACAAAAATTGGTTTCTTTGAAGTCTATTCTTACACACAATGCTGAGTCATACTGAAAAAAATAATATAATATTATTTTAAATGGTAGTTAACTCCTAGACGTTGTATTGGAAAGAAGAAATAGAACTAAATACAATATTATTATATATGTTTGTTAAATTTTTTTACATTTATCCAATAAATGATAGAGGCTTAAAATGTGAATTAATTTAATTTTAAGCATAAATACACTAATATTCATTAAAAGGTCAAATTAACACCTTTTGATGGAGAACCATATTTAAATATGGTTTTGGTCAATTTAAGATGTTATATTGAAAAACTAAAATTCTTATATAGAATCGGGGCATCAAAATTTACTTTGGGTAAATTTTTGGTATTTTTCTAATAAATTTTTTTTAATGAATAGTAAAAAATAATGTATTTTAATTCAAAAATGCATTTTAATATAATTTAATTATATGGTTAGATTATATTTTTAATTATTTTAAAAGTTTAATTATATTATATCTTTACCATTTAATCCAATTTTGGTCATTGGAAGTAATTTCATTTAGATATTGGACACAAACAAGTGTCAATCTTTCGATAGTTATTATTTCTTAAAAAACACTTTTTGTTTTGAAAACGGGAATTAATTTTAAGTTAATTAACCCAAATTCTATATAATTTAATTTGTTAAAATAGAAATAATTTTTAAATTTTTAATATCAATTATATCTAAGGCTGATTTTTTGGTATTTTTCTGAAAAACAACAATTTTTGATGAATAGTGAAAACACTGAGTAGTTGTTAAAAAACTGACTTTTTCATTTAAATGAAATTTTACTACTTCTGTGAATTTAATTTGAAGAATAAGATATACATTGTTGTTGTTAGTAAGTATAATGTGGTTCAATAAGATGAAAATAATTTTTTGATGAATAGTAACTGTTGAATTTTATTTACCGCGGTTAGCGGTAAATATAATAATTGGAGGTAAAAACAATATTATAATAATAGAAAATTACCTTAACATTTATTATAACCTTATTAGTTGAGTAATGTATGACCAATAATGTCCTTTTATGAGACTTTTGTCCTTTTAAAGCCAATTGGGTAAGATAATGATATTAATAACTTTTTATTTAATGTAAAAATAAAAATTTCATAAACATGTATTTTTTTAAAAAAAATATTAATGTGGGGTTACATAATTGATATTTTTGACTATAAATATTCATTAGAAATCTAAAAATATTTCTTACATCATGGTATTTTTTATAATTTTTAGACATTATATAAATAAAATTATTTATAACATAATAAGGATGTAGTGCTTATCTCATTAATGAATTATATAAATAAATTAGATTATAATAATTAAAAAAATATCCAAAACCTGTCCAATTATTATTGGATGATTTTATTTTGAAGATTATTGATCTTATATTATACGTTAAGGAGTTTTTGACCTTGAAAAACCAAAAATCATTATATAATAAAATAATATTTCCAAACTTTTCTAAAGAGCCCCTCCACACCCTTATATAAAGCCCTCACTTATAACCCATTACTCACACCCCCAAGCACCTTGTCTCGTCAAACCTCTACCAAATTAATCTCCATAAATCCGTATATTTCTCATAAAATCCTTCCTTTAGGCAGAAGGCAGTTCAAGTAAACCTTTTGGTTCAAACCAAAGGAAGATACCCAATTTAAAGGTAACATCTTCTCATAACATCATTTCTTTTATTTTACTTCTCCAACCTCCGGAACTATTTTTATTCCTTTATTTTATAACAAAAATAGAATCCTAGATATACTAGGTTGTTGTTATGATATATTTTCTAACTATAATAACACACACCTCCATCTAATGGGTAAATAACATACCGTTTCTTTGGACGGCGAACTTCTGCCTCACAAAATGATGATTGTTCAATCTTCTCCTACTACCTCTTATGGTGGAAATTATGATGACTATGTATTTATATGTGATATATATTATATTTTATTTTCTTTATGATTCTGTATTTTTAATTTATATCATACCTTTATTGTTTCTATAGTGGATAAATATGATAATTTCATTTGAGGAAGTGCTGACTACCACCCCCTCAAAGTGATTTGACTCTTTCATGCCGTACGTGGGACATATAAAGGGTGAATTTGATGAAATTATATATTTTATTATATTGTAATTATAATATACCTATGTATCATTATGTTTTTATTCCTTTAAAAATATGAAATATGAATGAAATTAGCGTTCATGTGTACGTAGAGCTTACCATCTCCATGAACAGTGCATTTCATTTCTTACCTTCAAATGTTATATACTATTATAAATACAGATATATATATATATATACCAGATATAAATGATATATATGATATCTAAATCATGAATATAATTCTGTAGATAATGAACTTTTGACCACATGGACAACTTGTAAATATAAGAAGTTCATTTTTGACTCAAGTACCAAATGTCTACAAAATGACCATTATTAACATATATGATTACATTATGTTTATAACATGTTAATAAGTCATATTAAAGGAATAATAAACTTGAAAAAGGTTCTTAAGAATGTAGAAATTAACTTTAGTTTATTATTTGGGAGATTAAAGAATTAACGGTTCAAGTCAGACCTGACGTAAGGGACTTTGTCTCAATATCCTTTCATTGAGGCATATTTTTCTTTATGCATGAATTTTATTTATATGATGTATAAAAACCTTTGAGTTTTAATTTCATTAAAATGGAATCTTTTTCTCTGAGGCGTTTTACTAAACGACAAAAAAGACAATTTCTTTTAACGTAAGCAGTGAAAACGACCTTTTCTGTTTCCACGAGTTTTATTTGGTCTATGACTTCCTTAAGAAGTAGTAATGTTTGTAAAAGAAAAATAAATAAGTTATACCCTTTTACGTATTTTGGTATTAAAATTTATTTTTATAATGGAATATTTTTTCAATACATTTAAATGATATATTTTGATTTAAATTTAGAAATTTTATCTTTTCTTTATGTTTGTTTTATGTGATATGAATATATTATGGTTCTTGGGCATTGTTTACGTATATGAGTGGTTCCAAGATAAAACTATGGCGGGTGAGCCTGAGATAGCTCTCCAATGTATTGGGTAATGTGACAATGGTAAAGGTGAATGGTTCTCCTTATATATTTATGGAATATACTATGATGGGTATTCTAAATGTAACTCCCTACGTAGCTATAAAAGCTACAATGTATGTATGTTACGGGCACCACAAGTTACCTTTATGATTTGTGATTACTACGTGTTATTCATAAATCTTATGATTTCATGAGGTTAGTAAAAGAGTTTATTTTTGGTATGTATTGATGGACTAATGAATTATTTCTTTATTTTATAACCCTTATTGAGATTTTTATTCTCATGCCAAGTTTTTGAAATGTTTTTCACATGACTTAAAAGATGAATATAGTAAAGGATGGGGTCAAGGAAAATTCATGATGTGTAAAACATGGAACTAGACATGAGCCTTTTTTTTCAAGAGTTTTTATTTTATGAAAAAAATTGATACTGAGTAGAAGTGTCTACTTTGTAAATTTTGAGATGTAATGTAATAATTATTGTCTAATTCTATGAAACTCTAAACTTGAAAAGATCCTCAATGTGAATTATTCATTTAATTCAATATTATGTAATGTTTTAAGGATGGTTACTTATAGTTCTGATTTTTCACTTATAATTCCACCATATATCCATGTAGTATGATGACCCCCTAATGTTTTCAATGTAGTTTGGTGGACCGACCTCTTATTTGAAGACAACTTTGAGGTCAGAGGTGTTCTTACTGGTGGCACAATCACCGTTTTTGGGGAGGCGATGTAAGAAAGAGTTCTCGATGTTGGAGTATCTTGATATGGTTGATGTTTTGTGCCATATAAATTTAATAGATTTAGTTCATTCTTGTAATTCCCAGAGTTCTTAAAAGAGAAAAATATGATTTATAGAGTATGCTATACAAAACACTGAACCCAAATAAACAATGATTATTTAAATATGACCTTTTTATCCTAGCCATTAAATTAGATGATATTAATAGAATTAAGTAAAATTTGATATATATATATATATTTATATATTTGTATAAATATATAAAAAAAATATCTTATTGAATATGAATATATCTAGACATTATTAATAACTAATCACTCAATTTTTAGTAAAGCTATTTTATTCTCAAAAATATTGTTTCTTTTAAAAGGATGTTTATTTTGGGAAAAAGTAGTATAATTAATATTTATAAATTTTTTCAAATAAATTTTATAAAATGAAAATTACTTTTAAATATAAATATCAAAATTAAATTGGGGTATATTTGTTGTTTTTATCAGAAAATTTTAATTTTTCAGTGGATTGTGAAAAATACCAATTGTTTTTGTAAAACTATCATATCTTTTGATAAATTAGGTAATTTAAAATTCCAGTTATTATTTTAATTTTATTTTAGAATAGAAAAAGTATTTTTATTTATATTTAATCTATTTAAGTACTATTAAATCAAATATATACCAGATTTTATTATAAGTTTATTTTAATGCTTGAAAAAACATTTTTTATGAAAACTGTTTTAAAATGAATATTGTTTCTACTTTTTAATTAATTAGAAAACCAAAAATGTAGAATTATTTAAATTAAATTAATTGATGATATATATATCATTATTAATTTAAATTTACATAGTTAATATTTCTAGTTATGGAGATAAATTAAAATTACAATTTCCTTGAAAAAATGATTTATTTGTAAAAAACTACTTTCCATCATGCTTGAGGGTTTTATTTTAAAATAAACTATTCCATCTATGTGAATTGATTTTGATAAAATGGATTCTATATTTTAAAAAATAATAATTAATATTTTGTAATTATTTCAACATATTGTTTGGACTGTATTAATAGTAACTGTATTAAATATTTATAACCATTGTTAGAGGAAAATAGGTTTGTTAAGGGTAATGAATTATTTAAAAAGGACTATTAAAAAGTAAAAATAGAAGAATGAATATTCATATTTTAAATTATATTTAATAATTATTTCATTTTTTCTGCATAATAAATAATTAAGAAATGATTTTTATAAGAATTAGATTTTGATACGATAAAACATAAATTTTATTTTTCTGTAATAAGAAATTACAATTAAGACATAAATTTTTCATGAATTCATGAATTTTAAAAATAAATGATATTTTAGTATAATAATACAATTTTTTAATTAAATTTAAATGATTATATTATATTTATGAAGTCAAATGTAGTTTTTATAATGGTCCGATAACCACAACTAATAAAACAAACCCAATATTTATCAATAAATATCAATTCAAGTTTCAAAAGCGAAAATGAACAAATTCATAGAATTATTTTGATAAAATAAATATTATGTTTTGAATCATCATTTTTAAATTATTTAAAAATAATTTTTTTATAATTATTTGAGACAGAATAATTTTCAGGAAAAATTAAATACGGTACAACTGTAATTATTGTAAAATCAAAATGAATAAAAGGTTATTTAATAAATAAAAAAATTGTTTTCAAGACAAAATATATGTTTCACATTTAAATTAATTTGATTTTTAGTTCATTTGGTTAATGTTTTAAAGACGTTATGGATCTTCCAAAACCTGTATCATATTTTAATGTTTTGAAATTATTTATTTATTAACATGACAAACTTATACATCAAAAAGGTTAATATTTTAATTATTTAAGATCATGAACTTATAAAATAAACCTATTTATAAAAAAACTCAAAAAACAATTGTAAGGTTTGTGTTTTAGATTATTTTTTTGTATAGTGTCTTAAATTGATGTTTGGGAAATAATGAAGAATTCCTCTCTCCTTTACTATATGAAATCACCCATGATATGATTAATGTTCACTAAAGAAATATTTGAGAATGCCCTTACTCTAACCTCCCCTTTATAGAGTCCTATAAAGGTTCCCCTAAACATTCAAGAAGCTCCACCCATAGTTTTTGGAATCACCCTCTCAAGGTAAGGGATTTCCCTTTTTTCATTAACATTTAATCACCTTCTTTACATTTGGCCTTTTGAATCTCAATTGGTCACACTATCATGAATTTGTAAATACACCTCTACTATCCAATTTATTTTATAAAAAATATATTTAACTTATCCTTTATAATTATAGTATTTACCTAATCTATTACAATGATGAAATTTAGTAATGGACCCTCTTATTCCCCTCTCTATTTAAGTACATTATTTTGAAATACACTTTGGATTCCAGTTCCTACTTAGGTTATAAGATTTCCATGTTATGAGTGGCCCTTTTTCTCTCATTAATATATCCCATAATTCATTATGTACCCTTATTATGCTGCCAAAACTATCCTGCAATTTTTTCAAGCCAGGTTTTTATTCAAACACTATCCTTGTCTTATGCATATTAATTCCAAAAATTTCATGTTGGATTATGATATTAAAATTCCCTCATACATTCTTTTTTTACTTCCAAGTAATTAGTGACCCATTTCTCTCTCATTGAATGATTTTATGAATCTTTATGTACTATTTTTATCCTATAAAAATGTTATTTCAATTATCCATGCTCAAAATTTGGGAGGTATATACCTATACCAATTTCCACTCAAGGGTATTCACATAGTTGTACCTACAATTCATTGGTTTGGAAATTCCATTTATATAACCCATAATACTTAATAATGGGATTTAATGTGATGTAATATGTTCTAATGTTATATGATCTATGTCAAAAAATTATGCATGTACATGATATGATTATAATTGGTGCACTAAGATAGTGATCCAGTTTTTTGGATAATGTTTTAGTCTCATGAGATTTCACATATGGTTCACATGAGATTATCCTAAGAACATTATGTTCTGGTTTCTTATAGTTTAACCTTGAATTATGATTATTATATTATGTTTAAATATATTTACACATTCTCCATGTCTCCATTATATTACCCTGATATATCTTTCCTTATTGTATATTTTTTTTATTATCACCCATTTTATGTTTTATTTAAATTATTATTGTATAAAATGTAATAATTTTTCATGATATGATTTATTTATTCCCTTATTAGGCTTTATATCTCACCACATTCTTTTAAATGTACCCTGGTTATCCCATGATGTTTTAATAATGATAGAAAATTATAAGCATGTTAAAGTTGTTTTCAATAATACTAATGTACCCCTATTTTAGGTTGTTATGCATTATACCTAATTACCCAAATACACTATACTTATAAATCTTATGAATTGTATTATGAATAATCTTATATAAAAAATCATGAATAAATATGTTATAAATATAGGGTTTTTCATAGTTGGTATCAAAGTAAAGTTTAGTTATTCTTTGGAGTAGGATTAGAAAACATTAGAGAATTAATTAGGGTAACACTAAACATGAGAATACATACCTAAATTTTGAAAAAGCATATAGTAAGTGGTTTTTTACGAAATTACATCCCATTATAGATACTAAAAGTGGATATGGACCTAGAATAGATGTACATAGATATAACACCTGAAAAAACTAGATTGAGCTAGACTTCATCGGGAACTAGTGCATGAAAATGGGCCTTACTACCCACCTAGTATGATGCTCTCATAGGATATGATTTGGTAAATTCAAGAGATCATTACGATCTATTATTAATGGAAAAAAATTATTATGTGAGTCTAGATTCGAAAATTGATCATAGATAACATAGATTGGGGCTTATAAATTAATATGTTAAAGAAAATACATGTCGTTTATAATTTATTCATTTAATGTTATTGGCTTCCCATTTATGTCTTTAATAGTTTAAAATTACCCGTCCATAATTTTTTATTAATTTTGTTCAATTGATAGAGATAAAAAGAATCGAGTCAATAACCAAAGTGATGGAAAATGTGACTAATTACCAAATAAGACACCAGACATGATGGCAACTCAATTATTATATTTTTTGATTATTCCAAAATAGCTATAAAAATCACAATGAAAAAATGGCACATAGATGAAATTCAAAAGATTTCAAAGAATTAGAGGATGTAATATCAATTATGTTCATCTGATAAAGGTGATAAAAGATTTAAAAATCAATTTATTGTGTGTCATAAATGAGGAAAGTGAAACCAAGGTAAATTACATAGTGGAACTTGACGATGTTTTAAGTGTGAGAAATAGGGTATAAAGTAACTAGTTTCTAGAAAAAATGAAGGGTATTATGGAAGGGATTGAATTACATCCTATAACACCATTTGTTGTTCAATGTCTTATGTGTGAAGAATATGAACATTATCTGATTCAATTCACTAATCCAATGGTTATTCCAAAGATTAAGTAAGGACCTATGTAATCGAAATTGTTCAAGTGTAAGGATTTAGGTGTTTATGTATTAGTATTAGATAATTATTTTGTAGAAGTAGTATACCAATAAAATTATTGATATAATAATAATTAGTAGTCTAAGGATTATTCCAAATTATTTTTTATTTAATGATTTGAAACATATTTTCAATGGTACTAGTAACTAATAAAAGTGATCTAGTGATAAGGTGATATTTGGGGAAACAAATGATTGAGGGATTGTTAACCCTTAATATGTGTTTGATTTCAGAATTAACATAAATATTAAATGGATGGTATGTAAAAGTATAATGTTATGTTTAAAATACTTGATAAAACTTTTCTATATTTATGTGATGGAATTTAATATTGATTAAAGATAGTTTTGGAAATATATTATAGGATCATTTTTTTTATTTTGAGGTGATTAATGATATTTTGGTAGATTTTTTATTATGTTGAGGTATATATAAACATAAGATTTAATATAAAGTGTTATTTGAGAATAATGATATTATTTTTTATAGGTGTAAGATGATGGGAATGATATAACCATTGGGGTTAAAAAATTCATTAAGGTTGAGGTTATTGGTATTATTTGGAATATGGTGGTATTTATTTATTGAATGATCGCTGTTAAACCTTAAGGATTTTTTTTGAATTTTGGAGATTAATTTATTAAGGTTTATACGTTTTTAGTATTATATAACATTATACTAACCACTATAGATTTAGTAAATAAGTAAGAATATGTTGTTATTATTTGTTGGATTATTTGATCAGTTAGGAGATTGTTCTAGTGATTCAGGTAAAAAATTCCTATTGAGTACTCATCGTTTTGGACAAAAAGATGATATTGTAGAAGAAATTGATTAAGGAATGAAATTATAAATTTGAATAATGTAAATTTAATTATGTTTTTATTCTTTATGGTAAAGGAAATCCTAAAATATAGGAAAAAAATCTTGAAACAAAAATGTTGTCATATTATGATCATTTCTAATGATTTGATGGTCTTTTCACCAATATTAGATTTATGATTTTTTGGACATTGAATTAATATTAGATATCTTTTCCATCACTATATATTTAATCTTGGGGATTTTTTTTTTCCTTTAGTGTCAATATTTTCATATCCCACTAATATTCTCCAACTTGGAGACATAGTTAGGTGATGACCATCGTACTTCACTTTATCTATTTTCAAGTGGAAGTTTTATTAAAACTTTTTACAATGTGGGTTTTGAATAAATATATTTTAATGTGTCAAAAAATTTCATACCAAGTTAATGTTAAAATTTAGAGTATTAAATATCTTAAATGGGAAAGAATGTAACACCATTATTTTTTAAAAGATAAAGCTACGATCTACAGCATATACGATACAAAAATCCAAAACCAAACAAACAATGATTATTTAAATATGGACATTATAACCTAGAAATTAACTCTAATGATATGAATAAGATTAACTAAATTAAGATATATTTATATTTGTATAAGTAAACAATAATATGATTAGGAATTCTTAGTAAATAATCATTCAATTTTTAGTAATGTCAGTTTATTCTTCAAAAAGTAATTTTCTTCAAAAATGATTTTCATTTTGTGGAAAAAATATTATAATTAACATTTAAAACATTTATAAAATATATTTGATAAAATTAAAAAAATTGAAATAAAAATATAAAAAAAACTTAAGGTTAATTTTTTGGATTTCGTATAAAATATTTATTTTTTAGTAAATAGTAAAAAAATTACAATAGATTTGTAATAGAATTATTTCTTTGGATAAATTAAGTAATATAAAAGAACCATTATTATTTAAATTTAATTTAAAAGTAAAAAGATTTTTATTTATTTAAATTTAATACAATTAATTATTTCTAAATCATCTCTCTACCACATTTTATTATAAGTTTATTATTTGGGTTGAAAAGACATTTTTTTTGAAAACTTTTTTAAAATACATAATGTTTATCCAATTAAATTAATTAAAAATAACCTATAATGGGGAATTATTTAATTTAAATTTATGGATAATATATATATAGTATATATATTTATTAATTCAAATTAATATAGTGAATATTACTAGATATAGAGTCAAATTAAAATCATTGTTTCCTTTAAAAAATTATTTAAAAAAATGATTTCTATAGCGCACACAAGTATTATTTTAAATCAAATTATTAAAAAAATATGATTTTTTGATAAAATTGATTATATATCTAGAATAATCATAATTATTATTTAGTAATAAGTTCAACTTAATTTTTGGAAAATAGGAATAGAAACATTAATAAAAATTTATTAACAAATTAGGAGGAAAAATATTTAATTAAGGGTAAAAAAATTTAACAAGGAATAAAAGAAATTAATCCTAATATTATGAATATCTGAATTTATATTTAAATAAAATATTTAAAATATTTTTTTCTTCTTTAGAAATTATTAAAAAATGATTTTTATTGGAATAAATTTTGATAGAATAAAACAAAAAACTGTATTTTTGTGTATAAAAAAATTAAATTAATACATTACATTTTAATGAATTCATGAATTTTAAAAAATAAATTAAATTTTTAGTAAATATAAATTTAAAATATTATTAATTAAATTTAAAATTTTTTATAACTTTTATAAAGTCAATTGTAATTATTATAAGGGTTCGAAAAATTTAATTAACAAAAAATCATCATTTCTCAATCTATGTTGATTTTTTTTCAAGTGTCAAAATAAACATATATAAAAAAATATTTATATAAAATAAATATTATTTTTGGAATCATCATGTTCAAATTTTCCAAAAGTGAATTTTTTATAATTTTTTTAGCTAGTGTGATTTTCATGTAAAAATTAAATTCGGTATATATATAGTACATATTATAAAATCATAGTGACCCAAATGTGTAGTAATAAATGTTAAAAATGGTATAAATAACCAAATATAAGCTTAACCTTTAAAATAATGTTATTTTTAGGTTATTTGATTTATTTTACAAATCCTTTATGAATCCTAGAAAATGTATATTGTATTTTGATGTTTTAAAATCATTTCTTTATCAACATAGTTCACGTCCACATCACCAAGGTTAATATTTTAATGATTTAGGACCGTGGAATAATAAAATAATTAAAACCAATAACATTTGGTAGAAAAAAATGGGAAAACCATGTGAAAAAACCATGGGATGGTTTTTTGTTTTTAATATTTTATTATATAGAGTCCAAACCCATGTTTGGGAAATAATAAAGAAATTCCCTCTATTACCCTTTAGAGACCCACCCAATACCCAATTAATATTCACTAAAAAAAATTTTATGAAGTAATCACTCTATCCTCCCCTCTATAGAGTTCTCTTAAGCTTACCTAATTCTCTCAAGAAGCTCTGCCCATGCTTTTGGAATCACCCTCATAAGGTAAGAGATTTCCCTCTTTTCTATTCCATTAAAGAACACATTTTATAATTACTATTTTGAATGTTAATTGGTTATGTTTTCATGAATTTATAAATATCTATCTACTATAAAATTTATTTTCGAAAAATAAGATATCTCTTATCCCCTATCAATATATCATTTACTTAAGGCATTACTATGCTGAAATTTAGTAAGGGATCATCTATTTATTCTATCTATTAAAGCACCTTATTTTGGTAATGAAATTTTACTTACAATTTCTGTTGACGGGAGATAATTTTAAACATACTTATAACATAAATTATATTTTACTATTTAGGAGTGAACCCTTTCACTCTCATTATTCCCTATTATGATTCATTATGAGCCCCTATTACACGGTCGAAATAAACCCATGATTTTTCCTTGTAATGTTTTTATTAAAACACCTTCCTTGTCTTATGCATATTAATTTAAAAAAATTTCATATTGTATTATTTTCTTACATATCCCTCAAAATTTTCTTTTTTTACTTCCATTTAATGAGAGATGTATTTATCTGTCTTTGAACCATTTTATGTATATTTATGTATTATCTTTACTCTATTAGAATGCCACTTTGATTTTCCATGACAAACATTTTTGAGGTGTATAACCATACCCATTTACACTGAAGTGTATTGAAATGGTTATAAATATAATTAATTTATTGGGTAATGCCTTATAGATAACCCATATTCATTAATCATGGGATTAAATCGGTTGAAATATGTTCTTATGTTATGTGATTTGTAACGCCCTGACCCTAGTTATGGGAGTCAGGGAATTATTCTAATACATAGGCATGATAACAAGGAATAATGTGCCTAAAGATCGATCAATTAAGTAGTCTTGGAAATAAATTACATACATGAACATTACATTACACATTATAAAATAAAACACAACATAACTAATCCTTTGAGAACACCATTAATCCCTTAGATTAACCCTGCTTATCAATCATAAAATACATATTCACATCCTAGGAAAAATAAAACATAGAAAGGGGTGAACTCAGATGCTCAGTAAGGATAAAAATATTGTGGAAAATTTTATAAACAAGCATAAACAATTAAGGCAATGTATTAGACTAAAACAAAAGCCTTTTAAACATAAACTTTAGCATAACATGGAAAAAATAAAATCAAATAATTCCATTTACATACTCACATGGATATTCTACTAGTCAAAGAATCACATGCTATATCAATATCAACATTCATAATGATGTAATGCATAATTCCAGACTTCATAACCACATAGTTAAGGCCTTGTGAAAAGACTACAAATAAGATTTTGTCAAGGTCTTGTGCCACGACACTAGTTTGTCTCATGAGACCTACCGATGCATCGAGGAGCTATAGTGGGCTCCACTGGTCACTTACTATGTCCAATTCATTCCTCATATGAAAAGGATTAAACCAAACAGAATCATTCGTATTAAAACTATCATACGAAATGTCAATACTTTATCCACAAACCATGAATGGTATAAAAATAACACATCCATAGTCAAACATATCACAAAATGTTCAATATAATATAATAGATTTGTATCATAATAAATCAACTTCAAACAGTTTTAAAATACATCAAGGGATGTTGATATAGATGAAAGTGATTTGTAAAAATATGTGAGAGAAATATCCATTTTTCATAAAAACATTTGAAAGTCCCGCAATTTATAAAGGAAGCCATTTAAAGATATTTTTGAATCAAAGTGTCCCATATAAATTTGAAAATTTTGAAAGGAATTATGATTTTAAAAACATTCATGTCCATATAAATAAATCCATAAAAACCATTTTGAAAACATGGACACTATTGCGAGTAATTTAGAAGAATAAATACCCAGAAAGTCAAGCCAGAAGCAAAGATTATAACCAATTATTAAAAGGAAATAAAAAGTACAGATAAGGCAGACAAGATCAAACAATCAAAAGCAGTACTCATCCACCAAACACCAAGTATAAATATCACAGTATGAAAAATCATTACCATAATCAGAGTCACTAGCACGATCCCATTCAGATTGAGACTTATCCTGACTAAAAATATTAATAAGGTTTTTGTCCACCTTCCAAGACATATTCGAATATGATCTGGTAGACACATTCCTAAGAAGGTTAGAATAATCCTTGGGTGGTTTCCGCTTTGAGGGAACAGAGGTGAAGCCCTCACCATGAGTCATCTTTTCCATGCAACTGAAGACTACTTCTTTAAAGGAAGCATGCTGACCACTTCCCAAATCCTTAGAAGGGGTACCAATCCCCTTTCATCATTAGAAACATTTTCCCATTTCACAGATAAATCAGAATATTGAAATAGATCTTGAATTTCCTGGTGACAATCAATATGCTGCTGCTTCTCAGTTTCCTGGTGACAATCAAAATGCTATTGTGCATCATTCTAATTGGAGAAATCAACCTGAGATTGATCTTAGATCATTAATCCTGATGACTGTGCAGATATTTCCCTAGAAGAAGTGATATCTTTAGCCAAATCAACCCGAGGGTCCGAGGGGCCACTATGAGTTTTCTCTAGAGACACGTCCACCAAAAAACTCTTTCCTTTAGATACCTGAGAATCAGATTTCCCAGAAATCCTCACATCGGCCACAATGGACGTTAGCTGCTTAAGTGCATCACCATCGTGAACGATGGGCTTTGACAAAGCTGCATCATTCTTACTTGACTTTTTTCAGTAAAGATTTGTGGGATGACCCATCACTTCACATTCCTGACAAGAAACATGCTTTTGACACATCTCCAGAACGTGTCCAATAGCTATACATTAATTGAAGAAAAGAGTTTTTTTTTCTTACTCAACATCAATTTGAATGTTTTTAAAAGGAGTAGAAAGAGTTACCTGGTAAATTAAGATAGAACCTAGATCAAACTCCACCAACATCCAAGAAAATTGACCAAACCATATATCTTCAGTCTCCTTGTCAAGATGAATAGGAGGCCCAATTGCTGTGTCAATATCATAGAAAATCCTTGGATGCCAAAAGACCCAGTTGAGACTATGAAGACGAACTCAGACCTGAGAAAAGGAATTTATTGCACACGAAACATTAAATTCAAAAGACCATTCATGTAAGTGAATCCAACCAGGTTTCAAAATAAGAGTCCCAATGCTCCATGCATGAAGCTTCAAATTATTGAAGGAAACAAGCAATGAAAAAAACCAAGACCAAGGTAGATGCATTTTCCAGTTAGAGAAGACCCATAAGATCAAGGTTCTGCGAATCAAATCATAAAGATTACAAGGGATTTCACCTTTAGGGAAAACAATTCATGCAATCAAATAATTTTCCCCAATTTCTATTCTCTTAGCGAGCGCTGGGGGGTTAGCTTCGACATGAGTAGTTGAACCCTTACGAAGGATTCGACCAGGGCATGAGTCCTTGAACATAACCAAAGAACAACCTCCGTCCAGCTTCAGCCCTAAACTTGTATTCTGTAAAGTAGCAGCATAAGATTTAGAAGGCATCTTATTACCACTAGTTGGATCCACCCTAGCATCCTGCATCAACACACTCTCCTTCAGAGCAGATGGAATTCGAGACTCGCCACGGTTCAGAATCACACTCTTAGATGCCCTATACAACGCATCCTTAGATATCACAAAGAGATCTATAGTCAAAAGTTTCATATAATCAGATCAATCAAGTGGATCTGAAGACAATCGAGGATAGGTTGAGACACGAGTATTCAATGCATCTATTGGGTTGTGGGTATTCAGGAAATTCCATGGATCATGCATCGCATGATTAGATTTGTTCGGTAAATCTGAAACCGAATATGGACATGCCGGGATGCCAGTATTCAGTGCATCTGTAGGTTTGCAGGAAGAATCCAGATGTCACAAATCACAAACTGTAAAATACACTGATGTTGCGCCGCTGGGAGGAAGGAGGTTGAAATACTAATTTCAATGTTAAATTAACATTTCGGGTAATAATCGCTTTCTTTATCATACATGTTTTAACTTGATACTATTGATTGTATCACATAGATCATGATTTATGTAATTCCAGAATATAAAACATGATTTATATATCATATATATTTAGTATATAAATATGTATAATAGATGTATATATAAAATGGAAATCACCGTTTATGGTGACTGTAGGTCGTACGTACGCATAAATGTTGTTTCCATTTTCATATCGTATTGAACGGAACTAAGTGAATAAGATATATGTAAGTACACAGACACACATAGATATATATAAATATATATATATCCTCAGTGGAATTATTATGTAATATATTACATAAATATTATGGATATATATTTTATAATCATCATTGAATAGTGAACGTAGAAATGAATCTCAACACGTCGTGGAGACGGTAATCCGTACGTATGCACTAGTGACAATATCATTATATTGATGGCTAAATCGTATGTAAATGGATGGTATGTCATATATAAAGAATAATTAACATGTTATATTTATTATTTCCATCATTTATACACATTATTATACCCATCCAAATAATGAAGTGTTTGAATAACAAACTACACCATGACGTGGAGATGGTAATCTGTACGTACGCACATATGGTGACTTTGTAATTTATAGGATGGATATAAAAATGAATATGGTTTTACCATTTTTATAATTACATCAAAATATACAGAAGATACTAGAGTTATTATTTTATAATGGAAACAACAAAGAAGGAGGAAGTGGAAGAAGAAAAGAACTTGAAAAAGGTGATGAAATATTTTACTCCTCTTCGGGTTCTTCCTTTTGATTTGATCAAAAGGGATCCTTAGGTTGGATTTCTGACCCAAGTAAGGCCTCTACAATAAAGGGAGGAATGCTGGTAGGATATTTGGGTAGGTTTTGGCTGAGAAAAAAGGCTTTGGAGTTGTGAAATTAAGAGAAGGGGAAGTGCCCTTTTATAAGAGAGGTGAGGGTCACTTTAAGAAAAGATTGAAATATTATTTTATAATAAAATAATTTTCTATTTCTAATGGCTCAAAAAAGAATTATTTAAAATATAATATGGAGATGGGTCGGAAACATTTCAACCAATAGGTTTTAGATAGGTTTAGGTCATCATATTAGCCATATCTTTTAGATTTATCTGTTAGTTAAATAGTTTGACATTTACCATGTCTCTTTGTATTTTTATATTATATGGTCAAGAAACCTACTGTAAACTTCCAGGAGAACCAAAGTAGGTTCAATAATGACATATATAATATTATTAAGGATTTTTGATCGATCCTTAGATTTTTAGGAATATTATATCAACCAATAATATAGTATTTGTTTTAAAAACTCAATTATGTCCATTTTGACATTATTTAATAAATGATTTTTTAAAGTCCTAAAAACATTATTACTTTGAAATAAATTCATATGTTCAATAATAAAATGTCATAGTAACCTAGAATATTAGTGTAATTCATAAAAAGTCTCAAATTATATTTATTGGTATATTTATAATAACAATTATTTTTACATTTCATTATTAATGTAATTACTACATCATTTGTGTCATAAATAAATTAAATTATTTAATGTCTAAAGATTATAAATAAAATTTCATTATGTAAGAAATATTTATATATTTCTGATTAATATTTATAGTCTAATTCATATTATGTATAACCCTATATTAAAAAAGGTTTTGTTATTAAACTTTGAATTTAACTCTTTTAACTCTTCTTTAAATAAAATAATTATAATTTTCCTAATCCAATCCAAGTGAACCAAAGAGGATCATATTTTATTCCTAATTCTGTTTTTGGTTGAATTATACTTATATAATTAAATTATGACATGTGTTAGGTTAATTATGATATCATTGTTACCCTTAATTACCCTATTTACTTTTAACCGTGGTAAATAAATGACAAAAGTTACTATTTACCAAAAATTATTTTCATCTTATTGAAGCAAATTTTACTTACTAATATTATCCATTTCTCTTGGATTTTTTAAATTCAAATCACAGAAGTGGTAAAATTATGTTTTATAAAAATTTGTAAATGCTCATAAAAGGTGGGTAAAAGACGGTAAAATGTTCGATCAAATTATATATATATATATATAAACTTATTATAAAATGACTCCAATGAATTAAGTTAAAAATATATAGGTATTATGTATCTATTTTGACCTAAAATAAATTAAAATAAAATAACTAATTATTTAAATAAAAAGTCTGTTTTATATAACAACATAGTGTTTTTCACTATTCATCAAAAATTGAATGTTTTCCAAAAAATACCAAACAATTACCCTAAGATCATTTTGATATTATGAACTCAAAAATTAAGTCTATTTTACCAAATTAAAAACATATATGTTTCATTTATTACTTTAAAATCAATTCCTGTTGTTAAAACCAAAACGTGGGTTTTTAAAAAGTAAAAACTATAAAAAGATTGAAATGTGTTTATGTCAAATTAAAATGTGAAATTACTTATAATGACCTAAATTGTATTAAATGATAAAAATATAATCTTATTATACTTAAAAACCATTCAAATTCATAACTTATCACTACAAATTTTTTCGATTCAAAAAATTTGTTTTCAATTAAAACATAGTATTTTTCTCTATTCATCAAAATACGAAATTTATCAGAAAAGTACCAAAAATTTATATAAACTAAATTTTTATTTATAGCTTCTAAATGAAAATTTAATTTCATTAAATTGAATATATAAAAATTTAAAATATAGGTTCTAAAAAGGATACGTCATTAAAAGGCGGTAAAATTTCATTTTTTGAAAAATACATCTTTTATCTGAAAAAATGAATTTGTTCTTCTATTATGTCTAAGAAACACATAATATGAATGTTAAAATTATATATATTATAAAATATTCAAAATTAAGTTAATACTATTCATTATCACTTTTTGAATGGTTAGTGTGGTATGTTGTGGTGTGATCGAACTCGGTGTTGCGTGTAACGCAAGCTATTGAATTACTTTACTGAGATAGCGTACTATAAAATATTGGGGTATTACATTATACCCTCCTTCAATAAATTGCGTCCTCACAATTTGAAATCATTCTTTGAAAATTAATGGTTAAAAATTGAAAATTACCTTTCTAGAAAACCCACATCTGAAATTTGGTTAATAAAATTTATTCTTAATAAGCGTGAAAGGAAAATAAAAAGGTCACCCCCAAATTATGATCTCGATTTTGAGAACGTTGGTGGAAATTAGAGACACATAATTATAGAGAAAATGTAAATATTTACAGGGAGTGATTGAGGTAATCAATAACAAAAAAGTGTAAAATTGAGTTCCTCAAAGCCATCAATCTAAGATGATGTAAAATATCATTAGTTCAATAAAATATATTGTATTAGGGTAACACATTTTTGGTTTTAAGATCCCTTACGTAAATTTTAATATTTATTTTTTTCATAGAATAAGAGGTTATATATATATATATACTTAACAAGTAGAGTTTCATCTTTCAAATAATTCCTACCATAAACTCATCTTTCCCATCAAGATATAATAGAATTAAAAAATATTCTATTTATCATAATCGTATAGGGTTCCAAAAATAATGAATTTAGAATTCATTTTTCAGACTATTTAAAAAACTACATTATACAAACTAGGACATTGTGTAGGCTAATGGTAGGTGATTCACCCTCGTCATCCTTTAGTTGGGGGTTCAAGTCCCGTGGCCTTGCTGAATGTGATAGGTTGTCGTCAAACCACCAGGTTGTCCTTTTTATGACAATCCAAAAATAATTGCATGAAATCATTTAAACTTAACAATAGTATTCAATGTCTAACATAATCAATTCCAACCTTTAGACTTATCCAAAATACTTCATTCCAAACTCACAGTTCAAAATTTATAAGGAAGGTAAACACAATGCAGATCCTTTTTACCACGTAATAACCTATGAATACCTTCATCATGTATTCTATTAAAACATGGTAACACACTGAGTTATCATATAACCATATTGATTAAATTCATACTCATTTATTCCTCATAGAATATTTGATATACTCCTTATATCCAAAAATTCTGTAAAATCCAACAATGATGGAATAAACAAACAATTAACCAGTTCCAAGGATGTAAATTATATCCAATATAATTTATCCAAATCAATCATCTCTTATTCCAACATCAATACCTTAGTATCGGGACCATATTAAATTTTGTCTTTCCTTTAACCATTTATTTTTTAGAAAGTTTCACTTGCCAATGAGACTCTTTTCTTGGTTCCACTAATCTCAAGTCCTTAATGAAATAGTACTACAACACAATCCTTATATACTCTATAATTATTATAACATGTACATCATTAATAAAATACTCAAATGACACAATAATTTAATAACAATATGAGAACTATTAGTCATTTCTCTTCATCTTTGATAGTATAAAAACTTTATTACTATCCAATAGCAGTATTTGGGTTTTACTTTGATGATTTGAACATTAATTCGTGTAGTGTCCCAACTCCTTGTAGATGAAGCATTGTACATTTGAAACCTTTTTCTCACACTTGCAAGCACTTACTTGGTGTCCTTTTTCTCCACACATATAACAAACTCCCATTCCCTTCAAGCATGTACCAATGTGATTCTTTACATAGTTGTCAAATATGTGAAAATCTTACTTTCCCTTATTCCCTTTATCTATATTTCTCTCTACCATATTTTTCTTCTATGGATTCCCTTCCAAGCCATAGGACTCAGATAGTTGTTTACTTATCTTATTAACACATGATACTATTTCTTCGTATGATGATAATATGTGAGAGACTATTTCTTTATAAATGTTGGAATAACACCATGAATGATATAATCATTCTTACTCTTTGTATCATGTGTATTGCTGGAGGGCTCATTCCATCTACTGAGATCCATTTAGAAATAATGGAATATAGTAGCTTATTTTATGAATCACAATGCATAATTACAAACTTGTAAAATAGATAAAATAAATTGAACAGTTCATGAATATATCCATAATCATAAAAATGTTTTCTTTGAGGAGGTATATACTCATTAACCCTTCACAGGGGTTTGTAATGAAAATGAGAATTATCCTATGCATATCCCTTGGGAGTGTCATAACCAAGAGTGCAGCAAGGCCCTTTGTCATGCACAAATTCCCATTCGAGTCTAGCTCAATGTAGTGTTTTCAGGTTTTACCCCTAGGTACATCTGTGCCAGAGCTGCCTCTACCTTCTCGTATCCAGACAGGGATGTAAATCTTGGAGAAGTCACAAAATCTCTACAGTACCAAAATTCTAGGATGTTCTTCTATACTAATCCACAAAGTCTATCATAGGGTAGTGTTTTCTATTAATTTTTTTTCTAAATCTACTTTCCAAGGTTTTTACCAAACATTCTCTGATACAAACTGTAATGCCTTGACCCCAGTTATGCGAGTTGGTGAATTATTTTAATAGATTGACATGATAACAAGTAATAAAGTCCTGAAAGACCGAACAGTTTAGCAGTCTTGGAAAATAGATTACATACATGAACATTACATTACAAATTAGAAAATAAAATACAACATAAATGATCCTTTGAGAACACCATTAATCCCTTATATTAACCCTTCTTATCAATAATAAATTACGTCTTCACATCCTGGAAAAAATAAAACATAGAAAGGGGTGAGCTCAAATGGTCAGTAAGGATAACAATATAGTCGAAACTTTCATAAATAAGTATAAACATTTAAGGAAATGTATTATACTAAAACAAAAGAGATTTAAACAAAAATTTCAGCATAATATGGAAAATATAAAATCAAATAATTCCATTTACATATTCACATTGATATTATACTAGTCTAATAGTCACATGAAATATCAATTTCCACCTTTAGAATGACGGAATGCATAATGCTAGACTTCTTAACCACATAGTCAAGGCCTTATGCCAGGGCTAAAATATGAATTTTTCAAGGCCTTGTGACAAGAAACTAGTTTTTCTCATGATACCTAAGAATTTATCAAGGAGATATAGTGGTCGCCACCCATCACTTAAAAAGTCTAATGCATTCCTCATATGAAAAAGGTTTAGACATAACATAAACATTCGTATTAAAACTAGCATAAAAAATGTCAATACTTTATCCATAAACCATGAATGGTATTAAAATAATAAACCCATAGTCAAACATATCACAAAACCTTCAATACAATAAATAAACATCAAACAAGTTTAAAATCCATCAAGGGATGTTGATATAGATGAAAATGATTTGTAAAAATCATTGAGAGAAATATCTGTTTTTCATATAATAATTTAAAATTCACAAAATTTATAATGGAAGGCATTTAAATACATTTTTGAATCAAAGTGTCCCATACCAATTTGAAACTTTTTAATGGAATTAACATTTTAAAAACATTCATGTCCATATAAATAAATCCTTAAAAACCATTTTGAAAACACAGACACTAATGAGAAGTATTTAGAAGAATAAATATTTGAAACATTTTAAATGATGTTTTATTAAAAAGTACCTTAAATAATTTCATTTAAAACTATTTCGTGAAACATGGAAATGGATAATAAATATTTCCCAATAGATACTTACTTATAAACAACCTTGGATAATAAAGAGATTGTGAAATTAACCCTTACCTTGAACTTTACTTTAGTCAAGGGTCTGTTTAACCTCATGTATAAAGACCATAGTATGTTATTAAATTATAACAAAACCATATTAATATTTATGATATCATACATGATTCATTTATGACTATACTCCCCATTTAATAATAATTTCCATGTTAAATTAATATTTTGGGTAATAAACGCTTTCTTTATTGTATTAGTTTTAACTTGTTACTATTGATTGTATCTCATAGATCATGATTTAAATACTTGAAGAATAAAAATAATTATTTATATATCATATATATTTATAATATAAATATGTGTAATAGACGTATATATGAAATGGAAAACACCATTTATGGGGATGGCAGGTCGTACGTACGCATAAAATCTATTTCCATTTTCATATCGTATTGAATGGAACTAAGTGAAGAAGATATATGTAAATATATATATATACATATATATATACCTAGTTTCATTATTATGTCAAATATTACAAACATATTAATGATATATATTTTATAATCATTGTTGAATGGTGAACGTAGAAATGAATCTCATCGCATCATGGAGACGATAATCCGTACGTACGTATGAGCGACAATATAATTATATTGACATCTAAATCGTATGTAATTGGATGATATATCATATATAAAGAATCATTAACATGTTATATTTATTATTTACATCAGTTATACTCATTATTATATCCATCCACATAATGAAGTGTTTTAATGACAGAGTAAACCACGACGTGGAGATGGTAATCTGTACATACGCACATATGGTGACTTTTTCATTTATAGGATTGATAGAATAATGAATATGGTTGTACCATTTTTATAATAACATCAAATTATATAGAATATAGCAGAGTTTTTATTTTATAATGGAAACAAAAAATAAAGAAGAAGTGGAAGGAGAAAAGAACTTGAAAGAGGTGATTAAATATTTACCTCTTCTTCGAGTTCTTCCTTTTGATTCGATCAAAAGGGATCCTTATGTTGGATTTATGACCAAAGTAAGGCCTCTAGGATGAAGGGAGGAATGTTGGGAGGAAATTTGGGTAGGGTTTGTCCTAGCCAAAAGGATTTGGATGTGTGAAATTAAGATAAAGGGAAGTGACCTTTTATAAGAGAGGTGAGGGTCACTCTAGGAAAATCATGAAATATTATTTTATATTAAAATAATATTCGGTTTCTAATGGATCCAAAATGAATTATTTATAAGATAAGGTGGTTATGGGTAGAAAAACTCTAAACCAATATATTTTAGACAGGTTTAGATCATCATATTAACCTTTTATTTTAGATTTAACTCTTAGTTAAATAGTTTGACATTTACCATGTCTCTTTGTATTTTTATATTATATGGTTAATAAACATACTATAAACTTACAATTGGACTTAAATAGGTTAATTAATAACATAAATAATATTATTAAGGCCATTTGTCCTATCCTTATATTTTTAGGAATATTATATCAACCAATAATATGGTATTTATTTTAAAAACTCATTTATGTCAATATTGACATTATTTAAAAAATGATTTTTGTTAAAGTCCTAAATACTTTATTACATTGAAATAAATTCATATTTTCAATAATAAAATGTCATATTAATCTATAAAATTTGTCTAATCCATCAAAAGTCTCAAATTAAGTTTTTTTGGATATTATAATAGTTATTAATTTAATATTTCATTATTAATGTAATTACTGCGTTATCATTGTGTCAAAAATAAATTAAATTATTTAATGTCAAAAAATTATAAATAAAATATCATTATGTAGGAAATATTTTTATATTTTTAATGAATATTTATAGTAGAATTTATATTCCTTATATCTATATATTAAAAACGGTTTAGTTTTTAATCATTGAATTTAACTCTTTTAACTCTTCTTTAAATAAAATAATAATAAATGTCCTAATCTAAAAAAAGTGGACCAAAGTGGATCATATTTTATTAATAATTTTTTTTGGTCTAATTATCCTCATCCAATAGAATTAGTACATGTGTTAGGGTAATTATGACAACATTTTTACCCTACATTACCCAATTTACTTTTAACCGTGGTAAATAAATGAAAAAGTTACTATTCACCAAAAATTATTTTCATCTTATTGAACAAAATTTTACTTACTGATATTAACTATGTCTCTCAGATTTTTGAAATTCAACTCACTGAAGCGGTAGAATTATGTTTTATACAAATTTTGAAAAGCACCTAGAAGGTGGGTAAAAGATGATAAAATGTTCGATAAAAATTTTTATATATAAAATTATTATAAAATGACCCTAATGAATTATGATGAACATATATGGGTATTATGTATCTATTTTTACCTAAAATAAATTAAAATAAAATAACTAATTATTTAAATAAAAAGTCGGTTTTATATAATAACACAATGTTTTTCACTATTCATAAAAAATTGAATGTTTTCAGAAAAATACAAAATATTTACCCGAAGGAAATTTTTATATTTAGAATTCAAAAATGAAGACTATTTTACTAAATTCGAAACATAGATTTACATTTATGAATTTAAAGTCAATTCCCGTTGTTAAAACCAAAAAGAGGGTTTTTAAAAAGTAAAAACTATCAATAGATTTACATGCGTTTATGTCAAATTTAAATGTGAAATTACTTATAATAAACTGCATTGTATTAAATGATAAAAATATAATCTAATTATACTTCTAAAAAATTAAAATGAATAATTTATCACTATAAATTATTTCGATTAAAAAAAGTTGTTTTCAATTAAAACATAGAATTTTTCACTATTCATCAAAATATGAAAGTTACTATAAAAGTACCAAAAATTTATCTAAACTAAATTTTTATGTCCCACATCTAATGTAAAATTTAATTTCATTAAATTTAATATATAAAAGTTTCAAATATTGGTTTTAAAAAAGGGTTCACCATTTAAAGGAGGTAAAATTTCATTTTTTTATAAAAATACATCTCTTATTTGAAAAAATGAATTTGTTTTTTTATTATGTATAAGAAACACATAATGTGAATGTGGAAATTATATAGAGTATATAAGATAAAAAATGCAGTTAATACTATTCATAACCTCTTTTTGAACAGTTAGTGTAGTATGTTGTGGTGCGCTCGAACTCGGTGTGGCGTGTAGCGCAAGGTATGAAATTACATTAATGAGATAACATACTATGAAATATTGGGGTGTTACATGATTTATGTGGAATAATTATACCTATAAATGATATAATTATTATGAGTATACCCAGATTGAACTCCAATGTGTTGGGTAATGTATTATTCCCATAAGATTCCATGTATAGTGCACAAGAAGATATCTTAAGCACATTATGTTATGATTTATTGGTGGAAAACCTTGAAATATTCTTATGATATAATGTTTAATGTTTTTTCTACATCCCCCTTGTTGCCTTTTTGTTACCATGCTATATCATGCTTTATTGTTCATGTTTTTTTTATTATAACCCCTTTTATGTTCCATTTAAATTCATATTGAATAACATGTAATACATTATTTATAAAAAAATATTCTTTTCATAATTATATATTAGATCTAAATAGAGGAATATTAATTATAAAACCATACCCTAAATGAATGGATTTAGTTTCTTTAGAAATATGGAAACAAAAAAAAATTGTTCATAAAATATCTACATAGACTCTCTTTTATTCCTTCAAAACTAAAGGAATTTTTGACTTTTCATACTTAATATCGTTCTTCATATCCTAGTGAAAATAAACATAAGAAAAGGGTGATAACTGATTCTCATTAAGGAAAAATAGGCTAGATATCAATCAAAATATATGTATAAGGGAATAAGAACATGAACATAACATTTAAAAATTATTCCCTATATATCAAAGATCTTAATATTGATTGACGATATAAATCATAAAAGTTCATAAAACAAGAATCATAAAATAATAAAAGAACATAATACATAAGTGAGTAATATTTACAAGAAACATTAAATTGTGGCATAAAGGTAAATATATAACAATTTGAACATGAATAAATAGAAAGAGGTTAAATAATTATTACATGAAACCAATCCCATAAAAACATATGGAAATAAAACTATGTCCGTGAATAATCTATTGGACATGGAAACCATGTCCATGCATACATTTATGAACATGAAATCCGGTTAATGTATAACCCATTTACGTTATTAGTTATCCATCTTCACCCAATGTATTAGAATGAGATATAGGCCCCACAAATCACATAATTAAGACCATAGTTATTTGTTCCAAAATAACTTAAATAATTCCTCAATATATAACCTTATAAAAGAAATGGGTTTCGGTAAAATTTCATTATAACATAACCGTTATAAAATAAATTAGTCTCATAAATATCATGTCATCATAAACATAAACCAACCCTGAAAATAATAATTATATTATTATGGAATAATATCCCTAGAAAAGTATAATTTTCTTAAAATAAAGTTATCTTAGTTGGAAAATACTATCAAAATATAACATGAAATAATTCTTAAAAAAATAAAATTTAACTTTTTCAAATATTTTATTTTAAAAGAGACAAACAATTATAATGGAAAAAAACTTCTTTTAATATATCCTTAAAATATTGTAAAGGAAACAAAAAATCATGAATGCATCATGATGGTGGGAAATATTTCTCATCCTATATAATTTTAAAAAAATTCCTTTCGTATTTTTTAGAAAAGGGAAAAAAGAACTTCATTTAGAAAATGAAAAAATAGTCCTTACAAATTTTTTTTATAAATACTCAAACATGATTAAAAATGAATTTAAATAGTAATAAGATGATATTGAAAAACTTATTTTTTTAAGCCTGGACATTAATGAAAAGTAGAGTATTAAGAGAAACTTTAAATGGATATTTTTTTTTAAAAAAAGTGTCTTATAAAGATCATATATTTGGAATGGTCATTAATGAAATGAATCAAATA
The DNA here is from genome assembly GCA_963277665.1 of Viscum album. Taxonomy (NCBI): domain Eukaryota; kingdom Viridiplantae; phylum Streptophyta; class Magnoliopsida; order Santalales; family Viscaceae; genus Viscum; species Viscum album. The sequence goes on along the minus strand of OY728136.1, from coordinate 994,081,744 downwards.
TGTGTATCATCTATAAATAAAAATTATAAAGTGTAAATAAAACATAATATTTTCAAAATGTATTTCAAAAATAACATTATTACAACATAATTAAGAAGTATTAGTTTAACCCAAAGAATTGAAACTGGGTTATGAATTCCTTTTCCACTTTGTAATTAGTTGAAATATATTCCCCCTAAAAGTAATAATTATCTAATGAAACATTTAATAAAATTAATATAATAAGATTAATGATATTATATATCAATGTTTAGTATATACACCATTTATAAAAAATAAGTGGTGAATAAGGAATATATATCATAGAATTAAAAGGGACACAAGAAACCCTAACCTCATACTTCCCTTTAGTTTTGCATATATTAAATTTATATATAATGGTTTAGATAATATTTTTAACTCATCAAAAAACCATATTAATGTTTATAATACCTTATATGATTTTTTATAACATCATATCTATCTTTCATTAACAAGATTTCATTATTTTAATTATTTTACGTGTGTTCATTTCAATATTTCATAGTCGGTTCATTTGGGTATAATTATGGATTTTATTCTAAAATAGAAACAAAATTCCAAAAGTTTAATGAAATCGTATTAATTAATTTCCAAAATTTGGAATGGTCCCTTATATCAATTTATTTTCTTACTCGATGATGATTCATTTGATAAAATTTTAATTATAAATGATTAGTTTAATTTGGTGGGTTTTCTGACCATAATGAACTTATTTCATTTCATTTAATTTTAGGTCCATATTTTAGATAAAAACATGAAATAAATTATAATATAATAATAAAAAATTTATTTCATAATAATAAAACTTTTATAGCTATCCTTGAAGGTGGTAATGGAAAATGAAAAATCATAATTCATATAGATGAATAACTGCAATAAATTAGACAATGGTATCGTTTCATTGAATAGGATGAGGTTCTAAATGGGATGGGTATAAGATATTCCATCAAAAACATAAAATTGAATTATATAAATTACAATATAGTTATTATTACTTAATGGATGAAAAATTTAAGGAGAAGTTATAAAAATAAATTAAATTAAGAGAGGTTTTTTGATAAAGTCACCTCTTGAATATCAACTCCTTGAAAGATGACTTAAAGGACATAGAATTGGTTTTTCAGTTATACCAGAAACTCTAGTAAATGGGTAGAGTAGGCAAGAGAGTATTTTTATGGTATTTTAAGATATAAAAGGCTTGTTATAAGAAAGGGTGTGGTGAGGGTTGAGGTTTTTATTTGAGGAGAGGCAATTTTAAGTAATTAAGTAATGATTATTTTATATTTAAAGTGAATCACATTTGGGTGACATTAATTCCAATGAATTGGGATTATAATTAATGTTTTAATGTATGGTTAAGTTAAATTAACACATTAGACACCCATAAAATGTTTTATTTTTGAGGAATTTTATGCTTTATCCATTTAACATTAACATACTATATAATTTTACCTATACTACGGTAAATCATTTTTTTACCATGGTAACATTTTATGCATAAAAAAATAAACTATGAAATAATTTTAACATAATAATTCTAAATTTGGAATAAATTTTACTATATTCAATTAATAAAATTTATGAAACTCAATTCTAAATATGTTATGTTCATAACTCATAAAAATAGTTTTTTAAAGATAAAATCATGGTTTTGAAAATTGATGATCATGAGTTTATAAATCTGAATCTTTATGTATTATGTCATTACATAAAAAATTATTGATCAAGAATATTCTTTCATAAATTTTAAATTACTATCTTTTATTAATTATTTCATAAGAGTTATATAATTTTTTAAAAACAATATTTTCACTTTTTAACCAAAAAATTATCTTTTTCAGAAAGTGACCAAATATTTACGCTAATATAATATTGAAATAATGATTGTTAAAATGAATTTTATTTTGTAAAATATATTTTATATACTTTTTTAAAAATTAATTTAATTTATTTTCTCATAAAAATCAACAAAAATTAGTTTTTTTAAGAAAACATAAATTTTAAGAATTTAATGACTTTACTAGAAATTAGGTGATTATTTACTAAGAATAAAATAATACATTAACACTGATTTGGAAAATTATATATTTCATAATGTGGTTATTTATATTAATTATAACCAATTGAAAAACTAGTTTATAATGTTCATGTTAAAATAAAAATATTTTTAGAGTTTATTTAAGCTTAGTGTTCTTAGAAATGTAAGAAATTGAAGAATTTAATTTTTGTAGTAACATAAAATCTTGGGATGTTAAATAATACCATTTTTAAAATGAATTTAAACATAAAAATTCATCACTCAAATATAAATATATAAGGATACTTCCTTCTTTTCGCATCCTTAGGTTCCCATATTTTTTTCCCAAATTATTGGTTTTTACATAAGACTTTTACTCGGTGAGTAGTCATGTTTCATTGAAATTTATCTCTATGATCTAGAATATATACTAGTTCCCCTTCACAATAATGTTATTTATCTATAAATAAGACCTTATATTTTAGAACATGTGAAGGATTGGGTATGTACTTCCCCAAGGGAGATACATGAAACAAATTATAATCTTGAGAGAGATTTGGCGGATGTGTAAATCAATAAGATACCCTCCTTAAATGATCAAGAATTTCAAAAAACAATATCACCTTCCAATTGGTAATTGAACATAAAAAATAAAAGGTGGATGTTTAAGAATTCTGTTACAGGAAACCCCCTCTATAAAATGTTTAATAAAAACTCCACCTAAAAATGTGGAAAGTAAAAGGTGAACGTTGCCAAATAACTAGGATAATGACTAGAAGAATATTAAATAAAAGTGAACATATGTACATGGAATATAATTATAACTCTCAAGTTATGATAGATGATGATTGATAATATTATCATTATAAATTTAATGACCAAAAAACCATAGATTAAAAAGGTCTGAAAAATTCCATTGATGTCATCAGAAATGTTGATAATATAATAAAATTTTATTTCAGAATAATTTGAGAAGATATACTTACATGATTTAATCTCATAAGTACAATCTCAATATTTTGTTATTCCATGATAAATTTTCATTCATTTTGTACTCCAAGGAATAAATTTTATATAGTAATGTCTACAAGACTAGTGGACCATAAGATCCATAATGAGATGATAAGCTATTTCACATGTCTCTAGTTATCATAGAAAAATCTTTAGAATAGTTTATCTAATACACATAAATCGTTATATGGTCAATAAATATATTAATATATAGAACCTCACCCAAAGTTAAATTTAAACTATTTCATAAATTCTAAACCTTTTAAATCTTCCAAAAGAATAAATTCCAAAACATTTGAAAGAAGGTCACTAAATTTTCTTAATAAAAATATCATTAATCCACTAAACAACTTGATATAGCTCAAAACTATCAAACACCAAAAAATTGGAGATCATTATCATTTATTTTCTTGAAACATGGTAATAAAATGAATTAATATAAATATTTGTGAAAAAAATCATTTAAAAATTTAACTCTTTCCTCATACATAAATCCAAAATATCTCTAAACTCAATCCATAGGCTAACTTTTCATCATATTATGAAAAACTTCCAAGGTCATAAATACTATCCATTTCTTTATCTCAATGAAAAATTTCTTTACCCCATTATTACTCTATCATCAGGCACATATTAAGGGTTAATTTTCTCTTAATAATGTTTTCTCGTAAAATATCCACTCACCAACACAAAAACATATATTGTTTACCATAACAATTAAAAAAGTACTTTCAAATACTTAAGTAAATATTAATTTGGAATAGTACTTAGATGTTTTAGTATTCAATAGTTCATTTAGATAATGATATTCACATGAAATTTCACTAATGATAAACAATAAAATTTTCATAGGTCCCACTCAATAAAAACAATAAATTCCCAATAAAGGACGGGGGATAAATGTTCTATAATTAATATGTTTTAATTAATTCATTTTGATTACATAAACCTTCCATTTTTTTAATTTTTTCCTTCATAGGTTTTTGGGGATTATCATTCACATTATCCCTTTGATGGGGGAACTGATACTTTTAATTCAAAATAATAATACCATGGAATCACTAGAGTGTGGGTAGTGTATTCCATAGAGATTTATCACTATTCACATCATTTACTAACAATTTCCCATAAATTTGAAATTTATTTTCCTAATGAACTTCTATTACACTCTTAAATCATTTACCAGTACTTGTAAAAAAATTTCCCCCATTATTCCTTGAACACATTGAGAAGAAATGAAATATCATATTTTTTTATCCACAATTTTTAGAATCGACATTAAATTCTAATTTTATATTCATATAAAAACCATAATATTGATTGGTAAATCTGGTTTTAATCTACACCTGGAGAGAAAATATAACAATTTATTCATATGTACTAGAATATTTATAGTTAATTCACTTTTTAGACTTAGTTTTAAGAGACAAAAGAATAAATAAATTTTACTTTTGAAATTGATAACTAAAAGACTGGAATAAATTGAAACCTTGTAAAATTAGCCTCATATGTATTGATGGAATCATAATCCTTTTATTTTAGCTCAATAAATTTGATATTCATATATTTAAAAGGAATACAAGCGATGTACTTGTGAGATATATCCCCTTAAACCCATCCCAATCAATTAATTAAATTAATTTTGATTGGATTATATTTTTGATAATATTACACCATTGATATACATCACCTTTTAGATGATAAATAGCTAGGATATATTTTACATTTACCAGACATTAAAGAACATATTTTTTTCTCAATGTTGTTGATCCATTTCCCATTAACTTGTGTATCAGAAGATCCAATAAAAGAAGGTGGATGTTTCATGATAAAGGACTCAAAAAAATCTTGTTCCCTAATTTGATCACTTGGAAGTCCAGTGTAAAATATATATTATGTTAGTATAAAAATAATATTTTACATTACATATCCCATAACATTCAATTGTTTAGGAGAAAAATCCTTGCATTTCCCTCCACATTCTGTATTAACATTGTTCCTTTGAGTTACACCTACAGACTAAAAAAAGAATAATCTGAGTAGCACAAATCATACAAGGAAAACAACATAATCTAGAGAAATCAATTATAACGTTTTAATTTATGACACCTTTGGATTAAATTTGGTCATTAATGATCACTACCAAAACATTAAAATTTTAAACTAGACTTACCCTAAGGGTTCTTGCTAAGGTTATCTCGTCCTTGTTTTTTAAGGTTAACTAAACCTTTATTCGATGCCAAATATAACGACCCATTATTATTATACATATATATTTCAACTAAATAGTTTAATATTCATTAAAAAATAATGCTCGTATCGAATGGGTTTAGTGTCTTTAGAAATATGGAAACAAAAAAACTGGTTCATAAACCATCTACATCATCACTTGCTTATTCCTTCATAACTAGAACCCTTTTTGACATTACATACTTAATAAATTTGTTAACATCCCAGGGAAAACAAACATAAGAAAATGGTGCACTCAGATTCTCAATAATTGTAAACAAGGGATATGTCAATCATGATATAAGAATAAGGGCATAATAATATGAAAATAAAATTTTAAAATTATGACTTTCATACAAAAAATAAGAATCTTCGGTCATGGAATAAATCATAGAAGTTCATAAGACATTAATCATAAAATTATCAAATAACGTAATCCATAATAAATTAACATTGAAAAGAAACATGAAATTTTGGTATATACATAATCTTATAACATTTTGAACATGTATAAGTAGAAATAGGTTTAGTCATTATGTTAAGGAAAATAAATCAGGACCTCACATAAACTTATGGACATGAAACCTGGTTCATGAATAATCTTATGGGCATGAAAACCTAGTCTATTCATAGATTTGTGATCATGAAATGAGTTTCATGTATTACCCATTTACCTTATGATTTATCAATATTTTACCAATGAATTGAAGGGAAATATAGGTCTCATTTTCCACATAATGAAAACTAGAAATATTTTTTTAATAAGAACATAAATCTTTCTTCATATCAGCACCCATGAACTGAAATGGGTTTCGTAAAAATTTCATCATAGTTAAACCCATTGAATAGAATTGTGTTTCATAAATATTATGTCATAAAAAATATAAACCAAAATTAAAAATAATAAGGGTATTATCCTTGAAAAATATCCCCAAAAAATTGTATGTAATATAAAATAATGTTATCTTCGATTGAACATAATTTTGAAAGATCAATTGAAGTAATTATTCAAAAAAATTACATTTTCAAATAATTTTTTAAGATCCGTTCAATTATAAAGAAAATAATGTTTTTAAATTAACTTATAAGACTGTAAAGGAAACATCAAAGATTAAGGAGTCATGATTTTGGAAAATCCACTAATTTCATATAAGTTTTATAAAATTACATTTTTATTTTTGTTGAAGGAGTCATAGAGAACTTTGTTAGGAAAATTAAAAAAGAAATACATAAAAATAATTTTTTAAGAATTTAAAAATAATTAAAAATGACATAAAAACATATAATAATAGAGATTTTTTTGGAAATTATTTTAGAAAATATGATGATGGATGAAAAATGTATTTTTAAGGTAAACATTTAAAATATAATTTCTAAAAGAAAGTCCCTTATGGATACCATATCATTGAAGTGAGAGTTAATAAAATAATCAAGTTTATTTATTCTAAATAAAGATAAATAAAACAAATTGATCTAAAACAACATTATATATTCAAAATTAATTTCAAAAATAATCTTAGTATGACATAATTAAGGAATTATGTGTTTAACCCAAAGAAATAAAACCATGTTAATAATTACCTTACCACGTTGTGTTCAGTCGAATCATATGTCCCATAAAAGTAATAATTATGAAATTAAACATTTAATACTATGAAGATAATGAGAGTCATGATATTATATATCAAAGGAAATTATATACACTATGAAAAATAATTTAGTGGTGAATAAGGGAAATATATCACAGAAGTAAAAGAGAGACAAGAAACCCTTACCCCATGCATCCCTTTAGTATTTCATACTTTAAATTAGTATAAAATGGTTTCAAGAATTTTATTAATTCATTCCAAAAGAATATTAATATTTATGATAACTTATATAATACTTTTATAACACATTACCACATTTTCATTAATAATATTTCAATATTTACATTGTTTTGGGTGCCTTCGTTTGATAGTTTTATAGTGGGTTCATTTCTGTATAATTATGGATTTAATTTTAAAATGGAAATAAAACTACAAAAGTGTAATGAAATGGTATTAAATTAATTTAACAAGTTTAAATGGTCTCATATATCACATTTTTTCTTTCATCAAGATGATTTATTTGAAAAAATGTTAATGATATATGTTTAGTTTAATTTGTCGGTTTTTCTTACCATCATGAACTAGTTTTTATTTATTTAATGTCATATAAATATATTAGTTAGATAACATGAAAAAGGTTATAATATACCAATTATAATACTATTTATTCAGAATAACAATTTTATGACCATACTTAATTACGGTAATGGAAAATGGAAAATCATTATCCATGAAGATGACTAACAACCATAATTTGGACAATGGTTTAGTTTCTTTGAATAAGTAGAGAAAATAAAGGGGATGGATATAATATATTCCATTAGAAAAATAATATTACAGCATATAAAATATACTATATTTATTTTTCCTGGATGTATGAAGGAGGTTAGAAGAAGGTTGAGAAATAAAATAAATTAAGAGAGGTTGTTTCAGAAAGTTACCACATGAATATCACCTCCTTGAAGGAACCCTTAAGGGACATGGAATTGGTTTTTGGGTGACAACATCAACACTTTGACATGTTTAGAGTGGTTAGGAGAGGATTTGGTATATATTTGAAGATATTAAAAATATTGTGAGAAGAAAATGGGTGGTGAGTTGTTGTATTCGTACTTGAGGAGGGGTGGTTTAAAGGGATTATTTATGGATTTTTTTATATTTATAGCCAACCACATTTGGGTGGATTTATAAACAACTAATTCACAATATAATTAACGTTTTAAAATCAATTATGTTCTAAAAACACCTAAAAACCATTTAATATTTTAGTTTTTAGGTATTTCCTTCTTTTACCATTTAAATTTATCCCGTTATATTATTTTACATATACTTTAGTAAATCTTTTTTTTCACTACAGAAACCATTTTATGAATAAAAATGAAAATGAACATATAACCTAATTTATCCATACTTATATAAACTTTTGAATCCATTTTTTTGATTGAATTTATAAAAGGGATAAAAATCAATTCTAAATATGTTACGTGAATAACTCATCAAAATAGTTTTAAAGGTTAAAATCATGGTTTTAAAAATTACTAATCATGGGTTTATAAATGTAAAACCTTATGTATTATTTCTTTACATATATAAATTTTTATTAAGAATAATTTTTAATAATTTTTATATTTTTATCATATAATAATTATTCCATAAGAGTTATGATATTTCATAAAAACAGTATTTTCACTTTTATCCCAAAATTAATCTTTTTAAGAAAATCCCCAAAAAAATTACCCAATTCTAATTTTGTGGTTTTGACAGTAATAATAAAGTTTATTTTTTAAATTAAATATTCTAAATGTTTTAAAAAATTAATTATATTAATTTTCTCTAAGAAAGTAATAAAAAATCACTTTTTGAAGAAGATATTTATTTGAAGAATAAAATGACTAAATTAAAAATTACGTGTTTAATTCATAATAATATATTAATACATTAAAAACTAGTTATACAACTAAAATTTCTTAATGTGGTTAATACTATTCATCACCATCAATTTAATAGCATCGTTATAATGTTTGTGTTAAAATAATAATATTTTTGGAGTTTATTTAAGATAAGTGTTCTATACAACAGAAGCTATCGAATAATTCAAATTTATTCATACTATAAATTATGGGGATGTTACGCTATTCATGTTATGATTTTTTATTTCCTTACTAGGATTTATATATCACCCCTTATGTATGTCCCCAGGATATCCCATATAATTTTAAAAATGATGGAAAATTATAAGCATGTTAAAATGGTTTTCAATAATCTTGATTTACCCCTATATTAAGTTGTTATATAATGTACCTAATTAGAAAAATACACTATAATTATCAATATTATTTGTTTTTTATGTATATTTTTATGTAATAAATCATTAATTGAAGGGTAATAATAGAAATGGCTGTCAAAATTTTCATGAGACCAATATTACCAACAGTCTAGTTAGGGATAGTTTCATGTGATCGGTGGATCTGAGCATAAAATTATTGTTATGGTTTAAGGTATGATTTGTGTTTTATTCACTAACAATCATACAAATTATGATTATCAAGAGTCATCCAATCCCATTTTAGTCATTTTCCAAGAGTTGGATATTCTTGTGGGGTATTTTATAAGATGTTGTAGTGAAATACACATTATGATGTAGATAATCCTTTTCTGACATTAGTTGAGAGTGTGAGTTTTCACCCTTGTATAGAGGAAATGTTTAAGGATTTTAAAATTTATAGTTTCGACCCATTTTTACTATCATTGGTGTTTATTTTTTTTTTGATATTCTAATGGTATGCGTGGGGGAGTTGGGTAATTCCTTTTTGGGTTACAATTAGTTGCCCCCTTGTTAGTGGGTATAAATTGATGTGTCATGTAAATTATGGTGGAGTTGTTACCTGATGTTGTGGTTAATCACGGGAATATTATTGAGTGAATTTCAAGGTTACTCCCAATAGGGCATTTGATTTCATATCATATTTGTTTTGAGTTTGTAATAATATATTCTAAAGTTTATCAGATCCCCCAAACATCCCTGGGGAGCAGACATCATACCTGGTGGGATAGCAAGATATATGTTTTAATTATTTTTAGTGTCACTTAATTAATATATGTATAGGAATAAAGGGTTTATTAGAGGTTTAACATATGTATTTTTTTCTATAATCCTTGGTTTTGTGGAGAAAAAACTCCATGATAAGCATTCAAGTATCACTAAAAACATTTTGAAATTCCAGTGGTGATGCTGGGAGTAATAAAGTACCTTAAAATGTATGTGATACTCATGATTTATTTATTTTTATCTTAATTTATTCCACTGAAATTTATCTAAATTAGATTACAATCATCCATGTGTTTTAGAGGTTGTATCGGGTTTGACTTGATAACACCGGCAGTGTAGTTGGATCTTGAATTATGACCTCAGGACATTATAGATTTATTTCATTAGCCTGATATGTAAGTGGTAATTTGATTATTTCCAACATGATGTACATATAGTTTACATTGTTAGAGTGGTATAATAGGGTCATATTAGCTTACTCCTTTAATATAAATTCTAATGTTTAGTTGATGCCGGGAATATATGAGTTGATGACATTAGTATAGTTTGTTTTCATATAAGAGAGTGATGTTTTATTCCTTTTTTACAACAAATATGACCATGATATATTAATAAGTTTTAGAGGTCCAATATAGAGGCATTGATGATATGTTCATGTGCGACCATGTATCTCTAGGTGGTGCATTTGAAATATCCTCATAAATGCGAGGAGTACAACCTATTGCTTCATGATTGGATACTGTTGTTTTAATGGGACTAATATTGGGTGTTCTGATTATAATTTTGGAGATAATGATTTTAAATTGGGTATATAACCTTGGTTTTATATATTCTAGTCATTCATTGAAGGAGTTTTCTAATAGGGTTGTGGTTTTAGTTGCAGTAGTTTGTAAAGTGTTGTTATGGTGTCTGGGGCATACAACGTATGGTTGTATGGGTAGTTAGAACCACCCAATTTAAAATGGGGTTAAATATACCACTTTTGATATTAGAGTATATTTCATTATGACATGAATATATTAATACATTATCTTAGAGTTATATTAAGTCTCTTTCACATTGAGTGACCATAAATAGAATCATAAGATCTTTAGTAGTGGAAGTGAACATGTATAGAATCAGAGGTGCAGTTGTGTAGTTTTCATGTGGTAAAAAGATGATCGAGATTTGGAGAAATTGAGTCCCTTATGATTGATTTAGGTTAAATTGGTATGTTTGTCTTGTAAAATATAGGTAAAATGTTTAAGTATGCCTCTAGGATTATTACCCTATAAGACCTTGCAGAGTGAATGCGAAACACAATTTGAATCACACTTTGGAAGTGTATTAAGTGGGATGATGGATTCCATGTTGTAGATTTAGGGGTGCTCATTTAAAGTTGGAGATAATAACACCCATGAAAAGGGTTCCCATGATAATGATCCTTTTTAAGGTTGATGTTGATGGTTCATGGTTTTTTCCTTATGTTATATGAAAGGGTGGTTTGTAGTTGGGAAGGTCTACGATATATAATCTTAGTGAATGTCATGTGAAGTGACCTTATTCATCAATTGAGGGTTTCCATAATGGGATTGAATCTATTGAACCTTGTGAGGGTATGGGATTTTATTAAAGATAAAAAAGGTAAAAATTTTATATGATAAAATGTTCTCTTATATTGTTATGTCCCAGGTTGTTTTGGGCCTAGACCTCTAAATGTGAATATTGTGTGTGTAATAATTGTTTGTTTTTTTATATGAGGTTATTTTTCAAGCTTCTCATTTTAATATATTGGGTTGTTTCTCTTTTTAGTATTATGAGGGTTAAAGGTGGTGAAGATGTAGGAACCTAAATTATTTCATAGTGAAAATTTATTTTAGAGTTTCGAAGTCTCAAGTCACTTAATGGGGAAAAAATGGAAAATTAACCTTAGTGGTTAACCTTCAGAAAATTTTCTGATGGTTCAATTAAACATAGAATATAATGTTTACATTTGGGATTAATTTTGATTTTATTCTATTATATTTTTGTTGTAGGTGATATTTAATATTTATTAAATAAATAAATATCAATCACATGAGTGAAAATATTAATATATCCTAAAAATAAATCTCTCATGATAATTATGACACCATGGTTGTTTTTGTAACATGTTATTTTACATAGGGAATGTATTAGTTATGTGTGCGCATTTCATGTTATGGAATATGCCATTTTAGTTGACTAAAATTTAATTTAATTGACCATGAAGTAGAAATATGTTCATAATTTGGTACATTACTAGTTCATTCTATCATGTAATTTCTCCCATCACTAATAAGATATAATGGGATATGGATTTTCTCATCAAGGATTCAATGGTGAATTTACATGACTATGACATGAGAATAAAATGGAACTGATTAATATTGAAGCATCGGCATTTATTCCATTGAGGTGAGAATTTTATTGTTGTGTTTCCCTCGTTAATAAGATATTCACATCCCTCCATTCTCAAAGAGATTTATCAACAAAAAGTATAATTAAATTTAATTATTAATTAAAAGAATAATATTGTGATGACAATTTAAGGTATATAAAAAATTATTCCCATTCTTTTCGGACATTATTTTAGTGATATCTAAGGATTTAATCAGTTTTCTCCAATGGTGATAGTGAATCCTCCCTCCCTCGTGTCTCTCTTTCCCTTGATTTCATTTCATAATTTGATGTAGTAGTAATTATTTCATATTATCTTTATAATTATTCTATGTTTTTGGTATCGGGGTTTGTTGATTCTTCTAAAAACACTAGTCCACTCTTTTTAGTGATTATCCCTATAGAATTGACTCATAGATTTCTCCCATTATCTCCTTATAAATTTGGAGTTATTGTCTTCACACACATAGATGGTTTATTCTGGTTGGTTTCTTGTTTTCTTTTTGGGTATTTGTTATTGTTTCAAACTATGATGGACTCAACTAATATCCTCCATTACTCTTGATATTGGTCACACCATATTAGACCCTATCCCTAGTCGAGCATATTTTCAACTTTACTGGATTGGGATTTGTTTTTTAGATGTTTCAATGGTGAAACATATTATTTTTCCCCATATAACTAGAAACAAAATAATTTATTAAATTACCTAAATTAAATAACTCTTTCCCTGTCTAGGGATGATTTAGTATGGCTAAATATATAAGGGCAGGTGCTTTCTAGAACAAAATGAACCTAATAATTATTATGACCAAGGTTTATTATAAAAAAAACCTTCTTGAGAAATCCTATGAATAATGTTTTATCGGAGAAAAAACTTATTTATAATTTTTCTTAATAAGTTTCTATTCGGGATAGTGGCTTCTACATAATACTTATAAGGAAGGTGTGGTCTCAGATAGTTCCCACCAGTCTATGTTTTTTTGTCTATATATATATAGTATAAAATATAAAATTATTTTAATCTTTCAATATATTGAATTTTTATCATCCCAATATTTTAAAATTAAACACTATGTTTGAAAAAATATAATATATGTCCCATCAAGCTTAAATGCATAACCAAATAAAACTATTTAAATGTGATTGTTATAACCTTACCATTAAATTAATGTGAAGGAATTGTATTAATAATATTATGAATTATTTAATGGTCTTACTATTATATAGTGTATTAATTAATTATTTTTAAATAAGTACTAGATTGTTATTAATGTCATTTTATTATTCAAAAAATATATTTTCATCAAATAGGATTTTTATTGTTTCTTATGTACAATAGTTTAATTAATATCTATAAATTGTCAAAAATTTATTTTAAAAATGAAATTCATTTTTGAAATCATTATATTAAAATCTTCTTACGATGAAATTTTGATAATTTTCGGAAAAGTTTTATCTTTTCAATGTATAGTTAAAATTAGCAATTTTCTTCTAAATTATATTTTTCAAATTATTTGAAATGTAGATTTATATTTTTTATTACATTAAAATTATAATTATTTATTTTTTATTTTTATAAATACAATTATGGTTTTATAAATGTATTAGATTCTTGAATTTAGTATAAAAAAATTTTAATTTAAAAATGGATTTTTTTCAAAAAAATGGGTTTTCGTTGAGTGTTTTTGGTTTACAATAAAATTAAATTTTGTAACATATGTGTTTTAAAATTTTGAAAATATATTCCATGTTTGGAATCATAATATCCAAATTTAGTAAAGAGATCCCTTTTTATAAAATATGAATATTAAACATAGTAAATTTTATTATCACGGTAACAAGTAAATTGAGTAATTTAATTTAATTATAAAATTATAAGTACTATAAAATGACCCTAATATTTGAACCAATTTTATTAGTGGGATTTAATTCTAAAAATAATACCTCAGGATCAAAATTTTCTTTTTAATGGACACTTGTCAATGAAAATGACTTATATATTATTTAAATCAATGAAAGTTACAAAATGTCACCTTCTTTGCCTTAAACATCTCTTTTGTGTCCCCATGGGAAACAATATAGGTTATGAATGTATATAAGTATCAATTTTTTGACTCAAAATATTTATTTTCCAGATATAAATTTATTTATGTCTTCTTGGGACCACATGGATGAAATTATGATGTATATAATATTTTATTTAATAAAAAATAAAAATGCCACATTCATGTTTTAAATACAATAACAATTTTAATATTGGGTTATTCAGAAGATATTATTTACTAAAAATATTATTATAAAAGATAAAATATTTCTATACATCATGATAATAAATTTACATTTTTTATAGATGAAATATTTATATTAAATACATACATAACACTGATGAAAAAATTATTTAATTAATTTAAATAATCAAATAAATGATATTAAAATATTAAAATAACTATTAATTAATATAATTAATTTAAGAAAAAATTTGTTCTATTAAAATGAAATGTTATGGATTTATTAGAGGAATTTTTTAGAATATATCTGGTTGTATTGATTTTTGAAAAAGACAAAGTAACAAATAATGTCAAAATTGACATTAAGGATATTTTAAAATGAATAATAATTTAATAAATGATAAAAAATTCAATAGTATTATAGTGTTACAAATAATTGGGATAAGTTTTAAAATATAATCCATGACACATTTAAGGGGTTTTTTATTTTATAGTAAATATATTAACCAATAAATAGTATAACTCGATGTTATCACGGTAAGAGTTAAAGGTGTTAATTAAGGGTTCAAACTAAAATATAAGGGAAATAATGTGACCAAAATTTATAAAAAATTATTGGATTATATTACTTATTACCATAATCATTTTATATTTTAAATTAATTAGTTTTAATCTATTCGTAATAAAAAAGTAATTTATATTAATTTAATATTTTGAGAGATTGCAAGAGTTCCCCTCCCCTCCCCTATAAATAAATCCACTTCTTGTAATTTAAAAACACTTAAATAACCATTTAGTTTGTAAAATAGCTATCTAAATACCTTATTAGAGTCCCTAAACACATTCTGGAGTCCTTAGTTTGGTCATAACACCCACCATATAGGTGTTTAGTTATTAATCAAAGGAGAATGTCTAAAGACGATATATGATTTTTTAATCAATTGTATTCTTTTATTTATTCTTCCAATTACATAATATATTATTAAAACATGATAAAATAAAAAATATAGTATCCTAAATATAATATGATGATATTATTTTAGTTTAATTTGCCATATCTATCTCCTTTTACATCAAATGTGAAAAGTATTCATTAGCCGTGTGTACGGTGTACTACCGCCTCACGGAGAGATTTAATTCATTTTCATCACCATCTCTTAAGACTATTTATAATGATGGAATTAATGTGTATATATGATAATAATTAAATATTCATCATTATTAAAATATAATATATAATTTAAATTCTTACCTTTCAATGCACAAAAAATGATATCGTTGTTTGCTCGTACATGGGAATTATCACATCCATGAAGCAATGTGATTCGTTTTTAATACAAAAATTACATTGATGATATATATTTGTATATATAAATTAATAATATGATATTAATGATATAATTATCATTCAGGAAATATAAAATTATACCTACAAATTTTTCATAATGATTATTGAAAAATGGAAACGTTGCTTAATCATACGCACAACCAACATTGTTCAGGATTGAAACCATATTCATTTTTCAAAACCATAATTAAATAATGAAATTAAAAGTATAATTGAATTATAATCCTGATTATTATGTCATGAATATTATTCTTTCTATGATGGACTAATGAACACTTGGACTATTGACATCATACCAAAGTCATTTTGGACTCAAGTACTGAATATCTTTAAAACATCCAATGTGAACGTAAATAATTAAGTAATTATTATAACATATAACTAAGTAATATAAATAGAAAAAATAAAATAAAAGTGTTTTAAATAAAGTAAATAATTGAACCAATTTTATTATGGAGAAAGATAAATAATTTACATGATGAGACCGACTCAATGTAAGGAGATATTTATCTAAAATATCATTTTAAATGTTTTAATGATTTATTTTCTAAATACTTATTTTTAATACCCATGTTTTTTAAAATGGGGTTTTTAATATATATTTTTGAAAATTAATGTTTTAAAATGAAAGTTTTATAATTTATCTGAAATCTTACAAAAAAAAAGAAATGTTTTCAAGTTTAAATATAAAAAACATTCTTTTCAAAATATTATTTTAAAGTTCCTCTTTCAAATATTTTTACAATGGTTAAAAGAAATATTTTTTAACATATATAGGATGAAATAATTTACTACTGTTATGTTGAGAAAAGATTATGAATCATACATTACATGTTTATATGGTTTTATTAAATGAGATAATTTCCCATGGTACTCGTGCAGTTTTTCAAATTGTGCGATTTCAAAATAGTACGTATATTTTCATAAAAGAGTACTTAATGAGGCAAGTTTTTGTGGTTTGTGTTTCTATTATGGTTCTTGGTAATTTTTTTTGATTATGGTTTGATACTTTATAAAAAAATTATGTGTGGATATATGATAAATCAATTATGGGTGGCTCTGTGATAAACCATTGATTGGTGGTTATGTTATATCCCCCAATGCATTGGGTAGTCTGGAGTTAGAGGTTGATCGTACTAATAACTCAATTTGAAAAAGATATATGAAAAATTATTCCCTAGGATATCTACTTATATATTATATACTTTATTATTAGATGTTCATGAAAATTTTTGATTTCCAAAAGGTAAGATAATGATCTTTTTGATATGATGATTCAATTTTCAGGGTAAAAATGTATGTTTTTATGAAACTATTTTTTATTGATTTTCTCTGGACTAATGGTTTCCTTTTTTTAGGTCCCTTACTAATAATTTTGGGATCATACCATGTTATATAATTTTTTTTCACAATATTTAAGGTCAATAAGGACAATTATGAGATCAAGGCGACAATTTTGAAGATATGCCATGAAAATAAAACATATTTTATTTTAAAAGGGTTTTATTTGGTTGAGAAAATTGATACTAAGTATAAGTGTCCAATTATAATATATGGATTTAGTATTTATGAGTTTTTACTAAATCTATTAGAATCTATACCTAAAAGATCCTTGGGAAAATTGAGTGATTTATAAATTCAAAATAACATGAATATGTTCCATTCAAGGCCATGTCCTCACAGTTGGTGTTAGAGTAGATTTTAGTTAGATTTGGAGATTAAGATGTTTTATTTTATGTTATTACTATAATTTATGAATATCATTATGTGATTATAATTTTAGGTTGATCAAAATTTCAGTATTTTATGACCCCATTTTGAGGTTTTATCATTTGAAATTTTAATGTGATTAATGGTATTTTTAGAGACATTCATTTCTAAGGTAATTATAGGTAATTATAGGTTATTATATTTTTCGATGAAAAATGAAAGGTATGAGAAACACTTGAGATTAAAATATATTAAGGTTATTCTTTAGGATTTTTCTCACTTATATATAATTTTTATAAGGATAATATTAATGTAGTTTTAGAACAAGGAAGCATGAAGACTATGTGACATCCCGTCACATCCGAAAAGGCTGTGATAATTAAACCCACAACTGAAGGGAGAAAAAGGTAAAAACCTATAACTAGACTACTTAATGTACTGGTTAGTATTATTTTTATTTTTAGTTACATGATATTATGGATAAAGAATAATTTATTTTTGTAACATAGTGTTTATCTAATATATTTAATGGGAATGGAAATGATTTGGTGATTAAGTGATTACTGCTATTTCGAATGACATTCACTATTTTGTGATGCCTATAAGATTAAGGTAAATTGAATATTATGTGATTTTTTTGGAAATCACAGGACTAATTTTCTTTTAGAGGAACAAGTTATTTTATTATATATTTATGGAAATTAAGGTTATTTATGGATATATTTATCATATCATAGTGATTATATGATTTCGTGATACAAATTTTTGGTACGAGAATTCAAGATTAATTGATGATATTTAGAGGTAAATTTTAACATTTATCTTGGTTGATTATGTGATCAAATACTTATTATTTTTATATTTCAATTTTATTTTGAACTATTTTTAGGAATTTTATGGATAATTTTTTATCGAATGATATATGTTTAACTTTGGGTTTTACTGGTGAATTTTGGAGACTAAAGTATATTTTCATCATATAATATCTTATTCTTTTTGGAAGATAATATATTTTACTAAAAATTTTGGTTTTGGGTAATGTATAGAGAAAAGATAAATAAATAGTTATACTCTTTTGGATTTTGTGATTCTTAGAAGTTGAATCTAATGTTTCGGTCAAGAAAAATTCATCTTAAATACTCATCATTTGGAAAAAAAGATGAGATTGTGGTGGATATTGATTAATGGATGGAACTATACTTGTCAAGTATGTATATTTCCTTTTGTTATTTGTCTAGGTATTAAAATATTTCCTCACCTCTATGAAAAAGATCATGAAGCAAAAAAAAATCAATTTAATTTTCATACTATAAAATCAAGGACCATTTAACCCGTCATAGATGTATGGTTTTCTAATTGACCACATTCTCTTGACTATGTGATTTATTAATCTCCATCAGAACTTGATAGTTCGTTTCCTCTTACTTCTCCATATTTTTTTACATGGAACCCTAGTATGTGTTATCTCAATTGACCTACATACTTTCCTTTCTCTATTTTCAAATGGATGTTTTATTGACCCTTATTCTTATGTGGGATTTCAAAAAAGTTATTTTGTATATTAAAACCCTAATTACCAATCCAAAGTTCAAATTTCAAGGAAAAAATTTATTTAGGGGGGTGGGGAATGTAACATCCTGTGATTTTGGAATCAAACTCTATAATCGATAATGTATATGTTACGCCACATCATGCTTAAATGAACAACTAAATATTACAATATAAATTTTAATGTCATAAAATTATCGTTATAATGGAGGGAATGAATAATATTTACAATATTAGGAATTATTTATTGGTATTACTATTTTATAATGAATTAGTTATTTATTTTTCAATAAGTAAAATATTTTTAGAGAGGTCATTTTATTCTTCAAAAATATATTTTCATTAAAAATGATTTGTATTGCTATTTATGTAAAAATTATATAATTAATTTCTGGAAATTTTAGAAAATTAATTTGATAAAATTAACTTCATTTTTTAAATCATAATATTAAAATTTTCTTATGTTTAATTCTTGTTAATTTTCTGAGAAGTTTGATTTCTTAATGAAAAATAAGAATTATATATTTTTATTAAAAATTATATTTTTGAAGTATTTAAAAGACAAAATTATTTTTTATATTAGTTTTAAAATCATCTTAGTTAATTTTTATGTAAATTAATCATATTATGTTTTTGTAAATGGATTTTATACTTTAATTTAATATAAAAAAATTTGAATTTAAAAATTTCATTTTTCGAAAAAAAAATATTTTTAATTGTGTTTTTCCTATTTAAATTCAAATTAAATTTTATAGCTTTGATGTTTTGAATTTCTAAAAATATATTCCATATTTTGAATTATAATTTCCATATTTATTAAATATCTTAGTTTTATTTTTAGACAATATAAATACTATACATAGTATTGTTTATTAATATAGTAAAGGTTAAATTAGATAATATAGGTTAAAAATAAAATGATAAGGACTATAAAATAACCATAATACTTTTAAAAAACTTATTAGATTAATTTGATTCATCCTTAGAAACATATTTATTGAAATTCAATTGTTTAATGAACAATTTTAAATGAAATTGACTTATATATATTTTAAATAGAAGAAAGTCACAAAATGCCACTTTCTTTGTCTTAAATATCTCTTATATTTCCACATGGGAATAAAGTGAGGTTATTAATGAATTTTAGTGTCCATTTTTTAAACATAGTAAACTAATTTTCATTATATAAATTTATTTATGACTTTTAGAGGCCACATGGATGAGCTTATGATGTTTACAATATTTTATTTCATGAAAATTCAAAGATGTCACATTTATGTTTTAAATACTAAAACATTTTTAATTTAAGGTTATCCTGAAGATATTGAAAATTTTGATTATTATTCAAAATGATAAAATATTTTTCTACATAGTTGTAATTTGTTTCAAATTTTTATAGATGAAATATTTAACTTAAATGCTGACACAATGAAGCTATAGTAACTATTCAATTAATGAGAAAAATCAAATAAATGATATAAAAAATATTAAAATAAAATATATTTCAGATAATTAATTTCTTAAAATTTATATATAAAATATTAATATTATGAAATTATGTAAGTATTTTTTGAATATATCTTTTTGAATTGATTTATTTAAGACAAAGTAATCAATAGTGTTAAAATTGACATTAATATTATTATAAAATAAATAAATATTAATTGAATGATATAAAATTACAAAACATATCATATTAGGAAAAATTATTTCTATAAGGTTCAAATTTCAATGATTATTAATTTATTGGTATTTTAACATTTTATAGAAACTATATGAACCCTTAAAGATTAAAAATACATGTTGTCATGGTAAGAGTTAAGGGGGGTTAAATAAGCGATAAACGTAAATGATAATGGTAATAATACGTCCTAAACATGTAAAAAAAATTTGGTATGAGAGGATTTAGATCCAAAATAATCCTATATTTTAAATTAATCTAGTTTTATCCATGTGTAGTTGAAAATATATTTATATTAATTTATCATTTTGAAAATTTCCAAGAGTGCCCCTGTCCTCTCATATAAAAGGACTCATATTATTCCCATTTAAAAAAACATAAAACCCCTTTTTTTTAAGAAAATATCTACCAAAATACCTTCTTATAATATATCCCCAAATTATCCTCCAATGGACTAAAGGCCTTTTGTTTTTTTTATTATATGATATGATAAACCCCCTTTTAAGGGAATAAGGGGGGAAACCCGGACATACTTCATGGAAAAAAACATACCACGACCCAAATGATAACAGTCTCTCAAGACAAGCTATAATGATTGAATTAATGTTTATATATGATAATAATCAAATATTTATAAATATTAAAATATAATATATCATATATATTATAACATTTTCTTGTAAAAAAATGATAATATCATTCGTGCATACATGTGAATTATCACCTCCATGAAGCGATGTGATTGATTTTTCACCACCACATCACCTGGAAGATATATATATAAGTATATTTAAATGATTAATATGATATGAATTATATTATTATCATTTTGTAAATATATAATTATACTTAATTTTTTCTATAATGATCATTGAAAAATGGAAACGTTACTCATGCGTACGTACGACATACTGTCTCTATTATTCTAACATAGTTCATTTTTCATAACAATATTTAATGGATCAATTTAAAATTATAATTGTTGTATAATAATGAATATATTTCATGAATATTATTCTATAAAGTATGAAATAATGGCCACTTTGACTATAAGAATCATACCAAATTCATTTAGGACTCAAGTACTGAATATCGTCAAAACATCCTATGAAAAGATAACTAATTAAGTCATTCTTATTACATATAAATGAGAAATATAAAAAGTAATGATAAAAAAATTCCAAATAAATTAAATAAGTAACCTAATTTTATTATTCAAGAATATAAAGAATATACTTGACTAACTAGACTCAAGGTAAATGACTTTTTATCTAAAAATCTCATTTAAAATGTTTTAAAGATTTATTTTATAAATAACTATATTTCATATAAATTTCATTAAAAATTATTTTTTGAATTTATTTATATAGAAATTAATGTTTTAAAACTGTAATTTTTTAATTTCTCTAAAATGTTTTAAAAAAAGAATCTTTTAAATGTTTTATGTAAAGTACTTTCTTTCAAAAATCATTTTTTAATCTTCCTCTTTCAACAATTTTTACAATGGTCAAAAGAAATATGTTTTTAAAATATATGGAATGAAAATTATTTTATGAATTAATTCATATCTAACATTTTGAATCACACTTTACAAGTTTCTATGGTTACTTTTAAAGAATATGATTTCCATTGTACGTGCACAGTTATTGAAAATGAGTGATTTCAAAATCGAACATTTATTTTCTTTAAAGGGTGTTTTATGATGAATGTTTTCATGATTTATGTTTATCTCATGGTTATTGGTAATTTTTTACGATAATGGGTTGTTATGTTATAAACCAATGATGGGTGGTTTTGTGATAAACCAATGATCAATGGTTCTGTGATAAAACATGCATGGATGGTTATGTTATAACCTCCAGTGTATTATGTACTTCAGAGTTTGAGGTTTACCATTTTGGTTACTACAGTTATAATAGTTATACAAGAAATTATGTCACAAGTAAACAAATTTTATATTATATTATTTCTTATGAGTTTTTCATGAAATTGTTTTTATTTTAAAAATGTAATATAACGATATTTTTGAAGTGATGATTAATTTTTTAGGGTAAAAGTTATGTTTTTATGAAAATGAGTTAGGGGATTCCTCTAGACAAATGGTTTCCTTTAATTTATATCCCTTACTATGATTTTGGGATCATACTAAGTTTTGTGATGTTTTTAACTTGATTTAAGGGGAATATAGACAAGGATGAGATAAAGGGGATAATTATAAAGATATATCATGAAAAGAAAACATGTTTTTTAAGATGGTTTCTTTTAGTTTAAATAATGGATACTGAGTATAAGTGTCCACTTCTAATGTATGGGTTTACAATGAATGTGGTTTTACTAAATCTCTAAAACTCTAAACCAAAATGATTTTTAGAAAAAGAATGTGATTTCACATTTTAAAAAAACTATAATATGTATCTTCTAAGGCGGGGCCTCACAATAGTACATCAAACAACGTATTCTAAAATTATTACATAAAAACACACCAAAAACCCAATTTTATAAGGTTGTGGTACTCGAAATATTTTCCAAGCTTTCGATGTGGGATCCATACACCACTTTTCCCCCATTTTATGAGATATATATAATTTATCATAACAAATTATTGCTAATAATTTTTTAATCAATTTTTTTTAACAAAATAGTTATTATTTAATAATATAATAAATATTAACTAATAATATCATAGTAATGATTACAAATAATTAAATTAATTTACTTTAAAATATAATTTGTCATAATATTCATAAATTATATGATTAATAATGTTGTTAATTATACAAATATAATTATTAATAATTTCTCAGAGTGAATAAAAAAATTTAATTAATAATATATTTAATTTGATCACTAAAAATAAGTAGTAATAATGAATAACAAAATCAATATAGAATATATTATTATTAGTTTTATTATTATTATTATTTTTATTAAATAATAAACTCTTATGTAACTTAATTAATTTATATTTATTATATTTATGAATAATAATATTATTCATAATAAAATAGTTGACCATGTAAATAATAGTATTTCTATTAAATAATACTATTTTCAAATAATATATTAATTATTATGACTTCATGAAAACTATATATTAATTATTATTACATTATAGATTAGGAATTTATAAATTTTAAATTTATTATTTCATTAATTATAGAAATGTTAATTATTAATAATGATATAAATAATCATATTACTATAAAATATTATAAATTATTAATATAATATTTATATTTATTAATTTAATAATAATATAATTATTAATAATAATATTTACTATTGTTAGTAAGTAAAAAATATTATTTAGTTTTAATTAATCCATTAATTATTTTTTTGTTATTATGTCATGTATTATTATTGATACTTAATATTTTCTATTTATTATTTTTATGAAATTGTTTTAATTTATAGTTTTTTATATCTTTAAGTGAAAGACTAAAATTTCATTATGGATCAAATTATAATTTATATTTTATAGACTTTTTTAGTTTTATACTTATTTTAAAGTTGAAATTTTATGTTATGGTCGAAAATTATTTTTTATCATCTATATTATAATATTTTTATTATTTTTGATGAAAATAATTTTATTTGTATTCATCTTTTGTTGTATAGTCCATGTTTTAAAATAAATTTTATTTTATTTATAGTCTATTTTTAATAATCATTCATTTTCACCTACTTGAAGCACAAAGAACATAGTATCTGTTAAATAAGTAATTTTGGAAGCATATAAAATAGAAATTATATGTACAATCTAAATGAAACCTAATACATGGATTAAAAATATAAAAAATAGATGAAAAGAAAAATAATTTCATATATACAATAAACCAAAAATAATTTCTATGATGAAAAATTTGTTGATTAAAAAATAATATTTAAACTTATTTAAATTTAAGCGGATGCAGTATAGTATAAATAAAATCAGTATGATATTTTAAATAGTCACTATACAAATAAAAATTCATTGAAAATTAATTTAATTTGAAAATAATAATAATTTTATTTAATTTAAATAAGAAATGGTTTCACAAAAATTAATTTATAAGTACAAATGTTAAGTTTTGAAACTTTTATATTTTTCACCATATGAATTAATTTTCATCAATATATTTTACAAAATAATTTCTAATTTCAACTATTTTTTATATGTTTAGTCTATGTTTCAAATTTCAATTATATATAATTTATAATTTATAATTTATAGTCTTTAAAAGTCACCCACTTCAAACATTATTATGTTTCCAGTATATTCATTTGAAGACTATATAATAATAAATATTTGTATAATCTAAATGAAACATAAAACATGGATTAAAAATTTAAATAAGGTTGAAAATAAAAACAATGTCTTCAATTTAATAAATCAAAAATAAATTACATGAAACAAAGATTATTGATTAAAAATATAACGTTTACACTTCAAAAAATGTATTCACATAAAAGGTAGTATAAATAAAATATATCTGAAATTAACAACGGTGAATTTAAAAATAAAAAATAATTGATAATAATAGAAATATCCAAAAATAATTTTTTCCATATACACTAATAATTTTATATAAAACTAATTTATAAGTACAAAGTTTATGTTTTAAAATAATGATATTTTTTTCCATTGAAAATATTTTTCATCAAAAATTTTTACAAAATTATTTTTATTGTCAATTATTTTTAGATGTTTAGTCAATTTTTTGACTTTTATTTATCTTTTTTCTATACTTTATAATTTATAGGCTTTCAACATCACCTAATTTAAATAATATTTCATTTCAAGTAGGTGTATTTGGAAGCCTATGAAATATAAACTATAGGTAAAATATTAATGAAACATAAAACATGGATTAAAAATTAAAAATTTGTTGAAAATAAAAATTACTTCATAATTATATAATTTTTTTACTTGACACAAAGTTTATTGATTACAAACATAACATTTATAGTTCAAAATATTTATGTGCATAAAATATAGTATAAATAACATCGACATGAAATTTAAAACATTTATTCAAATAATAAAATTTAATTGAAAATAAAAGAAATATCAAAAAAAAATTAAATAAAAAAATGTTAATCTATAGAAAAATGCTTGTTTAAAAAAATAATTTATATGTACAAATGTTATTTTTCGAAGAAAAAATATGTTTTCAATGGAAAATATTTTTAATCAACATTTTTTATTAAATTCCTTTTACTTATAATTATTTTTTATATTTTTTTTCAATTATTATACTTTCATATATATTGAATTTATACATTATAATTTTTAGGGTTTCAAATTCGACTATATAAAACATTATTACATTTCATGTCAGCGAATTTGGAAGTCTGTAAAGTATAAACTATATGTATAATCAAATGAAATTTAAAATATGGAATAAAAAAATAAAAAAAAAGTTTAAAATATAAATAATATCATAAATATAACAAACCATAATTAATTTTCTAGAAATAAAATTTATTTATTAAAATCATAACATTTGCATTAAAAAATTTATCCCCATAAATAATAGAATAAATATAACCTATATTAAATTTAACCCATTGACCATATACATTAAAATTAATTTAAAATAAAAGAAATATCAAAATAATAAAAATAATAAATTTAATTTATAGAGAAATCTCTTTGATGAAAAATAATTTATAAGTAAAAATGTTAAAATAGAAAATATAATTAATAATATTCATTTATAATAATAATAATAGAAATATAATTTATATATTAATAATAATTAAATTAATAGTTTTCAAAAAATTTATATTCAAATAATTATTTATATTTTAAATAATACTTAATTATAGTAAAATTAAGAATGTTATTAATTATAAATAATCATTAATCGAAATAAATTTTTTACACATAATTATTATTTAATAATAATATTATTGAAAAATAATATTAATGTAATTTATTTAGAAATAAAAATAAAATATTAATTACTTTAATAAGTAAAAAAAATATTTTATATTTAATAATAACAATAGTATTATAATTATTAATATTGTATTTATTTTACATTTAGTAATAATAATAATAATATTTTATTTATATTATTTCATTTTAATACATCATTATTATTATTTTCATCACTATTCATAAATATAAATAAAAAAAATTACATGAAATAAATATTTATTTATTAATTATAATTCATAATAAATAGTTTATTAATTATTACTACTTACTTTGACATATGGAACTTATTATATTTTTAATTACATTTTTTGTATTTTATATTATAGATTATTAATTATTTTTAATTCCCCCTCCCCAAACATTTGTAACTACTAGAAATTATTAATAGTTATATTTTTATAATTAATAACATTATTAATTGTATCATTTAATTTTTTAATCATTAATTATCTTTTTAACAACATTAATGAAATTTATATTATTGATTACTACAATTTTGTTTGATACTATTTATTACATTACTAAATAATAACTATTTATTAAAAAACTCTTTTAAATAATAAATTATTTTCATTAATTTATTATTATAATCAATATATTAATCATTAAATGGTTGAAAAGTGGTGTCTCAATCCCATTTTGTAAAGTCAGAATATATTTTCAGTACCATACCCTTATAAAAGGGGAGGTTGGGTGGGATATTATATAACAATTTCAGAATAGAATGCTTAAAGTAATACTAAATATTAAAAGAATCAAATATTGTTTAACTTATTATTTTTATTTAGTTTTGTTTATATATACATAAACAAAACTAAACAAAAAATAAATATAATATTTTTAAAAACATAGATGGGTGGGAACTTTCTAGGGTAATACGAACAATTTTATTATTCTAAAGAAAGCACTATCCAAGAGAGAATCTTCTTAAGGAAAATTATAATGAATGTGTTATGTCAGAAAACACATTTTACATCGGATTTCTGAAGATGGAGATATTTCAAAAAACACATTCTTCAGAATAATTATTATAAAGGCACTATTCAAGACAATTCCCACCATTCTACATATGGAAACCTGAAATCATCTCTACTTTGGGAAAAAGTTTTTTGATTTATGTATTTCAAAAAATTCATTTTCTTTCCCTCTTTATGTGGGAAAATTTTCCATAGATACAACAGTTCTGTCCCATGTTTATGATAGCTCCTTGGACTTTTATATGGTGACATCATATTCTCACTAGTTTGGTCTTGTGTTCTATGGGGATCTCTTCCATCACCCATTCTGCACCTTCTATTCCTCACCCCAACATGGTTAGGTTTTTTAGTGCTTAGGGTGGATTTGGACAATAATGGTTAGGGAATTCGACAATTGTTCCATAGAGTTTGACCAACCCCATTTCTTCAGTTTTTGGTTGTTAGTTATTGGTTTTGGTTTTCATTAAGTTGTTTCACTAGTTTTTTATCTCTTTTTTGGTGGTTGTTCCTTCATCGATGATGTCTTCAGGTGGAAACATTTTCATCCTTTCTATTTTCATGAGGTTATTTCTATCATCATCTCTTGGTAATAGGTTCGTGTTTTTTATGGGGTGCTAGTCATGTATTTTTTTTGGATGTGTTAGATAACTGTGTATAGTGAGTACATGAGAAGCATAGTTTTCATATTCAAGGTTATTGGTGGTAATTGGTACTGTATTATGGTGGTGACCAACAAATTAGACTAGCGGTGTTCAGTGTCGTTGTTTCTAGTGGTTTTAATAGACACGTGGATGAATATGTGATTTTTGAGGCATATGATGTTGGTGGAAATGAAATTTAATTAAAAAAATATTACCTTAATTTCAGTTAAGGACCAATTCTTTTTTAGATCATGTTATTATATCTTTTAATTTAAAAATTGAAATTTTTTCCCCTTCATTGGAATTTCCTCATTTTTCTGTCCCAAACTGGAATTATGGTCATGGATATCCATTTTACCCTGGATGTCGGGATCGATATTGGTTGGGGAATCATGGGTGATGTCAAGTAATTCAAAAAAAGTCTGGCTCGTGGAATAATTCATTTTTCCAAATTCCTGACATGGTCATATTACCCCCATCTCACAGCACTATTTTGTTTTTGAATTTGAATTTTAGTTTTAATTCCTTTTATTGAGTTGTTAGGATTTGATTTTTTTTTCTTCAAAGAGTTTTTTTGTTTGGTTGGTAACGGATACTCACTAATAAGTGGATTTTATGAAATTAAAAAAATTAATTTGGATACATATGTAAAAGATAATATTTAATAAATTATTATTTTATGTGAGCCATCCCTCATGTCTTACACTAATATTTAGTTACATTCCTCTAATGATTTTTTGCACGTTTCAAAATATTATAGGATTATTGTTTACATAATATGTTACAAATTTAATGTATAATGGGTTGGATATGAATATGGAATAATAAAATAACATAAAATGTGGAATTATTTTATATTAATTATTTGTGATAATGTGTTCTTGAATAATCATGATGAACATATTCTAGATATTAAATATTATTTTTGGTGGTTTAAAAGGAACTAGTACTCTTACCCAAAACCCACATTCTTTAACATTCTTAAATAAGAACATTATGTTCGGGTGGTCGGACCTCCCTGCCAACCACCATTCATCAACTCCTAATTGTGGTTCATTCACATTAGTCTATTCATGGTAAAAACATCTATAAATGTGTGATGTGTTGATGGAATTTCTAAATTTTAGATTATTAGGGTGCTTCCTAGAGTATCATAGGTTTTAGGTACAACATTAATGAAATAGGATTGAAATGATGAATGATGGAAATGATAGATGACTAGTGATGCAATAGCAAGGTGCAGTGGAGGCCCCATGGTTGTTGAGGTTGGGTTTTACTGAATTCGTGACCAAATAAGATGGTGATGGTAGTAATTGAGGTAGAATAAGTGGGATGGAACATGTTATAGATCTATAAAACATGACTATATTATGATTAGTCCTTCGGTCCATGTAACACTCCGAGTTGTTATGAATTATTATTATTTGAATAAATTAAATTTATTTGATGGTTTTTGTTGCAAACTACACCATGTTAAGATTTTTTTATATGCATAAACAAGTTAATATTGTGCTACATGAAACAATATGATAAGATTTTTAAATAAAAACACTCTATTGGGATTTTGTTTCACATAACACCAAGTCCCTTAGACATATTGTGTTACACTCAAGAATGAGTTTGGGAAAACTAAAATTTAATATTACTATTATTATTAAATATGATAATTTTGAACTAGCCATTGGAAGGTAAATTATAAATAGTATTAAACAAAAAATTCAAATATGATTTACAGATGATTATATAGTGAAATATTTAGTTACCAATTAATTATAAATTTGAGTAAGAACTGTTTTAAAATAAATAAAATCCCTTTCTAAAAATATATTTTTCTACGCAGAAAAACATTTTATCTCAATAAATTGAAAAAAAACATTTGATGAATAATTTTAGTTATATATATATATATTTATTATATTCGATTGACAATTTAACATTCATCTTATGTGTTCTCTAGACAATAGATAAGAATAAATCCAATTTATTATATAAAATTTTTATTTTTCTAAAAATTAGTTTTACCACGTTTTAATGGTACACTAATTTTAAAAATAAATATTAAAACCATTACAATTTATATTTCAATAAAAAAATTATTTTTTAACGTGGTACTTCGAAATAATCTTATAGTGATTTTTTGGGATATTTTTGAAAAGTTTTATTTTTTGGATTTATAGTGAAAAATACTAAATTTAAATTGAAAAAAGACTTTCTGTGTGAGTTATATAAATAGGTATATATTATATTTAATTGGTTTTAAAGTATAATTAGTTAATTTAAAAATATATTAAACCAATTTAGATTATTTTAATCAATATCACAATGAAATTGGATATGAAAACATCTCAAACTTCTAAACATTTTTAATTTAAAAACATGTCGTCTCATCCCATCTATGAGATTAATTTTAAAATATTTTCTTCCCCTTATCTAATTATAATTTTTAAAAATGGATTCCATATTTGGAATAATAAATTTTTTTAATTTAAAATATGTCCATATTAATTTTTTTATCAATGTGATCAGTGAAAACAATTAAAATTAATCACATTGATTAAGAGAAAAACGAGTTTACTTTGTGGTTAAAAATTCAACTTAATGGGATAAATGTCATCAAAAATTGTCAATATATAATTGTACAGATGTATTTTGACCTTATCCCTTATAATATCATGTTTGGTTCTTTATTATATCCACTTGAAATGGAAATAAGGGGGTGGAATTCCCTATTTCAGAAATTTAAATGTTTTCCACTCACCTCACTTATAAAAGTCCACCACCTCTTACCCTCTCTTCGCACATCCTAAATAGACTAGTTCAACAAATACCTTCCCATATCACTTCTCCAATCCACTACCTTATTTCTATAATCCTCTTATTGGGTTTAAATTCAACCAAGGAAGTCCTTTGGTACAAACCAAAATGAGATACCTAAATAAGAGGATGTTTAAATGTGACAAAAGAAGCTAAGACTTAAAGAAATAGAATTGGTAGTATCAGTTTTATTTTTGTGATAATTATGCCATATTCACCACTTTATTCTTCTATATGGTATATATACTTACTTATGAAATTTTATATCATGAATTTAATTAATTTTATGATATTCGATGTTTTAATTGAATTTAATCATCCATAGAACACATGATAAAACCGTTACTTAGGTAGTAAGGGATTTTTGCACATTACTTTTTCATGGGACAAAATCCTTTTTCAACACCTATTTATTTTATGTGGTGTGTATAATTATCATGGAAAAATTTTCTAATTATTATTTTGATAATTATTGGTACATACATATCTATTTTAGGATATCTCTTTCATGGGGTTTATAGTTAAAACACTACTAAATTAGTAAGGGAATTTTTTTTCACAATTTTCCTTATTTGAGATATACATTATGTTATAAACCTATAATATTTCACTAGGTATTTATACAACCCCTTTGACCTGTAATATCCGGAATTTTTTCAATCTCATGATATTTTAAGTTTCATTTTTTTTTATTCCTCCATGTAGTTTATGACTCAATGTTACCAATGTGGTAAGAGTTTATTTAAAAAATATCATAATTTATCAGGATTATTTTTTATTATGAATCCATTGATGAAATATTATGATTTATACCCCAATAATTCTAATTAATTTTCTTCTTCTATGGTTATTCATGATATATTCATGTAAAGGTACAATTTTCTATTCTTTGGTACTTCATATAATTAAGAAAATATTTTCAATAAAATTTGACTTTATTTATATCTACAATTCGTAATATGTTTTCATCTAACATTTTTTCTCAAAAAATGTTTTTAAATGATATTTTAAGCTAATTTTCATGGAAAAGGATTTTTGAAATGTTTTATTTTTTAAAAATTTATTTTAACAGATTTTTAAATCTTCTTTTATATGTTTTCAAGGATATTTTCAAGTAAAAAGTTATTCAAATTTTTTTTTTGGTTTACAAAATTTTTTTCAAAGAAAAAAATATTTTTAACCAATATTTTTATTAAATGACCCTTTCAACATTATTTTACATATAATATTACAGGCACTTGTGTTACCCGTACTTTACATGGGATATGATTCAAGGGTAATGTGGAAATTATTTATCTGAATGGTTTAAGTTTTTATGGAATGAGGTTTATGGAACCCATTTTAAAGAAATTTTTTTGATACCCATTTTTTATTAGTTATTCTTGTTTTATATATATTGAAATGAAAATAATTTCTTTTCTATGGGTTAATCAGGTTATAAAATAATATTTTTAGGATTTTTTATGATGTTATGAAATATCTTTGTACTTTATTCATATTGAGGTTATTGGAAATTTCATATATGATGGGGTAGTCCATATATTAATTTTAAATCTTATTATAGCTTATACTATGCGGTGGCCCAAATACCCCAAGTTAATTCAGTTATATATTATGTGTTGGGGTGATCCAGATAGCATTGGGTGAACCAGTTATAGATTACATGATGGGTGCACCAAGATAGAGCTCTAATGAATTGTGTAAATAATTATATCCCATGAAATATACATGGATGAAATGGGGATTGAACTCAGTTCATTAAGGTAATTTTTCCACTATGATTATATTGGGAGTGATCCTTGACTACTAATATGGTATTGGGAGTTATCCTTGACTACTAAGATGGTGTGTGGAGTAAACCCATTCCATATAGAAATCCTTTAGTGTGAGCCTTAGAAACTCTAGAAATCCTTTGATATGTTAATGTGTGTCACAAAATTCCCTGAATTATACTTATGATATGCACAAATGGATTTTGTGTTAATAATAAGTTGATAAGGAAGATGATTATATTCATGAGTTTTATTTTCACTATTGGCAATTCAGGCTATTGTAATAGTTTAAAATTGTGGCTATATGTCCGCAAACTGTGGCTATGTTTTGCATGGATATATTCCTAGACCTATATCAATGGTTTGAACCATGTATATACGTATACATCCATGGTTCCAACCGTGGTAATATTACTATAGCTATGGTTTAGAACTACAGCTATACAATAAGATGGACACAGTCTATTGCCACAGTTTCGAACCATGTCATTAGAACTATAGCCATAGTTAAAATTCATGGCAATAGAACTATAAACATATTTATAAATCATGGGTATATGGTCTAAAAATCAATAAAAAATATCCCCCAGATCCCCCACCCTACACATCCCCTAGACAGACCCTTCCCCTGGACAGCCCCCCCCCACTCCTCTTACAACCCTTCCATTACCTAGAAAACCCCCTCCCCCATTATCCCCCACCACCCCTTGATAGCGCCACCCCTCCCACCCCCGAGACAGCCCCCACCGATATCCCTCATCCTTCCCCCTGCAAACCCCCACCCCCACCCTATAGAACCTCCCCTAGACAACCCCAACCACCCCCTCGACACCCCTCCCTCTGGACACCCCCCACCCACACACTACAGATCCCCCATGGACAGCCCCTACCCACCCCATGGATATCCCCCTCCCCCCTGGACAACCTCAACCCCACTCCACCTGCAACCCCCTCCCCTCCCCTGGACACCCCGACCACCCCTACATCATCCCTCCCTTTCCCTGGAAACCCTTGCATACAACACCCACCATACACATCCCCATGGACATCCCCTCCCACCAACTGGACAGCCCCCTCCCTCCACTGGGACCCCACACCACCACTCCACCTGCATCCCCCTCCCTCCTCTGGACACCCCACCACTACACCTGTAACTTCCCTCACATTCCCCAGACATCCCCCACTCTACACAGCCTGCTGGACAACACCCTCCCACCCCACCCCTATCCCTCTCAGGATAGCCCCCCCTTTCACTAGTAAACCCCCCACCACTCCCTCTAGAGACACTTCCCTTTCCCTGTAACCCCCCCCCACCACCACCACCACCACACCCACTGAAACCCTTTCCCGTTCCATGGAAAACCCCCTCCCCTATAGCCCCCTCCCACCACATGGACAACACCACCCCTCCCTCCCCACAGACAGGACCACACCTACAGCCCCCTCCCTCCCCCTAAAACCCCCACCCTACACAACCCCCTGGACAACCCCCTCCCACCGCGTGGAAAACCCTCCCTATTCCTGGATACCCCCACTACACCACCTGCATCACCCTCCCCTTGGACAACCCCAACCAATCCCCTTTCAGTTCTCTATTTCCATAGAGATCCCCCACCCCCCAACAACACCACTCCACTTATAGACCCCTCCCTTTCCCTAGACAACCCCATCCCTTTCCCTGGACACCCCCACTCTAACTACAGCCCCCCCATACATCCCATGTAGCTCCCCTCGATTTTACCTATATAACACCCACCACTCCCCCCTAAAACCCCCTTAACCCCTGTAAATCTCCTCCCCATGGAAAACCCCCACCATTCCTTGGAGATACCCCACATCCCCACTACTTTGACAGACCCCCTCCTTGTTGGATATACCACCACACCCAACACCCCGACCCTCCTTCTTGGACAGACCCCCTCTCCCTCGAAAGACCCCTCTCCACTACACAACCCCCACAAATCCCCTTTCACCTATAAATCTCTCCTACAATTCCCCTAAGATAGCCCCCACATCACTACCCACCCCTTAATCCCCCCTGAATAGGCCCCCACCATACATCCCCAACTGTCCCTACACACCAGTCGATTGAATTGCGCAAACCAAAAACATGCTAAAATGGATATTATACAAAAAGTTCCAATCAAATTAACTACACTAACCAAAAAAATGATAATATTACTAGAATTATATAAAATATCATCAAGCCAAATTGATTTGAGTGGAACCAAACCAAATGGTTTTGAAAAAGATAAAGCTGAACCAAACTGGAAATAATGTAACCAAACTAACTCAAACCAATTGAAACTGACTTTAATAATGTGTACTTAGGCCAGAAACAAATGAAACAAAGGAAACATACCTGATTGAAACTAAAATTAATTTATTTTAATCAAATAGCCCAAAATCGAACAAAATGAACCATCTAAAATTGACATAAAGAAAAAATAATGAACCAAATTAAAAATAACTATGAAAATATAATCGCAACCAAACTAAACCAAGAGGCCTGGCCTTGGGATAAACATTTTGAAGGCCTCATACCCAAAGGTTTAGTGGATATCCCAGTCATGTTGTTATTCACTATCCTCACTATTCCATATTCACTATCCTCATGCCCACATTCTTAGGACTCATCACTACATTATCCAGTCATGTGATGCTTCACTACTTATGGATTCAACGACAAGTAGGCTGTTTGATAGGATATTCCATAGAAATCATCTGGATGAATCATTGAAATAAATTAATTTTATAATATATCCAACACCCCAAAATACTATGACTTTTCAACCCTTAAAACATAAAATCAATAAAAACAATTAATAAAATAATGAAACTAAAATGAATACTTCGGTGAAGGTGTATGTAAAAAATGTCATGTAGATGATGATCCGTTTTTTAGTATATATTAATGAAAAAAATTAATATATATTATCTAAATTAAATTCATACAACTAAGAAAAATACACAACTGGATTTGAACAAATATAATACATATAAACGATAAATATATTGCTACATTTCAATAAGTGTTCATCAAGGGAATCTACATGGACGAGGGGACACCCAAACACAATAATGAAATAATCCCCCTATCCACCCTATACACCCCACTATACACCCCCTCCCTTGGACAACCCCCTCCTCCCCCTTGAAAACCCACTACAAACCCCACCTCCCGTCTGCACACCCCCACCCCATGCACCCCCCACTGGATTCCCTATAAAAGATCAATTCTTCCCACCTCCCCCTTCACATCCCCCACCTCCTTCCTGGACAATGTCGCCCCCCACTCTACACCCACTACCTATAGACATCCTCTACCTCCTCTCAAACACTCATATAAACCCCATCTCCCCCTACACAGCCCCAATTGGATTCTATAAAAAAACTCAATTTCTCCCACCTCCCCCTGTATAGGCCCCACTCCTTAAGCATAAGTAATACATGTACATCACAGTGTGGTTTCTAAAATGGTATGAAAGCACTAATAATATCATAACATAGTTTATAAAACATTATTCTTTTCTAATTACATTAGAGATAGGTGAAACCACTTCTATGTTATTTAGGTTGACCATTTTCTTGTTTTTATAATACCTATCTAAACAAGTCCCTAACTATTTCATGGGTGGTAACTATGTCATACTAATAAAATTATAGGTAATAGACCATGTATAATATTTATCATAGAAAATACATACCCGATACCTTATCATAAATAGAAACTCTTGACATATAACTAAAATAGTATATGGGGACAATAAATTAGAAAAGGAAAATTAATGAGAGAAACATCCAACTCAAATTAGGCTAAACACATCAATGAAACTGAATTGAAAAATGTGTCATAAACCTCAGTTGGTACGATCTATGATAGTTGTGAATATATCCCCATCTGAAACTTTCAGAGCCTTCAAAACCTTGGCTTGTATACTCTATCCAATTTCATCACCAACTCAGTGTCCTTAATGGCTATGCACCATGATCAGGATAACAATAACAAGATTTTAAATAAATAAAGTTATTAGAAATGTTGTTATGATATTTGAAAATGAAAAAATATAATATATTATGAAATTAAAAAATAATAGTCATCTAAAATTTTTGTCCTAATAGTTTATGTTAACATAGGATGTAGCTATTTTTTTTGGAAAACTTATTTTACATGAACAATAATGATTTGGTATTGTGCTTTTTATGTTCAACGTGATTTAGATTCCAATTTGGTATGGTGTTTATTCACTCAAAATTGTTATATTTGGTTCCAATAAATGTATTTTGGTTTAACTAGATATGTTTGACTCTATAACCCCTCCCCTCAGCAAATCCTCACTCCGTACCCCCACCACTTGAAATCCCCCCTCAGACAGTCAGATACCCCTGTAACCCCCCTTCTCTTTGTACAACGCCCTTCACCTCTACTATATCCGCCTTGACCTTAGTAAATCCCCCCATACACACCCCTTGTAATCTTACTCCCTACACACCCCATCAATAGATAGACCCCCACCCTGCGCACTCCCACTGCACATGCTACTAAATATTTTAGAAGGAGAAAAGTGAGATGA
Organism: Viscum album; assembly: GCA_963277665.1. NCBI lineage: Eukaryota > Viridiplantae > Streptophyta > Magnoliopsida > Santalales > Viscaceae > Viscum > Viscum album. Next base: position 994,044,209 of record OY728136.1, on the reverse strand, counting down.
GGACAAAAAAAAACAAAAACTATTGTAGACACTTAATATCAAAGCGTGATAGAAAAATGTATATTTTGTGAATAATTCATACCTTTTATACTGAATTATAATATAATAGAATCATATATTTTTAGAAAATTGTTATATTTAAGATGATGTTATGAGAAATCTAGCCTATTGCATTTTTCTATAGAAACATAATTCTTCTGTGGAAACCCACTTTTATTGCATCAATTCAGGGAAAAGATTGATAGTAATTTATATCATTCATACAAAAAAATAAAAAAGATAGAAGAATAAGGGCGTTTTTAATGATTTTTATATTAAGGATGATGTTCTGAGAAGTTCATCCTCTTGTATTTTGAAAAAGCAAAGACCATCTGTTTTAATTTTAATCAATGTGGTCAAAGGAGTGATAAATGATTTTCTAATTCAGTTATATAAGTTAAAAATCCAAATCAAGAATGAATCCCATAATAGTGGACTAAAGAAACAAGTTTACTTTGACAAGATATCAAATGTTTAAATAAGAAATTATTGGATATAAGCATAAGCACATGCTAAGATGAGATAACAGCATAAAAAATGCATATGTTAGAAAATGTATACAAAAAACATAGTTGGAAGGGGATCATGAACAAATCTAAATCACAAATATCTACTATATAATAAGTCATGTTCATATTTAATAAATCTTAATTATAAATGAAATATTTATTATAATGTAATTCAATTTTAAAAATCATCGGTATATAATAAATAAATATGCATTGAAGTAGAATCCACTATAATCCCTAGAAACCCCATACCCCATCGTTAATCCACCTAAAAAATGAAATACAACCCTAAACCCACTCCACATAGCCCCCTGACACTAGTACCCTCCCCCCACCCACAGTTCCCCCACATGATGCACCTACCACTGCACACATGTGAAGGAAATTACAATAAAAATATCAAAATGAAAACAATTACTATGAAATTGATCCATATGTCACTGAAAACAGAAAAAACATAAGTTTGAAAATATAAAATGAATAACATGAATAAAATTAATATGAAGAATGGAAAAATCCAAACAGAAAAATATAATTGTGGATAATCATATGTTGTTAATTGTGACATGATTTCTCAGTCTGCCTACGAAAAAACCAGTTTTAATAATCCTGTCTTTTTTGTAAAATGAAATGGGGACAAAAAGGACAATTTGAAATACATCATTTGAAGTAAAATAATTTCAATGATTAATGATATTTTGAGATAAAAACCTTGTAGATCTTAAATACATGAAAACACATGTATCATCAAGAATTCCTAATAAAATTATAGTTAATCAAAACCCTACTAACATAAATTGAACCAAGATTCTTACTACCATCATCACCATGTCCACATGGGAGGCACATCACTCACACATCTACTCCGTCCTAAAACCCCCACCCTCCTGCAAATAGAAAAACCAAAATTTCATAAATGAAGAATGTATAACATGATAAATATGATTAAGATAAAGTAAAAAATCAAAATAGTAAAAAAAATACATGTGGATAATAATATGTTGTTAATTGTGACAAGTTTTCTCAGCCCTCTAGCAAAAAAATACAACTTTAAAAATCTTCTCTTTCCCAGTCTAACCCTCAACTGCAAGCTCATATAGATAATGGAAATGTTATTAGATGGGATAAATTAAATATAAATGTGAAAAATAAACAAATTTATAACTCACCCAATTAATTTCCTTAAGATTATAGGCTGATCTCCATTGGAGAAACACTTACAACATCTTAATGGATTTCTCTATATTCTAGTTTTCAGATATTAAATATATATTTTAGAAACATTAGTGTAGTACTATTTTCTATGACCAAATAATGACCCAAACACTCTTTTGATATATTTCACCTGCATATATACACATAAAAATCACAATATGATCAGTGAAACCAATAGAGGGGCCCCCTCAAGCAATAAATGTAAAATTTGACTACATATGGCCGGAGCTTCACCATAGGTGTTAGAGTGGAGACCTCGGAGTAGCGTCAACTAGGAGGTATGATGGTCACTTGGAAGGAGGATACACTTAAAAATAATAAAAATAAAACCTAAATACTACAGAAACATACATACATCATAATATAATAATTCAATATATGTTAAAACAAACTGAAACACCACAATACAATTCAATATTACAATAATCAAATTTCACTTCACAATAAAATTTCAAAAATTAACAATCAAAAAATAAAATTCAAATCAATTGATTGTATCAATATTAGTATCATCAAGTTCATGATAACTATAATCCAAAAATCTTACAGAAACACCATCCCCACCTCTTACACCGACAACATCATCATCAGAATAAACATCGGTACCAACACCAGCAACAACACCAACAACAACCCTGGAAATGGGTCTGAATCTGTCTTCAGTAGAAGAATCTACATTAGTTGAATGAATCAACATAAAATAGGAATTAACTTCTACATATTCTTCTGGTTTAAGTGTAGTAGAAATGGAAGACATAACTTTCATCATATTTTTAGTTATTAAATTTTCTTCTTTTTGAGTTACTTCTTTTATTGCATCATTCATCTATTCCACTGTGACCATACTAGAACTGATACTCAAAGAAACGTTGTTAGTAGAAAATTATTGAGATGGTACAATCTTCTTCCTATGTCGACAACACACTCTTCCCTGATTCTCATATCCTAATACCTAATGTAGATGATCTTTCAGGAACAATTTTTCAGGATAATTTTCTACCAATGCCTCCAAAGAATTAAATTGATTGATATATACAATAAATTAAAATGATAAAATAATATCAGGAATTAAATTAAGTCAAAATAAAATAAATTGAAATATACTTACAATCACCTTATCGATGTTGGTATTTGGCACAATACCTTCTTTCATTTTTTCTTCTTTTAAAAAAACAAGTCGAGCGAGGAATAAGACCCTTGATATTCAATACCTTTTTCTGAAAAAAAAACAAAAAATTAAATAAAAATTGGATGTCAAAAAAACTACACTAAATGAAGGTAAATATTTTAAATGTTAAATTACCTATGTTCACTCATGATCTATAAGTGAATTGTGTCTACAAGTATAAACATGTTTCATTCCACTCTTATTTCTATTATTTCTAAATGTTTTCCTAAAATTTAATATTTGGGAACATGTATTTTTTATACAAATAGTTCAGGATAATTTCACATCATTACTCCAACTATACATCATTCCATAGGTACGGAAATCATCTATCATCCATAATAAAGCTACATAAAACCTAAAGTACTCTTTCCTAAATTCATCATATGTTTGTGAATAAACAATCCAAATCCTATTTAACTCTTCTATTAAGGGTTATAATTATATATCAACATAATTTCCATGATCAATGGGTCCATATATCAATATACCCTTGATAGTAAAATAATTATTCATATACATCAATGAAGGAGAGTTAAAAATGTGAAAAAATTGGCTAGGTACTGCATACAATATGAATTTCGAAAAATGGGTTGAAACCATCACAGGATAATCCAAATTTAACATTTTGCGGGTCTGCTCCAAAATTATGATGCAACCTATAAAATTTGTTCTAAGACAACCCTTCTGTAGGATGCCAAATTTCATCATTATCCTTAATTGTTTCATCTTCAAGCCATCTCATGTTCTATTACATTTGTTCTGATGTAAAAAGTTTTTAAAGCCTGGTAATTAAAGGGAAGTGCCACATCACTTTCTATAGTAAGTGATATTGAGATACGTCTTTATTAATTTTCCACCTTGATGTGACCCACTATTTTCACTGACTCATCATGGCATTTTCATGCCAGAAAATACAAAAATATTTGGGGGTAAGAATGAATCTTAAAATATGAATATCCAAAGTTTTCAATGAACATTGATGCCATGTAATCATTTTATTGAATACATGCATCATCAGGCAGTAAATCCATAATAAATGTAAGGAGGTATTTAATTTTAGTATTACTAAATCCATACATTTTCCCCATGACACAATCACATTAAAAACTCATGTTTTCACATTTTTTCACATTCTTTATATAATGGGGTATTTTCATCTTCTATAATCTTTCTAATACTCTCAAAATAATCATTTTTATTAATATAAGAAAACTATGTTCCGGTATTCATTTTTTCTTTTATTGGTCTACATTATGGGTTGGATTCAGAAACAGAAATAAACTGATTAGAAATCAGATTTTTCATACCAACCCTTTCCTCTGAATCGATGTCATTAAACACTTTCGCAATTTTTCCATTGTGATTCCACACCTGATTTTTTTTTGGAAACCATGTTTAGTGGTATGGTAACTCACTTCCTCATGAATTAACCACGATATTGCAACATAATCAAAACACAAGTATCGAATCAGTATGCCTTCACGATCATTAGTGAATTCAAAGTCTAACTAATATTATATCTCCTTTTGAAATTCATCAGTGATCTGATCCACATTGTACATCCAGTATCAATCCATTCTGAGATATCTAAATATACATTAAATAAATAATCAATAAAATGAATTAAAATTTTATTTATTTTTCATAAGATAATATGTTACCACTAATAACATGTTAATAAAAAATCATAACAATTATTATGGTTTATTTAATTCATAAATGTTTTAAATTATAAAAAATCCTAAATATTCACACCCTTCTATGACCACATAAGATTATTTTTGGGTACTTCATACACTAACATTCTAACTTATATGTATGAACAATAAACTCTTATGTTTTTATAGAATTATTTGATTGACACCCCCTCCTAGACACCCTCCTTGACACCCCCCCTGGACACCCCATGGACACCCACTCCCTCCTAGACACTCCATTGACACCCCTCCCTCCTAGAAACACCTCTCCTCCTTCAAGGACACCCCTCCCTCCTGGAAACCCGCCTATAGGACATCCTCTTGGAAACCCCCTTCCTGGACACCCATTTCCTCATGGACCCCCCCTCGTGGACACCCCCTCCCTCATGGACAGCCCTCCCTCCCAGAAACCCCCTGGATAGCCCCACTAAAAATCCCATACTAGACACCCCCCCCCCCCGACCCCCCACCAGAACAACCCCTGGAAAACCCCCTCTCCCTCCCCCCTGCACCCCACACTCCCTGACCCCCTCCTTTCCCCTTCCACAGTACCCAACCCCCATCACCCCACTTCCACCCCTTTACACTAAAAACTACCCCCAACCTTCACCCCCACCTTCACCCCCGCTGCCCCCACCTGTACCCCCTTTATTTACTAATCATTAAAGAAAAATCATATAGAAATTATACCAATGAATAAAAATGTAATAAAAAAGTATAAGGGGAAAAATAATTTCCCTAACCTAATGGAAACAGATTATTGAACCTAAGAACAACTATAAAGGAAATAGAGAAGTAGATATTGTAACATGGTACCGGGATATGACCACCAAACATGTTCAATACCACCAAGAAATACAAAGATTTACTATTACTCGGTCCACTAAATTCAAATCCAATATTTCTACCATCTGTAAATTAAATTAAATGAATTATAAAATCCCATGTATGTATAAATATATACATACCCAATATGACAACCAATGAATTAAGTGGTAAACAACCAAATAAAATGGTTGGATCCACCCATAAGGTAACATGGAAATGAAACCCTATTCTAACAGTTACCCATTACATCAAATATAATTCCTAAATCATAACCATAATCTATAATGAATCACATCACTAAGACGTACCCAACCCTCTCATAAACAATCCCAAATATATCTTAATGTATTACACACCTCATCATAGGAAACAAATAATGGAAATCCCCTAAAAGGAAACATTTGGCCGTCTCTTCTTCACCCAAACATCTTTATACCCATCCCAAAACTGAAGGAAATCATCCTAGTTGAGGAAAAAGGGTTATAAAGTAATGAATACACTAAAGTGACTAAGAAAAACTCTTAATATCACATAAACATGACAATTTTACCGGTTATAAACTATCATTTTTTAATTGTAAATCAAGGAACTACCATTCTAACAACGAACCAACATAGAAATTCATCTTAAGAGAATGATCATTTGAAAATTATTTCCATGTTATTGAATCTATGGTTCCTGTAATTATTTTAATTTACATTATATTACCATTATAAAATAAATTATTATTACAAATATGATTCAAAATAATATCATCAACACAACATTGCATCATATATTCAATAAATAATTAGAGAAGATAGTATAATGAAGAATCTAGTTAAAATTTATCTTCCCATACACTTCATCTCTATTATAGATTTTAGTTCATTAATTCATTTTAAAGAATACTTCACATTTCCCATAGGATAACACATAGAATTTGTATTATATATATTCATCATTTAATTATAATATATTGTTATAAAAATATAATGATTTTAATGTAAAATTAAAAGTTATATTACATTATAACAATAAAGGCATGATAAAACTAACAATGTAGAATTAAAAAGAATCATAAACATATAATATCCACTACCATCAAACCAAACTCATGAAACCAAACCCAAGATAAGATAGTCAAATGTGGAATAAAATCATCCCATCCCCCAAACTAAATAAAATATTAGGCTTGATAGAATTATATGCTAATATAAATGTGTAAATTAAATTGAAACCCCTCCCCACAAAATAAACCATATCCAATTAGCTTGAGAGAAGAGTGTGATCATAACATGATATAAAAAATTTATAAGTTTGGTGAAGTGGTAGATTACCTGAGGTTAAAGTGGAATAAGAAATCATGGATTATAAGGTTTAATGGGAGGATTTCAATATAATAATTATGGTAATGCCAATAATTCATTAAAAAGGGCATAATTGTCAAAGAAATTAAGTATTATTATATTTTATGGGATATCAATCTATGTGTCTTAGGATAAAAAATATTACATTATATGTTTCATAACATATTAAGAAACATATATTATAAAATAATAAAAAAGTTTTTAAATCCAATACCTTAGTGAAACTATGAAATTCCATATCAAATAAACTAGAAATAAGGAAGAAAAAATATGTGAGAAGCTTCTAGAAGCCTAAATCATGTTATTATACATTAACCCAAAAACTCTTAAATAGTCACTAATACTAGTACCCGTAGAATCAAAATAATTTGAACAAAATAAGTGACAAGGAAGGTACTTTATATTAATTAAATTCAGTTTCATAAATCAGGTTACGGTTATCTGACACATTTTCCTCTTTCAAAAACTCAGTAAATTCCATTTTAATTTCTATTTAACCAAGAATGATTATTTTAATCAGATCACAATGAAAATCCAACATTTATTCTGACTTAGTGATTAAGAATAGAGGTTCAAACAATAAATATTAAACATTTTCTAAAAAAAAATTGTTCTAGAAAAAATTAGTTCCAGTATGAAACCAAGAGATAAATGAACCAAAAGCAAAATGAATATTTTAGAAACCACAAGAATAAAACATCAAAAAGAGACATCAATAGTGCTCTATGGGAAGAGGAATGGTGGCATCGAGTGGAAGCATCAGAGAGGGGGGCACTGAAATGAGAGAGGTCATTGGGGAGGAGAGGTCATCAGGGAGGAGGAGAGGTTTTTGGGGCAAAGGGAGCCACAGTGAGTGGGTTTCAGATTAGGGGAGGCGGTGGAGCCTTATCTTGTATGGAAAAAAATGAGATGAAAATTTGTAGCCACAAACAACCAATTGAACTGTCATTGAAAAAAGTTATGGCCATGGACCTATAAAAGCATGGTTATTGGTCCATGGAAATTGCCTAAATTTCTAGTAGTGTTTTTTTATAATTTAAGTTTAATATGAAAATAAATCTCCTAACTTTGTAAATGGAGGTGATCACATTTACCATTTTATTTAGTAAATCATACTCACCTTAGGTCTAGAATATAAGGAATATCATAAAAAGTAAGGGAATTAGATTTTGTATAGATCCAATGTTAATCTAATGATGGGTTGTAATTCTTTATTTATCAAAAATTATAAGTTAATTCTACAATATTTGATTCTATATTGATGATGGAAAGGAGGAAAAATGTGTTTCTGGTCATATTCCAATGATTGGAAATAAATATGTTGCTATAATAGTGGTATGTTACAAGACATTCCATGGAATGATGGATGATTCTAAATCTGATCTTAGATGTTTGAAATGTCATGAATAAGTTATGATTACAAGAAAGAAGTTGAAGAAGAGGAATGTTTGTGTTAAAAAACCTTTCTTGTCTCAATACATTGGTATGTGATAACTGAAAATTGATTTGTTTAATGATGTTGATGATTATCATATTGAAAAAAAGAAATAAGTTACAGATTTTAAAGCTATATATACTTTTCTATCACACTCAGTATGCCACTATAATAATTAGAGGCTTAATTGTTTTAATTGGATTCTTTTATGAACAATTAAAAAAATAAGTAAAGTTTTTGGGGAATAATTAGAAAATGTATTTAAAGACTGATCCAAAATTCGGTCAAACTTTTATTCAAGATGAATTATTTATTGAATTGTTTTTTTACTGTCAAGTGGATCAATAGAAAAGAAACATACTTATTTAGTGTTTCTATGATATGTTTAAAAATTGGTTCAAGATTCATTATAATAGAGGAGACAATGATTAATCTGAGTGAATATGGAACAAATATTTACATGTAACCTAAGACTAATAACTTCATCAGATTCAGGATCATTAGTTTAAATAAAGTAGAAGATGAATCATGCATGGAGATTTTTGGAAGTGTTGTTAAAGGGGGGAAATGAAGCTTTATGATTTTGAAGAAGAATATTTTTTTCATCAACTGGTATAAAGCATCGTAATGGTAAAAAAAAATTCATTGGAAACATTTGGTAAACGAGAAAAGTATTAATTAATCTCATGTCTACATCTTAATAATGAAATTAGAATCGGAAAATTAGTCTCTAAATTAGTGTTGTGAAATGTAATGAGATGTTTCTAGTTATAATTTTCATACAAGTGGGTCAAGAAAATATAAATGACTAAATGCCTATATCACAATGAAGAAATCATTTTTGACAGTCTGAATAAGAATCAGAATCCAACTGAAGTTCATTAAGAATTTTGAAGTGAGTTGATTTTAAGAGAAGATTAGAGAAGATTATATAATAATTGAGAAGCACTAACAATGTCAAAAATGTATCTAAAATTCAAGGGAAACAATGATTCATGGAATGTTTGTTGAGCTGGAAAAGTTTTGAGAATCACTCTTAAACCTTATTTGGATCACCTATAAAAGGATGAAGTACCTTTTCCATTCTAACACAAGTATTATTCATAGATGAGGAGAGAGAATATATAGTTTTCAAGGGATAGGATATTTTTATATTGGAAATTATTGAGAAATTTAGTTGGATAGAAGAAGAAATGATAAGAGAGAAGATAATATCCAGGGTTTCCACATCATATTGAGAAACTGGAATGTGACTTCTAGATTTAGATTGATGTTGTTTATAATTTTCTCAGTGGTGTTATGATATAGAAATATTTCCATATTGAGGAATCTTACTTAGTAATCATATTGGGAAATTAGAGTGAATATCATTACAAAGTATAGTAAGTTCTTCTCTACTACTAGGTAAATAAATGAAGAATGGTTCTGAATCTTATATTTTTGAATGTTCATTAATCAACACCTTAACATGCTTGCAACAAACAATTGTACTCCATTTTCATTATACTTGAAGTACAAGCACTATTGTACTAAAAAATGTTCTATATATGTGTAAGAGAATATCCTACAAGTTGAATTACACAAAAATGATTTTTTTCTTGTGGATTGTGTGGTATTGGATTGTTTAGAAACCATACCAAAGATGTAGTTACTCTAGTTGAGTAGGGAACCATATAAATATTTTTTCTCTTGTGTATGTGTTTTTTTATTTTTAGTAGGTAATAAAATCTTTAGCTGGATGTGAAAATAGTTTTAGATATATGGAAACATAAAGGAAAACGATATCACTGATTCACCCCTCCTCCTCTCAGTGATACAACTATTTTTATTGGGCAATTACAAGTGGTATCAGATCTTGACTTCCTTTAATTTTTTTGTAGTTTTAAAGAGAAGTTATGATGGATAATATAAATTATTTCAAAAGAAAGTCTTCAATGGTAATAACTATAATATGTTTAAATATACAATGTTGCATTATCTTATGTCTATTGGGTATTATTTTCTTGAATTTGAAAGAGATGGATTTCATCCTATTTATGATAAAGTTTATCTTACATAAGGTGAAATTAATAATGTTAATAATTATGGAAGGGATAATAATTCTTTACTCTCATCACATTATAAAAGTGAGTTTTTAAGTGTAAAAAGAGTTTCCATAGACAAATGTATATCATATAAGTTGAGTTTTTTTTGAAGATAATAAAAATTAATGAAAGTTAAAATTAAAATACTCAGGATAAAGAATGACGAAATTAAGATGGGTGACTACAGATCTATTGGGGACTTCTTTAATAGGGTTAATGACCTTTTCATCACTATCATATGTATTTGTGAAATTTTATAAGATTCAATAGTTGTTTAAAATATATTTAGAAATATTCATGATAAGTTTGATGCTAATGTTTCATAATTATAATATAGAGATCTAGAAAAATTATATCTAGATGATTTACATAGCACTATTGTTTTCATAAGATATGAGAATGTAGAAATCTATGAAAATAAAAACAATATTTTATAGAGAAATGTTTACAAGGTGGACAATAAAGAAAATCCTAGGAAGACTCTGGAAGATGAAAATGGTAATTCTAATTATGAAAATGATGTATGTAAGAATCTTGATGAAATTTCATCCTTATTATCTAAAAATTTCCAAAGATTTAAATGTAAATAAAAATGGAAAATTCCCTTGAATTTTTATTAATGTAGATCTATTGGGAAATTTTTGGCAAATAGTCCATAAGGAAAAAATGAAGATTACTGTGATGGAGATTATAGAAGGGAAAGAATATAATTGAAGAAAAAGGGTGATATGGCTAAATATTATTCAATAGGGAATGATTGAAAATTCACCCAATCCAAAAAATAAGTATCTTATCTAAATATGATAATTAATAAGATAGTGAAGTGGAATCCAAAAATCCTATTAAAAAGATTGAATTTGTTTTATTATAATAGTAAAAAATGATGAGTTTAGAAGTAGAAATTATGAATAAGAATAATATCTATTAGATTTTAATCTAAAATAAAACATTAATACATGAATTAGGATGATTGGGAGCCTTTAAAAGTAAATTTTTAAGCTAAAAAGTGAATAATCATCAAAAATCAATCAAGAATGTTTTCCTGATGATAAATGTATGTTTTTGAAAGACATATATTATTTGAATAAATCTTTTGATAAATATAAATTTTTAATGAACATATAGAAATAAATCAATGAAAAAATAGGATGAGTTGCAACATGTCCAACAAAAACATTCAAAATTTGAATAGAGGGTTACATGTTCAATAATTCTATCATTGAGGTTGGTTAAACATATATAGAGGGTAAACCTAAGAAGGATAAAAAATTTCCTTCAAAGGTTGAGAAAAAAGTGGAAAATTTTCCTAAGAAGAAGACATTTGGGAAAGCTATATATGTGGCCAAGAATATAAAATTATATTAGTTAGATGTTTTTAAAAACCATAAGTATGAAAAGGCCACTATTAAATCTATTTATAATAAGACTGAAGAGAAAACTATGTAAAAGTAAAATATTCTAGTTGATAATAGTATGTTTGGTGGTCAATAAAGTTTAGATAAGAAAGATGTGAATGTTATTAAGAAAAATACTCACGATTCCAGTAAGTATTGATGTTTCATAGGAAAATAGTATTTCTATAGAAATTTTTGGCGTTTTATTGGATTCATATATATATAAAATATTTTTTAGATCAACCCAAATTTTTTACTATTACAAAAATTACCGAATCAAATTTTTGAGGGGGAGCCAATACCCTCAAAGGAAGAAGTCTAAGAAGGATTAACTGAAGAAACCTGAGATGACTGGTGTGAAAATTGAAAATAGGTTTCAACTACTAGAAACTATTTATGAATGTTTTGAGAAACCTAGACCCCTGGAAAAACAATTTTTTATTTTTTACTATAATAATAAAATTTTTTAAACCATTATTATAATCCCGATGATAATAAAGATAAAGGGAAAGAAAATAATTTGTAAGAACTGATATGAATTCTAAAAATGGAGAATGATGTTGGATATTGGATAGTAGGTGTTATTCTAAAAATATAGGATACTTAATATTGTTAAATAATGTTAAAAAATTTAAATATGTATTGGTAACATTGGAAAATGATGAATCTCGAAGTATTAAAAGTTTTTGATACGCCCTAATTAGGAAATAAAATTTTAAGTCCAATAAATATTTTTACGTTGATGTGATGAAATAAAATTCACTATTTGTTTCACAACAATTCTATTAAGAAAAAAATTATAAACAAGAAATATGGGTTTTTTATGAAGAGTGAGTAATATAGAATTATAGTTATAAGAGGAAAAAATACAAAATGAAACTTATTTCAAGTTGGTGAAGTAATAAACTATTATTTCTTTGGAATGGTGGAATAGAATCAGTTGTGGAATAAAATTATAAGAAACATGTTTGAGAGAAACATGATAAAGTTATCAAAGCGAGACAATTTCATATATATATTTTATTTTTCAAGATGAAGAGATTGGTGTTACACTATTTTTCAGAAAGGAAAAATGTAATACCCCGAACCTAGTTACCCAAAGCCGGTGCATTATTTTAATATATTTCCATGATTACAAGGAATAATATCCCAAAGGACTAATCAGTTTAGCAGTATTGGAAAATAGATTACATACATAAACATTACATTACATTATAAAATGAAGAAAAACAAAAAAAAATTCAATTATCCACATTAATATCCCTTAGACTATCCCTGTAGGTCAATCCTAATATACTTCTTCATATCCCGGGAAAATGAAACATAAGAAAGGGGTGATCTCAAATTCTCAGTAAGAGTAAGAAATATAACAAAAGATAACATAAACATTAGGCATGGTGAATAATTGAAAACACATTCCTTTACAAATAATAAACATGAACACTCTATGGTAGGAATTTGAGTTGAGTAAATAATGCCATAACAAAACATAATCATGGTTACTCTACTAGTCAAATAACCACATGAACTATCAATATTATTTTCATAATGAGGGAATGTATAATACGGGATATTCTGAAACATTTTGTAAAGGCCTCGGCCAAGATGTATAAAAACGGTTAAGGACTCGTCCAAAATCATATATCAAATTGGTAATGGCCTCAGCCAATTCCTTGTCTAATTGTCTAATGAGACCTACAGATGCATCAAGGAACTATAGCGGCCTCCACCCGTCACTTACAAATTTCAATACATTCCTCATATGAAATTAATGAAACATAACATAAACATTCATCTTAAAACTATCATACTAAATTTCAATACTTTAACCATTAACCATGAATTGTATAAAACTAACACATCCATAATAAAACATATCACAAAACTATCAATACAATAATGAGGATTTGTATCATAATAAATCCACTTTAAACAAGTTTAAAATCTATCACGGTATGTTGACATAGATAAAAATGATTTGTAAAAATCTTTGAGAGAAATAGCCCCTTTTCAGGAAAACATTTAAAAGGCACACAATTTATAAAGGAAGATATTTAAAGAAATTTTTGAATCAATGTTTCCCATTCCACTTTGAAACTGTTTAAAGGAATTAAAATTTTAAAGACATTCATGTACATATAAATAAATCCTTAAAAACCATTTTGAAAACATGGACCTTAATTAGAGTGATTTAGAAGAATAAATATTTAAACCATTTAAAATGATGATCTACTTAAATATTACCTTCAATCAAACCTTAAAATATTCCTTTTAAAAATATTTTTATGAAACATGGATGTGGATGATAAAGAGGTCCCAGTAGATACTCACGTAAAAACAACCTCGGATAATGAAGAGATTGTAGAATTACCACATACATGGCACTTTCCTTTGGTTGAGGGTACGTTTAAGCTCTTGTATAATGACCATAGTATGTTATTAAATTATAAATAAACCACATTCATATTTATTATATCATACATGATTCATTTATTACTATATACTAGCCATTTAATAATGATTTCCATGTTAAATTAACTTTTCAGATAATAATCACTTTCTTTATCGTACAAGTTTTAACTTGTTATTCTAGATCATATCACATATATAATGATTTAAATACTACCAGAATATAAAACATGATTTATATATCATATATATAAATATATAGAATATAGATATGTGTAATATATTGATATATGAAATGGAAAACACCTTTTATGGAGATGGTAGGTCGTACGTATGCATAAACGATGTTTCTGTTTTCATATTGTATTGAATAGAAGTAAGTGAATAAGAGATATGTAAGTATACACACACAAACAAACACACACACACACATATATATATATCCATTATAATTATTATTTCATATATTACATACTTATTAATAACATATATTTTTATAATCATAATTGAATGGTGAACGTGGAAATGAATCTCATCACGTCATAGAGACGGTAATCTGTACGTACGCACGAGTGACAATATCATTATATTGATGGTGAAATGATATGTAATTAGATTTCATATCACATATATACATAATCATTAACATTTTATATTTATTATTTTCATTTGTTATAGTCATTATTATACCCATTAAAATAATTAAGTGTTTGAATAACAAACTACACCATGACGTGGAGACGGTAAGCTGTACGTACACACATATGGTGACTTTGTCATTTATCGGATGGATATAATAACAAATATGGTTTTAACATATTTATAATAACATCACAGTATGATTAAAGTACTAGATTTAATATTTTGGTAACTAAAAAATAGTGAAAGAATAAGTGGAAGAAGAAAAGAACTTGAAAGAGGGTGGTGAAATTATTACATATTCTTCGGGTGTTTCCTTTTGAGTTGATAAAAAGGGATCCATTGGTTGGCTTTGTGATCAATTTAAGGACTCTAGGATAATTTTAGGGATGTTGGGAGGATATTTGGGTAGGGTTTGGCCAAGACAAATGGATTTGAAGGTGTGATTTCGAGATAAGGGGATGTTCCCTTTTATAAGAGGGGTGAGGGTCATTTTAGGAAAAGATTAAAAGATTAATTTATTATACAATCATATTCGGTTTATAGTGGATCTAAATGAATTTATTTTGATAAATAATTGGTTATGGGTCGAAATACTCTCAACCAAAATGTTTTTGACATGTTTAGGTCACCATTTTAACCATATCATTTAGATTCACCTCTTAGTTAAATAGTTTAAATTTTACTGTGTCTTCTTTTATTATTACACAATATGGTTAATAAACCTACTCAAAACATTCAAGAGAACCTCAAGTGGTTAATTAGTGACATATATATATTTTTTAATCCCTTTGGAAGAACCTTATAATTTAAGGAATATTATATCAACCAATAATATAGTAGTTGTTTTAAAAACTAATTTATGTCAATTTTGACACTATTTGGTATTTTGTACTTTAAAAATTATAACAAACTTATCACATCAAAAAAATTTATGTAATAAACTCTAAAAAGTCATATTAACCTATAAAATTAGTTTAATTCATTATAAGTATCAATTTACATTTATTTGTATATTGATAACATCAAATTATTTTAATCTTTCATTAATAAGGTAATTAAGACATCATCATTGTGTCATAAATAAATTTAATTATATAATTTCTAAAAATTATAAATAAAATAAAATTATGTGGGAAATATTTTTAGATTTATAATTAATATTTATATTCTAATTTATCTTATGTATAACCCTATATTAAAAATGGTTTAGTTATTAAACCTTGATTTTAACCATTTTAACTCTTCTTTAAATAAAATAATAATCAGTGTCCTAATATAATCCATGTAGACCAAAGGGGATCATTTTTTATTCCTATGGTTTTTTATGGTCTAATTTAACTTATCTAATAGAATTAGGACATTTGTAAGGGTAATTAGAATACAATTTTTACCCTTAATTACCCTATTTACTTTTAACCGTGGTAAATAAATATCAAAAGATACTTTTCAAAAAAAAAATTCATCTTATTGAACAAAATTTTACTTAAAAATTTCAACTATGTCTCTTGGATTTTTGAAATTAAACTCATAGAGGTGATAAAATCAAGTTTTACGCAAATTTGAAAATGCTCTTAAAAGTTGGGTAAAAGACGATAAAAAGTTAAATAAAAGTTTATACGTCTAATTTTATTATAAAAGGAATCCAACGAATTAAATTGTAATTATATTGGTATTATATATCTATTTTGACTTAAATTAAATTTAAATGAAATAATAATAATTTAAATAAAAAGTTTGTTTTAAACAATGACATAGTGTTTTTCACTATTCATAAAAAAATTGGATGTTTTCAGAGAAACACTAAAAATTCACCCTAAGATAATTTTGATATTCTGAATTCAAAAATGAATTCTATATTACCAAATTAATGAAATAATTTTTTTCATAAATTAATTTAAAATTAATTCCCATAGTCAAAACCAAAAGGCGGTTTTTTTTAAAAAGTAAAAACTATCAAAAGATTAATATGTGTTCAAGTCAAATTTAAATGTGAAATTACTTATAATGATATAAATTTTGTTAAATGATAAAAATATAATCTAATTATACTTATGAACCATTTAAATGCATAATTTAATAGTATAAATTATTTTTATTAAAAAATTTGTTTTCAATTAATATATTGTATTTTCACTATTCATCAAAATATGAAAGTTATCAGAAGTGTACCAAAAATTTATCCAAAATAAATTTTTATTTCCTGATTCTAAAAAAGAATTTAGTTTAATTATATTTAATATAAAAAGTTTAAAATATTTGTTTTAATGAAATTATCCATTAAATAGGCGGTAAAATTACATTTTTGGAAAAATACTTCTTTTATCAGAAACACATGAATTTGTCTATATACTTTGTCTAAGAAACAAAAAATATGAATGTTAAAAGTATAGAGGATATATATAAAAAATTTAAAATGTAGTTAATACTATTCATAACTACTTTTTGAAAGACTATTTTGGTACGTCGTGGTGCGATAGAACTCGTTGTTGCGTGTAGTGCAAGTTATTGAATTCTTTTGAGGAGATAACATACTATGAAATAGTGGGTTGTTACAAAAAATTATTAATTTAGTGCATGATAATTTTTAGATTTATTCAAGAAAACGCTTGAAAATTATCCATTCTGATATCTATTTTCTGATGATAATGAAATAATCTAATATAGATAAATACTTCATCACTTTTATTTATTAATTTACTTCTAATACTAGGGTTCTGTATATCAAACTGAATTTAGATTCCTTGAAATTTTTAAATGCTTCAAGATGAAGGCTAGGATGGAATGTGAGTATTCTATGAAGAAATTAGGAACTGATTATGTTGGTGAGTACATAAATTAAAAATTTCAAAATTTATTATGAAGCATGGAATTCGGCATGATTTAGTTCACCATACACTCCTCAAAAAATGTGGTAGCTGAAAGAAAAAATTGATGTTTGGAGGAAATGGAAAGAACAATGTTACTTGAACATGGTCTCTATCATTACATTTGGAGGCAATCCATTAGCACTAATGTGTATATTCAAAATATATGTTTCTATATTACAAGTTTATATATGACTCCATATGAATTGTTTTATGAAAAAACTTGATGTGTGAAACAGTTAAGAGTTTTTTAGAGTCCATGAATCATAAAGAAGAAAGCTGGAAACCTTGGTATGTTTGAGCAGATTGGTGGAGACGTAATCTTTCTTGGCTATACTCCAGAAGGGAAAATGATACTGATGTTTCAACAAAGAAACATGATTTTTTTTATTCTTTTGATGTAAAATTTATTAAAAATGATATGAATTATAAACAAACATGTGTTGATAAGGAAGTATAGCAGGATAAAAAATATTTCTGTCAACAATTCTGATAAGGATGGTGACACCAATAATACTACTCAAGAAGAATACCGAGACTCAGCTAATTCAAGTGATGAGAAAGAAACTCAAAAATCTCATCCCATTATGAGGAAGCAAGCGGAGGCTCAGAACATTATTGGTGATCAACATCAAAAGGCTCAAGTAATAATAACATCAAATTTGGTCACACATTCTTGTTTATATAAAAAAGTGGAGCCAAAATTTGTAAATTGTGATTTTCGACATCTGTAATGTGTTCAAGATATGAATTAAGATCATGATCAAATAGAAAATAATAATACATGGGAACTCATACCCAAGTTTGATAACAAAAATGTTATTATTACAAAATTGGTTTTTTTCAGAACAAGATAAATGAATATGTTGAATTAATAAAAAAATAAAGCTGGATTAGTGTAAAAAGTATACTCACAATAAAAGGCATTTATTTTGATGAGAATTTTGATCTAGTTTCATTGTTAGAAACTATCAAAATTTATTTTAATATTAATTCAAAAAGAAGTTAATTTCTTTTAAGAGGATGTGGTATCACCATTTTTCAATGGTGGTCTTGATGAGGAAGTTTATATTGAACAACCATGAAACTTTGTTGTTGGGATATATGAAGGTTATGTGTGCAAGTTGACGGAATCATTCTATGGTATAGAAGAAGCTCCGAAATCGTTGTATTCCAAATTGGATAATTTCTTACAAAGGATGAGTTTTATGAAAGGAAGATTTGA
Source organism: Viscum album (assembly GCA_963277665.1). Taxonomy (NCBI): domain Eukaryota; kingdom Viridiplantae; phylum Streptophyta; class Magnoliopsida; order Santalales; family Viscaceae; genus Viscum; species Viscum album. The sequence goes on along the minus strand of OY728136.1, from coordinate 994,025,348 downwards.
TAGAAATATTTTTATCAAATAAAGTTATGATTTTCCCTCACTATAATTATTTATGTTTATGACATTATCTTTTCTGGGAATGATTAAAGAAATTGTGAAATATTTTCTCAATATATGAAAAAGTTGTTTGATATTCCCATGCTGGGATAAATGTAATACTTATTTGGGTTACAAATTTTACAAAACAGGAAACACAATTTTCTTTCCTAAGAGAATTATGCTAAGGAACTTATTATGATGTTTTTCATGGTAAATTAAAAATTAATTTCTATAATTATTTTAGTGGAAAAAAAGATAAAAAATTATATATAAGGTAAGTAATTTGGTCCAAAATAGTTTTAGAAGCTGATATGTTGTTTATTTTATTTTACTACCTCAAGGCTTGACATTGTTTAAGTTGTCAACTAATGTGAAAGATTTCAGAGTGATATAAAATAATCACAATTGTTGTCTTGAAAAATAATTATAAAATATACCAAAGGTAGATAATTTTTTTGAATAAGGTATGATATCTAAGGAAGTATTGACTTCTCTGGGTATTCATATGTTGTTTGGTTAGGAAATGTTGATGATAGAAGATCCAAATCTAGTGGTGTTTTCATTCTAGGGATATTTTGTGTTAATTGGAATAAAAATAAAAAGAATTCATTGAATCTTAGAATGAATGAAGCTAATAATGTTGTTACTACTCAATACATTACCCAACTAATGTAGATGAAGACTTACTTGTAATATTTACTTATTCAAGTGATGTTACCCTTTCTCTTGGGATTGGATAATCAATGTGCAATCAATATTAGAATAATTATGGTAAAATATTATCACTCAAAACATATTGATTTCAAATATCATTTCATAAAATAACATGTATATGAGAATTTATTATTTCTAGAGTATGTTCCTACTTCAAAAAAAGATTATGAAACTTTCACAAATCCTTTACTGAAGGAACCTTTTCCTAAATTGATTGTAAATAAGGGTGTCCAACTTATTTCTTATCAAGGTTGATGTACTTGATTTTTCCCTTCAATAATCTTGTTATTGGATTGTGTTTTAAAAATGGGAGAATGTTTCATAAATATATCCATTGTTATATTCTAAAACCTTTAAGGATGCATGTAAAAATGGGTAGTTGCGGGTAAGATGTGATTTCAACAATGTAAATGTATTAAATATTTAATCTATTTTTTTGGAGTGGTTGTATTAATCTTTTTCTAAGAAGGTATGTGAAGATGTGGAGAAAAATTTATCAAGTTATCATAATCTAAGCTTCTAGACACCATGGTTTTCCTATCAATAATTATTGTTTCCTACAACATGTTAGCTCACATATGTTTATAATTGATGAAAAGTAATCCATAGCATATTGTTACAAAGTTCAGTGATTTATGAACCATATATGACAATAAAATCTAACGGGGGAGATTCTTAGGACTAAGACGACATGGAAGATGTTCATTTTCAGGGGGTTCCTTTTGTTTCCAAGGATTTTCAAGAAGAAAATAAATCACCTACTTTTTAAAATAGGGTGATTAGATTCGAAATTGTATTTTGTAAATAAGACTCACCTGGGGTCTAGAATTTTATGACGATTGTAATAAGGGAGAGAAACAAATTTTTTATGGATCAGATGAAAATCTAATTATTATTTGTTGTTTTGTTTATCTGAGAAATAATAAGTATGTTTTAAAACATGTGATGCTATCTTGTTGAATGAAATGATGAGAAAAGGTTTTTTGAATCATATTCAGGTGATTGGAAGGAAATATGTTACTAGAATAGTGGGAAGTTAAAAATCATTATAATGTAAGTTAGAAGATGATAAACCAGATCTAAAATGTTTTTATTGTCATGAAGATGTCATGATTATATGAGAGATGTTTAAGAATAATTTTTTTTTCAAATAAACCTTTTCAGCCTCATTCCATTTGTATGGGATGAAAAGAAAAATATTTATTTACAGATGTTGATGAGGATAATATTCAGAAAAGAAAGAATTTGGCGTATTCAAAGTTGCTAATAATGATCCATCAGACTTGGTATGAGATCATAATCATTAGAGGAGGAATTTTTTAAATTAAGATTTGTTGTTACAAATTAAAATAAGAATAGGTAATGTTATTAGAGGATAATACAAAAAGAAAATTAGGGGCCAATAATAAATTTACTCAAAATTTTATTCAAGATGAATTGTTGGTTGAATAGTTTCATTTTGGTTTCATGGGGGTTAAGAGAAAAGAATTAGAAGTATTCAGTATTTCTCTGATATGTTTAACAATTGGGTCTAAAGCCATCAGAATAGAAGAGACACTGATTCATCAGAGTGCAGACGAGACCAACAATTATATGTATCTTAACACTGATAGCTTCATGGGATTCAAGATCACCAGTCTGAAGTAAAAAATAATAATAACATCGCATAGGGAATTTATGAAGTTATATCAAAGGGGATATAAATCATGAATATTTTTAAGAATAATATTTCTATTTTCCTCATTTGGTATAGAACATTGTAATTTTAAGACTTTGTTTTTAAAATTTTTCACATTTGGTATAAGAAAAATGTATTGAATAATATTTTGTCGTCATTGTAATGAAAAAATTGTAATGAGAGGACTAATCTTTCAATTGGTGAAAAGAAATTTATTGACATGTATTTAGTTATAATTTTCTTACATGTGGGTCAAGAAAATTGGAACAACCAAATGCTTTTATGGTAATGAAGAAATTGTATTCATTAAGTAGAATCAGAATCAAAATTAGGCTGAATTTTTTTAAGAAGATTGAAGTGATATGAAGTTAATAGATGATCCAAGAAGAGTTGAGAAGTAATGAAAAATTCATAAAAGTATTGTAAATTCAATGTAAATAAATATTTTAGGATATTTGGTTGAGAGGGAAAAGTTTTTATAATATTTCCTATAATTTATTTAACTCACCTATAAAAAGATAATGTAGTTTTTACTTTCTGACATAAGTATTGTTCAAAAGTGAAGAGAGAGAAGCACTATTACAATTTGGACCTATATCCATGGATATATAGCCATGGAAAATAAAAAATATGGTTATAGGTCACTTATATCCATACCTCTTTTGCATCATGTGGCACTAGCGCCCCACGTGACCACTTTTCCCCCTCATTCAATATTTTCCATCCCCACTTGCCCCTTGATCCTCCTCCCTCTCACGCTCCTCCTCCTCTCCCGATGTCACCTACGCAGCCACCCCACCTCCCCACATCCCTCCTTCTCTGACGTGACTCAGGAATGATACTGATGTGGCATCAACATAGTTTTGATGTGTCCACCTCTTCCCCCCAACTATCCTCCTTCAATCCCTACGTCTCCGACATGGCCTCCCCATCTCCCCACGATCCTTCCTCTACGACCCGGATCTGGCACAGTTCGGATGCGGCTTTGGCACAGTTCGGACATGGACACCCCACCTCCTAGGAATCCCCTCCTTCGACGCATCCACCCTAACTCCAAGGATCCTCATAATAGATGTGATGGATCAATGATCATGGTACATTTATCTTTTTTTGATTTCATTGTTACCCTATCTAGGTTTTATCCCACACTTTTAAAAGTTTCTAGGTACGGTTGACCATGGGGATTAAAATCTAGAATAGAAAAAATTGAATTATACATCCTAAAATCAATTCCCATTATTTATATTCAAATAAATTGCGGAGATGATCCCACACATGTTTTGTTGGTTTTTGGGATGGTTTAAATCAATTACTATAATGAAATCTTGTTAGTTCATTTTCACTTCATCCCTGGATTCCCAATCCCTCACATTTACTTTAAAAATATGATAATAAACCCTGGGATTATATCAGCATCACTCGATGAGGATAATAAGATTTTTTATGATATGGTTTATATGCTAGATGAACAGGATATGTGCACATTATCAATGTTTAACTTGGGATAATTTAATGATTTGAAGTTTCACTTGTTATTAAGATCCAACCAGGAGTATGATGAGCGGGTGAGCAAAGTCTTGTCAAAATAAACCCTAGTTAAGTTGAACAAAAATTTCTGTAGGATCTGATGTAAGGGAATAAAAACTGAAATTAATATCCATAGAAAAGTAATTTAGATACCCTCTCCATGTATGTGTTGCGAGAGGTTAAAATATGAGTTTGCCTAGAAAATATTTTTTGATATAGAATGTTCCCTCTTTCCTTGGCCTCATGTTGGGAAAATTATGGGATTTAAATTTTAAGGGGGATACATCTCTGATTTATTTTATAAATTATTTGAAAGTATTGAGAAAAATTTATATATGGTTAATATTCATGTAATACTATTTTTAGTTGCTTTTTGGGTGATTTAGGAGACATGGAACAAGGTTCATGAAGGAACGATTAGATCCCTCTATTAATTCATGTTCATGTTCTCTCTCTCATGAAAAAACTAGGTTCCCTTCATCCTATTGAAAATAAAATGACTATTAGTAAGGGGATCCTCCCTAGGGATTTGATTACAAATGATATAGCTCCTCTAGGGTGGTGGATCAAGTAGATACCCCCCCCCCAATTTAGCACTAAAACACAATGTGAAGAGGTCATGTAAATATAGTGTTATGAGGAGGGATTGTTCATGATTTTAGGGGATCTATGGTTATCGAATATATTTATTTTTATGGGTTAGGTAATTATATCTCAGTGGAGAAATTATCATTACATAGCGACATTTAAATTTGGAGGATATATAACCTTAATAATTTTATGGTTGAGTAGAAATACAAGATTCTTTTAAGATTCCAACATAAATATGCATGTGCTCCTTGGTATTCAGTGTATAATATTAGGAAATGTTGGTCCCCCATCGATCAAGGCACAAATATTATTCATACTTGGAGGGAAGGGAACTTTTATGCATAAAAAGTTTATAGTAAAGAGATACCTTATGAGATTATTTTAATCTCTCATATTACATGGGATATTACACACTACTAAGAAATTATTTTTAGTGGTGAAACCCTTAGTAATAACCACTTTAGACTTTGGAAGAGAATTTTTTTTCAATAAAATGTTCTTCTTGAGGGGCTGATAGTTTCCAACTATTACATAAATCAAAGAAGTTATTCTAGGGATACCATTAATGGAGGCAAATGATTATGATACTCGAGAGACTTATGAATAAATTTTGTTCATCCCATGTATAATGAAAACACTAAATTCAATTGGTTGGATAATCAATTACCCAATCAACTACATGGTATAAATCCTAAGCATCTGGAAGATTTTCCAACCCATGACCAATTTCATTCCAAACAATCTCAACATCGAATGAAATATTTTTTATATAAATTATTAGAATAATTTTAAAAAAAAATATAGCAAATGAATTATTAGTATTCATCATTGAGACTAGTTATATAAACATTTAAATGGTTTTGAAACCCATTCTCACTCAGGTTTACCCTTCCTCGATATCTTAGATGAATTTTTTTATACACAAACCTCTCATGAATAACTCAAAGTTCTGACTATTCCCTACAGTGGGAAAACTAATTTGAATCCTAAACCATTGATTCCTAACCTATTATAGTTTTCAATAAAATAGGAAAAAAATGAATAAACAACATTAGAAACTAAAACATAAGAGCTTGAGAATGAGGGAATTGGTTAGGGAATGTTAAAATTCAACTAGAGGAACATGGTGAATTTGATGATGGGTGTCAAAATTTTGGGAAAAGTGATTTTCTATATTCAAAAGAATAAAATTTGACATCATGGAATGATTTTACATAATATTTTTGTATTATTTATGGGGGTTTCAATAAAATATAAAAGATTAAAGAGTTTCGATGAAGACATAACAAACCTCAAAGATAGAGACACATGTAACCCATCCTATGAATAATGATGTTGATCTTTCTTATCGACACTGAAATAAAATGTGGAAGATTTATTTGATATGACCATTATATAAATAACCTCATTCCCACTTATAAATAGATTGATCTGAAACAAAATTATAATATATCATAATGGTTTTTGGTTTATTAATTTTTTAAATGGTGATGGCATTTAGACAACTATAGTGGGGTTGATGAGACATTCCCTATCAAAATCCATGGATTTAAATGAATTTTTTATTTTCAATTTTCTAGTGTGATTTTCATGAAATGTGATTTCTTCCATATGAGTAGTATATTATTTTCCACGCACATTTATATTTTATCCTTATTTTATCTATTATTTTTGTTTACACATAATACTACAACAATTTTCATTCATTTTTAATATGATACTGGGGAGAGTGTGGGGATAAAGGAGTGATTAAGCATTCTCAATTACCATCGGTAGGTGACAGTAGTGTATCGAAAATCATTGTTTTGCTATATAACCTAAAACAGTAAAGATAGAGTGAATGTATTGAGATTTTGGGTCATTCTAGGGTATTATTTAAGGAGGTGAATTTAATTTATAAGATATTATTATATAATTAATGATAGAATTATATAAGGTCACCCATTATTATATTCATCATTTTCAATGTTATTTTATTTCATCCATGAACTTGTGGTTACAATCCTTTATTATTTAATTATTTTAAAATTAATAATGTTATACTATTTTAGGTTTGAGGATAATGAAGGATTATATCCTCCCTTTAACTTGTGGTTCACTATCTCTTTTCACCATAAAATGTAGTATTTCTAATTTTCTATTGTATTACATTTTTATATTAGATATTCAAATTAGTGGCAATCATGTTTTGATGTCTTAATTAGATCTAACTGTTGAATTAGAAATTACTGGTGTTTTTCATGCTCCACTTTGATTATCCTTTGAAATCATGCATTTGTTTAAGGACAATCTTATTGAAGACTATCTGTCAATTCCTATCTGATTGAATGATTTAAATTTCTATTTCATATAATCATGCTCAATTGAATCTGTATTTGATTAAATTTGACAGAGGGATGAATAGTATTTATGTACTTGATTGTTAGGTTGGTCCAAAAGGAATCTGAAGACCTTTTGTTGATGAAGTGAAACACATAAAATTATGGAAGGGAAGAAAAAGTGGATGTTGCAACCAAATTTTCTATATGATTTTTTTGCACTTTCTAGCTAATATGGTGACTATTATTCCACATTATATGATGTTTTATAATATGTTGTGTTTATATCCTCTTCCATTTACTTGATGGTGCAGCTCATTGCACCTCATGTTTTCACTGTATCTTGAGCCTTCCATTTTTTTCCCAAGGTATGGGTTGGAAAACCAACTCATTCATTTGTCACTATTTTAGTTCATTTATTTTGCATTGAATAATTACATATATGAAATAGTGAGATAAAAATGGGTGTTGTGTAGCTTGTGGTCTATAGTTTTCATTGCTGGCATCAAAAGGGGAATTTTGACTTCTGATTTTCTACGTGTACAAGTTCATCTTTTTAATTGATATGTTATTAAACCTAAACTAGGATTGATAGAAAATGATGAGTAACCAATGATGAAAAATATGTGAAGAAGGGTAACTTCAACACCACTGAGGTTCCATGAGGTTAACATCAATTCTTCTTCTATGTTTGGAGAAACCTACTTATGTTGGTTCATACTTTCCAATTTTGTGAAGCAAATAAATATATCAGTGTATTTTTTATGATTTCATTAATACTTTTTATTGATTGGTGTTGTTGGATATCACTTCTATTTGATCTTTTTTTCTCTTACTAATCATGATTTTTGTTTCGGTGTTAATCAAAATGGTTATTTTAGTTTCTATTTAGCATGTTAACATGCTATAATTTCTACAGGAATCTATTCCTGGTAATGCCTTATTCATGTGAGTTTATATTTTTGAATCAATATGTATAGATTTTAGTTTATTGTAATACATATTGGGATTGGTATTATTCAAGTATTCATGATTCTATATTTTATTTACCGAATAACACATTTGTTGAACTTTTGTTTTGAAAATTTTAGAAGAAATATTAAGCCCATACCTATCCTTTAGTTATTGATTAAATAATATAAATTGGTAACTTTATCAGTTATATACATTTTAGGGATTGGGAGGTTACTGATAAATTATTGATACACTACAATAAAAATAAGGATAAAAGGATATGAATATTATATCTCCTTTTAATTAGGGGGCTGGTGCAGGCTAGGGGGTGGGGTGGTGCGAGGGTGGGGGGACTGCTTGGGGGTGGTTTGGGGGGAGGCCAGTATAGGGGGGGGGGGTTAGGGGATGATTGTGGGGGAGGGTGATGGTTCGAGGGGGATTTTTTTTGGGGGGGGGGAGGGTAGTACAGGGGAGGGGTGGGGATGGTTCATGGGGGTTGGGGGATGGTGCAGGCTAGGAGTTGGGAGGATGGTGTAGGCTAGGGGTGGGGGTAGGGAAGAAGGGACTGGTTTTGGGGGTAGGATAGTACAGGGGAAGGGGTGGGTGTGGTGTGGGGGGGGGGGGGGGGGGTTAGGGCGCTGGTGTAGGGGGGATGTAGTAGTCTCAGGGGGATGGGGGCTCGTGTAGGATAGGGTGATGGGGGGTAGGGTATTTCTATAGGGGGGACGGTTTAGGTGGGAGACTAGTACTAGGGGTGGTGGTGGTGGTGATGGGGGGTGTAGGGGGTGCAGGGGGATATTGTGGGGGGGGGGTAGGTGAGGGGGAATGGTTTTGAGGGGAGGGGAATGGTTTTGGGGGGAGTATATTACATGGGAAGAAGTGGGGGTGGTGCAGGGGGGTTAGGGAGGCTGGTGTAGAGGTGGGGGATGGTGAAGGCTAGGGTATGGGGATTGGTTCATGCTAGGGGTATGTGGGGTTATGTGATGGTTGTGGGGGATGTGACTAATTTAGGTGGGAGAATTGTACAGGGGGTACATGGGGTTTAGGGGGACTGCTTCAGTGTTAAGGGGAGATGGTGCAAGGGTTAAGTGAAGGGCCATGTATCGAAGAGTCCGCACAACTACATGGGGGTAGGGAGGAGGTGGTCACCATGCTAGGTTGTGGCATGTGAGGCTGAAATCGGGGTTTGGTGGCCAAAGGAAGCATGAATCCTGACATATTAGTTTTAGTGTATGGATAGGCTCGAGATAGAGAGAGAGGTGTTTTTAAAATTCTATCATTGTGAGATTTATAACAAGAATATATTAATGGATCTGGGTCAAGGTCCAACCAGACTATTCAACACTAATTTATTTTCCGAAATTATAAGTCTATTCGAAATCTGGGGTAACCCAATCTCTTAATTTTTGTTTTTCATACATTGATCATTGGGATCAAGTTATCCAACTGTATAACCATAGTTTTATACTCTCATGTAGAAAATAAGAATTTATCGATAGCTCTTCTTAGAATTTCATTATATTGATATAACATTTTCCATCTACAGATCACATGTCATTATGTTCTCTTATAGCTTAATAAATTATCTTTTAGGAAATATATTTTTAACCATTTATATTTTTATATTCAATTTAGGATCCTAAGAACTACTTATTCAACCGAAATTGTGGAGGGTTAGTAGGTCTAAAAATCACAGGTGCTACAGCTATGCTAGTTCTTTAATCATTGCAATGAATTTTACAAAAAAACATCATTAAAAGAGTATTATTGTTCTTATCTTTAATGTTTTCATTATTAATGGTCGTTAGATATATTTACTAAAGAATCTAAAGAAATTTTTTGAAGGATTAAATAATAAATCCGATCATGTTTGTGGAGCAAAATTCTAGTAATTCTTTGTTCTTTTGATCATTCTGCAATGAATATGGTGTTTTCATGAATGAAAAATGAAATTAATGACATAGAAGATATCCCATCACACATTCTCTAGAAAATTTAAAATCAAGATGAAAATTTATGGGATGACCTCTTGTGGTTGATACAGTTAATCAAGTGAAATCTTATGTGGCTAGTACTATTGACCTTTAGATATTTTAATTAACTTAGAGAAGAAAAATTTCACCACCTGGTACCTTGTATGTGAAAACATGAATTATTAGTGTACGAGTCCTGAATTTCTAAACAACTTTCTCCTAGTGGCAAAGATAATGAAAACAATTTCTTGTATTTATTATATATCCAACACTGTTCATGATAACAACGACTTATTTATATGTATGGTTCCATACGTATATCCCTTTTATGGATTTTTCCATCTCTTGGATTTCATTCAGCAAATCTATATAGGTGGGGTGAAAGAGGGAGGGTGTAGGGGGTCCGCAGGGGCATGGGTAGGGGGGAGGGTTCTAGGGGTCTCTAAAGGGGAGGGAAAACTGGAAAGGAAGTGGTCTGTAGGGAAGGGGAGGAAGCAGTAGGGTTGGATGGGGGTGGTCTATAGGGTGGGGGTGGGGGTGGGTGGAGGGGGTAGGGGGTAGGGGAAGGGGGAGTCCTGTAGGGAAGGGGTGGAGTGGAGGGGAGGGGGTGAAGGTGGGATGCAAGGGGGTAGAGGGTGGTGGTCTGTAGGGGGTCTGCAGGGAAGGGGGTGCGCAGTGGGGTAGGGGGCGCAAGGGGGGAAGTGGGGGGAAATTGCAGGGGTTGGGGTGGTGGTCTATAGGGAAGTGTGGAGGGATAAGGTGGGGTTCAAGGGAGAAAGGGGTGGGGAAGGTGGTGAAATGGGGTGGGGTAGGGGGTAGGGGATTCAAGGTGGCGGGCGTGGGGTTTAGTTAATCTCTATAGGATTCTACATTTAGTTAAATTCATCAGGGGGTCTATAGGGCAGGGGAGAGGGTGCAAGTGGGGTGCAAGGGGGAGGGGTGGGGTAGTGGGGTAGAGGGTGAAAGAGGGTGGGGAAGTGGGGAAGGGGTGTAGTTAATTTCCATAGGTTTCTTTAATCACAGGCAAGGTTTATTAACCATTACAATCCATCTATAATTCCCCCATTATTTAGGATTATGTTTCTCCTAATATGACCTCCTATTTAAAATAGATTTCATTCAATAAATCATGGGGGTCTACAGGGGGAGGGGTCTGTAGGGGGAAGGGGGTCTGTCCACGGTGTAAGGTATCTGTAGGGGTGCAGTTGGGGTCTATCCAGGGTGCCAGGGGGTATGTCCGATGTTCAAGGGGGTATGTCCTAGGGTGTGCGGGGTTTGGGTAGGGGATGTGCAGGAGGTTTGCAGGGGGTCTGCAGGGGTGGGGGGGGGGGGTATGTCTATGGGTGCAAGGGGGGGGGGGGGTCTGTCCAGGGGTGCACGAGGGTCTGTCCCTACTGCAGGGGGCTCTACAAGTGGGAGGGGGAGGGGAAAGGTGGTCTATACAGGGAGGGAGTATGTAGGGGGGGGGGGGGTAGGGGGTCTTTCTAGGGGGTAGTCTACTACATGGGGGTGAAAGGGGTTGTTTACGAGGGTAATAGGGGGTCGTCTAGGGGGTGGGATACTATGAGGGGGTTTAAGTGGAAAGGGGGCTATCTAGGGTGGTGTTGGGGGGGGTGTCCAGGAGGGGGTGTGAAAGGGGTCAAGGGTGTATTTGGGGGGGGGGGAGTGTCCAGGCGGGAAGTAAGATGTCAAGGTGGGAGGGGGTTGGGGGAATGGGGTGGGGGGGCATTTAGGGGGTGCAAGGTGGCTGTCCAGGGGGGTTCAAGGGGGATATTCTGTGGTGCAAGGGGGCTATCCAGGGGGGAATGAGCGATGCAAGGGGGATGTCAAGGGGGGGCATGGTGGTACATGGAGTTTTTCAGGGGGTCTTTTTTATGAAATGGGAAGGCATATAGCCACGTTTTGAAACTGTGACTGTATGCCTATTTCTATTGTTTTAAACAGTGGATAAAGCCATATAGCCAGGATTTTGAAATTTAACAACAGGTCATATGTGAATTAATTTTCAATGGTGGTTTCAAACCATGGTTATAAGTATTTCCCTATAGCTACGTCAATACCAAACATGGTCCATTGAAAAATGGACATAACCTACAACAATTGTTTTGAGGATTATAACCACAATTTCAAACTGTGGATATAACCTAAATTTCTAGTAGTGAAGCTCCTAATTTCTAGGTAGAATAATTTCTCAGATTATATATTATTGGGAAATTTAGTTGGAAAAAATAAGAAAAGATAAGAGATAAGATTATATTCTAGGTTTCTGGATCGAATTGAGAAAGAAGATTGGGATTTCAGGATTTACATACAAGAACTTCATTATTTTCTCAAATGTATTCTGATAGAGAAATATTTACTTATTGAGAAATCTTAATTTTGAATCAGATTGGGAAATAAAAATGAGTATCATTACAAAATCTAGGATGTTATTTCCCACCACTAGGTAAGAAAGAGAAGTATTTTTTTTTGAATATTATATTATTGATTGTTGGTCAAGTTGCACTATAACATGCCTGTTACAAAATCATTGTATAATATATTTATTCTCATTGAACCACATGTACTTTGGTATCGAACACAGTACTACACATGTGTAATGGCATATCCTACTAATTTTATTCCACAAAAAAGGATTATTTTCTAGTGGACAATGTGGTATTGGATTGTTTTTAAAACCTACCACTGATGTTTCTACTATTGTTGAGTAGTAAACCTTGAAAATTATTTTGTTCTTGTGGATGTGTGTTTGTTTTGTTTCCAGTATGGAAAAATAATTAACAGGAGGCCAAGTTTGTTTCAGAATTAAGGAATCATAAAAGAAAAAGATACCCCTGATTCACCCTCCCACTCCCAGTGATACAACTATATTGACTAGAAAAATTAAATTATACTTTTTTTTCTTTATGGTTCATGTATTATGACCTGAAAATCATTATTTCATGACTCAAAATTATGATAATTGATATGTAGGGAATGATATTATAATTTTATTCCCACGTTCTTAAACCCTAATGTTCATGTTATACTTATATATAATCTTTATTTACCCATACTGAGCATATTAGTTCACCCTTTCTTAGGATTCCTTTCCCTAAATTACGAAGAAATGTTTATATAGGAGTACTAAATGGGGATATATCTATGGGGAACATTTAATATCATTATCTAAATTATAATATTATGTTATAAGTTTCTAAAGACACTAATCTACTATGGTTCTCAGAAAAGTACTTTTATATTGTGCCTAATATTCAAATAAAATGGTTTAATACCAATGTATGAGAATCATGGTATTCAATAGTTGGTATCAATTAAATGGTTTATTCAAAAATTTGAAACTATTATTAGAAAAAATTTGGGATATCCCTAGGTTTATTTCTTAGGATATTTCGAGGGATGTCTCTAAGAATAAATCTAAACATGAGTCAAGGTATAGGAAAATGTCAAGGAATTTTGGTAAAGGATAGATGCAGTGGAGTCATAGAAATATATCCCCATTTGGACACTATAAGTGGATTTGTCTCTCGGAAAGATGTTCCTAGATGAAAACCATAAAAAATAATATTGAGATAGACATTATGAGGAACTAGTTATTAACAATGAGCCTTTATACACACCTAGTTTGACACTCTTAGAGGATATGATTCTGAAATTCACAAACTATTCACAAACCATTACAAAGGAAATAAATAGATGATGAAAATACATAACTAAGGATAAAAAAAGGTTGAATCAATTAAATACGAAGGTGTCATGACATAGACATCTTATTAGTGTTTTTTATAATTATGTGGTTCCCTAATATGATTATAGTTTCTCACATTATGTTTTTGGTATTATTGAATGAAAAAAACCTGAAGAAATCATGTTAATGATGAATGCAATAAAAAATATAATGATTCTATTCCAAAGAAACCAAAACACATGGTAGATGGAACCAAAAAATTTGTTGATATTATCAAACAACATTCTCAAGATAGGAATCATGTTGAACTTTAAAACGTTCAAAGGAGGAAACAATATTCTGTTGATTCCTTTATGAGGAAATACCAATCTTATTTTATGGATTCCAATGATCCACTATCAATTGAGAAATGGACCAGTACCAGTGATAATATATTTTCCAGCATTTAGTTTTTAAAGCTTGAAAATTTTATTTTGTATGCTTATTTTTTGAAAGGTGAAGCAGATCAGTGGTGGAAACTTATTGGGGGCATGAGGGAATAAGAAGAAATTGAATATATAGAATGGGAAGAGTTTAATGTAATGTTCATCAGAAAGTAATTACATCATATTGTAAAACAATATGGAGATGCAATTCATTGGGGTTAAGAAAAAGGTAGATGAATCTATTGGTACCTATGAATAAAATTTTATAATACTTTCATGGTATGTTTTCGGTTTTATTATCATCCATGCAGGAAAAATTGATTGATTCTTTGGTGGTCAATAACCCGGTCTTCAAAATGGATTGCATATAAGAGACTGTAATATCTATGAAGACAACGTTTTATTTGCACTTATAGTAGAAATTAAAATTTTAAATTCCCACTATTCATCAGGTTTTGATAAGAAAAGGAAGATCAGGTTTGATGAAAACTCAAATAGAGAAATGAAATTAAAGGAATCTTTGTGATAAAAATAAGGGAGGAGCATTATGTGAATTCCTTGAATGGATCTAGGAGGCACTATAAATGTTTAACAGTTGTTCATAAATTCCATGAATTTTGAAATATGATTAATGAGATGGTTAATGCAACCGGGGATAAGATAACGCCATGTAATTCACCACCCACACTCTAGTGTTTCATTGTGCAAGGAGTTTGGGAATTTTAAGAATCAACGACATAATCCAAGTAATAATATGGGTGATATAAAATAATAACCTATGAGTAAAAAGGATAAAGGTTAACCTTATATAGTAAAAATTTATAATGTGAATCCTGATAGTTTTCAAACACTTATACCTGCATTCTTAGTTGGGAAATTTCATGTTTTATTTTGTATCAATAATCCCTACAACAATCTTATTGTTCATCCGTATATTGAAATTTCATGTGATTATCGCCCTCTAGATTGTTTTTAAAATAATTAAATCAAATTTTATATTCTATTGGTATAAGGATTGAAATATGTTTCCAATAAAGATGTTTCTAGTTTAAGATAAAATATTATTCAAGGAATAACAGGGAATTATATTTTGGAAGTTTTATAAGTTTAATCATTTATAAAATGGTTTATATTTAAATTTATTTGAGGATTTAGGTATTAACATATTATTTAACCATATTAAGATATATGAATATTGAATAACTTATTTTACCCATTTTTCTTTTATGAAAACTAAATATATAAATAATGGATTATCGTTCTATAAATGGACTTTCTGATCTGTTAGTGCTTCATGGATAAAATTCCGCCTTCATTTTTGGAGTAAAATTTTATGTGGAAATTGGTCATGGTACAAACAAAGGGTGAGATTGTGCATATGAAATGGACTTAAATCAAATAAGTATGTCTCCTTTTAAAAGTTATTCCATTTTTTGAAAATGGGCTAGAATTTTTTTTTTCATAGTTTTTATTTTATTAATAACCATTTTCAAGCCTCTTTGGTTTTTGGTTTTATGATTGTAAACATTCTCTGTATCACCCAATTTCTTGTATTCAATGATCTTTATCACTCCCTATAATTATTTATGATTCTCTTCAATGTCCAAATCTTAACATCACACATATTTCTTCAGTGTAGAAACCTAGTTATGAGTTACCTTGGGTAATTGTTACATTTATAACATTCCATTTTCCCCTATGTGAAATTAATTTTGAGGGTAGTTGAATTTAAGACCCTAATTTTTCATGAATTTCTTTTTGAATAAATTAAAATTCTTTGATGGTGTGTGTTGCATAATACACCATGTTATGCTTGTTTTATACGAAACGAAGAAATTAAACTTGTTCTGCATGAATCAATGGTATTAGCTTGTGGTACACACAACTCTATGTTTGGCTTGTGTTTCATACAATACCACATTCCTTCGATAGCTTGTGTTACACAAAAGACCATGTTTTATAGAATTACAATATACTATCAATATTATTATTTAATATGATAGTTGTCACTTAGCCATTGGAATGAGTTGTATGAATAGTATTTAGATTTTTAAGAAAATACGATTTACCCTTGTTTATATAATTAATTCTTTGTTACCAATTAATTATAAATGAGAGTAATAAGTATTTAAAAATAAAGAAATTATTTTTCTAAAAAAACTATTTTTCTAGGCATAAACACGTTTTTACTTAATAAATTAAACAAAAAAATTAATGAATGATATTAATGATTTATATATATTATATTATATTATAATCAATAAAATATTTAACATTGACTGAAAATTATATTTTTTATTTTCAAAAAGCCACTTTGAGGATTAGCGGAAACCACAGAGATCACGCGGGATACCAAAACACAAGATCAGACCAAATTTGAAATTTGAAACACACAACTCGAGGAGGCCTCAATCCAAGGGCCACCTGCATCAGCCAGAGTCTTGTCCCCTGCAACCGCAATCATTGGCTGTAAATCGCCATCATCAAACTACCATCATCTTCAACACCATCCAACACCACCGGAGCCCATGACCAGAGAAAACGAAACCAGAGAACAATTCAATGTTATCGTCACCGCCCATCACCGGAGCCGGTGATCAGAACAAACATACCAGAGAAGAACATCCAACCTTCTAAAACACCAAACAACGTCGTAGAACTTCAACCGAACTCAATCCATCTACAGAATTCAACCATCATCGCAAAAATGAACCCCGCATAATCAATCACTGGAGTCAAGATCAGATAAATGATCCCCAACTCGACCAGCTTCTGACGAATCACCACCGCCGAGTCAATGCCCGAGGCACAAACCCAGGAGCACGAACATAACAAAACCATCGAAAACAAAAACTAATTCAAATATGGAAAATAGAATCAAACCATCATATGAAATACAGGAGTAAACCCACCCGCAACCCTGATCGAAGTCTCATCGCCGCCATCCAAAACTCTATCAAAACCACGCTCAACCACCAGATGTGCAAAAATGAAGAGACGACCCCAACCACGATAGCTAGACCTCGACCTCTTCTTCTACGCTGTTACACCATGAAACCCTATCCATGAAAGGGGAGTTTAGAGAGAGAAGATGAAAATGGAGTGAGAATCCAAGAAGATGGGCCCAAAAGTCGCACGACACCACCGCAAAAGAAGAGATGCCACCACGAACAGTCGTGCAAGAGGGAAGCTGAGCCGGTCTAGGATGAAGCAAGGAGGCAGTGGCGAGAGGGAACCCTAGCGCTATGATTCCCCTTACGGGCTAATTCCCCCAAATATTTAACATTCATCTTATGAATTATCTATACAAGAGATAATAATAAATTTAATTTTACACAAAAAAGAAGTATTTCTCTAAAAAGAAGTTTTACCATCTTTTAAGGGTGAACTTAATTTAAAACTAAAATTTTGAATATTTATAGATTATATTTTAAAAAATAAACCTCATTTATTAAATCATAATTTAAAAATTATATTCATATGAATGTTTAGTTTTTTTCTGAAAATGTTTATTTTTTTGATGAATAGTGAAAAATATTGAATTTTAATTGAAAAATGATTTTTTGGATTATTTTATAGTGATATAATATTTTAAATTAATTTGGAAGAATAATTAGTTTACTTATAAATATATTAATATAATTTAAGACATTTTAATCAATTTCACACTGAAATTGGACATAAAAACATTCCAAACATTTGAACATTTTCACTTTAAAAACCCGTTGTCTTATCTTGTTTATGGGATTAATTTTAAATTAATTACTAACAATACTACTATTGGAATTAAATAAAATGTATTAAATATTAGGAAAAACAATAATTTATAATTTATAATAAGGATAAATTAATTCTTTTCCTAAATTTATTAGTAAAAACATTTAAATTAATCACGGCCATTTAGAGTCAAATGTGTTTACCTAGTGGTTAAACTTTAATCTTAAGGGGAAAAATGACTGCAAAAAATTATAAAGAGACAATTTAAAGGATATATTTAGACCTTATAAATAATAATTTAATTTTTTTCATTATTGGATCCACTTTAAAATGGAAAAATGTCGGTGGAATTCTCTCTTTAAAAACATTACATGTTTTTCAAACACCTTAATTATAAAAGGCAACCACCTCTTCCCCTCTCTTCACACCACAAAAACCAATTGGTATACACAATACCTACCAAAATAATTTCTTCACTTACACCCATTCAGATTATAACCCCTAACTTGGTAATAAAAGTATCCAAATAATCCCTTTGATGAAAACAAAATGATATACCCAAAGAAGTGGGGTTTGTACATGTTTGAAGGAAGGCATGACTTAAGGTTAGGGGATTTATAGTCTCACATTTATTTCTGCAATACTTATGCCATTTTAAACACAAAATTCTTTTTTTGGTGTATACACTTACCTATTACATGTTACATCTTGAATTTAATTTATTTCATGATATTAAAAGTTTCAATTGAAGTTATTATTTAATATAACTCATGATTCAAATGTTACTCAAGTAGTAAGTTATTTGTATGTAAATTTTATTTTATATGAGTCTCAAGACTTGTTCACCCCAAATTTCTGGTATATAGTGTGTATACAAACCACGGAAATATTTTATTATTATTATGTTTATAATTATTGGGATTTACATATTCATTTTTCTATCATTATTTCGTGGAGTTTAAAATTAAACGTTACCAAATAGGTAAGGAAATTTATGTCTAAATTATAATAATTTGAGACATATGTTTGGTTATGCACCTATATTTCTTATGTGGTGTATATAAAGACCCTTTGAATTGTAATATCATGATTTTTTTTCACTCCCATTTTATTTTAGGGTTCATTTTAGTTTATTCCTTAATGGAGTTTATGACTCAAGTTTCCCAATATAGTAAAATTTTATTAAGAAAATCTCATATTTTATTGTGATTGTTTATTATTATGCTTCCATTGATGAAATATTATAATAAATATCTTAATAATTCTCATGAAATTTTTTATCATATTGTTATTAATGATATATTCATTTAATGTTTGCATTTTTACAATTTTTGATACTTAATATAATTAAGAAAATGTTATTATGAAAATATAACTTTATTTCTCTATTCGATCATAAATATATTCTCATCCAAAAAATGTTTTATAAAAAGATTTTAATTATTTCTATTAAATCGTATTTTAGGATCATTATCAAGGAAAATGTTTTTAAAAAAACTTTATGTCTTAAAACTCATTGTAAAGGATTTTGAAAGATTCCTTTAAATGGTTTCTTGGTTATTTTCAATGAAAAAGGTTTTCAAAAGTTTTTATGTTTTAAAAAGCAGTTTAAAAGAGAAAATGATACTTTTTTCAAGAAATTATTTAAATGATCCAAAATTATTATCCATATATGATGAATTCTATTAGAGTTACCTATGCTTTACGAGGGATAAGATATAAGGATACGATTTATATTATTTTTCTGAATGGTTTATATTTTTATGGAATGATGTTTTTGGAAGTAATTTCTTTCCCATATGCCAATAATGTTCCAAAGAGATTGTTATGAAACCCGTTTATTTTAAATGGGTTAATCTTGTTTTAAAGACTTTGAACTGAAACCCATTTCTTGTCTATGGGTTAATCATGTTATAAAATAATAATTGTTTTTTATGGGTTTTTATGATGCTATGAAAGCTCATTATACTTTATTCATGTTGTGGTTCATGGAAATTGATTATATGATGGGGTGGAATAGATTGTTATTGGTAAAACCATTATAGATTATATGGTGGGGAGGCCCATATACCACTAGTTAATCACATATTGATTATAGGATGTTGTGGGAAAGATAACACCAAGTGAGACCATTATAGATTAAATGATGGGTACACCTAGATTATTGGTACCCTCACTTTTCATGCATTAACATTACATAACTTGTTCAAAATACTTAATAAATTAAAAAAATAGACTCCCAAATATCATATTATCCAAGTTCATTTAGAAAAAAGTAAACATAAACACTGGTATATAAGTGACCTACATTATCTCCCACATGGATCTCCATGACTTGAACCCTTCTTAGACACATAATACTTAATAAATATATATATACAACCTGGAGAAGGAATCCTAAAATTTGTTAAGATGAGAAGATCAGTAAGGGTAAAAAATGGAGATATATAATCAGAAACATGATCATTAGAATATGGGAACATGATCATAACATTTTCAGATCATACCCTTCATATCAAAGATTATAAAAATAAATCACTGTATATAGAATGAAAATTTATAAGAAATGAATGATAAGTTAATCAAGTGAATAATCAATTAAATCATAACTTATGAATAGGAAGTGGAATTTATGCACACAAATGAACATGTAATATCATTACCTATTAGTCAATATGAATTTATAAAACTTATAAGGGAACTTCATGAGGAATAATCTTAATAGGAGGGACACAACACCATCCCTAGTGAAAATAATTTCATTATAAGGGATCAGGTTTCCCCATCATTACACAGTGGATCAGGTTTACCCATATTTCGATAGTGGATTAGGTTTCCCCATCATTGCATAGTGGATCAGGTTTCTCCGTATTCACATAGAGGATCTGGTTTCCATATCTTCCCATAATGGATCAGTTTTCCCTATATTTCTATAATGGATCTGGTTTCCCCATATTCCCATAGTGTATCAGGTTTCCGGATCTTCCCATTTTAGATTGGGTTTCCCATTCATCCCATAGTGGATCGAGGGATTTCCCCATATTCCATAGTTGATCAATCTCATCGACTTGAATCCCATCATTATCTAATTAGATATAAATATTTTACCAACTAATTAGTAGGAGATATATGTCCTAATAATCTCATAATGAAATCAAACATACATATACAATAAATTCAAAAATAATCATACCATACAAAGTGAAATGAAATAGGAATCATAAACATTTAATCATATCATAATCTATAGGAAAGATACATGTTTCATAATTATTTCATCAAAAGCATAACATGTTAAAAAAGTAGATTTTATAGACATATAACCTTTTAAGAAGAAATAGGTTTCCTAAACATGTATCCCATG
Source organism: Viscum album (assembly GCA_963277665.1). NCBI lineage: Eukaryota > Viridiplantae > Streptophyta > Magnoliopsida > Santalales > Viscaceae > Viscum > Viscum album. The sequence goes on along the minus strand of OY728136.1, from coordinate 994,004,360 downwards.
AAGGAGAAATGAGTTTCATAAAAACTATTCTATTAAACTATAAACCATTATGAGAAGTAATATTAATGGAATGTTTAGATAATTTTCCTAGAAAGGAATGATTAACACCAACATATGTCACATTATATGGAAAATAATTTTGAAATACCCTTTAAAAATATTTCTTAAGGAAAATATTATTTTCATAGAAAAATATTTTCTAAAACGTAAAAACTTTTGAAAACCCTTTTATTTTAAAATAAACATTATAAAATATAAATTAAACAGGAAAATGTTTTAAAAACCATTCCTATAAAAACAATATGAAAACAGATAAATAATTCTTGTAAATGATTGAAAAATAATTTCCTTGAAAAAACATTAAAAAATTATAAATTATTATTTCAAAACAATAAAAGATTTTAGATATCAATTTTACATTAAATATTTCATATTTAAAAAAATTTTGAAAACATTTTTGAGACTATGGGTTTTTCAAAATTCTTAGAATGTGTCTCAATTAAGGAAAATTGTGGCAACACTACTTTACGGATTTGGTAACTTTTGAAACATAAACCCTGTGAAAGAGATATCATAAAATAGATATGTAAATACCCATATTCTTTATTATAATACCCATATAATATATTCATGGGAATTATATACCCCGTTCAAAAAAAATGGGTAGTGAATAAGGCATAAATCTCATAGAAATAAAAGTGTGACTAGAATCCCCATAACCACAAGTCATGAATATTGTCATTCTTATTCAAAACTCATGTATAGTAAATATATGTTTATTTGAAATATAATAAAGAAACATATATCTATATATAATACCATATATGTGTTTATATTACCATCTTATAAATACATCCTGGTTAAGGTTACATTTCGGGTAATATCTTCTTTGTTTTTCACATGTGTCATAATTTTTTTATATTTTTTATTCATACTTATATCATGATTTAAACAATTTAAATAATGATATAAATATAAATATATATATATAATAATATATTAATGATAGAAATATTAAATTTAATACACTCTTCATGGAGAAGGTTGTTCGTACATAGACATGAATGTTGTTTACATTTTATTATAGTTTTTCAAAAAAATAATGTAAATGAAATATATATACTATAGTTATAGTAGAATTATAATTTAATATATATCATATAAATTCATTTAACTCATCTTTAATTCATTTCATGTTTGGTGTGTATAGATCACATCACTTTGAGGAGGTCGTAGTCCATAACTTCACAAACAAAATTTTTTTACTTACCGAAAATTTAAATCATGAAGGAATATGTTATAAATAAAATAAAAAATAAAAAAATATCATAAATATGATATATAACATACAAAAATATTTTTTACATTATAATTACCAACCATCATAGATGGTGAAGTAAAAACAAACAACATTGTTTCGTGTGAAGGTAGTTCATCGTACATAGGAATGGTATGTTTGTTACCAATTAGAGAGCAGTGAGGGTAAGTGCTAGTAGAAACCTCAAAATAAATAAAATCTAAATATATTGGGGATAATGGTGTTATTTTATAAGAATGGAATAAGAAAAATTGAGTTGGTGTAGAATGTAAATAAAATAAAGGAACATGAGAAAAGATGTCACCTCTTCTTTGGGTAACTCATTTTTCTTTGCACAAAAGGGCTTCTTTGGTTAGATTTATGAACAAAGGGAGGATTCATGGAAGAATGGACGAATTTTGGGGGATTATTTTATCTGATTATGGGTTATGAAAGGGTATGAGTAGTATGAATAAGTTGGATGGGTGAGTACCTTTTTATGGCGGAGAGGAGTGACATTCTTGTAAATTTTTGAAAAGGGAATTCCAACAACGTTTTTAGTTTGAAAAGTGAATAAAATAAGGGATAAAATTAAATAAAAGGGATTACGGGGTAGAAATATTTTCATTAAATGTATTTTGGACAATTTCGTAGGTCATTTTGTCCCTTAATTATAAGGTTTAGTCCCTTGTTAAGCTGATTTTCCATTTAATCATTGTAATTAATTTTAATCACTTCCACTAATATTTTTTGTAAAAAACTGAGTTAAACTCATTAGAAAATAAATATTATGGTTATTCAAAATAAGGAATCCATTTTTCCAAATTATAATCAAATAATTATAAGAAATTTATTTAAATCAATCTCACTTACAAGTCGCGGCAACTGGATCTTTAAGAAAAAAATGTTTTGAAAGATTGGGATGTTTTGATATCCAATTTCAATGTAAAATTTGTTCCAATGAAAAAAATATAATTAATTGATTTAAAATTAATCCTATTAAAATTTACCAACAAATTAAAATATAATATGACTATATAAATAATCATATAAAATGACAAATTATTTATAAAATTCAATAGTTTTACTATTCATAAAAATGACATTTTTTTTAAAAAAAACCCATAAAATTTACAATAAGATACTTGTGAAATTAAGAATTAAAAAATAAAGTTTATTTTATCAAATTAAATTTATAAATATATCTAGAATTAATTTTATTATTGTTCATATAAGGACATCAAAAGTAGTTATTTTATGAAAATAATATATTCAGATATATAAATACTTTACTAGAAATTTATATATTATTATCGTTTTGTTTTATTTACATAAATATATTAAAATAATATTTTAAAATGATTTATTACTTTTACGATTAATAAAATTAATGACTATGTTATAATTGTTATATTTAAATAATTATAATAATAAAATATTGTTTAATAGAAACTCCATGTTGCATGTACCACAAACCAAGTTGATGTTTCTTGTAACACAAGGTGAAATTGGTGTAGTGTATAAATAATTTTTAACTCAGTGTAGCATGAATTTAAATACATCAACAAAAAATAATTTATTTGAAAAAAATGTTAACAAAAAACATAGGGTGTTACAGAGATAAAACTCCAATTAATTGGGAAAATATTAACATCTCATTAGATATACCTGGCTAGAATGGGGAGTGAATCTAGTCCTGTAGGGGAATTTTTCTACTAATATGGTATTTGGAATTAACCTTTACAACTAAGATGGTCTTGAGAGTGATCCTTGTCTACTAACACTTTCTTGGGTGTGATCCTCGACTACTAAGATGGTTTTAAGAGTGATACAATTCCTCTGATATAATCTTAGTAGTGAGACTTGATTTCAATTGGAATCATTTCATATGTTTACACATCTACCAGTATTACATGTCTTATAACTTTGTTTTGAACAAATGGTTTATGATCTTGTATTACTTTAGGATTCATGTCTTATGATATTTTAATATTTATTTCATGACTCAAAATTATAATCTTTGATATACAAGGTATGATCTTTTAATGTTATTCTCACGTTATAATACCCATATATTCATGTTATACATACGTATATACTTTATTTACCCTTATAGAGCATCTACAATCACATTCTTTATGTATTCTTTTTCCATGTTTTGAGGAATGATTTTATGTAAGAGTATTAAATGGGAAGATCTTTGGGGAAAACACTTAAGATCATTCATGAATTTAGAAGATTATGTTCCAAGATTCAAAAGTCCCTAAAATATTGTGTTCCTTGGGAATATACTGTTGTAATGTGCTAAATATTCATCTAAAAAGAAATAATATCAATGTATGAGGAGCCTGTGTCACTATAGGTCACATTCCATGTATCTCACCGGCCAAGAAACTAGAGTTTACATGGATTTATATATATATAACGCACCATGTGACCACATGTCATAATCCATTTACTTTGGTACTGAACTCCTTAGTATGTAGAACATGTACCATTAAGGACTATATATTAGACCCACACATCATTTTCGCATAATACACCATGTGGATATCATATGACGTTGTTGATCGTGTATCATAAGTACACACCAAGATACCACACGGCCCCATACACCTTTTATTTCACAAACACATCATGTTCAACTAAAAAGGTGACTCAAAATGTATAAATATTACATTTATAATTTTATACCTGATTAAACATGATGTCTATTATAAAATACATTTCATTTACATTGATAAATGAAATAAGGATCTATGACAGTACACAATTTCCTTTTCTAAGTGGTTCTACATGACATGTAAATTGATACCACGTGAAGAGAACTATGAGAGATTGTCTTTGGTTACTAATAAAGACTATGCATTGTAGTGAGGATAAAGAGAGAAAGAGAGTGATTAAGCAAGATAGTTAAAGAAAATATAGGGCTGGTAAACCCCTTGATGATAAAAATTAACTTGGGTAAAGGTCATCTGTATATTTTTTGAGTAGGTAGCCAACTCATCCATTTCACTTTTCACTTGACAAGGAAAAACTCCTCAACTCAGGCATGGGTTCTGTATTCTATTGATTGCGATGAGGTGTCTGTCCCAAATAATTGATGTGACATTGGTACTTTCCTATATAATGAGGCAAAAGTACTGAACCTATATGGTCCAAATGTTTTATATGTAATATATTTCAAGAAATTCCCATATTCAGTACTAGAATCCATTATCTGGTGTGAATGATTGGTTTTGTTGAAAGTTATTCAGTTTCACTGGACAAGGTTTTCTGGATATAGGTCATCAGAAAAAGATGACGGATGGAGATCATCATACAAATACCACTACATGGATGTTTTCCTACTGAAGAGTCATAGATCTCATGGGTAAAAAGGTTTCATTAGATATATTTTCATTATATAGAGATGTTATCTAGTGTTTTCATAGATGGTGTTCACCGTGGGAGGAAACTCAATGCATGGTATATGTGCATGGTGAATGACTTTTGGTAGTTCTGACATATGGTTCAACATTGTATCATAGATTTCCTAGTTCAATGAGAGGTACACTGTGAATATTTGAGGGTAGTGCAACCTATTTATCAGATACATACCACTATAAATAGATTTAGTTCATTGATATGTCGAATGTATGAAAATTGTATGACTCAAACACATTTACTATGTTAAAAGTAGAAGTTTTGGACTAAATTTTTGGATACTTTGTAATTAGAGAGTGAAATGAGCGAATAGATTTTTATTATCTTATATCGAAAATAATGATAATGTTTTTAGTGTTCTCACATGGTTATATGAATCTATCCTAACCATGTAAATATTGTTTGTCTAATAATTTTAATGTTTGTTTGTGAAGTGTGTTTTCATTGTTTGTGTATTGATTAGATGGAATATCATCATAGTTCAAGATAACAAACTCCATGAAATTGGTTCTCATTCCTACCTCTATTCTATAACATTTTAGATCTTTTCATTGATCCAGAAGAGGATGATTAGATAAGCATCCAACAAGTGTATGTTTTTTCTTTTCTGGTCCATCTTGTGCAATATAAGAACTGATTCTTCCTCAGTGGATCTCTAATAATTCATATCAAAGGGTTGTTTATGATCCAATCATAAAATTTAGGTTTCTACTATCAGATTATTATAAGTTATTTAATTATATTTGGATTTATTGTTATCATAATGACAAATTCCATGGAAGGAAAGGTTCATATTGATAAGTTTGGCAGAACACAATTTTCATTTTGGAGAATGCAATTAGCTGATATTTTAATAAAAAAAGAACATGATGCAGATTTTTAAGGTATACATCATGAAATTATGGAAATCATGGAATTTAAGTGGTTGGATATGAAGGATTTGTCCTTTCTCATGATGCCTCTTAATTGAAATACCACATTCAAAATTAGAGAGAAGAAAACTATTTCATGAGTTATGAAAGTGTTGGATGAAATGTATGAGAATTCAACAAATATTAACAATGTTTTCTAGATGTTAATATCTTTTATCATGAGGTAAATAGATAGAATGCCCAAAACTAATCACATGGAGGACTTAAATATAATCAAGGGAAGCTTAAATCAGTGATAGTAACTTTAATAGATGTTTTTTGTCCATTTATTATTCTTTAATCACTTATAGAGTTCTGATATTCCATGGTGAAAATAGTGATAAAATATAATGGGAAGGTCGATGTCATGTTTTATGAGATTCAAAACATGATCTTGAATGAGAAGTTGATGTGGAATGAACTTCAAAATCCATTTTAATGTTCCCTTAATTCAACCAATGGAAGATAATCTCCTCAATAGAAGGACTATGAAAATTATAAATATTCTGAGATAATTACTAGAGTATAATTTAAGAGAAATTGACATGTCCAGGTCCTACATGTTGGATTTTTCGGAAGAAGGTACATATCAAAAAAGATGGAATAAATAAAATAGAGTATTCCACTCCCGGATTGATGAACTCCATTAGTTTAATGGACTAAGGTACCAGTTTAATACTGAGTATGATCATTGAAGATGAATTATGTGTTATGGACTCAGGTGTATCTTTTCATTCAATTGGTGATTTGAGGTGAATGGTTGATTATGTTCTAAAAAGTTTGGGAAGCATATATCTTGTTTATGATGAATCTCTATATATTGTTGGGAAATGTTATGTCAATATTTTAATGAAAATAGAAGCTTCATGCGTCTAAAAAATTAAATACATATTCTAGGACTTCAAAAGAACCTCATAAAAATGATAAATCTTGATGATATAGTATTTAGAGTGATGGTTTTGAATGGAGTTTGAAATATCAACAGAGGGTCTACAATGTTTGATCATGGAGTGAAGAATGGAACCTTGTACATGATTTAATAGAGGGATGGAGTAGTGGTGACCAAAACTCACTTTCTCATATGGACATATAAAATTAGAAGTGTAGGCCTAGTCACCTCAGTGAAAAGAATATAAAAGTTCGAATAGTGAATAATGTAATAATAGTTTATCACAAAAAACTGAAATATGTGAGAGTTGTATTATAAGTAAATAGAAGAGAGTTTCCTTCAACTTGGATGGTATAAAACAAAGGAATAAAAAGATAATACTTGTTCATTCCACTATTTGTGGTCTATCCCCTATTCACCAGAATAGAGGATCACTATACATTGTGACACTAATTAATGATTATACTCAAAAGGTCTGGGTTTACATTCTGAAAAATGAATCAAATGTGTTTTAGTATATCATTTAGTGAAAGGTTTTGGATAAAAAAGAGTGTGAATAGATATTAAAATTTATTCGGAATAACAATTATGTGGGGAACAATGGACAAAAAATTATTAAATTTTATTGAAGGAAGGGAATCATGAATTAGAAGAAAATTTCATGAAATCCACAAAAAAAATTAATTAGTTAAAAAAATGAATTATACTCTATAAGGGAATTATTGGAGTATTATTCTTCACTCTAGAATACCTAAGAACATTTGGGTAGAGGAAATAAATACAACAACATATTTTGTAAATTGAAGTCTAACTTTATCTATAGGGAAGGAACATCCGAAGGTGATTTGGTTTGGTAATAGGAAAGAGATGAAAAATAGTAAAATATGTAGGAGTGTTGTATATGTTTACATCAATGATAAATATAGATAAGAGTTGGAGGTGAAATCCAAGGTTTATTTCGTCATCTGATATGGTGATGGGAAAATTGAAAATTTCCAAGAGGATGATGAAAAGAAAGAAGTCATCTAGAGATATGATATTGTTTTCAACAAATACATTCTATAGAAATATTAGTACATAACCAAGAAAGAAGTTATGGATAGATAAACATTCAATTTTTAATGTGATTAGATAGAGGTTATAAGAAAGACTTCCATTCCATAATATTCTATTGAAACATTTGAGGTTGGCACTTCACTAGTAATACTATCAGATGGGGAAATGATCAGATAAATTGATAATGGGTATATAATGATCATAAAAACCTCTACCAGATAAAGAACGTTTTTATAGAAAAATATCAGATAAGGAGGTTCAAATGTAAGAACTAGAGTTTTTCTTGAGGATATCCACTCACATTAGAAAACTAGTTATAATGTATGGGGTTGATATGAACTTTTTTACTTATGAAAGACATAGAGGAACCATAAATTCCAAAAGAAGAAGGTACTCTTAAAGGCTCAGAATAGTGGGAGTAATCCATGGAATAGGAAATTATTTCATTAAATTTGAAAAATACTCTCAAGTTAGATGAACCAATATAAGGGAAAATACCTCTACAAAACAAATGTTTTTTGAATTTGAATGTGGAAGATGTTGGATGTAAGAGGTACAATGAAAAGTTGAAGGTGAAGTGTTTTTAGAAACTTGAATAGATTCATTATTCTGAAATTTTCTCACCAGTGGTGAAATAGAAAACCATTTATATAGTGGTTTTCACTATTACGTCAATTGATATACATTTTTAGAATAAGGATGTAATGAAAATATTTCTTAATGAGGATTTTGATGAATTACTTTACATGGTAACACCCAATGGTTTTGATGTCCATTGGATGGATGTTCTAGTGTATATATTGAAACAAATACTTTATTGATTGAAGAAAGATTCATGATAGTGGAATCAAAATCTTTACACTATTATTCTTGAGTAATGATAAAGTTGATTTAATTTTTATCATTTTTGTTACACGAATACATGATACAATGGAACATAGTACACGATGTTACTATATGTGGATGGTATATTGATTACTATTATGGAGTCCATCAGATTAAGAAACTGAGGAGGAATATATCAATAAGTATTTAGATGATTAACCTTGGATAAGGTAAGAATATCATGGGAATGAGAATCCAGAGGGATTAAAAAATAATAACTTTGGTTTTATCCCTAAATGAGTACATTATGAATCTTATCAAAATGATCAGAATGATCTATTTTAAATCAATCTCAACCCCCTCACTGGATAGTTCAAACTTTTTAAATAACAAGAACTATCTATAGACAATTAAGTTCGTAACATTAGGAAATTTACATTTATTCATATATAGGAAGTTTGATGTATGAAATGATTTTTACTTGACCAAAAAAACTTTTATAGTAAGATTTGTTAACCATTTCATGTAAAATCATAGTAGGAAACATTACGGATCTATGAAATGGATCATTTGATAGTTGATGGGGTTGGAAGATGTATATTAATTTTTTGTTGATGATGATTAGTTGAATGGTTTTCTAGATTCTGAATTTTATAGAGACATGGAATCATAGAGAAGTATTATAGGTTGTTTATTTGATTTTGTGGGAAATATTAGTTAGTTGGATGTCTTATTTGTAGCCAATGGTTAATTTATCAATAATGGAAGTGAAGTTTTTTTTCTACTATATAAGAAGAAAAACATTTATATGGTTTATATTCTTGATTAGAAAATATGAATGAGATTTTACATAAGAATGTTGTTCTATAGTATTTAAAGTTCCATTAATTTTTAACATAATCCAGTGTTTCATATGATAATGAAACACATCAACCTAAAGTATCACTTTATGTGATGTTTTCTAAAATATAAGGTGTTGGGGATGCATAAGATTGTTGGGAAGTAGAATCCTATTGATATGATTGAAAAGGATATTGTCTAATAAACTATGAGGTAAAATTGTGACTTAATTGGTCTCAGCTGATCGTACAAAGTAGAAAACTATTAATTTAGAAGAAATAGGATGTTATCAAGTGGATTCTTTATTGGTGTTAAATCATGAAGTAATTTCCATGTGGGAGTTTTTTTGTATTTGTGGAATGTTATCCAGTTTTATTAAACTGATTTTTCAAGATGAAGGTCATAAAAACATATAATCAAAAAAGATTATTAGATAGACACCAACTAACTGATGTTTTCTAGATAAAGAGTTTTAGGGTGGTTAGGAAGGAAGGTTCCATCGAATATAATTTCATCAAACATAGTCATCAGAGAGAATTATCATGTTATAGTGTTTACCCAGGGTTAAAACTTAATGCATGGGATTTTTTCATGGTGTAAGCTATTGGTTGTTTCATTTGATTGTTCAACATTATATTGAAAGCTTCCAAGTTCATCAGGATATTTCAATGAATTTTGAAGATAAATTCAACCTGTTCACTGAATGGAGACCACTATAAATAGAGGTGGTAGCCTAGATTTGATAGATGTATGAATAATGTATCATTCTTATTCATTTAATATGAGTAAAAATAGATTTTTTTAACTTAATTGTCTTAGAATTAATAATTATAGGGGGAATTGAGTGTTGAGTTTTTTATTCACTTATATATCTAGTAATGAAAAAGGATTCAATGTTCTTTTAGGGATATTAGACATTGTTTGAACCACATAAATCGTATATTTCAAAAAAAAAATTGTTTTCTGTTGATTTTTTTTTCATAGTTTCTGTAGTAAATAGGTGGAATTCCATCTGAGATATAGAGGACACAATATTTTGAAATAGTCCTTTAACATTGTTTTTTTGGGGTTTTAACATCGTTTTTTGAGGCAATTTTTTTGTGAACAATGTTTTAAATATATATTTAATGTTGGTTAGTAAAATTTATTTTATTATTGTTTTTTATAAAAAAAATTATATGACATTTGATGCTAGTTTTTTGCTTAACTGACGTCAAAAGTACCACTTGATCACATTAGATACCAGTTTTTCACTATAAATGACGTCGAATGTGCTACAGGATCTCTTTATATGTCGTGTTTGTGGTATAAATGACCTAGAAAATTGAATTTTTCTATATTTTAATTATCATTACACACTTTGGTTGAAAAAACGGATTGGCGGAGTATGAAATTATTGAAACTAAAGAAAATATAGAAAACATAATATATTACTTCCATATAAAGATTCAAAAATCTTTGACTCACTTGGATAAAAATACCGGATCAATAATTTCAAACATTGTAGGAACCAAAAGAAATATTGATGAATATAATTAATGCTTAAATTTAATTATAATTATTGATGCAATATGCATTGACTTAATTTATATTAGAGGGATTAAATTTTGAGGCCTATGAGGTTTCAATTTTTTAGGTGTTTTAGACATCGACCTATAAATATCATCTATAATATTTAAACTTTTAACTTTATCAAATCAAGTATTCATCATAATAAAAAATGAATCATCAATAATTATATCAATAGCCGAAACTAATCATAAATAAATCATTTAATGGGAGAATATATATAAATATTACTTTGAAATCACTGAATGTATAACTAATTGAATGATAGGGAGGATTAAAATATTAGATCTGAAACAAAAATTTTTGATATTGAAACCCAAAAAAACATGTTTTAAAATTTATTAAATGGTATAATAAATTTTAGTTTAAAAGTACAAAAATTAGAAAGTACATTGTGGAAAAATAAAATCCCTCTTTCATGTGATGCAAAATTATACAGTTTACATTTTTTTAATAAATGTTGATGTCAAAAGTTAATTTTTTTTAGTAAAAAAAATTTAAAAAATATAATTGGTTTAAATTGTAGTAAAAATGATTTCAAAAGTATAAAATAATGATTTATTTTAGTTTTTTCTAAAACCAATGTTAAAATTCTTTTAGTGTGCATATATTTTGACATTTTTTTAGTAAAAACATACTTCACTTTTTTTTAAAAAGTTTTTAATTTTGGTTTTATTGAAAACCAATAAAAAAATTATAAAATATATTTATTTTGACATCATATTTTAGTTAAAATAGATATAATAAAATTTTAAAAGAAATTTTGATATCGGTTTAAAAACCAATATTAAAAAAAATTAACATATATTTTAGTTTCATTTTTTTTGGTAAAACTGCTGTTAAATGTCCCTCTTAATTCATTGTAACTTATGTTTTTAGAAAACTGAAATTAAAATATAAAAAAATTAATTTTTAAAATAGTAAAATTGGAGGATGTTATTATTGAAAAAAATCTATTCAGTGAAATTGTGGAGCTTTCCACTGTACCGAATTATGAGAATCAGATGAAAATCTATTTCATGTACATTGTGATTTCTAGGTCTATTAGGTGTAATAATTAGTGTGTGATTACTTATAGATCCCCAACAGTTCACTCCCCAACAAGGTGTGGGTCCCCTATTATTCTTATGGGGAGGTACCATAAAAAAATTGAGTTATGGGATGGTATGTTGACATATGTTGTGGATGTTCCATGATTTGAAAATGCATTGGACTTTGTGGATGCCCTCCATATATAACCTAAAAATGGATTTTATCATTGGTATTTAAGACAGTTTACTCTGGTATCTTTATTTTATGTGAGACACAATAATTTATTTATAAGATCTATAAATAATGGGATTCTATCTTAACTACAGTTGTCTTGAATTTAGAGTATATATCTCCCCTTCGGTTTCTACTTCTTATTTTTCTTCAGACATGGGGTTTTAGATGACTTGTTTTTTATCTTTACATTGTGTTTTAGGGTATCTTACTTGGTTTGTTTATATTCTAATCTTTATAGGAGTTGATCCCACACATTTTTTATCTATGAGTACGTTGCATGGTTTGTTGTTGTTAATAGAAGCTGTGAACCTGGTAGAGCTTATGTAAAATAGTAAACGAAGGTACATGGTGGGGGATTCTTGTTGATGAGACATACTATTGGATATGTTCATATAAATGGATTGCTAGGGGTTTATTAACACTTAATATAATTAGTGAATGTTAGGTAATCGCTATCCAAGATCACCATTGTTTATAAATATAAAAATATACATATACGGGAAATAAAGAACCCTAAAATATCACAAAACATTTATCATTGAGACACTGAAACATTTTTATCACCATCTCATGGGTTTGAGAGGGATCATTGGAGAGGTTTATGAAATCCTCCCTCTTCTAAAGGTTTTCATTGGCCAACTAAATCATTTCAATTATTGAAATAAGACCCCTTCATCATCTATGGAGTGCTAGTGTCTCATGCTATAAAGATGGAGATTAAGAAGAGTTAAACGAATAAGGCGTATCAGTGAGGTATCAAGCTGACATCACTCACCCAATTTCATCACATGTAAATGGTTTTTATAAAACCTTATAGGATTATACTTAATGTATTAATCATTTCTCATGAATTATAAATTTTGATTAAATTAAACCACACCTTTAGGCTTCCATTCATGAATAAAATATCACTACATTACATCTCATGAAACATATACATAAATGATATATTCAATGTGTATATTTTAGCTTCCCAATCCATCAAATCTAGTAACATGTATATTCCATGAAAACATAACATTTCATACCCTAAGATATTTATATGTTGTGTATATTTAAATCCAAAACTAATAACCTATGGTTGAAGTGTGTAAAGGCATGAATATATGCCTTCATGCCTTTATGATAATCCCTATATCATAGAATATGAAACAAATTATCAGGAAAAAATACATGATAATTTTTCCTCAATCATAATCTACAATTGAAAATGTATACTAAGGCAATGTAATTATTATTAAATAATATATCCCCTTAAATGTAAGATAGCATTGGGTCATTGTGTCTCAAATAATGTATCTTAAGATATACCTTCTTCAGTCTATCACTTTCACTAAATCCTCATAAATTTTTTTTATATTTCACCATGTAACGAATCATATAAAACACCTTGTGAATACTCATACAAAACATTTTTGGATAAAGTCTATTTTTTAATGAAACTCCCAATGTTAAACTCAATACCATTTAGTCAACGACAAAGTCTGTCCCAACAGACATTTATATAACTGAAAACCAATAGGAATCACCAAATTCATAAATGAAAGCTAAGAGAGGCCTTTCGAAATATTTTAATGTTACTCAAGATATAAAGGAATATCACATTATCTCTATAAAAAAATGTTTAACAATACCAGTGTCCACTAGATTCATCTCAAAATAGTATGGATTCTTATAAAATCCCTTTATCCAAGACATCAATTGACCTTGAGACATAGAAAATTTCAATCCAATATATCCAACTCACACATTCTTGAATCTTTGAGTATAAACATTCATGGTTGATGAATAAATTATATCTCATTCAACATTATGGATGAACACATCACTTGTACCTCACCCAGACAGATAATAAAATCATATATATTATATAAGTGTATTCTTACACTACCCAGTTTATCAAAATCGAGGTACCATGTTTCCAAATCATCATACGAGAGGAAAAATTCCTTCTTAGTTGGGATCAAACCGAAAACACGATTAACAAGATACAATACCACCCCCAGATTAATTAAGACACAATGGATTTATTAAGAAAGGTATCAAAGTATAAAGGCTATCATGTAATGTTTCACACAAAACAAAGGTAATGGGGACCAAATAATATCTATGTACCCCTTGTATACTAGAGACATAGTTTTCTTCATTCCTTGTGGTATAATTTTTGATTCATTTAGCACACCCAAAGTACCTTACCATTGATTTATTGGCTCATGAGAATATTCCATATCTCATACATGAATCATACTAATGATAACATTAACATTTAATCACAACCTTTAATACTCAATGATGAACATTGGTAATGAAAATATAGAAGTCTTACTTTTAGAGTTCAATTATCATTACATTTCATGAAATGTATATCTGTATATACTTGTATGCAACCAAAATCAAATGATGATAATGTAGATATTTTCAATACCATTAGTAATTTTATATTATTAAAAATATATTAATAATATTTTATAAAATCCAATATTAGCCTCAATCATTCATGTAATATATGATAAAATTCAAGATCATCGTTATGTTTGCTTAACATTCTATGGTAATGTTATCATTTTTACATCTTTATAAAATTTCCACCAGATCTCTTTGTGGTCTTTTGATAAAACCCTCTCATTAAACTATTTATTATGTAAAATATATGAACAAATAAATTTATAATAATGATGAAAATTCAGAATCATATTCTTTATATTCATCTCCTTGTACAAATTAATTTTTTTTAGTTCAAAAAAAAAGTTAGAGTGTCAGCATCTAAAGTCTTCTCCTAAAATTATCTAATTTAAACATCAGCATCCTTAGAACTATCTTCCATAAGTTTTTTCCATGAAAGAATATTACTATTTACATCATTATTTACCTTAATATCCTAAAACCACATTAGAAAATGTGACATTTAATTTAACTAGAATAACCCTATAGTAAATAGTGACATACACTTTCCCATGGTAAGTATATATAACTATTAAATTTTCCTTTATCATCACACATTCTAAACTATATAGAATATCAAGTATTAATAACTTATATTAGACATGTATAATATGTTTCTTTCTAAATATAAACTTTTCTATGTTCAATCACACTCTCATTAGTTTCTTATATTTTTTATTCTCATTAGATCATCATTGGATAAAATATTTTATTGTTATAAAATAATACTTATCACTTTTTGATAAAAATATTTAACAAATAAAACATTTAATCAATAGTAGATATAGTTTTCTATATGATTGAATCACTTCTCATTAAAAATATTAATTTTATCAAAAATATGCCACTGATGCATGGTGAGAATGTATTCCATATTATTTAAATAAATTGATAAAATCATTGTCATGCATAAAACATTTTTATCCTTATCTTCTTCTCAAAACATGTTATATAATCCAATGACTAATAAACCTTTTTTTATAAAATTAGTCATATATTATTATATATAAAAACTCTTTATTGATGAAGAAGTTATCTTATCACATATGATAAATTAGATAAAGATATTATTATTCTACATAGATTCATCTTATCATTGAAAATACTTTTACATTCAAATTCATTATGTAGAAACTCTAGCATCGTTAATTGAATTCAAATTATAAGACCTATCAATTATTCCGTTGATTTTGAAATCATTTATATTTAAATAACTAATAAACAAATAGTTAGTATCTCATGGGAATTCCATGGAATTTGAAAACCAAAGTATCCTAAAAGAATCACATCCTATGGAATAATTATTTCTCTTCATGTATTTTACCTTTAGTTTTCAATTACTTTCACTGGATAGTTGAAGAATAAAATTTAGACTCTAAAAAAACATTATTCTTTTAGTTTTATCCTTAATCCAATTTATCTATCTACACAATAATAAAATATATTCATTTCATTCCTAGTTTATCTTTTCTAAACTCTTTAGAATATCTAGTATACTTTTTTTTTGAATTTATTCATATTGTTGCATCATTTACATAGATAAAAATAAGTTGAATTACTTAAAAATAACATCCCTTAAATAATGCATGCATCCTCAACAATTAATTAGCATACTCAATCATATTGAATATATGAGAAGAGAATTAATTCCTTAGCTCATTTTGAATCTTATTCCTTTGAAATCATTAGTGAATCATACGATTCTTTATAAAAAAGAATTTTTACCAGTTGAACACTATATCACCATATTAATTTGGATGTTTTCACTCTAATATATAGACATAACCTTATAATTAATAATTTTTCTTAATTTAATAGTCTAAGGATTTTCTTATAATAATTTTTTCATTCCTAATGATTAGTCTAAAATTTTAATCTTGATGATGATGATGTTATTATCTACAACATAATATTTTATCACATGATCATCATGTCAAATTACCATTTAATAAGGATTTATATAAATGATATCCCACTAAAATTATTCCCCCATTGGAATAAATCATATAGATTAGTGACCTAAGATCCATATTTCATCATAATGTAGACCAAATAACTATATGTCCAATTTTTCATGTGGATAAACCCAAATATAATCCATTTGTTTTCTAACTATTAGGGTTTCCTTGCCAAGTGCAACCCAAAAAAATAACAGGAATAAGGAACATAACCTTTAGGGGACCAAGATTACTTACATTCCTAACACATGATAATTCATGTGTAGTTAAGAATTATGGTCACCCATAATGAATGAACAATGTCTTGAAAAGTGCTTCTTTAAAATGTATCTAACATTTAGTATTTGAAGGGTATTTAATCTCAGCATATTATCTCATTTTATTCTCTTTACGTATTTATTCTTCAAAATATTTAGTTTTTCATTCCTATTCCCTTCCCCAAATCATTATATTTAACCATATTGATTTGTAACTATTTACACAACCAACATTTTGCATTACTCACATGAAAATAGAATCCAAACATATGAACATACATCCAAATGAATGTCATGAATAATGTATATGAACTCTTAATGAAAAATTTTATTATTATATGTTCCTGAAAATCTCCCCATGAGTAAGGTCAGAGCAACAAATAACTAACCAAACATTTCTAGAATAATTAATAGTCCTCCAACATGTGGGAGGTTCAGTTCAATGTTTCTATACTTAGGGATACTTTACTCATAAGAGAATACAATTTATCATAACTCTAATACTATATATATATATATATATAAATTATATTCAAAAAATATTTTAAGCTCAAAATTTTTATTTAAAACCTAGGTCAAGGTAGTTGAAAACTAAATATTTTGTTTTCATTCCATTTTTAGGTTAAAAATTTATAAGGCATTATTTATCTAGAAAAATATATAATATATAATAATTAATAATATAAAAATTTATAACAATAAATAAAGTAGGGAATAACCATTAAATATTTAAAGATATAAAATATTTAAAAATGAGATAATATTTTATGAATAATTTATAAAAAAAATATTAGTCATTAACATTTCTTGAATTTAGCTAACTGATTTTGGAAATTCCATAATTATTGAATATAGACACTTTACATTAATAATATGAAATTTATTTATTATTCATCACATGTCATTTTACATTAATAATATGTAATATTTAATGAATTATAAACATTTTGTAACATAATAGTTTTATGGAATCCATTTACATAATCAAAATACCATATACATAACATTATTTAAACATTTGATTAAAAAAAATTTACAAACACTTTTGATGTGGTTTAAATAACTTCCAAATGTGTTTATTTTAAATAAAAACATCAAATAAATAATTATGAACATTTCATAATTTTCATAAATTAAAAAATTTTATATTATGGTTTATTTTGTAAGTTATAAATTCTCAATAAATAACCAATTTTGAATAATACATAAAATATTTAATTATATATCTATGGCATGCCATATAATTTTGTTAAATGTTTTTTAATATTGAGATTTTATATTTATGAAATATTTATCAATAATTTTTTATGAACAATTATTTATTAATTATGAATTATCTTTTTATAAAGACTTTATAAATTAATAGGTATTTTCACATTGCTGTTTTTTTATAATTTTTAAAAAACTTATAAAAAATTAATTCAATTAATTATTGAAAATAAAGAAAAATAATTTTTTTGATGTCTTATTCTATGATTCATATTATATCATAAAGTTTATTTTAACTCTACTGTCATTCATGTTTTACAACTGATAACCTAAAAAATTGATATGATACTAAATATATTATTAAACGATCCTTATCATATCATTTTTACAATATTATTCTCTATCATAATTTTTTTCATTCCTATTATATTTAATGATAGGGAATGATCGTATGCTTTGACTTTTAGAAACTCTGTAGGCTTTAATTATGTCACTACTTATGATATCCCATATTGTATGTGAAAAAATGAAGCTTGTAGAACTAAATGACAGCTATATTTTATGACCTAAAATTTGACATATAATACGATTGTAAATTATTCATATTCTCATAAGAAATCACAAATCCAAGAGCATGAGAAGATTTGATACCATTGAAGTGATTTTTAAGGGATTATTAACTCTTAATATAACCTATGAAAGCTATCTAATCCCAACCCAAGACCAACCATGTATAAAAATATGAAAAAATAGATATAAAATAAATTAATCACACTATAATATTACACACCTTTTATTGCTATCCCATTGAAATATATAGACCTCCATTGCATGGGTTTGATAGGGATCGCTGGAGTGGATGATGAAATACTCACACCTATATAGGTTTGAACAAGCTAAAAAATCATTTTGATAATAAAATATGGATCACTTATACATACATGGAAGGGTTTCATCTCATTGTGTAAAGGATGAGGGAAAAAAGTTCGATGACCAAATGAAGTATTAGAGAAGCATCGAGCTATCATCACACAAACACTTCTATTGTATGGTAGTGGTTTTTATAAACCATTCAGGGATTTTCCGTTATATGTTGATCATTTACCCAAACATTATAATAAATTCATAAATAAAATCACTACTTCTTGTTGCTCTTGCATGAATATAAAACTCCATATGTTCCATCTCATATAAAAAATACTTAAATGATAGACATCGTAAGTATATTTAATTCACCCAATCCTCCAAACATAATTTCATGCATATTCCCAGAAAATATATCATGTCGTATCATATGATATGAATATGAAGAAACTATTAAAAGTGTTTATTCATACCCTGTGATTTAAGTGGGTAAAGGCAAGAATACCAGTCCTCATTTATTTACAATTACTTTCATACCAGTAAATATAGTAACAATGTCAAGGTAAAGTGGCATAATGATAGATAAAGAATGAAAATTTTAAATTTTTGAGATTTGTTTCATAAAATATAACTTAAAAATATATAAATCATGGGATATATGTATATTTTTGTTATTTTTATCAATCGATTATTTAATTGAATATTGGATGAAATCATGGTTTTTACTTTCTTAATTAGATTTTGGATTTTAATGAAAATATGTATTCTAATAATTAATATAATTATTGAATATAGACAACACTAAAAATTGTGATTTTATTTTCAATATACAGATTGATGATGGAAATATTCCAATATACCACTTAATCTTTGGGAGAACCATGTTACATTTCTTAAATGACATAGGAATTATTCAAATGGAAGTCTCTGAACTTTGATTGTGTACTTCTGATTGAGCACTTGTGGCCATGATGCATGAGTCTGTGATGGCTAAACACATGTACTATGACTGTGAACCTTATTTTTACCATATTCATATGGATATTTTCCTACACTACATTCGTGCCATACATTTTTTATCATATGACCATTGACCTTCAACCATCAACCCATGATTGTGTACCGCATCCCTTAATTTGTCTGATCAAATGACTTCATGAATACATTCTAATATGACACAACCACTACAAGGTTGATGCTCTAAACATTAATTAAATTAAAATATTCAATACAAATCATTTCACCATAGTAAGCCCATGATTGAATAAGGGAAGTTGATATATTTAAAATGAAATGGAAATCAAACAATGATTTCAATGCTCAAAGAACACTTGAGTTTTCCAGCTGAAAAAAATTCATAGATTTAGTTGTACGAAAGAAAGAATAATTTTATTGAAGGATGAATATTGATAACTAGGTGGCACCTACATTGTCTAATAAAGAATAAATGATGATATGAAAGCTACATTTTCTGAGTTCGGTTAAAAAT
Source organism: Viscum album (assembly GCA_963277665.1). Classification (NCBI taxonomy): domain Eukaryota; kingdom Viridiplantae; phylum Streptophyta; class Magnoliopsida; order Santalales; family Viscaceae; genus Viscum; species Viscum album. The sequence goes on along the minus strand of OY728136.1, from coordinate 993,984,062 downwards.
GTTCTAAACTAGGGAATGTCAGGAAATAAACTATTTGATGATAAATACTACCACATTAATAGTTCTTGAATAATTTCATTAATTTTGGGGATGTTCTTGATGAACATAATCTAAGGATATGTTTATTGAAATGGTGGTTTGCGATAATGAGGATGTTGACAACAAGGATAATGTTACAATGAGAAGAAAATTCAGGATATGGAAGTGCAAATGGTTCTTTCGATATAAAATATGTACCACGATGACATGAAATATCTGAATGGAATAATTCATGTGCATTAATTGAATTTAAAATTTTAAAACTTTAGGGATAAGATATCACATGATCCCATGTCATAAGGGATGAATGTTTTAAAATTTTGGATCATAAGGATTTAAAGATCTCTGAAAATCATGGCAGTGGAATTAAATATACTTGACTATAAAACATAATTTAAATAAGAATATTCATGGAATTTAAGAGGTAAATGGTTCCCAAAAATATATATGAGGACCAGAGGAATTAGAATAAGTATAAAAATTCCTTTATGGGTGAAAATTGTTTAGATTATTCTGTTTATTTAATTTTTTACATTCTCTTTTTTTTAGTTTTATAATGTATTAAACTCCTATATTCCTCCTTGATAATTCTATAATAGAGGGATAAAACTTATATAATATTTGGAAAGGGAAGGATGAAAAGATGTAATACTCTTGTCTTAGTATTTAAATGCAATTATCTTTTTCTTGTTATTTTATTTAAATATTTTCCAATATTTTTTAATTGAAAATACAATGGTTTTGGATTTAACTCTGTATACTATTTATTACATTGGTTGAACATCCTTTATATCCCAAAACTTAGTTTTAGACCGTATATAGTGGAATGTTCTAGGATTAATGGTTATGTGGTATGTGGTTGATAACATTCGAGGATTGATCAATTTCTATAAAAGAATTTTCAAAATTGATGAAGATTCAATGAAAAATATAATTTTATGATTGCATGACATGGAATTTGAGGAAAAATATTAACCCTTTAGATCTAGAAATTAAAATAAATCTATAGAATAAACATATGAACATTAAATTAGTCCCAAATTTTAAAGAAATAACCCTTCCTAATTCAATTGAAACTAGAAATATTCCCTCAAATACTATTTAAATGGAAATAATTCCTAATCAAACCCTAAGAGACTTATGTGCACCATGATTTTATTTAAAAAAAAATCAAATTTATATGGTATAATTAGAAAATAATTTTGTATTAAAAATTGTTTAATAAGAATTTCCCCACAATTCATGGTATTATAGGCGATGACACAAATAAGCACATAAAATTACTCACTAATTCTTATTCAATATTGAAAACTATAGGATTAAATGAATACCATGTCATGTTTTGGGAATTCCACTTTTTCCTTAAATCAGATACCAAAGAGTGGTTGTTCAATTTAAATTATTGGGAGATCGATGAATGGGAAGACATAAAAAAGTATTTATACATTATTTTTTTACATTCACCAAGGAAACATAAAAGAGGATATAGATATACAGTATAAGAAAAGAATCCCTGGAGACTTTTTAGGAGTATTGGGAGAGATTCAAAAATTTATGTGTCAGCTACCCAGATCAAGTGATGGAGGAAAATTGTTTTCTTGTGTTTTTATACAATGATATCCTCTAAAATTAGTTGAATATTTTGGAAGAATCATCTGAAAGATAATTCATTTATAAGTTTCCAATAGAACCTAAAAGCCTAATTTAAAATATTACGCAAAAATCCCAATAATTCGATACAATAGGGACATATAAAAGAGGTATTCATAAGGTAAGAAAATCAAACTAACATCATTTAAAGAAATAAAAACATGATGTGACAACTAATTTAGTGAGATGGATGGGTTTTCCACAAATCTGTGAAAATAACGAACTAAAAAAGGAATGCGTTCTATGATGTTTATCGAATTGGTTCACTGACTAGTGTGTTGAATTATATTCCATAGAGAGTCGTGAAACCTATTTCTATCCAAGAAAATTCAAATAAAATCAATCATAAATAGATAAAACATAATCCCAACTGATATTTAGAAGTCAACTGAACTAGTATAGGTCATCATATAAGAACCAATATCCACCCATCCCCCATTCTGTCAATAACAACTCAAAAACCCTCTTAATTTTTAAAAATCATATAAAAAATATACTACACACTCACCTGTGATAAACCAACTCACCTAACATAAAAACCATGATTTTTAAAAAATGAATCTCTATAGACATACCTTCATCTAGTGTTCCATCCCAAAAATATAAATAACTACAATCTATTTATGAAGAGCTTGAAGACATAATGGATAAGCTAACAACCAGATTTAGCAATCTGGTAGGTATTCTATTAAAAAATAAAATGAGAATACCTACCCAAAAAATCCCAAATCCAATGTAAAATGTGAGTATGATAACAAAAATAAGTATTAAAGGTAATACCACACATGTACCTAAGAAAAATCAACATAAAATTGAGAATTTAAATTTTGAAAATTCTCAAATTATTTTTGAAAAACAATCCAACCAATAAGAAAATGGTGAAGAAAAAATATGAAAAAATGGCGGATTGGTAGGTTTATGAAGGAGAGGCCAAATGATCCCCTTAAATTGGTATAAATAATAATGAATTTACTTTAGCTTCTATTCATATCAGTGAAAATTTAGTAAAATAAAATTGAATTAGATGAACATCCAGGGGAGATTCTGGAAACCATCTATAATTTTCAAATAAATATACCCCATATAGAATCTATCAAACAAATACCAACATATAAAGAATTTATCAAATTACATTGAACAGAAAAGAGAATACTTGATGGGAATAAAAATATTAGTTTAGGAATAATTGTTTTAGATATTATCACACCACCTATACCAACTAAATTTTAAGATTTAGGGATATTCTCTAATCTGTAACCATTGTATCTTAAACATTTACTAATTATTTTTGTGAGTCAGGTGATTCTATAAATTATATGCCTCACTGAGTTTTTACAAATTTTAATATGGTATACTTTAATCCCTAAATAGTGATGGCAGAACTTGAAAATATATCTACTATATTTCCAATGGGTGTTTTGGATGATTTTGAAGATGGGGTTAAAGGATTGATATTCCTAGCTAACTTACATATGCTTATCATGGAGTAATATAGATCTTTGATACCCTCATCAATTATATTGAGAAGAAATTTATTCAATAAAACCAAGAAAATAATAAATTTAAATGAATTAACCCTCATCATGGAGCTTAGAGACATCCCTATCCACTTTATTTTTTTATACTCAATGAGGCACCCTTCAGATGACTAATCTGTTTTTACACACTCTCATGTTGAAGATATTGAATATATAGAATCAATAAGAGATGAATCTATCCAAAATTATAAAAATTATTCAAATTGAATTTTTAAATTTGACAAAGTGTGAGATTTGGATTTTTAAAGAATCTATTCATTTATTTCCATAAATAAAATAAAATTGTTTCCATGTGTGTACAAAATTCAAGCCTTATAAGTGGGGAACTTAAAATTAATTTTTTCTCTTGAAGAAACATGGAATTAGGTATTTAAACCGCTACCCACTAACATGAAATATTTATATCTCATGTAAGGAGGAAATCTATAAGAAATAATTTCTAAAAATCTATCTAAAACTTAAGAATGTTATTTGATTGGGCTTTGAGAAAAAAATGTTGAGCAATAGGGTTGTATCTTGTTGATATTCTCGAAATATACCCCAAAATATAATAACCTAGAATTATTCTAGAGGGATATTCTACACCTATTATAGAGGCTTAATAATTCCCCAATATCACTATAATGGTTGTGGTAAAAACATAAATAGAGATTTTGTTATAAGTATACATCATTTACCCCATTTATGAATCAAAATTGGTTATCCCTATAAATATAGTTTCCAAGAAAATAAGACAAAATATTGTGATAAATGGGAAAAATAAATTGATCCCTATGAGAATTTAGAATAGCTAAAGAGTGTGTATTAATTATAAAAAGATGAATCAATTCTATATGAAAGATCACATTCCCATTAATTTTATTGACCATATAAATTAAAGGTTCAAACAAAGAACCCATTATTTATTCTTAGATGGGTTTTTAAGATATTTTTTGGTTACCATTTCTATAAAAGAAAAAAACAGACAACCTTTATATTTGTCATTTGATACTTTTTACTATATGAGGATGAATTGTTTTAATGTAATACCCCAGGTAATTTTAAAAGGTGCATTTTAATTATCTTTTTTGATCACATTGAGAAATTCCATGAGGTTTTATTAGTCAATCTTATTGTTTTTTTTGTAAATATTTATCATAATTTAAGAAATATAGAAAATGTTTAAAAAAATGTATTGATAAAAATATTTCTTTCAATTATTAAAAGTTCCATTACATGGTTGAAAGAGGAATAGTCTTAGGGTATATTATTTTGAAAAAATTCATTGAGGTAGACAAATTTAAAATTGAATAAATAAATTCTTTTCCCAAACAAAATTTTGTTAACCATATTATATATTTCTTGGGTGGTGCATGTTTCTATAGAATATTCATAATGAATTTTAGAAAGTTATATATCCTATTTTATATGATACCATTAAAAGAACAATAATTTGATATTATTGATGAATTTAGGGGAACATTTGATGAATATAAGAGTATATTAATCAAACCACTCATTATGAAACCAACTAATTGGCAATATCCATTAAATATACATATTGAGGCTTCAAAAAAACTATGGGAGTAATTATTTCCCAAATAATTAAAAAATATCAACAATTTTTTTATTATGACCCATGAAAAAAGGATACCACCTATATCACCTACATCACTATTGAAAATCCATTCCTAATATATATATTTTGATTTAGATAAGTTGAGAACATATTATTTTAAACTAAAGTCACTAAATATTGACTATATAGCCTTTAAATACATGATGCAAAATTAATATGATGAAACTAGGATATTAAGATAGATTTTTCTTCTATAATAATTCAAATTTGTGATTAATGATAAAAAAGAGTTGAAAATCATGGGTTAGATCACCTAATAAGGCTACCCCACACCATTGAAGTATAAATTCATTACTAAGTTCCATTTAATAACTACATTATCTGAGAAAAACTATGAAAAGTTAAAAGGAATGAAATATTTTATGTAGATAGTGTGAATTATTTTGTAACTTTATAGGTACCATCTCATATTAACTCCAATAAAAAACACAAATATTATTATATATTTTATATATGCGATGATATATTCTTTTATAAAACATATAACGGACATGGATTAAGGATATATTTTCTTACAACTAAAAATGAATGTATTTTTGAATTTATTTCACACAATAGATTGTGGAGACCACATTGGGCCGCAAAGAACTATAATAATAGGTGTATAATCAAGTATTTATTTTCAAATCCATTAAATTACTCACATGAATAATGTAAGATGTGTGAAAAATTCCAATTTTCATGAAATATATCAAAAATAAGAGATTCATCTAAAACCTATTATCTTTTGTGAAATTTTTGAATTATAGTGAATAGAATTTATGGGAACTTTTTCCAAGTTATTTTGAAATTCATATATTCTTTTTCTGTATATTATGTTTCAAAATAGGTTAAATTGAAAGACACAAATAATGAGTTTTCTAATGTTTTCTATGATTTTGTCAAGACAAAAATATTATATAGATTTGGAGTACCAAGATAAACCCTTAGTGAACAAGGGACTCACTTTTTTAAAAAATAAATAGTCTCTCATGAGGAAGTATGATGTATATATTATGACATATAAACCATAAAAATACCAAAAAATGTACAAAATGAAGTTTTCAATAGGGAAATAAAATGTATCCTGTAAAAGACAATAAAATAATTGGAAGGCTTAGAGCCAAAGGTTGTAAGAAAAACTACGGGACTATTGGGAAGCCAAAAAACACTTATAGGAATGAGAACATTCCATTTATTATACGGAAATAGATTTTGTTTACTGGTAGAGTTGGAGAAAAAATCATATTGGGATATTAACAAAATTAATATGATCTTGGAATGACCTATATATGAGAGAAAATTTTAGCTCCAAGAACCATAGGAAATTACAAGACAATATTTTGAATTTATAGAATCTATAAAGAAAATAAAAAATTCGTCTTATGAAAATTCCATACAACCTAACATCTTATATCCTTGTGAGGAAGTGTTTCTCTAAAAAACTATAAACCAGCTAACGTATGGTATGCTTCATTATATATGGGAAGGTTCATTTATAGTCACTTATTTATATACATTTTTTCTGTGCATATTATGAAGAAAAAATAAGAATAACCATTCAATTTTAATGGGAGTTGATTAAAGTACCATGGGAATCCACCCTATGAACCACTAAAGGATCTTTTAATCCTCCAGCCTGTCTATGAATAAAAACACACAAGTTTGCACCTCTGCTTTACACCTAAATGAATGATGTGATTCTACTAAAAATATGTTTAAATGATTAATTTGATTGAATTCATTGATTACATTTCATAATGTATGTGCGTGGGAGGGAACCTTGTAGTTTGTTACCTCTAGTTTAAGATTTTTCTATTTTATTTTTCAAATTTTAGGTTTCTTTCCTAAAAAATATAATTTTCTTTCATTTTCTATCATTTTTTTGAAACGTATGTATTCAATATGAATACCCATGTAAAACATTGACTTTATTATTAGGTTATGAAACCAATTTTACCCATTTACTCACCTTATATAAATATTGAAATTATATTTTTTTACAAATTATTAATTAATGTAACTAATGAAAAAACAACTGATTTTTTAATCTCATTAAATGATATACTATTAATATTTTTTTACTTTCTAGTGAGTATTCTGAACCAATTTTTATATTATATTTATAATTAAATTTTTCTTATGTGAACAAAAACATCCTTGAATAAGAATAACTTTTTGAGTAATCTATAAAAAACCTTATAGAATTTTAGTATTCTATGATATACATGAGTGATTTTTTTTTATTTTAAGCCCATTTTTATTCAATAAACATTATTTTCAAGATAAAATTTACATTTAATCCTTATTTCCCTTATCATACATGAATGATGTTATTAGGTAGTGGAATTAAAATCCCACAATCCCTATACACAATGGTATATGAGCCCTAAAATGATATTAGTTGAATTTATGTGTGGGGGAAGAAAGAAAAGGAGCTATAGATCTTGTTTCATAGATACAGTTTGAATTTAAATATGTATTTACTATAACATTTATGATACTATATTTAGAGAAAAATAATGAATTAAAGAGTTTAAAAACGTTATTATTTTTATCAAAGGATAGATTGAAGCACATAAAATGTTTTAATATGAAAATCATTCCTCTCTTTCCCTAAAAATATGATTCTGAAGAAGAATCATTATCTGAAAAGGGATGACACAATGCTATTACAAATAAAGTAAAAATTGATTATGATGATGTTTCTACTTAATTTTATATAGGATAACTTGTAATAGGATATTTGTAAGGTCCCACACATACCATACAAATTATAATGCCCCTCCATTCCTTTAATAGAAGATGTAAAGTAAAAAAATATTTTAACAAACCTTCTATAGAAAAAAGTGAGATGAAATTTGACTATAGATGGAGTATTGGAAGGTGTGGGATATCTATGGATAATTCAAATAAACAAATATGATTTTTGGAATAGGATGTTGTGGATTAATAGATACCTGATGAAAACTAAAAATCATGCATTGTGATTTATTTTAGATCCATAAATCCACATTTAACCTCAACATTTTTGTATCTAGATCCTACCCACCTATAAGCCCCATATGAATTTCAACCTGATCTAAAAGGTCTCATGATATGTACAAATTATAGACTCATTGGGAAATGATTCATAAATTTATCTTGACTATGGTAATACCTGTATGATATTAAAATGTAAAAAAACCTTTCTATATAGTCATATTGAATTTTGAGGGAAAACATTTATAGGAAGGTAGGTATAAGTGTGCCTGAGGTTATTCAAGAATCGTGGTTTAACTGACTGAACTTGATAAGGGAAATGGAATCAATATCCTTTAATAGGAATTATTAGAGTAGGAACCATGGTGTTAAAAAGGTAAATTTACATTGGTTATCATTTAAATCAGTCTTTGGTAATAATTTAAATTCACTTCTCCATGGTCATTGTTAAAATATACATAAGAGTGTAATGTGCTAAGTGTAGGAGGAATAAAGCATGAAATATTGAATTTTTTAGAATTTATTCCTTAAAAATATGCTATTTTTTTAAATTAAGGGAAATCCATATATTTTGGTTACTTCCCCAAATATATAATTTTGTTGAAATATATTTCAAATAATGGATTCTATAAGCTTAATTTATTTTTGGGTTTGAATGAGAATCCATTTTCCAATAATTGTTGTAATTGTTGAATATATCACACACTAACAATTCTAATTTTCTTTTCACTATAAAATAATTAATGACAGTGATTTTCAATTTGTCCATGCAAGATCATGGGAAACCATGTGATATTACTTATATTGTAAAGGAATTATTCTGTAGAAAGTCTCCTACCTTCGAATATGAGTTTATAGCCTTGCTCTTGTTCCCATAAAACCTACGAGCATGAAGCCTATATCAGTGTCTTGAAACCATATTTTTTCCTTCTATTTCATTGACCTCGGAACCCCTTAAGAGAGGAGGGTTGAATCATAGTGTAAAATTTTACTTCTAAAGCGACACACCTTCTTCCCATGTTTGTGGGAATCTGTTAAACTTAGCTGATGGGAATGTGTGAAAAAAATAACATGCAAATAGACAAAAAAATAATTTTACTTGGTTCACCACTAAGGGATAGTCCAAGTAGCATATATCTATAGTGTGTTGGTTAAAAAAAAATCTAGAAATCTTCACTAGATGTGTTATATAGAAGTTCATACATAATCAATTTGTGCCTATAAAAATGCCTTTGTAAGATTATATGGATAACACACAACATCCCTCATATCACTTCCATGGAATCCACCTTACCAACTGCCTTCGGTGAAGTCTTAATCAGTTTATTAACTTGAAGTAAGCTTTGGTAGATTGGAATTAAAGACTTTATCCCAAAATATCATGAGACTCTACATGCATCGTAGACCTGAGTTGATGCACTTTGAAAGAATTGTTCACTGAAAACTGGATGTTCAAAAATTACATTTTCTGAAGATCCTTTGCAAAGTACATTACATTCATGAAGTAACTGGCCTTCATGGAGATCATTGTTCCTTCTTGGATTACACAATAATCATAAATCACCCATTACTTAAATTAATTATCATCATTCAAGAAATAACTAGTCTTTGCATGTTGGTCAAGCTCACATATAAATCCAGATTCACGGAGCTCCCCTACCTTTGTGAAATCAAAGTGATTTTCCTTTAATCCAAATTGTTCTCTATTGAATGAATTGGAGGTGGGATCATATATGTAGTCTCATCCCTTCAACGTGCTCCACTACCTTTATTTTTTTTGATCTTTCATAATCATATCTTCCATGCTCCTCCTTTCACTAATCTCCAGTGAGATTTGACGTAGTCATAGAAATTACAGTCAACACATTGTGTATTCATGATGATCCATTTCTCCTAGTCATGGATAATACTATCACCATTCAAGATGATAAACATTTTAACTAATAGCATCACATTATTCATGAAACCCATTACTTTACCATTTTTATGATGTTTCATTCCCGAAAAAATACCTTTCTCTATGATATCCTCTTCCTCTAGAGTTTGAGATAAAAAAATTTGGAAAACACTGGGAAATGAATCCAACTTTAATATTGTAGTTTGCTTGATCTATAAGATCACCTTCATTGAAAACTCCCTGATCATCCATGTGTGTATTGAGAACAAAAACAAACTAGACTCCATTTCAAACAAAGAACTGTCTTTGTTCCAACACAATTCAGATCCTGAAACCATGCACCTACCCTGTATATGTGCCCTATATTCCTGATCCTTTAACTGTTCCCCTTTAACCATGAGAATCTGATTGTGAACCTCCCCCCATTATGTGGTTGATCAATAAAACACACAAAGAGATTATACTGAATCTATGCCAACTCATGGATGATGGCTTGACTATGATATCTGTTACAAGGTTCTGTACAAAACATGTAACCATGGAAAGGCTATGTTTGAATGAGGGAAGTTGATATTGAAAATATGAAACAAAAATAAACATAATATTTTGATTCTTAATGTATAATTGGTTATATAAAGTGAAATTGATTCCTTGATTCAAGGGTGTTTAATCAGAATCATTTGATTAATGTATGAAGATGGATAACCATGTGGCACTTGTGTATTCTGATGAAGAATCAATGGTGATTTGGAAGTTGAAGTTTCCAAAGTGGGGTTATGGTCAATCAAAACTAGGGGATTCCAATAGAAATACCATTCGATTATTAATAATTTCCTACAAATAGTGTTCAACTAATTTCTTCAATTATGGGTATGCTCTTGATTAACTTAAACTCAACCTATATTGGTAGTTATGGTGATATGTGACAATGAGAATGTTTAAAACATATATAAAATCTAAATGAGAAAGAAATTTAGGATGTGGAAGTCCAAATGGATATTTCAATAAAAAACAATTACCATGACAAAAATAAAACTCTATATAGGAGATTTCACATGAACTATATCCATGTAAAAATTAAAAACTCTGGGGAGATTATATCACATGATCCCTTTCCATGGGGGAAGATGGTTTTAAAATCAAAATTCATAAGGATTTAAAAAAACCCCATATATTTTCAGAATGTAATTTGGAATTTTTGAACATAGATCATGACTTGAATGGGTATAATCAAATACATGATGGAGGAACTTAGTGCCCATAACTAAAGATAGTGATCATAGAATGGAGTATAAGGAAAAACATGTCTTGAAGGGTGATACTTGGTAATATTTTGATATTTTTTTTTATTTTCTACTTTCTATTATGTTTTAGTTTTGTAATTTATTACTCAACTCCATTCCACCATGTTAATTCTCTAATAGAGGGGAAAATATTTTATGTGATTACGAAAGGGAAGTCAAATCAATTCTGAAGCTTCAGTCTTACTATTTTAACTTATTTATGTTATTATTTTCAATTGATTTTAATATTATATAGACGATTTAAAATGATAATGTGCTGGTGGTATATTTATCTATTTTTACAATATATTTCTTTCGTTATCGATCCAATGTCTCACTCCACTTTGTTTTTTTACCAAAAATAGTGCAATGGACTAGGTTCAAAGATGAACTGTAATTTTTTCACATGGGGAAGGATGAATGGTCACTAATTGGGTTATTTGAAAATCACAATACATAATTATGTGTTTCTTGATTGACCTGGGGGTTATTATTACATCAATTTCCCACATTGGAAGGTGGTTATACGAAAGAAAAGGTTTTGTTATTTCAATATCACAATTATTATTCAACCAATGGTTCAAGGGGAATCAATTTCAAAACCACTCACTTTTCAATTAGTAAGAAAAATATATCGATAATTGAAACTTAAGATAACATTGAAATTGGAAAGACAATCCTAACCTGATAAATTTTCTCATCATTGGATTTCAAATATTTTTTTCAAACTTTAAAACATTAAAAATCAGTGAACCTTTCTTCTTCACCAACTAGTGTAAAATTTATTATTTCAATAATCTCTATAGACAACATATGGTTAGAACCACAAAGAAATTATCATCAGAACAAAAATATATGCTTTCACATCCAACAAAAAAGTTGTTCCAATGATTGAGAACCAATTGTACTCTATGATTGAGTATATATGAAGGTAGTGAAATTATTATTCTATATTATATCCCCCAGATTATAAGATTCCAATGGGTCATTGTATCTTTTAAAATGTAGTCTTGGGCATACCTTCTTCATCATACCCACACATGCATGAGATTTTTATTCACTTATATTGCTTAGGTGAAGACGTTTTATAGATAAGTGTTACCAATGGAAAGCTATGGAGCTAGTAGAGAAGTTGAAAAGTAGAGGAAAATAGTATATAATGGGGTATGGTAATTTATGGTGTTTTTTAGAAAAATATATAGCGAGGAGGCATCTTATCTTTCCTATGGTTAGTTACACATGGTTATTTATCTACTGCATTTGTATTTCCCTATTTAGGTTTTTATAATGTATCATTATACTAGATAGATATTGTCCCATGCATGAATTGGTATATATTTAAGTTTATCATTATATATATTACAAGTTTTTTCATTGATTATATATATTATTGGTGTTTTAAGATATTATTATATACTGGGGATGCATTTGTTTCCCTCAGAATCCAGGGATGACCGCCTTGATGGGAGGTTCAAACATTCTGATCAGTTTCTAATGGGTTTGTTCATAGAACCGGAAACATCCAATGATTCCACATCCATTCAGACATACTTTCCAAAGGTAGGTGCTCATTAGTTTGTGGACTGATCAGGCTTAGGAATTTTCATTGGTCGAGAGGATGGGAGGTCGGACTCATCACACCTTTTAGAGGGGAATTATTGTCTACTCCGGGACTCTCTTTATAGATTTAAGTAATGTTCATGAATCCTTATTACATTACCTAGTATAAAATGAGCATCCCATCAGATCTGACAATCAATGAGTAAATATGTAGGAAATTTAGAGAATATTTTGTATGTATTCGAGGTTCTTCATCGATATAGAGTCATCTGTACTTATTAGAGATTCTTGGTCAATGGTACCCTTCGACACATTTATATGGAAGTATCTTTTTCATTATGATGACAATGCTGGTTTTAAAGCCACTCAGTGGGGCACTTGATGTTTATTTTCATTCAAAAGGACATGGAATATTTTAGAGTTGGGATCGAACCCGTAGACGGGCTACCTACGTATCTTTTGTTTAGAAAAGGAATCAGAACCCACGTATTTCGAGTAAGGGAGTATGATGTTTATGATTGATGGCTCAAAGATGGATTTCAGAATTACTTTTACACTCTAAGATCACGTGAGTCATGCTCGGTGTGAGAAACAAGAGGTATTGGTAAAAATTAGACAATTGTGCCATGAAAGATTCAATCACATGAAATAATGTGGTGCTTATGTATGTATGACTGTCCAGATAAATAAAGGCTAGGATTTACTTTTGGGAAGAAATCCAAGAACATGGTCCATAAAGGTATATCTTCTTCATCGAGATTTAGAAAGCTTTCACTTGGGGCTTACTCCTGAAAAAGAAGCCCAAATTAGGAGAATAATTATGATTGGGTTTTACTCCTAAAAAGGAATCCCAGATCGAAGGTAAATTAGGACTGGTTAAGAGATATTAATATTGGGGATTATTCTTGAAAATGAGGCCCAGGTTAGGATATTTGAAAAATTAAGGGACTTGGGGTTTACTGGTAAAGAGGATGCCCATATTTGAGACTGGGGCATACTCCTGAAAAGGAGGCCTAGGTTAAGGTAATTAAGGTTTGGGGCTTACTCCTGATAAGGATGCCCAAATTAGGGGACTGGGGCTTACTCCTAAGGAGGATGCCCAGATTTGGGAACTTTAAGAATTGGGGCTTACTCCTAAGGAGGATTCCCAAGTTAAGAATTATGATAGGGACTTACTCCAAAAAAAGCGGATGCCCAAATTAGAGGACTTGTGGCTTACTCCTAAAGAGGATGAATGAATGAAATCTAAATCTTTAGTGACATTAAGATGTGTAAATCACTAGGTTTTGAGAGATATTACACACAATTCCTTTCAGGTAAGGAATCAAAAATCAATAAATCATTCCATAAATGGCTTTGAAGAGTGTCTTGATGATTGAATCTTGAATAGGGGAGGTGGAATGGCTTAAGAGTGGTGAAACGGGAAAGAAGGGCACCCAAAAATGGAGGGGCACCCATGTCCTGGTCGCGCAGGTATGCCTGCGTGGCACATGGTGTACTTGTACGACAGTTAACCAGCAGGGTAATACTTGAGCGACTCTTGATTAAAGCCTTTAGAATCCTCTTGAGGTTCTTCCTGAAAAGGGGCGCGCAAGTTCTATTGAAGGAGTAAGGCGGCGCGCAAGTGTGGCCTTTTCCCTCAAGGTCTGGCCACTCAGGCGCACAAGTGTTGATGAGTTTCAACACTTAGGCCTTCCTACCCCTCTTTAGATCTTTCGTTATATGTAAGAAATTACCTTAGAAGTGTTTCGAAAGCTTTGAGAAGAGACTAGGGTGCCGGGAGCTCAAATCTATGTTTCTGGAAAAAAATCATTTTTCGAATGGGGGGCCCACAGGGTCTATTTATATGCAGGAGAAGACCACGGGCGGTTACCACTTAGGTCGCACAAGTCACTTGCGCGACCACTAAGCATCGCGCAAGTGGACTTGTGTGATAGTGATAGAACTTGCGCGGCACATGTGCTTTTGATCCCTTGTTCATTCCTTTGTCGATTTTTGATATTTTCTTCATAGGATGGATCAATTTGTGCTAAGTCATTTCCCTTTACATTCCTTTGGACTTTGTGAAAAAAAGGAGAGTCAAAAAAAGTCCCCCCATCAGAGTTGGATCCGAAAAAAATGAGGATGTGACTCTGAGGAAAAGAAGAAAACCAAAGGAAAGGTGGCACAGAAGTCCTGAGGGTGCAGAGGGCGGCACGCAAGTATACTTGCAAGACCACTAGGTGGTGCGGAAGTGTACTTGGACGACCACTAGGCGGAGCGCAAGTGTACTTGCACGACCACTAGGTGGCGCACAAGTGTACTTTCATGACCACTAGGTGGCGCGCAAGTGTACTTGTGTGACCATGAGGGAACTTGTGCGACCTATGTGCAATTTTCTTCTTGTTCATCCCTTTGTTGATTTTGTATGTTTCTTCAAAGGATGAATAACTTTGGACTAAGCTATTTCCCTTTTTCAGACGTTTAGACTCTGTGACGGAATGAAGCGTCCACAAAAGTCCCCCCTCAGAGTTGGATATGGAGAGAAATGAGGATTTGACTCTGAGGTGAAAAATAAAAAACAAGAAATATGGCAGTTTAAAGTCATGCATGTCAGACATACAAAGGCTAATGTTTAAGGTCAAAATAGCTTTGACCGAAATGGATTAGAATTGACTCAATTCCTTAAAAATTCATCTGAAAACATATTACCATACTCAAGTATGAGGGAAAATATGTAATCTATGACATAAGAATATTTGAATCTGAGGAATGATATGAAAAATAGCTAAAAGGAATTAGAAGAAGTAGTTTCCAAGAATGAAGTTACCATTATTTATCAAACCCATTAGGGGGTTGAATTATGTAGGGCCACTTAAGGGAATTGGTTGCATAGTTAAATAAAATAGTATCTTTTGGATAGAAAGTCTGTTATGTAGACTATTTATGCAAGGCCGCCTATGGGCACGTGCTTCATAGTTAGGAAAAAGAACTCTCAGAAATTTACTTTCCTAGTGCTAAAATACAGTGAATGTTTATGGAGATTCAAATCATCTAAAGTATAGAGTTTGTTGTATGGAAAGAGGTACTTGAATATGGAGAAGATATTTCCCAACAATATTATCGAAGAACTAGATGAATATCACTCCTACGAAGGACTGATCCAAACGTAGGGAAGAAGAATATAAACAATAGACTTGAGTACTTTCAGATCATTAAAAATGATATTGGACAAATATGTTAAGGATTCCTATTTTTGCGGATCCCTACATACTGTCATTTAATACAAATAAGGACAAAAGAGGCATTCTTCCCAAGAATTAAGTTACCACTATCCGAAAAACCCGTTTGGGGGTTGAATTATGCAGGGCCACCTAAGGGCATTGGCTGCATAGTCAAATTATAGAATCTATTGGCTAACAAGTCTATTATGTAGACTGTTTATGCAAGGCCACCTATGGGCACGTTCTTTATAGTCAGGCAAAAGAACTCTCAGAAGTTTCACAATTTTGTGACTATAAGTCATGAAAAGGATTATGAGAATCTGAAAATATTTATGGTTAGGATTATGAAAAATAAAGATGGGAATTGTTCAATGTATATAGAGAAACATATAACAATGCTAACCATTATCATGTTGTGGCTGGGTCCTGAATTGAAATGTTGGACTTCACTACGTATCCCATAAGGATGAGAATCAAGCCATACGTAGTTCATAAACTACAGATTAACGTCGTGTGGGAAAAAAGGATTAGAGATCTTAGTTTAGGGTCATAGAGCTTGGACCATTGTAAGAAATACACTGTGTGTGTTTTCATGGAGACTTTTTAGCCAATAGACTGAAAGTGGAATTTGGGGTTAGGTCCAAAGACTTGGGACTAGATTCGAGGGACACTCGAACATTCCTACGTATCCCAAAAGGATGGGAATCAATCCCACGCAGTTCTAGAAATACCCTTTGTACAAATTTGGTTCGTACATGTGAAGGGTGAAAGGGGACATTAGTAAAATGATGGTATAACCCATGATAAATGGTTTGGGCATTGCCATGTATGCACGTAGTCTTTGAAATGAAAAATGATAAAAAAAATCAATGTAAATAATGGTTCCCTCTCAGGTGAGGGTATCAAATAATATTGTAGTTTATTGTCATACTGGACAAAAGTGTTGTACAGTTTAACGTCGTATAACAAGGACTAAAGTGATCCAATGTAAAGACATTGATTCTAGGGGCGGTTTAATGAATCAACATCGTATGAGATAGAGATGAACCAATGTGAAGAGATTGGTTTTGGGCTTGAACCTTGGGAGGTTGCCTACGTACCCAGCCTGGAAGGGAAGGATTAATGTCTGCGTAGTTCAATTAAAGAATGAATTAATGATCAAGTTGTTCTTGGGGACAACGACCTAAAAAAGGATGTTGGGACTTACACATGGTTAGCGTCCCAGAGAGAGTGTTATGGTTGAGGTTTGCTCTAAGCTCACGTGAGTCATACTCGGAGTGAGAAACAAGAGGTAACAACAACCTTAACGATGCATAGTTTAATGTCATGTATGACATATAAAGGGACTATGCAGTTTAAATTCTTTTAGTTAGGACTATTGGTGCTTCAGAGTTTAGTGTCATGTAGCAGGGACAAAATACAGTTTAATGTCATGTAGGACGTATCACAGACTTTCTGTACAGCTTAGCATCATGTAGTTAGGACGATGGGGACAATAGTGTTTAACATCATGTTGGACGAAAGGGGGACTATGGAGTTTAATATCATTCAGGGAGGACAAAAGAATACACCATTTAACGTCATGTTTGATGCATTAGGGACTTTTTCATAGTTTTACATCATGTTGGACGAAAAAGGGACGATATAGTTTAGCGTCATGTTGGACGAAAGTGCGAATAGTTTAAGGTCGTATGCATGGACCGTGGCTGGTGCAGTTTAATGTCATTTTGGAAGGTGGTTTAGTTTAAGGCCATACATGACCTTTGATGATTATGTAGTTTAACGTCTTTCTAGATGTAAGGGAATTTTATACAGTTTAGCGTCATGTAGTTAGGACGTCACAGTTTAACGTCTTGCTGGACGTAAGGGACTTGGACATAGTTTAGGGTCATATGCATGGACAGTTGATGATGTAGTTTAAGGTCATACAAGACCTATTTTCAGTTTAAGGTCATACTGGACCATTTATGGAACTTTTTCACATTTTATCGTCGTGTGGGACGAAAGTACAAATAGTTTAAGGTCATATGTATGGACCGTTTCTGTATAGTTTAACGACATATAGCAAGGACAAAAAAGGTACTTTGCAGTTTATATAAAATACTTAATTAAAAATATGGCATTTGTTGGAGTAGTGACGAGTTCTCCATCCATTGAGATTAATGAATAAGCTCCATTGGAGTAGACCCTATGTATTGAATAAGTTCCTTCCAATTTTGGCTCAAGCATGGGAGGTTTCTTTCCTGGTATCATTGGAGTTTTGAGACCTAATACCAATTCTCCCTGAGTGAATGACCGAAGACAAACTTTTTTATCAATAGCTCGTGGTATTCGATTCTGAAAGACTTCCAAGTGGTGTAAAGTGCACAATCTTTTCTCATCTAACCGTTCCAATTCATTCAATCACTTTTGAGATTGTTCATCTATAGATGATTGATCACAAATGGAAACTCTGAGTGAGGGTAGTTGAACTTCAATGGGAAAGACGGCTTCCATTCTATATTCCAATGAATATGGAGTTTACTGATTTGCAGTGCGGGTGGTAGTCCGATAAGCCCATAAAGAATGAAAGAGTTTTTCAAGACATGACCTATTATCATTATCCACCATATTTTTTAGTATATTTGAAAGAGTCATGTTAAAGACTTCTATCTGGCCGTTGGCCACTACATGATACTGAGATGAATGGTTGGATTTGATGTTGTATTCTTGATACAACTTATTCACCTCAGATGAACAGAAATTGGTGCCATTTTCCATTAATATGGTATGAGGGACACCAAATCTGTTAATGATGCTTGACTTTATGAAGCTAACAACGCATTTAGAACTGACATCCTTGAGAGGTATTGCCTCTTCCCATTTGGAAAAGAATTCAGTAGTAGTAAGAATGTACATAAACTGCTTGGCTGTAGCCGAAGGGTAAGGTCCCACCACATCCATTCCCCATGTGGAAAATGTCCATGAGTATTTAGCTTTATGAAGCAACTCTGGAGGTTGATGAATGAAGCTGGCATGTACTTGGCATGAATGAAACTTCTTTGTGAAATCGACACAATGCCGTATCATTGAAGGCCAAAAGTATCCAAGCCTTTGAATCTGATTAGATAGTCTATGTCCAGACTGGTGGGCACCACAGACTCCTACATGCACCTCTTTCATGACATCCATTGTCTCTTCACCATTAATGAATCTGAAGAGAACTCCATCAAAACCACATTTGAAGAGAATTTTCTCTAGGTGATCTGGGCTATCATAAAGAGTAAAATTAACCAAACGTCGCCGGATTTGTTCTTTCTCAACTCTATTATGTGGAAGTGTTCCATTTTGAAGGTATTCCCTGATAGGTGAGATCCATCCTGTAGTATGACCATACAGTTGAGTAATGGGAAAGATTTCATTAATTTCCTCTGTTATGATTCAAACATAAGGTGAAATTGCACGATGGTGGGAAATACTGATGGTTGTCTCATCCCGGTTTGGATCTACCAGTGTTGTGGCTATATTAGCCAATGCATCAGCTTGACCATTTTGTGATCTTGGGACATAAGATAATGTCAGTTCCAAAGGGAATTCTTCCATTAGCTCTTCGACATAGTCATACAAAAGGATTAGTTCTTCTTTTCTGATGGCATAATCCCCATTGACTTGTTTGATTACCAGGTCTGAATCACTGTTCACCTTTAAGTGATTCACTTGTGCTTGAAGTGCCAATTCCAAACCTACGATGAGAGCTTGGTATTCTGCTTCATTATCAGTACCACCTTCCCACAATAAGAAGGAATAAGGTAACACTACCTTTTCTGGATAAATGAGCACAATTCCTAATCCATCTTTGTTGAATTTAGGATTTTCCATTTTCCTCCCTGTTGGACTTTTGGAAGCACCAACAAAATACATTTCCCATGCCTGAGGACTTTCTTGAATAGAGAAAACTTCCTCATCATGGAGTTCAATATATGAATACGTGTCTTCCACTGAAGGGTGATCAGCTAGGAAATCAGCCAGAGCTTGGCCCTTTATCGCTTTTTGAGACACATACTGAATGTCGAATTGCTGCAAAATAACTGCCCACCTTGCCAGACGTCCTGTAAGCATTGGATGACTTAGGATAAATTTGAGCGGGTTATTGCGAGATACCAATTGGACATCATGATGTTTCAGGTTGTGTCACAACTTCTGAACTACAAAGATTAATGCTAGGCAACACTTCTCAATACTTGAATACTGGGTTTCTGCTTCAAGCATGGTTCGACTGAGATAGTAGAGACTGTTTTCATTCCAAGAATCATTCTTTTGAGCAAGAAGGGCACCCAAAGAACGCTCGAGAGCTGTTACATAGAGGATAAGTGGTCTTCCTTCAACAGGTGGCATGAGTACCGGTGGACTCAAGATGTATTTCTTTAGAATATCGAATGCTTGTTGACATTATTCTGTTCACTATTAAGTGACTCCCTTCTTCATCAATTTGGTGAAGGGTAAACTTTTTCCTGCTAAATTGGCGACGAAACGCTGAATATAGGATACATGTCCTTGAATTACTCTTAATTATTTCAAATTTTAAGGAGGTGACATACCAAGGATTGACTTGGTCTTCCTAGGATCAACTTCAATACCACTATGGCGTACATCAAAGCCGAGAAATTTTCCTAAGGTTACCCCAAACGCACATTTTAAGGGGTTCATCTTCATATTATTTTGTCGAAGCCTGTAGAATATGAACTCCAAATCAGCCAAGTGATTAGAAAATTGTTTGTATTTAACTACCAAATCTTCTACATAGCATTCAACAAACTTTCCTAAGAAGGGTTTGAATATACGATGCATGGAATGCTAATAAGTTGCACCTGTATTCTTTAAGACGAAGGGCATTACCTAATAGAAAAACACACCCTGAGGGGATTTGAAGGCTGTAGATTCCTCATCTTCTAGGGCCATTCAGATCTGATTATATCCAGAATATCCATACTTGAAGGAAAGTGCTTCATGGCCAGCTGTTGCATCAATTAGAAGTTCTGTAATTAGAACTGGGAAATCATCCTTTGGAAAATGCCGATTAAGATATCTGAAACGATGAAAACTCTAATTTTTCAGTTCTTTTTTCTTTACAGGGACAATATTAGCCAAACATTTGTCATATTTAACTTCTCTTATGAAGTTATCTTTGATAATATTATCCACTTCAGCTTCAATTTTGGAAGCATAAGTTGGGTGTGTTCTTATCGCGGCTTGCTTAAATCCTCAATGTTCTTCAGGTAAACCCAAATGATGAGTAGAAACACCAGGACCAATCATGGGAATTTCTATATAGTTCTAGACAAATATATCTCTATTTTTCTTTAGAAAAAAAATATACATCTCTTGCTCTTCAAGAGTTATGGCTGCACTAATTAAAGTTGGGCGTGGATCTTCTTTTGTACCCAGATTTATTTCTTTGAGTTCATCCACAGTGGTAGAGATACCCTCTTCAAATACTAGAGGAGCATCTCTGAGATATTCCTCTTCTTCTTCTTCATGTGTTATTTCTTCCATTTCTACTTGCATAGTAGATGATATAGTATAATTCTCATGATCCTAAGAGATATCAAAATATGCATATCTTGAAGAAGAAGATTCTATTTCCGACCAGATTGATGATGAAGGGTCTTCTTTGGGTAATAAAGAAGAGATGATGGATTGAGAATCGACATCATTGTTCACCTCTGATGTTACTATATCTTCTTCTGGCCTAATTGGTGAAGCATAGACTTGTTGGATTTCAGCAGATGAAATGAAGACGTCACCATTTGTGCTTTCATCACTGCTTGGTAGATTACGAATTTCTCCCATGTTTTCTAGCTCGATTGTCGTAATTGACATTATGGATCATTCCATAAGAGTATTTTGATTTGGGTCTATCTTTTCAATTTGACTGATTGGAAACACAAAATCTGTACTCACTTGTGTAAATGGATTTACTGGAATTTTTTCCAAACCATATGGAGCATTAACTTTGGCAATCTCCTTTGCTGTGGATTTCTCCCTTTGTTTCATGTGATAGAATTCCGCCTCAATGTATTGAGACTCACATGTCTTGAATGGGGCATTATCACCATACAATGTCCCAACTTGACCATAGAAACAATATTTGAGACATTGATGGTATGATGAAGGGATAGCCACATGTTGATGTAGCCAGGGTCTTCCAAGAAAGATGTTGAAGGCTGAGTCTTGATCAACAACCATGAAATATGAATTGGATACAAGATCTCTAAACCGTGTTCTGAGTGTATCTTCACCCAGTGGTTCTTGTTCATTTTTATCATATCCCTGTAGCATCATGGTGGAATGAGATAAATCAGATTCCGTGAGGCCCAATCGACGAAGTGTACGAATGGGCATGAGGTTGACTCCTGAACCATTGTCAATGAAATATCTTCGAACATCCACGCCATTGACCTTTCCAGACAAGTACAATGGTCTAATATGTCCATGAAAAACATCATCTTCATCTTCATCAGTAAAGGATATTATTAAATGGAATTCTACAAGATTATTTTCTATGTGATAGACTTCAGCTGCAGCAATTTCAGTTTCAAACTCATGAGGACTTGACAAAGCCTCGATGAGTGCTTCTTGAAGATCTTTTGAAATACTCAGAGCATCCAGAATTGATAACTTGGATGGTACTTGGGCCAAGTGTTTCAATATATCATACTTTTGATCGAGAGGTCTGCATTTCCCAATAGGAATATGTGGTTTAGCAGGTGCCTTGGAAGTATATTCTTTGGAAGTTGATGCATCTTATATTGGGATAGGAGTTGGCAATATTCATGGTTTTGGAAGATTAGACCGATTAGATCCATTTACTTGCTGAGAGGAAGAAGATGGAACCTTCAACCGGTCTTCCAAAATAACTGTTCCAGGACTGAATTTGCTATTGGTAGAAGAACATTCTTATTCTTGCTGAGCCCACTGAAGGGCTCTACCACGTGTTTCTACTGCGTACACAGTTCTAGCCGGGGTAGAATTGGAATAGTGGATTCTGAAAGATCCACATCTTCCCCTGTATCCTATGCCCCAGGAACTTCCCCTGATTCCTCTGTTTGATACAGGGAATTTAAACTCATTGAAATCGAAACTTTGACTGGAATATGGATCTATTAATTTAATCATATTAACAGAACCAAAGATTAACTATTCTTCTGATGAAGACTCTTCCTGATTAGCCTGTTTAGGCTGTGCCGTTTGGTGTGGCGGTGCCCGTGGATTTTAAGTAGATGGAATGAAGTCCACCAAATTCAAAGACAACTTAGGCTTTTACACATACTCATCTTCTTCTAATTCTTTTTCATTCTTTGAATCATGCCATTTCTTTGAGTACTTTCCCTTTGATGAAGAGGGTTTTGACGCAACATTCATGGTAGAAGACACAATTGGTTTCATTAATTGTGTTTGGAAAACAGCATGAGTTCAATTTATTGTCTTCTTGACCATCCAATCATCATACTTCTATGGATTTTTTCTTTTGACTTCTTGCCACCCACCTTTCTCCTCTGGAACTATAGCAGTGAGACATGCTACCTGGGCTGAGGAGCCTTTCAATGTGACTTGTCCCGAGTCGACCATCTTTTGAAGGAGGTCTTTGAAGAAAAAACACTCCTGGATGGGATGCCCCAACATTTGATGAAAAGGAAAATAATTAGGATGGTCTTAATATCCTTTCTTGTTTGGCCTCTTGGGTGTTTGAAATTGAACCAAATTGTTTTTGAGAGCCGAAATGAAATAACCAGGAACTTGTTCATTTCAGAAAGAGTATGTTTTGCTCTTGAGATCCTCAAATTGTTTTCGTCTTTGATCTTTTTGATCGTCTGGACGAAAAGGCCTTTTTTGATGGTGATCATAAGGTGGAGCCCTTCGACAAGATGATGTTTTTGAGGTAGAAATAGGTACATGTGTTTGTTTAACCATTACTGTAGCAGTTTCTACTTTTCCCATTCTACTTACTAGAGATAATGGAATTACAAGAGATTTAGCCTTAGCCTGTATAATGGAATCTTCAATATACTGAGTGATTGAAGTAAGGTCTCAAAACCCTCCTGTATATTTCACAGGATTTAACAACGTGCGTAATTCGTCATGCAGATTTTCCACACAGATTAGAAACAATTCTTCATGAGGGAGTGCTAAACTCAAGGAATATGTTAATCCCTTCCATCGAGAAATGAAATCATAGACCCTTTCATTCTCCATTTGGTTACAGTTTGTAATATCGAAAACTGTTGTCTTTGGAAAAGATGAGCTGAACTGAAGGAGGAATTTTTGGCAAAGATCCTCCCATCCGGTAATTGACCGGGATTGCAAGCTTGTATACCAAACAAAAGCTAGTCTTTTCAAGGTTCACACAAAGAATCTGAGTTTCACTGCTTCTTGCAACTCCGAAGTTCCCATCATAGGATCGCAACAAGACACGTAATGCGTCAAATGTAGTTCAGGATCTCCTAATCCATTGAAAATCGGGAATACATGGTTCCCAAAACTGGATGGAGGAGAAATTGAATCTACCAATTCAGGGTAAACTTTCTTATCTGGTTGAACTTGCACACACTTCCCTTCCATAGTTTCTAACCTAGCTGTTAATGACTCAATAGTAGTTATTAACTTTTGAGAAACATCTGTTTGAACGTGGACTTCGATAGGTTCAATGACTAGAGCTTGGATATATTTGGCGATTGGTGCTGCAACTAATTGTAGCACTTCCAACTTTTGTTGCACTTGACCCGTAGGATTATACCTGTGAGGGTGTACTAATAGAGGAGGATATTCTTGATCCCTCTCAGTAGCTGCAACAAATTTCTTTAGCTGACTAAATCCAGCATACTTAAGAAGAAGTCTACTCTGAAGTAGTTTAGCATTCAACCTTCTTAATTCCTTCATTTATTCCTCCTATTGAGAAAAAATCCACTCTAGTGAGAGCGATTGACCTTCTCCAGAGGAAGGATATGTAACATGGTTCTTTCCCTTCCCTTTGTTGGATCCTTTTAGGAGAGGGGGAAGTGGGTTACTTGATGGATTACCTAGGTTCCGAGTAATCCTTTGACTTCGTGTATGCACACCTTCTTCATTTGTGTCGGTGCATACATCTTCTTGAGCAGGAACCTCTTTATTTGAATCCCCTGAGTGAGCCTCATTTGGTGGATCAGCAACAACGACATTGATGACATTGATTGATTCATAACTCATCTCATCCCTTCTATCATCATTTCTGTGATATTGTCTTCTTCCATGTATTTTATGAGACATTGCCTTTTGTTGATTCGATCCCTCAGGAACTTCTTGACGAACCTTAATTTGGAGGGAATTTCCTGATAATTTGGATCTTCGTTCCTCTTGAAGTTTCTTCCCCAATCGAGAAAAGAACGACTTTATCTGAGGAGGGGATTGATGATTTGAAAAAGTCCACAGTCCAGTGGACTGGGGATGTTCCTGCTGTTCTCCTCAACTCCCCGAATCCTTTTTGTTGATTTCGAGGGTTGGATTAAAAGAGTCCCCAGTCTGGCGAGCGGGGGTGGTTCTTGACATGCTATGTTTGAGACTTTCGTGAAAGTACTCTTGATCTTGCGAACCTTATTTCAGAAATTATCTTGATGTATTAACCTGTATCCGCTTTTATGACCCGGTTCAAAAGACCGTTGGATGATTTCCGACACTTCTGTCACTTGGTGACGTGCTTGCTCCAAACGAGAGGCCGGTTCAATATTATCGTTTGATTAATGAAAGAGTAATTCGACAAATCGTTCTCTGTATTCTTGATTTTGAGAGGAACTAGTTGAATCCTGTTCTTGGGCAAGCATTTGATGAAAAACAAATCCCATTTACTGTGGCTGGCCATGGAAAATAACATTTCATGAGACCATTTTCGGAAGGCTTTGCTGACTGGAGAGCACTATGAAATGCAGTTCTCCATGACAACCCCATCCTCTGGCATGAATACCAAATGGGTCATTGGAAATTAACTGACACAATCTTCTTAGTGCGCCAAATCATGAACGTTGAAGGGCTCTCTGCTGCTTTTTATCCTTTGGATATCGTGACACTGATAGAGATGCCAAATCAATCTGACGTTATAACCCTTCTATTATCTTAAGATGATTTTCATATTCATCACAAGATAATACTTTATTTTTCAACTGACAAAGAGTTTTCTATATTTTCAGACAAATATCATGAATTTCATCTTCCGTCAACATTTCTGGAATATTATACTGAGTGTCAGCCAGAGGCCAAAACATGATTGGCACGTCACCTTTTTCCAGTTGTTTTCTCATGTTCAACATTTCCTCTTTATCATTTGATGAAGATTTTTCTACCTGATTTGACCATAGTTGGTGTTTTCTTGTTGATTCATTGGATTCAACAGGATTGGCAGAGAAATCATTGATCGAACTAGAAGATGCATGACTTAGGGGCGGTTCGGGGAATGACCTACACCCCGAGATATCTTCTGATTGAGAAAGTATTTCACCTGCTAGCGATGAAGCTTCAGACATGTCTACATTCTCATTTTCAAGTGCCTCAAGATAAGAGGGCTTTCTTAGCACTACATTGTGCACTAGATCATTTTCCGGGCAATGTGCATCACTACTGCGGGGAGGACTTTCGCAGTGAAATTCATCATCATGGGGAGGACCACCTTAATGGGTTACTGAAAAAGATGAGATCTCTTGCTCCTTGGTCTTCTGACCACACAGAGGGTTCCTGTGGCTCTGATCTGAAGATGAAACTTCGAGATAGACCTAATTGTCATGAAGCAAGACTTCACGAGGAAGTGTCTATTGAAGACCTTTGGAATTAATGTTCCCACTATTGTGAAATGAGGGAGTAGAATCTTGAATTTCAACATATAATTTTCTGAGGGCTTCATGAACTCCGGCATCGAGCAAGGCCTTGTTACAGATTGGCTCTTGATCTCCTGACTGTTCTAGGAATGTCTTTTTCTTAGATGCCTTCTTACTCGTCTTGGAAACCACTTGTTGACGAAAGTGGCTGCTCTGAGAAGGTGTATATGCCTGATCAGGAAATATGGCCAGGTTAGGCTGACAATCTCTACTCAAATCAGGTGTATGTGCCTGACATGGTTGTCCGTATGATATGGAGGAGTATGCACCACAACCCTCTTGGACTGTAAATGATGTGTGTGTCTATTCCAGAGTGAATTGTTGATGTGTCACTCCACAGGTAGGGATATATTTATGTTTCTTACCCAGAGATTCCGCTGATGTTGTTATAATATCCTGGCAGGAATCCAGAATACGAGCAGGGATTTGCTCTTGCTCTTTCACCATTGACATAATATGCTTGGTGACATCAGCTGCCGGAACAGGAATATATGTCCATTCCGGGCATGGAGCAGGTGTATGTGCCTGCTCCTGTCCTCCTTTTCTTGTCAGTGAATCCTGAATATACTCATGTGTGGGGGAAGAGAGTTGATTCTGCCTCCTATTTGTTTTTGGGGCTTTCCGACTAACTTCTCTGAATGCTACCAAGCGAGACTATTGGTAGGTTTGATTAATACTAGCAGGTGTATGTGCCTGCTGATTGCACTTCCCCAAACGTGGTTGACGAGATCCATCATATGTAGTCAGACGAGCCTGTTGGCTAGCTGATGATGTATAAACAGGTGTATGTTCCTACCTATAGTACTCCACCTGAATTTCCTGGTGGGATTGGTGTGATGCTGCCAGACAAGTCTACTGGATAGTGGAATCAAAACGGACAGGTGTATGTACCTGCTCGTTGCTTACCACCATGTTAGGTTGGTGGACTTCTCCGAAGATGGCAGAGATGAGAACCTGCTCACTGTTGATCGGATTCCGCCTCTGGTGGTTCATCTTGCTTGCTCGGGTTCGAGGAACCTGAGCTGAATGGCTGGAGTCAGTACCATCATCATGTTGAGGTCGCACTGCCGGACAATTCTGGTGGAGATTGTTGGTGGGAGACCTCAGGAAGGACTCCTGTCTATTTGATTTAAGGTCCTGAGGGACCTGCTCATTCACCTACCCAGAATAAGGGAGTGAATGGTGATTGCGTTCTGGGGATAACGACCCGAAACGGTTGGAGATGGTAGTTAGCATCGCCTGCTTCTTGATCACTGGTCATCATTATCCAGACGACTGATGTGAGTTGTTTACTTGGAGGGCTTGTCGGGAAGCCTCCAGAGTTGGGATGGTACCGTGTTGATGGTACTCCTTAACTAGTGCATTTGATACCCAGCGTTGAAGACGCTGAGTAGGTGATTTCGTCCTAAGAGCGGACGACGATCCAGCAGGAGTAGCAGTAGTGGAATTTGTAGCAGTAGTATTCACAGGTGTGAACTTAAGAGCAGCCATTCTAGAAATGCAGAAGATCATGGAAAAAGAGTGTCTGTTTGATATAACAAATGTAATCAAGATAAATTCAGCCACTACAACTTTTGGATGAGCACATATTTTAATGATTGTTTTTGTTGGCCCTCTCATTGAGTTTTAAATAGGGGCCTAACAAATGGGTAAAACATTATTTTAACTTGGTTAAGGATTCACGTCAGATTCACCATTTTTTTTCCCTCGGAATATGGGGATGACTGCCTTGATGTGAGTTTCAAACATTCCGATTAGTTTATAATGGGTTTGTTCATAGAACCAGAAACATCCAATGATTCGACATCCATTCAGACCTACTTTCCAAAGGTAGGTGCTCATTAGTTTGTGGACTGATGAGGCTTAGGAATTTGCATTGGTCGAGAGGATGGAAGGTCGGACTCATCAATCCTTTTTGAGGGGAATTATTGTCTACTCCGGGACACTCTTTATATAATTAAGCTATGTTCATGAATCCTTATTACATTACCAAGTATAAAATGAGATTTCCTTTAGATCTGACAATCAATGTTTAAATAGGTAGGAAATTTAGAGAATATTTTGTATGAATTCGAGGTTCTTCATCGATAGAGAATCATCTGTATTTATTAGAGATTCGTGGTCAATGGTACCCTTCGACACATTTATATTGAAGTCTCTTGGTCATTATAATGACCATGGTGGTTTTAAAGCCAGTTAGTGGGGCACATGAAGTTTATTGTCATTCATAAATACATGGATTATTTTAGAGTTGGGATCGAACCCGTAGACGGGATACCTACATATCCTTTGTTTAGAAAAGGAATCCAAACCCACGTAGTTCGAGTAAGGGAGTATTATTTTTATGATTTATGGCTCAAAGATGGATGTCACAATTACTTTTACACTATAAGCTCACGTAAGTCATGCTCGGTGTGAGAAACAAGAGGTATCGGTAATAATTAGACAATTATTGCATGAAAGATGCAATCATATGAAATAATGTGGGGCTTATGTATGTATGACTGCCCAGATAAATGAAGGTTAGGATTTACTTTAGGAAAGAAATCCAAGAACATGGTCCATAAAGGTATATGTGCTTTATGGAGATTTTGAATACTCTTACTTGGGGATTACTCCTGAAAAGGAGGCCCAAATTAGGAGAAGACTTATGATTGGGTTTTACTCCAGAAAAGGAATCCCAGATTGAAGGTAAATTAGGACTGTTTAAGAGAAATTATGACTGGGGAATATTATTGAAATGTAGGCCCATGTTAAGATATTTTTAAAATTAAGGGACTTGGGGTTTACTATTGAAGAGGATTCCCATATTTGAGACTGGGGCTTACTCCTGAAAAGGAGGCCCCGGTTAAGGGAATTAAGGATTTGGGCTTATTCCGGAGGAGGATGCCCATATTAGGGGACTGGGGCATACTCATAATGTGGATACCCAGATTTGGGAACTTTAAGAGTTGTGGATTACTCCTAAAGAGGATGACCAAGTAAAGAATTATGACTGGGAATTAATCCTGAAAAGGAGGATGCCCAAATTAGAGGACTTGGGGCTTACTCCTAAAGAGGATGAATGAATGAAATCTCAATCTTTAGTGACATGAAGATGTATAAATAACTAGGTTTTGAGTGATATTTCACAGAATTCCTTTTATATAAGGAATAAAAAATCAAGAAATCATGCCATAAATGGATTTGAAGAGTGTCTTGAAGATTGAATCTTGAATAGAAGAGGTGGAATGGCATAATAGGGGTGAAATGGGAATTCAGGGCACCCAAAAAGGCAGGGGCGCGCAAGTCCTGGCAGGCGCGCAGGTACTGCATGGGAACACAAGTCCTGGTCGCGCATGTATGCCTGCGCGACACATGGTGTACTTGCACGATGGTTAACCAGCAGGGTAATACTTGAGTTATTCTTGATTAAAGCCTTTATAATACTCTTGAGGTTCTTCCAGAAAAGGGGCCCGCAAGTTCTATTGAAGGAGTATGTCGGCGCGCAAGTGTGGCCTTTCCCTTAAGGTCTAGCCACTCAAGTGCACAAGTGATAATGTGTTTCAACACTTAGGCCTTCCTCCACCTCTTTAGATCTTTTGTTCTAGGTAATAAATTACCTTAGAAGTGTTTCAGAAGCTTTGAGAAGAGACTAGGGCACCGGGAGCTCAAATCTGAGTTTCTAGAAAAAAAATCCTTTTTCGAGTGGGGGGCCCACATGGTCTATTTATAGGTAGGAGAAGACCCCAGGCGGTTACCACTTAGGTTGCATAAGTCACTTGCGCGACCACTAGTCATCGCGCAAGTAGACTTGCATGACAGTGATATAACTTACGTGGCACATGTGCTTTTGATCCCTTGTTCATGACTTTGTCGATTTTTGATATTTTCTTCAGAGGATGGATCAATTTGTGCTAAGTCATTTCCCTTTACATTCCTTTGGACTCTGTGACGAAAAAGGAGTGTCAACAGCATTATTATAATAGGTTTTTATAGTTTAAGGCCTCTTATATGTGTTTATATATTCTTGGTGATAGTAACCATACATTGACCTAATATAACAATGATGGGGTGATACAATTAGCCTATTTCTAGCATACATGGGGTTTCGGTGGGTCGAGTCGGTTTATTTCAGTATCTATTAGATTATCAATAACCTTGATGTGATTAAATAAATTCTAGTATGATTTATTTTTTATGGTGGGGGTTAGGTTTATAATGATGTTATTGTGGTGGATGATTAATTTTATTTAGAGTGATATGGTATTTTTTTTGTTAATTAACAATGAAAATGATATTTTGGTTATTAATATGAGGTGGTGGTGATGGTTCTTCGATGTTTGTTGGTGTTATTATTTGGGTAAAAGTGTGTGTTTTTAGTTTCATAAAATATATAATGGAGATTTATTAATTATTTAATAAACATGAATAGATCATTATGACTTAATAATTAAGTAGTTACAAATTTTATGAATAAATAAATTTATTGGTAAATTGTTAATGGAATGGAATTATATTGTATAATAAAATATTATTATTATGAAGTTTTAAATTAGATTATATATGGTAACTGAATTAATAATATTTCATGATGGTGCTCATATGGATTATGAAGGATGGAATATTCATATGGGAATTATTAATGAGCTAGTAATTTATTAATTATAAATGAGTATGGGATATGAAATGGTTGGTGTTTTTTGTTGTACCTAGAAGTGAGGTTTATTTATTTTGTAGCAAGATTTGGAAACAGACTTGTTGCGTTGTGATGATAATGTTAGTTCAATGTCATAAAATTATACATTTGGCCATAGATGGGTTTGTATTCTATAATATTTTTACTTTGTTTTAGTTATTTCTTATGGTCCACCACCCGTGTTAGGTAAAGTGATCGAAACACATATCAGGTGTTGGGTTCTAATTTCCCTTCCATCATCTAGGTCAAAGAGGATATATATAGATGAATACCCCTAACCTTCTCTCTCTTATATTTGTGTCATGGTATATATATAGGTATAGTATGTAACATTTATATTTTATAGCGTATGTATACGTCTATGATATAATAGATTATGGTAATGACACATATAATGTAATGGATTTAGTGGGATAAGGTTATGAAACATATAAATGTAGAGGATGTAATGGATTACAATTATGATATGTGTATATATATACATAGGCTCTAATGGATTAAGGAATAATATATAGATATATAATCATTTTATGATATTCCTAGGTCATGTTTTGTAATAAAAATGTGGCTTCGATGTGGACATTCAAATATATGGTTCTCAGTGTTATGTATTATTTAGGTGAACAGAGAACCAAGATATGAGATTTTGGGGTATTGGGTGTCTTCTTCCGTGGGAATGTTGAAGTAAGATACCATTTGTAATGAACAGACCTTAGATTAGTTGACATGACTCTCGACCCGACATGCCACGAGGCATATAGGGATTTTCTGATCCCCATGGGATATAAACTACTACTTGATTATAAATAATGAACAACTATGATTGGTTTCAAACTCATATAATAATAATAATAAAGAATCCAACAATACTACTAATAATCTGACATGACATGTCCATATGTTTGGCATCCATGCATATCAAATAAACAATTTCAAATAAATAAACCATCCAAAAAATGAATAATGAATAAACATTCATCTAATAATAAACAACTTGATCACGAAATAAAATTATATGAAAGTATATATAATTAAAATAAAATATGACATACACTAGACCGAATTAGATGATATAACATCCTAAAAATGAAATATGAGCCAAACAGATCCAATAAAATTCCATCAATAACCACAATCACTCATCAAATCCACTATATCCAACATTGGACACAAAAAACATCCAATAAATGAGATAAGGAATTGGTCACTGGAGATAATTCATAATAGGTACATATATGCACCCACACAGGTGTATATATAGGGTACAAACCAAAAATTCTGAGTAGGATTTCACAAAAGAGTCTATGTAGTTCCTTTTATATTATATTTTAAAAATTCTAGTTTGAACATAATTTATAAAATGTGTTTTTCACATGAGAAATAATAAGGGGAAAATATCATATTTGACACCTTTTAATTCAAATCCCATAATGTAAACCCATTTTGAAAACAAATAAGGCTCTTACGGCCTAAAATAATTTTTTAAACCAAATTAATAAATAAAATAATTCTATTAAAATATATATCATACCATAAATAATGTAATTTTTAAATCAATAAGAAGACCAATAATTATTTCCTCTTTTCCCAAAACATTATTCATGTTACGTTTTTAAAAAAACATCACTTTACTTCATTAAACCCAAAATTTCAAAACCATTTATATAACTAAATTGAATGTAAACCAAAAACACAAAAAAATACAGGGAATAAACTCAATAAGAAGCAATGTATTAAGGGAAAAAATAAATCAAATTAAAACCAATAAATAGTTCGATGAAACCAAATCAAAGTAAGGGAAAGAAAACAATGTATATATCCGGATCCCCTAAATTGTCCTCAATAGGATCTAAGAATCATGAGGAACTCATTAGGTTGGAACATCAATGATACTGGATCTATATCATTATATCACTCTCTCTAGGACCCCTATGTGAAACCAAAACGTCTCTTTCAATACCCATTCGACCCACTGAGTATAAAAAAAACCTCTAACATAACATAAATTTACAAGGTCACTAGATAACATATTCACACTAAGACAATTTAACATGCATCCAGACCTTATACTTTGTTAATATGGTTTAAATGATATCAATACAATTAGGTGAGTTAATCAAATTAATCACAAGTTCGTCACATAAATTTATATTTAAAGTAAAATGAATAAACCACCTCTCACCTATAAAACCCTCTCATGAAACATCAACTTTCACATCCACACAAAAGCATCAATAATAAAAATCTTCTATAGGGCCAAAATCTATAATGATAATAATATATATAGAAAGTATTAACACTTATGGAATTCAAAAAGTAGAGGAAACCATTTATTAAGTGCTAAAAAGGACATCCAAAACAATCTTGTGATTCAAAGCCATTCCACCACCAAAAATAAACTCCTTTTAGAAAACCTAATTTACAAACAATTTCAAAATAAATCTTTAACATGATTTTTCTAAAAGTCAAATATATTTGGAGACTAAACTGGTTTTAAAATAAAAAATGAGTTCAAATATGTTCTTTTATAAATAAATCTTTTAGATCACTGCATGCTAAGAGCATTTTTTTTCCAAATATTGAACTACATTTCAGTAGAAATAAAGATCCTAATATTTATAAAACCCAGGTAAAAAATTCGAATTAAATAATTTTTTAAACTAATTATATGAGTGATAACTTGAATAATGGATAGTTTTTAATAATTTTTTCAAATTATTCATTTAAATTGTAAGACATATTTTGATTTGGAGAAAAAGATATCATTTTTGAAAGGTTGTTTTCTGATTTTAAATTTTAATTTAAATTCTATAAAGTACTAGAAAAATATTGCATGAGAGAGAGTTTTATTCTCTTTTTATATAGGTTGAATCTAGAAAAATGAAAAATAACTCAATCAACTATGGAAGATTACTGACCATTAAATAGAAGTAACCACTCGCTGAATCAATAGATCATAAGTAGAAATGTTACAATGTGTAAAAGCAACCATATGGCGAACCTTCCATGAGTGAAGACTCAATTGAACAAGTTAAAAATTATGAAAAGGGATGAATAAACTTCACTTTCATTCTAATCTACTATGAGTCTCTAAATTAATCATAATAAA
This sequence comes from Viscum album, assembly GCA_963277665.1. Taxonomy (NCBI): domain Eukaryota; kingdom Viridiplantae; phylum Streptophyta; class Magnoliopsida; order Santalales; family Viscaceae; genus Viscum; species Viscum album. Next base: position 993,949,649 of record OY728136.1, on the reverse strand, counting down.
AAATTATGATTGAAAATGCATAGACCAACGATGTGGGGATGACATTTTTTTACCACTGGTCTAAGCTGCCACGCATGGAACTCAAGTGGATTTTCTTGTAAAAATCCCACATAAAGGGAATTGGATTGAACATAAGTGAAGAGGTTAATATACGCTAACTTTCCTTCATGTGTTCAATCCATTAACTGTAATATCTCAATCAACGGAATGACCAATGGTTCCCATGAATTGATTGTATGTGAAAACCAAAAAACAATGATTTTCCTTCAGACAAATGACTGTATAAATAACTGAAATTTTGATTAAGGGGATAAATAAAAAAAATTCATAAATTCTAGAAACTATTAACTAAAATGAATATCAAAATAAATTCCAACTATTCCACTAAATTGAGCAAAAAGACTTCAAGAAATCCATATTGTGCACATCCAACAGAAGAAGGAAATGAAGATCATTGGATAATTTCAATGAATCAAGAAGATATAAGATACTAAATCACGACCCTCAAGTTTTAAATTTTAATAATTCCTAGAAAAAACAATTTATCGCTTAATTTGATGAACTTCTCAAGGAAACTAAATGATTAATCATGACTCATTTTGAAGGAGGAGATACTATAAATAAGGCATAAAGTATCTCTTTATGATGAACAATTGTTCAATACTGGAAATCCATATGCCCAGGAAAAAATGCCCAGTCCTCAAAATTTATTGAAGAAAAAATAGGGAAAATTACAATTTTCAGAAGAAGACAACATGCCCAACAAGAAAAAAATCAAAAGGTTTCATACTCATCATCATTTCCAACATCTAAGGCAACCTCAAGATTAGCCGACTCCCATTCAGATTTCAAATAATAGGAATTGAGAATTTTAACATATTTCTCCCTTAGATGAAGTTTCTATGAAGTCAATGGCTCCCTTGATAGCTTCTTGTTAACCTGCCCCCATTTCTGGTCCATCTCTTTCCATTGGGTGTCCTTGAAGGATGATCTAGTAGACACCGTCCTTGGAATGTTAAAGTAGTCTTTTCATGGATATCTCTTTGTTGGAGCAGTGAAATCCCCCACATTATCATTTCTTTTATTCCTATCAGTCTTGAGTATATCACTATTGGAGGCCTTAACATGGCCACTTTGAGAGCGACTATCATTTTCCTTGTTCTCATTAGAGAAATCCCCCCCACTTACATAGTACATCCAAGGATCAATTCTTCTTTTTATGATCCACATGCACCAAACCATTTTCCATCAAAGAGGATTCCATATTATTGTCTATCAAGGCCAGGCATTGACCAAGATCCCCATTGGCCTATCCATCATCATGAAATGTATTCCCACAATAATTCTATTCCACTCCAGCACTGAAAATATTCTATAATCTTATCTACTCATGTGGCAACTCCTGATGCCCTGCAATATTATTTCTATCTGAATCCATCTCCCTAGATATTTCCTTTCTCGGACCATCATCCTCATTCCTTATCACTTCCAAATTGTTACCAATTTCAATACCCGGAGCCTCTTTCATTATAACCATGGAACCCGTAGAGTCCCTTATCATTCCTCCACAACAACCAAATGCAGAGATGACTTGAGTAGTCACAACATCCCCAAATTCAATGCCTAATTGCAGGCTATCCACTACTACCTCTGCCCCTGAAGTAGACACCACACCCTAATCACGATGCAGCCTTTTGAAAGCTTCATCCACACTCGGTTTTGAGGGATTAACCCTAGTCTACTTTAGAGACACATGAGTAGTAATATTAGCTTCACCATTGTCCTTTACTTCAAAATAGCTCTGGGAAACTTCTCCAAATAATTTATACTCCTTTTCACAAGCTAAGACTCCACTAGAGTGATGCATGCCAGTCTTTCCACAATGATAGAATCATGTTGAATGCCCCAACCGATAGCAGTTTTCCCAGAAAGGGACCCAACATTCAAATTAGATCAATTTTTTCCACTGATGAACACCTACAACCTTGATAAAGATTGACTCAATCAAATCCTTAGACACTTCAACCACAACACAAATCCTCAGAGAAATTGGATGGAAGAGTGCACGATTGCGAGGGTCTGTGCATAAAAATAGAACAATCATATACTCATTTAAATGATGGATCACCAAATTTTTAAAAGAAAGTGGAAGAACTATAAGAGTGATCCAAATAACCATCATTGGAAGATAGTGATTCATATAAAACCAAAAATAAAAATTAAATAGAGAAAAACAAAGACCCTCCACCAAACATGCTTAGAGGACCAGGCATAGACCAGATCATCTTCATTGCTAAAAAATATTTGAAAATATCTCGCATCCAAAAGCCCTATCACTACTTTTTCACGAATCTTCCAGGAAAAGGATACATAACTTTCAAGCGATGCAACTGGGGGGAAATTTCTCTAAAAGTGAGAAACCAATGTCAGATCTCATAGGGACGACACCTTTTCGAACTCTAACCGAGAGATCGGAATAGGAATCACACCATTGACCTATTACAGAACCTTTTGATATGTCATTTGGATCAATGAAATCAAAATACTTATTCTATCCTTCAGTACATTTCACACATTATCCACATAGTGACATCCCACTAATAAAGATCAAGATTAGTTGGTTTATTTGAGAGTGATTTTTGATTTCTTGCGACTAGTCTATGTGAGATTAAATATTTCAGTTATTACTGAATCTCTCTAATTAATTAAAAACATTTCTAGGAGTTTAATCAATTAGGTTTCACTTGATTAAAGATATAATATTATGGTGAAATAAATATAATTACAATTTTACAGGTAAAAATAGAGATATCCTAGGTTAATCCACATTCATTAAAACAAAATTTAAAATCAATCAAAATGAACATTCAACCCAATTTAATCATTATGTTCACACACCAAACCCAAAAAAATAAAATCACACCTAAAACACTCGTCTATCTAAAGATAACCTGAGTCCCACTACTACTGCATTGAACTTGGGTTCAAAGATTCATTTTGTAAAGGCCCAATGATAGATTCCACATTAACATGACATTATTTTGGAGGTTTCCAATATTATAGATTCTCTATTTTTTTCAATTCAAAATGATTTAAACACATGACCTAGTAAATTTCTTGTCACCTCACTAGTTTTTATCTAATGGGTGAAAGAATGATGAATGTGAGACGCAAAACATTAGAAACCACTAAATAAGAGGAACATGATTTTTTACTATTCCCTATAAAATGTCCCCATACTACAATATTACTTTAACTAGAGTCACTAAAGGTATTGAAATAATGGATTAAAATAAAACTCAACTAAATATAACCCTAAGAGAGTGATATTGACCAAATTTAAATAATTATATCAATAATAGGCATAAACAACCAAATAATTTGTAGGATTGTGATATTAAAATTCAAATGATTCGATTACTACATAAATTTCATGTTTTTTAAGGAAATATCCAGATAAAAACTTGTTATAATTTTCATAAGTCCGAAATATCTTCATATCTAAATCATTCCTCGAGGGAAATATTAGATGCAAGGAATTTACCCATAGTTTGAGGGATTAACTAAAGAATGAATCAATAAAATAAAGCCTAGAGAAGACATCACATGGGATGATCCTCAAAAGTACTTCCTCTAATAATTCATCCTTACCTCAAAAAGTTCCCAACTTATGAAGGAAATAAATGGAACCAAAGAAGAAAGTGGACTCAGACTCTGTGAGTTATGGGAGAGATTTGAGTTGTCAAATACATCATACACAAACCAAACCTATGAAGATCAGAATTTACATGTATTCTTTTACCAAGGATTGTTGTATAATGACTAAAACCTATTGGATTCTTCATCTTCAGGGTAATTCATAGATAAGTATATTTCCAAATATAGATAAATGATTGAGAGGATTTCACAAAAGTATCCACAATAATGAAAAATAACCACAATATGGTGAGTACATGAGGTAATGTTTTACAAATATACTCCATATTATATAAAATTATAGAAATATCATCTATTTTTTTTGTAATTAGACTTAAAAAGATCTAGGAATATCACCTTCCACACCTTTGAGAGTGTGCCAACTTTTCCACTCTCTAGACTACTACACTAAAAAAATACCTCAACCCTAAGGTATTGAAATATGTGATACCATGTTACAAAATTAATACAAGTATAAAACAACCTATAATGAATAACTCATATATTATTTTAAAATTTAATATGGTTTTGGTAACAAATATCCCCAAATAACCACTATCTAAAGGAATTTTCAACCATCATTCCACCCACCACACTTTCAAATAACTAGTTCTCTACCTTATATAGTTACCAACAATGATATAATCATGAGTCCTCTATAAAGGATTCTAATAAACATCTTTTTGAGTCTTGAAACACTAAAAAAACTAATCTCATTACTCATGGATAAAAAACATTAGGAGTTTCAGGAATAATACAATTAGATTATGTTTTCACACAATGAATTAAAAAATCTTGGTTGAGGTAAACCCCATAGTCAACAACTTACTAAAATTAAAGGAAATGTTAGTCATTTTTATCAAATAGTGTTAAAGAGGTAAAAATTAATGAAGAATAACAATCCCAAGAAAAATCTGGAAGTCGACAGCTCAATGAACATAATCTAGAATTCAAATATCCATAAAAAAGAACTGGGTAAAGCAGCACCTATGGAGACACCGCCATTGAATAAATACAAAGAAAAACAAAACAACAAATGACATAAATCAGTGTTGAACTCCCTTCTATACAAGGATTAAATCCTCAAATAAAACTATTGATGAAACATTACAACAAGATATCATCTATATTTTCAAAAGATTAGAGATTAAAATCCCTTTGTAGGTGGCCACCCATTAATCAGGAGTTATTAAATATTTCTCAAGGATAAGTATAGTTAAAAAGAAATTTTTTGGGAAAAAGTATACATTTTTCTATAAATTTCTCTAAACATGTCATCCCATTAGGGAATAGTAAATCTGAAGACCTAGGTATATTCATAAACCCTTGCACTATAGGGTAAATCACCATTGAAAATTAATTGTGTGATTTGGGTGAAAAAATTAATGTAATTCCTTAATAAATTTATTCATACATATATATATATATATGAAAACTCAATCCCACACAAGTTGTTACGTATAATGATAATCAAGACACTTATTACCAGGTTGGATCTCTATAGGATGTTATGGTACGTTTAAAAGGATATTTGTTCCCTACTAATTTTGACATACTGAACATGGATGAAGAAAGAGGTAAATGTAACTTCCTTATCATTCATGGTAGTTCATTTATAATTACTACTAAAAACATTATAAATATTAATGAAGTAATGTTTTCATTGGATTCTGGAGGACAAACTGTGATATTTTACATTATTGATTTAATGAAATACCCTTATGATGAGCATTACAATGAACCATTTTTGAGTTTCCTTGTTTTAAGGGATAAGTTGAAATGGTAAATGGTATAATTAAATTAATAGAAGCTTTAAAATCACATAATTTTTTTATGAATCTATTTTTGAAAATGATCATAATTTGGAATCTGTTTTGTGTGATGAACTATTTGAAGAAGTTAATGAACATTATTTAGTTGGTTTACTCAAAACTGCCACTCACACATTTACCTTACATGTTCATTCCACAAGAATGAACAGTAATTAGTGAAAACCATCAATATAAAACACAACCAAACAATAAGTAATGTTTTTCCATCCAATTTTAAATATGTATTATTAAAATAAAATGATAAACTCTTATATAATAATTTAAACCCAATTGGGAATAACCATGAGAACTACCTATTGTGTATCTTGAAACAATTTTATATATCAATAGGATAATCCTCTAGATATATTCCATGTATTATATATAAGGACCCAACCTAAAAACATTACATAATCATGAATTAATTAAATAATTCACATTGAGGATCTTTTCATGTTTAGAGTTTTAAAGAGTTAGGCCATAACTATTACATTACATATCAAAAATTAAAAAGTAGAGACTTTTACCGAGTTTCCATTTTATTCATTAAATAAAAACACATGAAAAAAAGGGTCATGTCCAGTTCCACGTTTTAGACAGCATGACTTTCCCTTATTCCCATCTTTTCCCTATTCATCTTTAAGTCCTGTGAAAATCATTTTAAAACTTGGGATGAGCTAAAAAATCTCAGTAAGGGTTATAAAACAAAGAAATAAAACAATAGTTCATCATTACATACATTACATAATCTATTTAACATACCTCATGAAATCATAAGATTTATGAATCACACCTAAAAAACATAAATAATAAAGGAAACTTGTGGCATCCATATCATATATACATTGTAGCTATCACAAATACATAGAGAGTTATGTTGGAATACCTATCACAGTATATTCCCTAAATATCTTAGGAGAAACATTCACATTTTCCTCTTTCATGTTACCCAATGCATTGGAGATATATCATAGGCTCACCCATCCCAGGTTTATCATGGAACCATCCGTATATGTAAACAATTCCCATGGACCATAACAAAATCATAACACATAACATAAGCTTAAAGGAAATATAACATTCCCAAATTGAAATCACAATATATCTTTTCAAGACATTGAACAAGATATTGAAATAATAAATCAAAAAACCATTTTCAATACCAAATTATGTAAAAGAGTATTGGGTATTTATTTTCCTTTTGAAAATTTAATAGCTTGTTAAGGAAGCCAAAGATCAAATAATACATGCGGTGGTGAAAAGGTCATTTTCACCACATACATTAATAGAAACATTTTTATTTTTTATTTAGTAAAATTATTTATAAAGAAAATATACCTTTTGAATAAAAGTAAATGTCAATGGGGTTTATACATCGTATAAAAGAATGTTGTGTATAAAACAAAATATGCCTCAATGAAAGGATATTGAGATGAAGTCCCTTATAAAGATTATTTTGTAAATAAAATAGATTGATTATGCGTATTAAATATAAGAAAACATATAGAAAGTACAAATATATGATAAGATATAAAAATTCATTTCTCACATAATCAAAGTATGACATAAACAATAAAGAATAGATCAACCCAAAGAATGAAAATTGGGTTAAGAAGTTCCCTTACCTCATGTCCGAATTGACCCATTCATTCTTTAATCTATTTAATAATAAACTAAAGATAATTTATACTTTCTTAAGAACCATTTTAATGTTTATTATTACTTTTATATTACTTATTACCAAGTTATAAAAATTATGTAATCATTTCTGTTAATAATGGTCATTTTGTCGATATTTGGTACTTGAGTCAAAAATGAACTTCTTATATTTACAAGTCGTTTATGTAGTCAAAATTACATTATCTAAATAATGATATTAATGATTTATATATCATATATATATTATATATCTATTATATATATGTATTTATAATAGTACATAACATTTCTGGTATGAAATGAAATGCACTGTTCACGGAGACGGTAAGTCGTACGTACACATGAACGCTACTTTCATTTCTATTTCTGATTTTAATGGAATTAAAACATAATGATACATAGTTATATTATAATTCCAGTATAATATATCAAATAATTTTATTAACACTATCATTTATAAGTTCCACGTAAGGCATGAATGAGTCATATCACTTTGAGGGGGCGGTAGTCCGCACCTCCTAAAATGAAATTACCGCATTTACCCATAATGGAAACCAAAAAGTTACGCTATAAATGAAAAATACCAAATTATAAAAAACATAAACATAATTTGTTTCTTATATAAATATAGTTCAATCGTAATGGCCACCATAAGAGGTGGTAGGAGATAATTGTAAAATCATCATTTCCCGAGGCGTTAGTTCGTTGTCCACATAAATAGTATGTTCTTTACCCATTAGACAGAGGTGTGTATAAGGGTAGTTCAAATACTTCTCATATAAAACAATTATATTTAGGATACAAGTATTGTTATAAAAGAAAGGAATAAAATGAGTTTAGGGGGTTGGATAAGGAAAATGAAACACAATAACTTTGGAGAAGACATTAACTTTAAATTAGTTATCTCCTTTTGGTTTGAACCAAAAGGTTTACATGAATTTATTACTACCTAGGGGATGGATTCTAGGAGGAAGAGAGGGATTTAGGAAGATTAACTGGTTAGTGTTTGGATGAGGTAAGGGGCTTGAGAGGTGTGAGTAATGGGTTGGAGGTTGGTGCTTTTTATAAGGGGGATGAGGGGCTCTTTAGGAAAGTGTAAAAATATTATTTTATTATATAATTATTTTCATCTTCTATTTGTCCAAAACATATTAAAGTAAAATATATGATGACTCACGGTTCAAATAAAGTCATACAATAAAAATTGGATAGGTTTTGGATATTATTTTAATATTTATAATCTTATTTATTTAAATCATTTAATAATGAGGTAAACACTCCATCATTAGTGTGTCATAAATAATTTTATTTATTTGAAGTCTAAAAATTATACAAAAAATATGATGATGTAGGAAATATTCATTTCTTTAAAATGAATATTTATAGTAGAATATATAAATTATATAAACCCATGTAATAATTGCTTTACTAAAAGATATTTGTTTATGTCATTTTTTCCTTTACTTTAAATTAATTAAAATAGAGTGTCATTATAACTCTCAAGTGGCCCCATGGGGTTACAAAATAGACCCGAGTATTCCAATGGTTGGATATGTATGATATAATATACCGTATTTAATTTAATGTTTTAAGATTAGTTTGATTGTGGATGTGCTATCTTAAAACCATTAAAAAATTTACTCTGGATGGTTAGTGTTTATGCTTAATATTCAGGAAATGTTATTTACATTTAATATGTTAGTTTCCATATAAATTAATATGTATTTAATTTTTATACCCATCAATATGATTAATTATTTAGACTTATTAAGTTAAAGGTGGGTACCACTATAGTCCCTCAGTTCATCGGTACGTCTCATGAGACAAACTATGCTCTAGGCATAAGGCCTTAACAAAATGGTTAATTATGGTCTGGGAAATGAGGCCTTGAAGAAATGGGTATGATATCCGAAATTATAAATTCCCTTACTTTGAAATTATTAATTTAGTTTTCATGAGGTCATTTATCTAGTAGAATACCCATGATTATTCTTTATTATGGCATTATTTATTCATCTCTTATTCCTTCTATAATGTTTTCTAGTTTTTTAAAAGGAATGTGTTTTTAGTTACTCACGATGCCAATTATCTGTGTTTATGATATCATCCACTGTTTTGATTATCATTACTTATTATTTGAGCTTACCTCTTTCTAATGTTTCATTTTTCAAGTACATGAAGTGGTATATTATGAATGACATGCCGGTATAACCTAGGAATTATGGATGTTGTGAATGGATTTTGTATATTGTATTTCCTTTCAAGATGAAATGTTGATCTTATGTATGTATCTGATTTTTGAAAAATACGAAAATAATTGTTCTTTTAGGATACAAATTTCTTTTGTCCATGTTAAATTAATGAATTAAGGCACCCTCTCCAGGGAATTAATGTTGGGTCTTTACAACCTCCTCGTGAAGCGATGCATTTTTTCATCGATACAATTCATGGGTGGTTATTATGATGGATATAATGTTTATATATGATATTTATGAAATAATTATTAATTTTTTAAATACAATATTTTATTTAAATCTTTACCTTTCAACCCGTTAAAAAAATTATAACATCCATTGTGCATACATGTGGACTACCACCACCATGATGTGATGTGATTTGATTCTCATGTATGTCTTTCTTGGATGATTCAAAATATGTATATAATGAAAATATTATATATATATATATATATATATTGATTAAAATTATTTATATTATGTAATGATGATAATGAGTAATGGACCAAAAATACCAAACCAAATCATACATGAAAAACAAAACTAGATATAAATTGTGATGATGATGTTATTAATGAATTATTAAAAAATATGTGATATAATGTTATAATTGAATCAAATATGGTATAGTACATATAAATATGGTTCTATTATGGATTTATATTAAATATAAATTTATTATATAGGATGTTAATAGTTTATATGAATAATGTTGGACATGAGGTAAGTGTTTATCTTCTATAATTATCTTATTTGGGGCATATGTTATGTTGTGAACCTATATTCTTTTATGAGTTTGTTATAATGGCCCTTTTACTTTCTATATGTTTAATAATTCCTAAATAATTACATATAATTTAATAATTTAATTTACTTTATCAAACATCTTATTATTCAAAAATACCAAAGAGATAATGGATTTATATTACAATATCATTTTATTTTGAGATTGTTTGGGTTTAGATTTAATTAGGGAATATTATATTATCCAAATAATTTTCCATATTTATTCTATTTTACTCTAGTTATATTTTTATTTTCCATTTAATCACTTATTGAATCAAAAATCCACAAGTAAGTTACATGTAAGGGTCTTTTAAAAAAATTATTTTTTTGATGTTTTCCTTTCAACTCTTTTTCCTCTATGTCAATATTTTCTTTAAAATGTTTTATAAATCTATAATGATTTATTATGTTTATTTTTATCAATTTTTTAATTTATACAATTTTTTATAAATGATTCTTATTTTGAAGCAGGTACCTTTTAGCAACTGTGTAAACCAAAAATTTATTCTAACATACACAACATGAATAGTTTTCCCTAGAATTATGAAAAAAATTTAAAATATTATTTTACATGATCAATGGTTATTTTAAAATAATTTTTTCTAGTATTCTATAACATTTTAGATTTTAAATATATAATGAATAAAACAAATAAAAATGGAATTTTCTCGAGAAACATTCTGGAGATATTTTAAACGTGTTTTCATCTATGAAAACACCCATTGATGTTATTATGGATATTATAAAATGAAATCATATTTATTATTTATCATGATAGTTTATGATTATTATTATGAAATATTTATTTCTTTATTATTAATTCAAAATGGAATTTTTTTACATATACTTAATTTTGAAAATGAATTGTATTAATCATTCAAAACATGAGGAATTAATAAGATATTCATGTGAGGGGTGGGGCTTGAATATTGATATACTCATGATGAATCAGAAGGAACCATGAGACAAAATGGTTGACAAAATTATATGGATATTTGCTTTACAGCTACCCATTTATTAAGAATGATGTCATGGTTGACATGCATCAAAATTAAGATTCTAAATATCATAGTTAAGAGGCCTTGATCATAAATGTCTATAATTATGAATTTTTTTATTAATAATTCAATTTACATTATCCATTTGATTTAAATGTTGATATTATCCATGAATTTTTCTTTAAATCATGTTTTTTTAATTTCATGTGTTTGTATTATCCACTATTCCATATTGATTATACCATATTTCCTCATCATAGATTTATTTATATGTAACCCTCACTATGAATCTGATATCCCCCATAATTGTTTTCCTATAACTAAAATATGAAGAAATATTATTTGAATAATTTTATGTATGATAGAATTTTTTTTCCATACTATGTTTTTAATTTCCAATTAATATATAAGTCACATATGTATTAAGTTTTTCATGACTTATAAACTGATTGATCCTAGGTAGTGTGATCAATTGTATCTTGTACCAATGTAACAATGTAAAACCCAAAACCTAGGTCACCAGAGTTGGGGTGTTATAGTTTGTATAAAATAAATATTAATAGGATCCTTGGGAACTCAATTTAGGGAAACATATATTACAGAACAAAACCATATGATAGATTCTAATGATAAGTATATTTATGGTCTAACATAATGAATAATCAGTAAAGTAGATATTGTGAATTTTTCCTGGAAAATACATCCCTATATGTATACTCACAAGGGGATATATCATTAACACAGATGCACAAAAGGGTGAAAACATAAAATGGGGAATATTGGGTACTAACTTCATCATCATTAGTGTATAATGAGTTTTCCTAATAATGAACATATGGTTAACCACACCCTTGGGATATTCTTGGGTTAATTTACATTTTCATTATCAACCATTAAGAGTAACGAGAGGATAAAAACTTAGGAAGAGTATGATATTACATAATGATATGGGATAAACCTAATGTTTCATTAGAAAATGATTTTTTGGTTGATCATATGCTTAAAGGCGTGTAAACCCCTTTTGATGTGATGAGATTTAAAGATTAGTATCGAGATATTTTAAGACATTTATGTATATATAACGATTTGTTTTAGTATGTGTTTTAGTGAAACAGTTATTTTATGAAAAATTATTTTATATTTTTAGGACATAAGTTGAAATGTATTGATAACCACAATGATTAATATGATCTTTTTGGTTCATTTGGTTAATTGGGATAAGAGGGTTATTAAATTTTTTGGGAGTATATGTACTAACATATAGATAAACAAGGGATTAAAAAGTGATTTGGTAACTAAGTGATTAATATTATTTTAAAAGAAGTTCACCATATGGGTAACATTATATCATTATGTTAAATTAATGTATTTTAGGATAATATGGGATTTTATTTGAGGAATAAAGGCTGAGTAATATTTTGGAATCATTTACAACTTTATTGCAGATTTATGGTGATTTATGTTATATATAGGAATGATTAAAATATTTCTGAGATTAAATGATAGAGAATATAAATTTTTCTTATGTGAGATAATGAGTGTTTAATGTTGTTAGGAGACACATGTTAAATTTATATTATAAGAATATGTGATAAAAAATTTCTAATTTTTGGGTTCTCACGTTGTTCTGGAATATTTTTGAATAATTTTAAGGTTATTTACTTATTAAATGATTTAAGATAAACTTTGAGTATTATTTTTGAGTCATTGGTGATTAATTTTGTATTTATTCATATAAATGTTTATTAATAATTTTAATAATTCAGCTTGTTCTATGAAAATTAGTTTCATACAGAAGGTATAATAGTTCACAATTTTATGGATCTAATAGTCAAATAAAAGTTTATTTTAGTGATTTAGTCAAGAAAAGTTCACCATGATCATGAATATAAAAATGAATAGATGTAATGACACTTATATAATTGGAATAAATCAAATAGGTAAATTTTATCATATTTTTTGATTCAAATGGTAATGGAATTTTCTAAAATTTGGAAAACTAAAGAAAACTCTATCAAGAATTATATGGAATGTAACATTAAACTACCAAGGTAAATTTTTAGAAACTCATTTTTAAGTATGATTCATATTGAGATACATGTATGACATCTTTCCTAATCGTAACATAGAGATTATAGTTCATGATAAAATATATATTTGATTTGATTACTATGTTATATTATGTTAAGGAAATAATAATTAAAATTTCACGGAAAAAATTTCTATTATGATGGTTGAATGTAATACCCAAATATTTTAGTTTATATTTTAATGAAAAAATTCAACATTCGATAGCATGTAGAACACAAAACTCTATGCTTTAAAACCCCTAAATAATATTATATAAATATGACCATTATATCATAGCTATTTAATTAGTGGATATGAATATGAGTAACCACAATATAATATATATAAAAAGGTGCTTCCCAATAAAAACTTATTTACTAATTCTGAGAAAATAAGCCCTCAATTTTTTATTAAGTTATTTTGTGCCTCATAAATAAATTTTCTTCAAAAAAGGATTTTATTTCATTTTGTGCACTTATATTATTATTATTTATAATCACTTTTATTAATATTATTTTGTAAAAAGAAATAATTTTTGATATCAACATTCCAAAATAATCATAGAGAAAAATTTCGATATTTTTTTGAAAATATTGTTTTTCAATGAATTCCAAAAAATAAAATTTTTATTGAAAACTAAGAATTATTTTCATGAATTTAAAAATATATTTTTTTCAAATAAATTTATAATTTTATTAATTCATTTTTATTAAGAATAATGTAATTAATGAAATTTTATTAAACCTTTTTCATAATTTTTATATAAAACATTTTTATACCTAAAATGAAGGTTTCTGGAAGGCCAAGTTTCATCACATTTTTCCTATTAATTATAATCATAATTTATCACACATTATACATTAAATATGATAAAATGTATTCCATATATAGAATCAATATTTCCAACTTTGGAAAATAATTCAACTTCATTTTTGGTCACAATAAATATTAACCATGAAAAAATCTATCACCATAGTATATCGTATATTTAGTTTATAGGGGTTAAAATTAATGTTATATGGCTCCAAATAAATAAATAAAATTTCATTAATTTCATTGGATGAGTTTAGTTTGTCCATAATCATCCAATATTCTTAAATATAATCTTTTGTTTCAATTTATCTTCAATGAAAGACATTATATTATTTTAATTAATGAATAAATGAAAAATGTTATTTTCTTGATTTTAATATATATAATATGTTTTAAAAAGGTTAAAAATTCAACAATGTATCTAAATTGTTATTTTTAATACGAATAAATTTTATGATGTTGATTTATTTTTAATATTTAGTGGTGGAAAAATTATCTTAAATGATTGTGCAATGTAGACACAATTCTTGTTCAAGTATTAGAAGAATCAAGTAAATGATTTTTAATAATAAATGTAATATTTTTGGGTATGTTATAGTGTTACAAAAAATTTTAATTGAAATAAAATTTATTAGCTATGTTTAAAAAAAATTATATTCAAATTAAATTACTTTCATAATGTTTTTTAGATCAACTATGAGAATAGTTCCAAAAATGAAAATGATGGTATTTTTTGTTAAATAATATTTCATGAGGGGTATACGATACCGCTTTGAAATTTTATATCATGAATAGTTCTTATGTAATTATATCTAAATGTATAATTAATGTTATTTCATCTCATGTTTTATGATACAAAAGTTACCAAAGATGTATGAGATTTTTGTTACAATGTCATTATATTTTGGGATTATTTATATTTAGATTTACTCTATAAAATTTATATGATTTGAATATTTTAAACCTAATATATTTCATTTTACTATGATTATTTTTATGATTTCATTTTTTATTTTTAATTTCCTCCCATATTTGATCAATAATAAACAATTATGTTACATATTGGGGAATTTATTTTCCAAATCACGTTTTGCTGTTTTCCTTCAATATACTTCTATTCTAGATACATATTTCATTAAAATGTATTTAGGAATGTTGTTACTATTTTGAAAAGTTTTATTAAATTAATTATCCCTATATTTTACTTCTTATAAAATGTTTTAAATGTATTATTATTTTCATTTTCCAGACGTGGGTTTTTTACCAAATGTGTAAACAAAAATGTTTTTTAGCAGACACTACATGAATTGATTTTTTTATTCACATGGATAATATATTAATTGAAGAATAATTTAAAATTTTAATTTTATATTTTCAAATTAATATATTTTCATAATATTCTAAAATTTTATATATTTAAGAAATTATTGAAAAAAATGAAAATGGTATTTTCTTCAAGATATGTTTCTATGATATTCTGAATGTATTTTCATATATGAAAACATCCATAGATATTACTAGGGAAATGATCCAATGATACCATCTTTATTATTTCTCTATATGGTTTATAGTTATGATTGTGGAATAATTATATTCTATTTTATTTATTTAATAGGACATGAAAGTGGTGAGTGGATCTCTCTCATAGATATCCCATTGATACATTGATAGGTCTCATGACATGTACCAGGTGGCCAAATTAAATAGGTAATTTTTACACCTAACAATTTATTAATAATGTTAAATTGGTTGGGAGGCATTTATAGTAATATTAATGATATATTTGTTGAGGGGCCTAGATCATGATTGTTCAAAATGATGAATCTCCTTTATTAAGAATTAATTTTACATTATATATATTATTTTTATATTGATTCTATCCATGTATTTTCATTGAAATCATGTTTTTGATATAATTGAATGTGTTTTGATTATCCACTATTCCATATTGATTATACCTTATATATTAAAGCTAGCTTCTTATATACACAACCCTTACTCAGAATATAAGATCACCATTAATTTGTTTTCGATTCCCCATGATATAGAGAAGTTTTATTTAAGTAATTTAGTGGATTCAAGAATGTTTTTCATACAATGTTTTAAATTTTCAATGTAATATAGAAGTTATGTTTGTATCTACTTTTCAAAGGAATTTAAATTGATAAATCATGATTTGTGTAATCCCTTTTATAATGTACCAATATAATAAAGTAAACAATGGATCTAGGTTAATTGATTCGTACTGTTATAGTGGAATTTATGGGTCTAATAAGGAAACAATATAATTTAATTTTTTCAAGTTATATAGGAAAGGCTCATGAGCCTCAGCCCAGTTGGTGAGGACTCATTAAGTGCATCTAAGATCCTCGAGATTAAATCCAGGTGGAGGATAATTTCTGGGGGGTACAATAGTAGGAATTGTGCGGTACAGTAGTAGGGATTGTAGAAGAACTGTAATAGGCACTATTTGGCACTGTATCAGCCCTAAATATTCCCCCGTTTGGACCTTCGGGCCACCCAGGCTTTCGGGTCAGTAAGGCCTTCGGGCAACCTCAAGGCCTCTGGTCGACCATAGGTTTAGATTCAAACCAGACAACCTACAAGGAAGAAGCTTTATAAGGAGGATGAGTAAGGAGCTTTCACTATAGAAGAAGCTAAACAAATTGCAAGAATGAGAGGGTATGACACCTGCCATCAGGACAATCCTATTGATGCACGAGAAATCCTAGTTAAACAGCGATGTGAAGGTGGAGAGCTGATTTCATGATGAAGATGCTGGGGAGGAGCAGTTCTAAGTAGTTAGTTTGTGTTGTATTTAATTATTGAAGCTTATGAGCATTGATTTCCTCTAAGGCTTATGGGCCATGTAGTACTTACACCTAAAGGCCTTGTAAGGGTTCTGCCTCCCCCTTTGAAAGGTGGATTATCAAAAATCAATATAAAATGAAGGCCTTGGTTCCATTTGAGGAATTTATGTAGGATAGTGAGACCAGATAGGAAATAGGAGAACATGGCCTCATATGACCCGATGGATGGAATTTATGTTTATTTAATGAACTAAGATTATATTGATTATTAGGTAGAGACCTGATTAAGATTCATGTATCATACTTAATTATATATATGATTAAATTGTCTTTATGATTTTAAGATTAAAATGAAATTAATTAAATCATATTAATAATTACATATTTCTAATATTAAGAGTCCCTAATGTTTTGTTGTTTGGATGAAATAAATCATGGCCAAAATCTTCATAATGAATATATAAATGAAATACAATAGGTTTCTCTATAAGATCATCATATAGATTATGTAAATTAGTATAACACATAGAGAAATATTTTTCTATTGATTCAATGATGGATCCTGTCGATATATGATAGAAGTCTTTTTTGCCAAGATATTGAGAGGTCATTGGAAGAGTTAAATAATGATTTCAGTTTGATCCACGATTTGAAGAAAAATTTGATCATTTTGGATATAAATTTTATGAACAAGGTTACTTGTAAATGGTGAATTTTATTTGTTGGAGAATAAGAGGAGTCCTAAGTTTCATGGGAGATATTTTTTGGTCTTTTTTAGGAAAAATTATTCTATTTAACTATGAAGATTAAACAATGGTGTTAAATAATTTTTATTTAGAAGGGTATAAATAACATAAATAATTTTGGGATTTACTTTAATTCACACTATTATTATTTAGACCTTATACAAGATGAAGAGGGTAAAGTTTTGTTTTTTGAGGGGGTACTATGTCCAGAGATCCAATTTCAGGTCACCCAATTTATTTGGACGATGATTCTTAAGGTATTGAAAAATTTAATATAAAATATAAAATATTATACTATATCATCTCAAGATGAGAGAAATCATTAATTATTAATAGTAGATTTGTTGACAAGGGTTCACAATTGTTTATTCAATTGAAATTTTTTACTAGGAAGTAGTTAGCCTCATCATTCCCTATCTCATATCACTATATTCAGAAGTTATTATACCTATAATACATGTTTTTATGTGGTTTTTTTAGAGTTCATGGTCACTAAAAGATTCAATTTTTTACCTTCCTTTCTAGTCTGTGATTTGCTTGTGAATTACTACAAGTATAATCATTGTACGAGTTCCCTCTGAGGCTGAATTAACAATAGTAATATAGTAAATAATGTTTTTGACACTATAGGAGAGATATAGTGGGTTTAGAACAAGCCATTGATACTTTGAATCCCCAGGGACATAAGAATGAATATATTACAGGTGGTGGAAATTAGTTGGTCAAATGTGGTCTATGCATAGGATGAGGTTTGTTGCATGTGATAGAGTTACAATTTTTAGATGGATTAGATGTTATTAAAGGAACCATATGGTTATAATTTACACTATTTTAATATTAATTTCATTTGCTAGATTCATAATACTTCATTGTAATTACCTTAATCAGAGATCTAATATATAAAATTAAGAGACTTCTAGTACCATTGGTATTGGCTATAATAATTGGAAGTCATGAAATATTGTATGATGTGTGTAGAGATTATTAGTTGGTGTTGGGATATAATTGTTCATTAGGATATTTCATAAGTTTCCATGTAAAACCATATGATGTCATACTTGGAATAAATTGGTTATATTTGGTGAAATATATTGTTTATTTCTTCATTAGAAGAGTGAATTTCAAAAATGTTGATGGTGAGTGTTTTGTATTTTTCAGTGATATGATGTTTCCGATGGATTCATAGAATATGGAGATTCTATATTCTATGATAGTGTAATTTATGATGCATTATGTAGAGGTTCATGAGGTATAATTTTTGAATGTTAACCAAGATTTCAAGGATGTATTTCATAAAGAGATTGCAATTTTTCCTACTAGATATGATATCATGTCCAGTATCAAGTTAATACTTGAAATATATCTAATTTATATGAATCCACATTGGATAACATCATCTATGTTACGAGAGTTGAAAATTTAAAATGATAATATATCATAGAATATAATTATTCATATCAATTCATCACTTTGTGGGGGTTCAATTTTTTTTGAAAGAATACGTATAACAATCTACAATCATGTATCAATTATCATTGATTGAATTAGGTGATAGTAAATAACTACTATCCAATCCCAAAGATTGAATATTTGTTCAAATATTTTATGGGAGATATTTTTTTCCCAAAGATCAAATTGTGCTTCATGTATCATCGAATGAGAGTGATGGATAAATATATTATAAATACTGCCTTTATATATCCTTATGGACACTTCTAAATTGGGTTAAAGTATTTTGGATTCATGAATGAACTATTTTTATTCATGATATTTTTGTACTATATGTTTTATGACTTCCTAGATTAGTTAATGGTTGTGTTTTGTAACAAAATCCTAATGTATTAAATGTCTGAGGAGGATCATGATGATAATTTGAGAGTTATTCTGGATGTTCTTTAACATCAACAATTATTATTGAATCTTTCAAAGTCTATATTTTGGCTGATAAGGGTTTTTTTATATTGAGTTTTTACCTCAAAGGGGAATATCTATTGATCCTTTAATAATATAGGTGGTTGTTTCTTGTGGATCCCCTAGTAATTCTCTTTAGTTTCAGTTTTTCTTTGGTATTTCGACCTTCTGTATGACATTGTTTATCAATTTTTCATGGATTTCTACTCCATTGATATCCATTACTATGAAGGACTATACCTTTGTATGTCTTAATTAGTGTCATGTTACTTTTTTAGAATTTGGTGAGTGATCATATTCTTTGTTTTTAGAGGATAGAGTTATGTATGAGGTCATTTGTGATGATTTACATTTTAACTTTGGTTTCATTATAATACAAAAATGTTTAGTCATTCCCTATCAGTCTTGATAGTTACAAATTCATGTATATATATATATGTTCCCCATGATCTCTCAGTTACCCCAATTTTATTTTCCATGATGTTGTAGTGACACTATCTCATATATGAATGAATTATGGTCATTAAAGATAACAAGAATTTGAGATATATTTTATATCAGTATTATTAGAATCTATTTCAGTTAATATGGATGGATTTATTATAGTATTAGAACTTTTTTATCTTCTTTACATAGTGGAAATGGATTGTAGTAGTTTATGTGCTATGTAGGAAGTGACATGGTATTGTTTTTGTGAATTTAGGGTTATATGGAGAGTGATGGAGGATATTACAGTGATAATATTTATAATAAGGAGGTTTTTATTAGAGGATATACTTATAATATAAGGATTTAGTCATATTTCGTGAAAAAAGTGGATGAATATTAGTTATAGATTCTAATGTGGAGGTTTTTAAAGATCATTTTGTGGTTAGTTATTCCTCTGTGGGATGGTCTATGGATAATCATCATTATATATTATTTCAGGAAATAATTTTTTTTCATTAGTATTGCACAAGGTGGTTCTCAATGATTTTTAAAAATTAACTTTTGTAGTAAATTTTGGTGTAAATAATATGTATTAATCATTGAGGTTTCAATTTTTGTGGCTAGGTATTAAGAGGTCATTAGCTAAGTTTATGTTTAAATTTTTGGTCTGTTAGAAGGTGAAGGATAAAAATATTTTCTATGTTTTTTTTGTATCTAGTGTATTTTTCTCATTATAATTTTTAGGGCATGATAATTTATGTTTTTATTATTTTTCGTTGATCTTAGGGTGGATATGAATCTATCAGGGTGATTGTGAATCAGTTGATAAAGTTATCTCACATCTTATCTATCATGGAGTCGATCATATATGTTTTTTGTAAAGGAAATATTTAAATATTATTGTATGGATTTATGGGATCCCAAGAATGATCATTTTTATCATGATCCTCATTTTAGCTTGTGTTTATAAAGGGGCTTTCCTCCTCATTTTGGCTCTCATATGTGCCTCAAAACTAATTTTCATCCATATATGGATGGTTTGACTGACCACATTCTTAATACATTAGTGGAAACACTGCATGACTGTTCTCCAGATTTTGGATGTCCATGGGTGAAGCACATACCGTTATGTGAGTTTAATAACAATAAAAGTTTTTACTAATCCATTTTTATGGAGTCCATTGGATGTGATATATTTCCGACAATTAAAATCTACAATATACTATATTGAGGTTGGAGAAATGGTGATTTTTAGACATGAATTGGTTTAGATATTGATATATAATTTTTAGGTGATTCATGAGAGGATTAATTCTACTCAAGACGATTAGAAGTCTTATTTTGATCATATGAGTAGACTGATGAAGGTCAAAATTGGACATCATGGTTTCATGAAGGTTTATCCTCATCGTGGGTAATAGATAATTGTTATTAGGAGTAAGATTTATCCTTAAATAATTGGTCCTTTTAAGGTGTTGGAATGCATTGGTAAGATTATATATTAGTTAGTTCTACCTACATAGTGGGATTAGATCCATGATGTTTTTCATGGGTCACAACATCATCAGTAACTTCATGTTGAATCTAATGTCATTTATAAAAGCATATTGGATGTTGGAGATGTTGTGAAATCAATGGATCTATCTATTTTGAATGAGTAATGTTAAAATTTTTTTTGTATGAATAGAATTAATTTGTTTCCTATCTTCAAGAAATACATAAGATTAGAAGCATATAGTTAGAAATGTGATTCACTTACGAATGCTAAATATCATAAGTTGTATGATGTTTTATTCTTTTTGAGATAATAAATTTCAATCTATACCATTGAGATTGATGTAATATGATTGTTTTTTTATACTATGATTTGATACATTCATCATTGTGTAATGATGTGCTATTTTAATGGAGAAATCCATATATTAGAAGTATCTTATATGATTTTTCGATTCATTGGAGTTTTTTCTTGGATTTGGTTTGATTTTTTAGTATGAGAACAATTTGAAAGGAATCAAATGAAAATGACTATATTTGTGTAGACCATTAAAATATTTTGGGTGTTGATGTTTTCAATGATTTATTGAAAATATCCCAGTTGATGATAAGAGGAGCTTTCACTAAAAATTTATCTAGTAAATTACATTGCACCATGGTCATAGTGTGGTGAACCATGATTGGAAAGTCGATGGGGAGGAGTTTACTTGGTTATTTGAATTTTATTTTGATTGGGGTTTTTTACAATATTGTTAGATGGGTTGTGATGTGAGGCATATGCCACATAATTATGGAATTATTCTATTTAGGTTTTGTGGTTTTATTATAGTATTGTGTGTTTTAATATGAAATGAAAAGTATTATTAGGTTTTTGGGTTCAATTATTTGAATGGTTTGTTTTTCAACAATAATAAGAACTATTATGTGAAGTGTTAGATATGGAATTCCTTTGATCTGCCTTTTCTTGGGATCATTACATCATGATGGCTATATTACACAATGATATTGATATAGGGTATATAGAATTTGTGGGATATGTTTTGAAATTATTCCATGAATCCTAGAGGTTTAATAAGTTGGAAAATGTTCCTCTCATTATGATAATATCCCCCTTATTAAATATTAATAAAATGGTTATTAATTGTGGGAAAGGGGGAAGCGCAAGGGGTAATTGTGTCATGAATCTCATATCAAGACATGGTTGTGTCATGATATTATCTGTTATGCAGAGATAATGTGTTTCTAGGTTTCTAAAATAAATTCAATATTCTACTTCAATTCATATTCTTTCATTATCTTTAGAATCATTAGGTATTAGTGGTTTAATTTTAGAGTGGTATTTGTCTCTATGATTGATTCTTAGGCTCTAACATTGTGTGGTAATTCCCTTATGATTCGAGGTATCTCTTTTCTTTATTTCTCCTTAATTATTCCCATTTTATCTTTTTGTAAAGACATGAATTTATTTATGAATTGTATTTTTGAGTTCTTGGTATGTTTTTATGCGGTCTTGGATGTGATTAGGTTCTGTGGGTTCATTATGAGGATTCTTGGTGGGGTATTATTTTTTCTTCATCTCTATCTTACATAAATATCATTGAATCTTTCTTTCAATGCGGGGGATTTGAAACTACATCTTTATTATAATGTATGGATGAATAATCTTCCTGATTGGGTTTTCTTTGGGAAAAGAGAAAAAATATTTCTATGAAGATAATAAAATATAAATAAAGGAATATATATAAGGTGTTTGTGTTGTTAATGCGTTTGTTACATTATTCATTATTCTTATTATATGGTATATCATAAATTGTGTGGTAGTTTTTTTATGATATTTATTCTTTTTTACTAGTATGTTCATAAATGGTGAAATAATTTATTTTTCATAAAAGAAGAAGGCTATCATACGTGAAATAATTGTCTAATATGGTTTAATAAATAGTTGAATATTATACAAAGTTTTTATTTATTATAAGTTATATAGTTCATTTGTATTAATTGATTCTCTAACTATTCACATGTTAGTACCTTATTTGTGATTAAATTAATTCCACTATGATAGATTTTCTTTGTCTGGGGATGTATTGTTATAGATATTTTTATGGAAACATATTGACGTGATTGATAGTTTGATGACATTTTTTATGTTGAATATTGATAGTATTGATATTTTGGTTGTCGGTATGAGGTGTTGTTGTTTCTGTGGTGGTGGGATTGTTGTTTCATGTTGTTGTTTTAGGTTAGAAGTTGATTTATCATAGTTTACTAAAATATAAAATAGTGATGACTTAACTATCAAATTAATGAGAATGTGTTATTATGAATTAATAATGAAGTAGTAACTGATTTTATGAATAAATAAATAAGTTGGTAAATTTTTCATGGAACAAAATATGACAAGATGATTACATATAACCATAAAGTAGTTTTAATTAGTTTATATGTGGTAATTGAACTTATCATGTTTCATGAAAGTGATCATGTGAAATCATAAGGTTGTAATATTCATATAGTCATTATTAAGGAGTTCATATTTAATTTAATAGAATATATTAGGAGATAAGAAATGGTTGTAATGTTTTTTGTGCATTGAAGAGATTATTTTTATTTTTGTAACGAGGGTACAAATCTGGGTTTTTGTCAAGTTATGATAGTCATAGTTTAGTGTAACAGAATTTGTTAGTTTACTTTACATGGGTTTGTGTGCTAAAATATATTTATTATGGTTTGGTTATTCATTACCCTCCACCATCTATGTTTGATCATGAAACCGATTCCCATATGAGGTTTTCTTTTGGGCGTTTTTCTAAGATATTTGTTTTTGACGTTATGGATAGATAGAAACTCCCATACCCGACTCTATCTTCTGGATTTTGTATGGTATGCATACATGTTTGAGTTTAGATGAATTATTTTTATTTTATATATTAATTTTAGGATTTAATGACATACAGTTATGATACATGTTGATATAAAACCTATAATGGATTAAGGGTATACAATATAAATGTATTGGCTTCAATGGATTATTGTATTTACATATATATATATATGCATGGGATGTAATGGATTTAGGTGTCGTATATATATGTAGGATATAATCTCCCTATTTTGTGTTACATGATGGAGAAGATGTGATGATGATTTGATAATGATTGCATGAATGTAGTTGTGATCTAGATCTGTGAATTTGTGGAATTCAAGGATGCTATTTATAGAGCATATGAGAGCATTATAACATGTGACGTTAGAGTATAGTGAATCTTGTTGATTGGTAAAGTATAAGTAGATAACCATTACTAATAAATATAATTTTGATACAATTTTACTTGTATTTATATACGATATTTTGTGATAAATCTTTTTGGAGGATGTGTAACAACCCATACTCTAGTAACTCAAATTCAGTGGATAATTCATTACGGTAGAATAGATAGAAGGGTTATAATCTAGAAAGTACCTTCCATTTGGTATTTTTAGAGAAACAAGTATATACAAGATACACATTTTACATTTGGAATACATTATAAAACATAAAAAAAGAAAATGTTCTATATCTTTTATAATAAATCAAATAATTATTCTGAATAAGATGGGGAAATTAAACATAATATGGGAGAGATAAAATGATATTTAATGTTATATAAAATGGAACAACTAAGGAATTTATAATTAATAATCAATATATAAATTTAAATAAATGAAAGCATGTTCTTTTTAATCAATAACTTGAGTACAAAATTCCTCCATGGATAAAATCAATGAAATAATACTGTAGATAACAATAACTGAATTCTCCTTCAAGGAAATTATAATATATAAATTCATGATATTAGAAATCATTATATCTATACCTTTATCACTTTCTCTAATGCAGTTTGATTTATGGGAAGGCATACCACAAAAACCAATTTAAATTTTCCATGTGATGCATTTCATGAGAATAATGATGCATATAGGAGATATATATAAACAGCCCCCACCCACCACTATATAACCAGTTAATTCCTCATATATTTAATTATCAATTCAATTTATAAACCACATAACTTATCAATAAATATCCACATTGAGAAAATATTATGTATTTATATGTATTTACCCCAATAAATCAAATAACCTCCACAGTAAATCATTATATGTGAAAATGGTATATTGTTTATGAAATAATCATATCAACAAAAAAATAATATTTATAATTAAGTGAAATTCAATTTCTAATGAACATTAGAGAGATAATGTTTTAAGAGGACTTATGAACTCAAAATTATTATGCGATAGGAAATGAGAAATGGTTCATCAAAAATATAAGTTTCATAATAAGATCATCTCCTTTGGAAAAATAATTAAAATAGAAGTCAAATACTAAAATAATCTTTCATTAATTATTATTCATTGTAAACAAAATTAAAATGTGTATATAAAGCTAAATTTCATCAAATAGTCATTGCGTTAGGGAGGTTCTTTATTGTCATATACATTACAATACATTCAATTTTATTTTTTCTAAAGAAATTCAATATTGATTCTTTTTGAAAATATTATAAATATTACATTTATAAAATTTTAAAGGTAAATTATAACTTAAAATTGTATTAATAAATAAAATTATAAATAAAAGAACTTTTTGAGAACAATTTTGAAAAATATATATATCAAATAAAAAAAAGCCCGATTGAAAGGGATATAATGTTTTTCATTTAAAAATTGATTTTCTTTATTGATGTTCCAAATAGAGGAAAAATCATTAAAAAATATTGAAAATCCTTAAATATCCAAATTATATGAAAATTATTTGATATTATGAAGGATAAATGATAATATTCTTTCAATAAAAATATAAGCAATCCCAAAAGAATGTGTGGTTTTAAAATAAATTCTTACATATATGGTAACCATTGAATTATATCTCATAGAAATAATAAACATTAATTGAGAAATTAATCATCATGAATGAATATATATTCAAGTTAAATATATCAATGTTATATTATATACACCACATAAAATGTACAAGGTTTGTAAAAAATATGTCTCTATGAAATGGAAACTAAGATTATGTCCATTACATCCCTCTTCCCTTTGGTTTAGCATGACATGAAATTTATATAATGGTTTTAAAAGTGTTATTAATTTTTTATAGAACTATATGATATTTATTATATCATATATGATTACATTATAACATCTTATCACTTGTTCGTTACTAATTATTAATTATTACAATTATTTTGGGTGTTAACTATGATATTTTCTCAAGAATGTTTTGTCATGTAAGTAATAATTATTGTGTATAGGATATATTTCTATCATATTAATTTCATTAATATAGTATATTATCATTATATTATTTTTTTAATCATTATTTAAATTTTTACATGGAAAATGAATCACATCCCTTCATAGGGATGGTATACCATATGTACACACAAGTAATTCCATAATTTCCTTATTGTATGAAAGGGTAAGAAATTTTATTATATATTCAATTTATAGAATATTAATAATTTCATAATTAACATATATATTCATTATTTTTATCATTTAGAATATCCATGTGAGTCAGTGATAGAAACAATTGCATCGATTTGGGAGGTGGCAGTCCGTTGTACACACGAGTGATGATTGTGTTTCCCATTTGACGGAAAACGATTTGGATAAATATTATGTCATAAAAAAAATAAAATATCAGTATATTATAGATAATTATGTTAATAAATTTTATTTTTTATTACCTAATTTAATGTGGTATTTGGTGAAGATAATTACTTTAACATTGAAGAAACTCATTTGGATCTCTTATTAAGAACCGTATAGTTGGTATTTTTTGGAAGAAAATAAACTATAGAATATAGATAAGTATATTTGGGAGATAGTTTTTCTGAGATTTATCAATATTAGTGGATAAATTTATGTGAATAAGTGAGGGGAGGAGGTGCCCTTTTATAATTTGGGTGAGTGGCACACTTGTAATTTTTCAATGTTTTTCAATAATTTCATGTGACATTCTTGAACATATGGATAAAAAATGTATCATATTTTATGGGGGAAAGGATAAGGTAAAAATGGAACAAAAAATGGGGTTTTATAATGTGTTTAGTCATTTTGACCCTTATCTTGAAGATTAACCCCAAGTAAACCCATTTTTACTATAACTGTGGGAATTAGTTTTTTATTGTTTTTACTATTAATTATGAAAGAAAATTAATTTAAAATTGTTAAATAATATTAATTATGATGATTCCAGATATTTAATACATTTTATCAAATTAAAATCCAATAATTAGAAGAAATTAATTTAAAAAACCACCCTAATACTTTTCCATAATGGGTTTTCAAGAAATGTATTTTTCAAACATAAGTTGATATTATATTAACTATATGAATTGTAACAATAATTATATGGATTAAAATTTATATAATAAAAAATATGATCTAAACATTTCAATTAATTAATTCATCATAAAATATTATTTTATTTAATTAAAATCGATATACAATATTCCTTTTAAAATAAAAATAGTTTCCAAAAAAATAGTTTTCTAAAAAATATCCCTATTTACCTCAAAAATATCTTATATTTATATATATTAAGTTAAAAATATGTACATTTATAGTTATTAATATTATATAATAATAATTATAAATAAAATAAATATAATTTAAATACTACATTTTCAATTATTCCTAAATGATTATTTTTTGGGGAATACTCAAAATATTCATTCTAGATATATTTTGACTATGTAAGTTAAAAATAAATAATCATCCCATAAAATTATAATTTGTATGGTGTGATATTTTAAAATGTAAATTTTAATACAGTTTTATTAAACTATATTGTTCACTTACTATAATTGAAGATCGAGTGAAACATTCTTCCCTTCTATAAAAACGTCATCCTCAAATTTTTCATGGATATTACCTTTTAAACAAATGTGGGCGGTTCTAATTCATGTCATCCTAGGGTTCCCATGCTTATTATTTTATTTTATGATTTGTAAAAATCCACATTTCTATTAAATTTATCCAATACCTCAATAATTTTCATCTTGTATAATGAATCTGTATAGGTTCTTCAAAGTAAGAAAGATCATGTTAAAATTCCATTTATTCTGTGTTGACAACTCGTGTTGGGGTTGAAAAGTACTTCCTTGTCAATCATATATGGAAAACATCATTTAAATTATAGAGGCTTGGTGAAATTCCAAATCAATAATACATAGATTTAATTCTTTCAATAATTTCAAAAGGTATGATGTACCTAGGGCTAATTTTACATTTCATAACGGACTTTATAACACCCTTTAATGGAGTTACTTTCAAGAAACCACGATCTCCAACATGAAATTAAAATACTTCCCCCAGTTATTGGTATATATATTTTATTTATTTGAAATAATTTAATATGGGTATGAATAGTCATTTTCTATTTAATTGTATCCTCACAATTTTATAGTATTACATGTTTCATTTCACAAACTTCATCCCAACAAGTTGATGAAAAAAATATACAACTATATAATTCTTCATATAACAAAATTTGAATACCTAAATTTAAAATATTATTATAGTTAAAGTATACTAATGGTAAATATTAATCCCACATACCTTGATAGTCATGTGATAATGATCTCAACGTGTATTCTATTGTTTTAAGGGTCATTTTAGACTTCCCACTAGTTTGAGGATGATAGGTAGTGCTCAAATGAAGCTCATTGTCAAGGGACTTTTGATGAATCTTCTTGAAAATCAATTTAAATCAGGGATCATGATCGAGAAATTAAAATTGGTCCACTATTAGGTCTTATAACTTCATTAATATCGAGACATTAAAGGCACTCAAGAGGTAAATATTCTATTATAGAATGTAAATTCACATATTTGGTTAGAAAATCAAAAATAACCCATATTGTATCATTCATACAAGGGGAATTTTGTAATCTGGTGAAAAGGTCCATAGTAATGTCACCCCATAACCATATAGGAATAGGTAGAGGTTTTATGACTCCTCTAATATGTTCTATCTCATCCTTCACTTATTAAAAATCAAGCATCATGATACATAATCATCAATTTCCCAGTTCATGTTGTCCCACAAAATAATTTCCTTCAAATATCTATACATATTATTTCTACCAGGGTGTATAGAGAAATTAGATTTTTGATCGTCATACAATAATTTATTTTTTATCACAGGTATATATGGAATATATATTCTCTTTCTAAATTTAAAATTTTTATCCTATGAATAGAATTCATTGAATTTTTAATCATTTACAGCATTAATTATCTTTTAAAAATATTCATCGGGAGGTTGATAATATTTTACCTTTTTAGTACATATAGATTCCCAATCATTTGAAAAATGTTTTTTGGATCCCCGTTATAAAAAAAATCCTTTTTCCATATTTATTAGATCCATGAACATAGGCTCCTTAACAATTCAAATTTGGGATATAACCCCATGAAATTTCTCAATCAATTCCTCTACCACTTTATCTTCCTTACTGGGTGGTAGTGAATTGAAAAATCATAATCCTTGAGTAGCTTGATCCATTACCCTATTGTTGAATTGATCCATTTTTATGAAAATATGTATTTTAATCTCTTATGGTTTGTGTATATCTTACATATTTCACCATAGAGATAATTTCAACATATCATAAAAGTAAATATCATGGAAACTTACTCAAGATCATTGGTTGAATAGTTCTATTCATGATTATTTAACTGCCTTGATGCAAGGGAAATAAATTTCTCCTTCTAAATAAGGAAACAACTATATTCATTCATCAATGAACCACTATATATCACAAATACATCATTTCTTGATGGTAGATTAAAAATAATATCATTGACTGACCACCTTATCAATTCTTTAGAAAATTATTCATATTCATTTGTCCATATAATCCTAAACCTTATATGTGAAATATTTTATAATATGTTAGATAATAATTGAACAAATTGATGACAATAACCTTACAAACCAATGAGACTATGCACCTTGATTACATTCATTGGTGTATCCCATTCTTTTCCTACCATTTTCATCATAGGATAAACTGAGATTACATTCTTGGAGATAATTTGACCATGAAAACAAACTTCTTGTTTCCATAATACACACTTCTAAAATTTCCCATTACTCATTTCCAATAAGATTATCAAGAATGATCCATATGAAATTCTCATTTTCCTTATAGATTTTAGTATACACTAATATATCATCAATTAATACCACAAAAAAATTATATCGATATTTTTTGAATACTCAATTTAGTATATCCATAAAAATATATGGTTCATTAGTAAATATAAAATCCATTACTATAAACCCATAATGTCTATAACATGTTCAAAATATTTTCATTGGAACATATTCCATAATTACTTGAAATTGATGATACAAAAAGAGAAATTCAATATTTGAAAAATAATTACCTTTATGTAATTGATAAAATAATTAATCAATGAAATGAAAAGGATACATGTTATTTATCATAATAGAACAGATTTCCCAATAATAAATATAAACCCTCATAGATCCATCTTTCTTAATAATGAAAAGAATAGGGGATCTCCTTTGTGAAAAACAACAGAAAATAAATCTCTTGTCACACAAGTCCTCTAGTAGTTTCTTTATCTTCACTAATTCTATAGTATCTATTATATAGAGAGAGGTTGATATAGGTGTTTCATCTGGGATTAAATTAATGAAAAATTAAACATCATTCTCTGGTGGATGTCCATGTAATTCCTTAGGAAATAAAACAAGGTATTCCCATAAAATAGGCACATCCTCGATTTTCGGATCACCTTTTCCATATTAATAATTGTTTTCTTCTGTTCCACAAGAATATCTTTTAGAAAAGCAAATGGGGGTGGATCTAAACATGACCTAGATGATGAAATCTCTATTATAATGAAAGGGAATTTCAAATATTTATCATGAATAAAACTTTATCTTTATTTTAAAAAAATTAATCATAATTTGAAATACAGTCCATAACAAGGATTAAATCAAATTCATCCATAGGTATAGTAATAAAGTATTCAAATAGGGAATGTTTATTTGTCTTATGAAAACTACCTAATACATCCTTATCGATCTGAGATTTCCACAAAGATTTTTCTCTAACAACATTATTCTCTATGGTTTTAGGGAATATTTAATTTTCATTGAAAACATGGATAATATAAAGTAGAGTGAGTATCTAGCATCAAATAAATCAATAGATAAATTTGAATATACTATTAAAGTACGCACCACCAAATCTTTGGTATTTTTAAATTTTGAATTAGTGATCGAATAAGATTGGTATTCTACACTTGGAAACTTCTACAGTATATTCTAATGATTATTAGGAAATTTGTTTAAATAATCGTCAATTTAATTATAGTTGATGTATGGTATAATAGTGGTCTTTTTATTTCCTTTACATTCATGAGTCAGGTGATACTTATTACCGCACATGTTTCAAACTCCCTTGTCTTTCAGGCATTTCCCAGGGAGATTCTTCCAAAATATTCATGTTATGGAAATTGATTGAACATAAATATCTTTATTTAAAATTTACATTTTATTATGTTCATCCAACCTATTATTAAATTTGTTCCACATAAATTTATGGGTTCTTGTAAATTCTATCTCTGTTTTTATAGATTATGAAATTATTTCATTATTTGTTGTGAAACTAGTTCCTTAAAGTGACAAGGATTAATACCTTTGATGAAATGGTTAATATTTGATTTTCATGTTACAATAGATATTTATATAATACCTAGATTGTTTAATAACGTAATCCTCATACTCTATAAAAAATTTTGATTTATGCTAATGAAATTTCACTTAATTTATGTTTGTTTCTAAAGATGGAAATTTATTTCAAATAATGTTTCTTTAAAATATCTTCATTCTATATTTTCTATGTACTCTTCCTCCATATAACTCTTTATCGATGAAACCATTAATCAGAATCACCTTTGAGATAATATAAATATAGTATAAACTATTCATTTTATAACATCCAAAGACTTGAAATATATTTTCAAGGGACTAATCCATTGTTCAACTACCATTGTGTCAATATTTGTAGTAAATGATGAGGTATTCCATTGCTTTAAGTGATCCAACATAGAAAAAAATACATTTTAGAATAATACTTTTTCCCTTAGGACAATGTTATTAAACATATCCTGGTTCAACTTGCATAATATAACCATGATGTACTCAGTTCCAATACCAGATATATTGTCTCACAAAGCATTGAAATTTATAAATTTATCATGAGTAATAATAAAATTATTTCTTATAAGAACCATTTCCAAACAATTGAATATACTTTATCAGATCATAAAATTATAGATTTTGAATCTTAATATATATAAATATAAATATGATAGAACACGTGGCATAAATCCCAAATTTATGAATTTTTAATCTTGGAATCATTAGATTAGTTTCATTGGGAATATAAAAATATTTTCAAATCATTCATAAAGCGTTTTAAATAAAATATTATTTAACTAAATCATATCCCCTCAGAGTCTCAAACAAAGAGTGGAATAAGGCTAGTTTCCATGCACCAGGGGATGATCGAGTCAAACCCCAATGTAACAAGCTATTTAATGTTATAATCTATCATTTCATGTCATATAAATATTAATTAGTTATATATTATAAATTTATATTTAATGTAATAATATTATGTATTTTTCAATTATATAGAAATTGATTTATTTCTAACCAAATTAGTTTTTACACATTATATGGTGTTATTTAAAACATTTATTTTCAAATTATATAATTTGAGTTTGGAAAAATTAATTTAATATTTGAATTCATATTTTCACAACATTATTACGATTAATTTGTTATAATTATTGAAAAAAATTATTTTTTAGATAAATAGTATAAAATAATGATTTTATTATAAGTTGTATTATCATTTTCATTATATACAATATAAACATTTATTTTTGTATTAGTTTTAGAAAACTTTTATTCCATATAAATTTAATATACTAAAATAAATAATTTTAAATGAATTTTATACTAGAATTTCATATAAAAATATTTTATATTTAAAAAGTTATTTTTCTGGAAAACATGTTTTTATCAAATCTTGAATGCTTAATTTTTTTAAAAAATTTTGAAATTATATTTCTTCAATTTTGAAAAATAGATTCAAAATTTTGAATCAGTGGGTCTAAATTTGATAAATAGTTTTAATTTACTATTGATCAATTTAAATAGTAACCTTAGTAATTTTTGAAACCACGGTTAAGGGTAAATTAGGTCATTAGAGTTCCAAATTAAATAATAAGTACCATAATATGACATTAAAAACTATATTAATATTATTGTATGAGTCAATTTCGTCCATAATAATCGATGTTTTTTTATATTTAATTTTTGGCCATTTTATAATATTTCATCCTTTATTATATTTTATGTAAATAAAAGTAAAAAATGTCACACTATTATTTTTAATAACTATAATATTTTTAAGATAGAGATATCCAAAGGCTATTTTTTATTATAAATATTATTTATAAATATAAATTAATTATATTAGTCATGTAAATTTATTTTTAAATTTTATTGAATAAATAATAACCTTAATTGCTTACAAAACCCCGACGGAGTAATTATTCAATTAATATGAAAATATAATAAATGATGTTATAAAAATCAAATGTAGTAAAATTTTAAATATTTAATATGATAAAATAGTTTTATGGATATACATGACATATTATAGAGGTGTTTATGCATTTTTTTTGAATTAATGTTTTTGTATTGATGTTATTAAAGTCAATGAAAATGAATAGTTCAAAAATTGAGATTAATGATGTTTTATAGTAAATTATATTTTATTAAATGATTTAAAATTCATAAATATATTATATTAGGAAAAATTAATGGTATATAGTTAATGGAACCCGCTATGGATTATTTTTTATTTTTTCATTATATAGTATCATTATTATCCAATAAATTTTTCAAAATGTTAATACTACTGTAATTGTCAAAAGGGTTAACAAAGGGTTAAAAAATATGATATGGGTAAAAAAAATTTCCGAACCTATGCAAATTTTATTTTATGAGGTTATGTAAATTAATAATAATATTACAGAATAATACTATCAATTAATTGCCATTTTGACCTCAGAAATAATTTATATTAATTTAGTATTTTAATATATTCCAAGGGTGCTCTTCCACTCTCTTATAAAAGGACAACACTTCTCATTTATTCACAAAAAAATCTAATTTTATTTATAAAAAGTATTTATATCCATATTTTTGAGGCTTTATTTTTGGGATAATACCAATCTTACTAGTCTTAACATGTTAAGAAAAGGATATTTTCCAAAGAAAAGGTATAATATTAACCGCATAGTTCAGCTTTATTTATTCTTCCAACTCCACAAAATTTTATTAAACCATTATAAAATAATAATCCATATATATTCCATATACTTAAATGTTATGTTTATTATTGAATAACCTATATCCATATCCTCTTCCATCAAATGGGAAACAAAACCATCGTTCGTGTGTATAACAGACTACCACATTGTTGCCGATGTAATATATTTCCCATCAGCATCTCTCATGGTTGGATAAGAATTGTGGAATTAATATGTATATATGATATTAATGATATATTTATCATTATAAAAATATAATATTTCATTTACCTTCATACCATTCCATTTACTGAAAATTGATAATGTTGTTCATGCGTAGAAGTGGACTACCACCCCATAAAGCGATGTGAGTATATTTTCATAACCACATCACATGAATGATATATATATGTACATTCAAAGAATTAATATTATGTTTATGATACTATTATCATTATATAAATATAAAATAATACTGAATTTATTTCAATAATGATCATTTAAAATGGGAATGTTACTTCTGTGTATATACATCTTACCATCTTTATGATGGAAACCGAATCATTTTTTATTACCATATTAAATGGTTTGAATTAAAATTATAATTTATATATAAAAAATTATTATTATTTTATTATTATTATTATTATTATTATTATAGAGATAATAGAATAATGAACTCGTTGGCTATATTTAACTCACTGAATTCAATTTGGACTTAAGAACTAAATATCATTAAAACATCCAGAGTGAACTTAAATGATTAAGTAATTTATATAGCATCATAAGAAGTGATTTAAAAATAATAAAAAAAATAAAAGGTTCTAAAAGAATTTGATATTTAAAATAATTTAATAAATTTAGAAGATGAATAACGTATATTATGTGGCAACCTCTAGGTAAGGAACTTTATTTTAAAAACATCTTTTTTAAACATTAACATTAAACAAATTTTTTCATCGATATCTATATTTTTTAAATAATATTTGGGATTTATATATATGGAAACAATTTAATAATAAAAGAATCATTATGTTTATTCTTAAATTCTATCAAATTTTTTAGAAGGAATATTTTGATGAAATGATTTAATTTTTTTACAAAAATCCAAAAAAAGAATGATCAGTTTTAACATATATAGAGGCAAAATGTTTCTGTTGGACTCCTCATGTATTAATCATGTTTTAATGATCACAAATATTATTTAATAATGTGTTCATAATTCAAAAACTTATTCAACCTAGTTAACTTTGATAAATTATATCCAATCATGTGTATTTCTGTTTAATGTTTTCTCATGTTTTAATAAGAGCCTTGTGAGATATTAATTGTTATATTTTCAATTTACCTACATTATAATATCATTTATCTACTCTCAAAATACCTTATTTAACAAATAATTAAGTCTATTACTTTCTATTATCATCATTATTTATGTCTGAAAATAGATACTTTGAAAAGTCTAAGACACCATGAGTCTGCCACTGGGTATGTATTTCTGATACCGAGAAGCTAGACACTATAAACAAGACATCGTGAATCCAGACACCATGAAAAAGACATCATGAAACAAGACACCATGAAGCTGACACCGGGAAGTACACACCATGAACATGAGACACCGTGACACTCAAACACTGTGATCAACCTAGAAATCATGTGAAGGAGACACTGTTCTATGACTTACTATGACACTCTTTCATAAACTATTCTTTCATCTTTCAATTTAATTTCTAATGGTCATATTTGATGACATTAATGCCCTGAAATAATTAATGTTTCATTGTAGAAATATCATCGGACAATATGAGGTATGAGGAGAAGAACACATGCATCCTGTCAGCTCCAACACATGAATTCAAAGTTAAAAGCGAAGTGTGTCCAAGAATAAAGGGTCTGTGATAAAAAACAAAAAGAAAGGGTCACGAACACCATAAAAAAATAAGATACTTGGATGAAGTCTAAAAAGAAAGGCACACTGAATGAAACTTGATGCTTCTGTACACACGGACCATATTTGAAGCTTAAGGAACATCTTCACTCGATTGAACTTCACAAAGAACATATGCAGAACCAAAACACTCTGTATTTCACACAACTACCAAAAAAAGACTCAAAACTCCATCTTCTTCAATACAAAGGAGTTTAGAGCTGCATTGACATCACACAAGAGCATTCTAAAACTATCTCCATATTATTGCTCTATTGTGATCATTTTCTTTACATTACTAGAATTGTGTGATTCTATCTCTTTTAACACACACTGACTCCTAAGCTGAACTAGAGGATACTAAAATCCTCAAAACATAATTTTTATACCCGTGTGTATCCAACGTAGAACTGTAGTAGAGGTCTAAGGACCTGGACAACTTGTGTGTTGTTGATATTTCTTTCCCACGTAGAACCATGGTAGAGGTCTGAGGACCTAGACATTCTGAGTACCGTTGTATCCCCAATCCAGGGTGTGGATCAAAGTTTAATATAAACTATTTGAGAGGACTACGTCTCATCATGAGATTGAACCTCTTGGCTAAAAACTGTTGTGCATCTTATTTTAGTTTCAAATATTTTCAATATTCCACTGCTATTCACTTTGAAACCCAAATCTGTTTTAAAGTAACTTTTATAGTTGAACTAGAAAGTGTTTGTAATTATTGTTAGCCAGTAATTTAGTTTCAAATTATACATTAATCTTTAGATTATGGTAACTGAGAAATAATCAATCTTTGAGAAACTAATTGAACACTTATAATATTTATAAATTCAATACAGTTTAACTTGTTTTTCTAAATGGTGGATTTAAATATAATCTATTAAAAATAAATTTTTAATTGGAACTCAATTCACCCCAGTCTTGAGTATCCACTCTGGCCAACATTTGGTATCAGAGTTTCGATAAAAGTTTATCAAAACTCTATGTTTGCGAAAAATTTTCAATTGTGATTTTAGTTGTATCTTAAAGATCTCAAAATTTATGTTAATTCTATATTTTTAAATCTTTACATATCTATTAAAAACATAGTTATTTTGGATAATATATTAGAAGGTGTATCTACCAACATGCCACCCTTCTTAAATGGTGTTAATTATGCCCAATGGAAAATCAAAATGAAAATTCATTTGGAAAGTATATGACTTGACATCTGAACTACTATTGAGACTCAGTATAAGATTCCAGAAACAGTTAGAACTACTTGGGATGAACCTAATAAAGCTGCTTAAAATAATATTTATAATGAAATGAGTGCCTTGTATTGTGCTTTAGGAGGTGAATAATTTAACCGAATATCTACTTGTAAGACTACTTATGAAATATGAGATACTCTGGCTGTTTCCCATGAGGGAACTACCAATGTTAATGAAATTAGACTAAATACATACATTATTAAGTATGATAATTTTAAAATGAAATATGATGAATCTATTTCTAATATGTATCTTAGGATTAATGAGATAGTCAATACAATGAGATCAATGTGAAAATTTGTTCCACAGAAGGAGCAAATCACGAGGATACTAAGATGTCTACCACACAGATGGAGAGGAACCTATGTCTCTATATGAGAATCATGTGGCATTGGAGAGATACCTATCAAGAAGATGATTGGTAATATGATGATGTATGAAGAAGAATTGAAGATAAACAAACAATAAGATGATGAATCAAGAAATAAATCAGTATCCTTCAAGACCTCTGCTTCAAAAATCATGTACAAAGAGAAAATTCAAGCTTCAAGTGATAGTTCAATTAGTGAAGAGAGTGCATCTAACAGTGATGCTGAAATGGATTAGATAGCCAGAATATTTAAAAAGGTTTTATAAGAAAAATATATTTTTCAAAAAATAAAATTATGAGGGTAAGTATGACAATAATGGTCATTGGAAGAAAGGTTGGAAAAGGATTGATAAAAGTGATGACATAGTCTGATACGAATGCAAGAGGAAAGGAAATGTGAATGCTGACGTCCCGAATTTAAATTATAAGAATGAAATATGAGTACAAGGAAAAAAAATATAAGAAATATATGAAAGGAACCTGTAGTGATTTAGAACATAGTTCAAGTGATTCGGATTCCACTCAGAATGAAAAATATCAAAAAGCCAATATGTGTTTCATGACAAACACATCTGAGGTAACATTGGATACTCCTACTTTAAACTCTTATTATTCTGGAGGTGATTCTGATTATGATGCTGAAAACATGTCTAGTGAAGAATTATATAAATAATGTAATATGATAGAGGATACTTTCAATGAGCTAAAAGATAAGTACAAATCATTAAAGAAACATCTTGCTTTAACTAGAACTATCAAATCTGCACTAGAAGTAGAAAAGGAAAATAATTATCAACAACTAAAGGAAAATAATGAACTGAAATTGTCTAATGCACCACTCATGAAAAATTTAGAAAAATTTACTAATGGAAAGAATAATATAACTCAAATGCTAAGAAAACAAGTTGCACCAAGATATACCAATGATTTAGCATACCAACCTAGATAGATACAAATTGTTAAGAATAAATATATTCCAAAATCTGGACAATATTGCTGGTAGTTCAATTTATGGAGACTCTTATGCTTCATCCAGCTATTCAAATTTTTATAGACCAAACATTGATTACCTATAAAAATCATTTGAATCTGTTAATTATAGGAATCCCATTAGACAAATATGAGTACCTAAAGTTTTACTTGCTAACCTTTCTTGACTGAAGAAAATCTTGGTACCAAAATTATATTATGTCTAAATCTGTTTTGTGAGAAACATGGTTGAAAAGTTATTGTAGAAAGATATGGTATTTGGACAGTGGATGTTAAAGGAATATGATAGGAGAATACTCATGCTTTAAAAGCTTAATAAAAGTTGATGGAGGACATGTCACCTTTGAGGATAACTCAAAAAAAATCATCGGCTTAGGCCAGATTGGTAGCACTGATTCAGTTTTAATTTCTAAATAACTATTTGTTGATGGATTAAAATATGACATGTTAATCGTTTCTTAGTTGTGTGATGATGGATTTAATGTAAAATATGAAAATGATTCGTGCAATTTTTTTAATTTTAAAAATGTTTTGGTATTTACTGTATCATGAAATGAAAATGTTTATGATATATATTTTAATTCTTTACATATACAAAATGTTACTAGTTTAAATGCTTTTCATAAAGAATATTCGTTATGGAACATAAGTCTAGGACACTGCAATGTGCACTCACATAGAAAACTAACTAGGAAATGTTTAGTTAGAGACTTACCTAAACTAGAATTCCCACTCAACAAAGTGTGTAATTTTTGTCAAAAGGGAAAACAACACAAAGTTTATTTCAAATCAAATAAAGAAGTTTCTACTTATCAAACTCTTGAATTGGTTCACATGGATTTATTTGGACCATCAATAGTTTCAAGTCGAAATAGGAAGCACTGTGTTTATGTTTTTGTAGATGACTTTTCTAGAGACACATGGGTATAATTTCATGCTCACAAAAGTGAAGCATGTTCTTATTTTTTTTAAATATTACATGTCCATAGAAAACCTTAGTGGACTTAGGATCAAGAAATTGAGAAGTTATCATGGTCGTGAGTTTGAAAACCAAGAGTTTGAATCTTATTTCTCAAATAATGGCTATAGTCAAAACTCTTATACTCTTATAACACTTCAACAGAATGGTGTAGTAGAAAGAAGAAATAAAACACTTCAAGAGACTTCTAGGACAATGCTCAATGAATTTGATTTTCCTATTTACTTTTGGGTTTAAGCAGTTAATATAACTCGTTACATTAGCAATGGAGTCTTGATTAGACCAATTCTTAAAAATACCCCTTATGAGATTTGGAACAATAGGAAGCCTAAGATTAATTACTTTAGTGTTTTTGGTTGCAATGTTTTTATCTTTAACACTAAAGATAATCCTAAGAAATTTGCTTCCAAAAGTGATGATGGAATTTTCCTAGGTTACTCTACAACCAGTAAAGCCTATAGAGTATTCAATAAGACAATAAAATGTGTGGAGGAATCTGTACACATCAAATTTGATGAAGCTGATCTACATGAACCTAAGACTCCTCTTGAAAATCATGAAGAAGATATGTCCATTCTAAACCTTAATGACAAGAATAGTGAACCTGTTGTTAAGACAGCCAGTTCTAGAAATTTTCCAGAACCTACTTCTGTAGAACCCAAACCAATAAATGAACCTAACATTTCTATCCCTATCTTTTCTAGACCAACTAGGACTCTTAAAAATCATCCTTTAGATGTTGTAGTAGGATATTTAGACAGAGGGACACAAACTAGAGCTTCTCTGAGAAACCAGGTTGAACATCAAGATTTTCTTTCATATCTTGAACCTAAAAATATCAATTATGTAATCAATGATGAATTTTGGGAGATGGATATGAAAGAAGAATTAAATCAATTTGAATGAAATAAAGTCTTGGAATTAGTAGACATACCTAAGGAAACATTGACCATATGCACTAAATGGGTTTTTAGGAATAAATTTGATGAAGCTGGTAACATAGTTAGAAACAATGCTAGAATTGTTTCACAAGGCTATAGTCAAGAAGAAGGAATTGACTATGAGGAGGCCTTTTCACTAGTAGCCAAACTTGAAGCCATCAGAATCCTGCTTACCTATGCTGCACATTTGAATTTATAACTATATCAAATGGATGTCAAGATTGCATTCTTAAATGGTTATATAGCTGAGGATGTTTTTCATGAACAACCCCTTGGATTTACAAACTACCATTTTCCAAATAATACTTTTAAATTATCAAAAGAATTATATGGTTTAAAGAAAGATCTATGATCTTGGTATGATAGATTGAGTACTTTTCTTATTTCTAAAGCATTTACAAAAAGAATAGTTTATCCAACTATTTTTATAAAAATAATTTCTGATGATGTTTTAGTTGTTCAAATTTATGTAGATGACATTATTTTTTGATCCTCGAAAAATTCTTTATGTGTTGATTTTTCTAAAATTATGCAAAATGAATTTGAAATGGGTTTAATGGGAGACCTCAAATATTTTCTTGGATTTCATGTTTTTCAAAATGAAAATGGTATTATTTTAAATCAATGTAAATATACAAAGGATTATCTAAAACGTTTTGGATTAGATAGCAATACAAGTAGTAAAACTCCCATGAGTACCACTTGTAAGTTGGATATTGATGAAAATGGAAAATCTGTTGATCAAACCACTTATAGAGGAATGTTTGAATGTTTATTCAAATTAACTGATATTCATCCTATATTTATGTTTAGTG
Source organism: Viscum album (assembly GCA_963277665.1). Classification (NCBI taxonomy): domain Eukaryota; kingdom Viridiplantae; phylum Streptophyta; class Magnoliopsida; order Santalales; family Viscaceae; genus Viscum; species Viscum album. The sequence continues at coordinate 993,907,486 of OY728136.1, read as the reverse complement.
TGTGTATGTGTGATCATTTTCAAGAAAACCCTAAGGAATATCATTTAAATGTAGTAAAGATAATTTTCAAATACCTCAAGAAAACAACCAATCTCGGACTGTTCTATCCTAAAAGACCATCATTTGAAATAGTTAGTTATTCTAATGCTGACTTCAGTAGATGTAAGTGAGAGAGAAAAATCACCTCTGGAACATGCCACCTTTTAGACAAGTCACTAGAATCATGGTGTAGTAAGAAACAAAATTTTGTTGCATTATCTACTACAGAGGCAGAATACATAGCTGCTGGTAGTTGTCTTGCACAAATTTTGTGGATGAAACACACAATACTAGACTATAGATATCAATTCATACATGTTTATAGAAATTGTGACAAGACAAGTGCTATTAACCTCTCAAAGAATCTTGTTTCACATTCTAGGACAAATCATATTTATGTAAGACATCACTTTTTGAGAGATCATTATCAAAAAGGTGATATCACTTTGGGATACATTGGTACTGAATATCAACTTACTGAAATATTCACTTAACCATTAAATTATGAGAGAATACACTATATAATACATAAACTAGGCATGATAAATCTAAAATAGACACCTTACTAATTACTGTTTCCGGTCTTACTATTTGATATCTTACTGTGTTATACTTTATTGTTTCATGATTATGGTTTCTCAGTTACTGTCTCTCATGTTTACTGTCTCACCGTAAAGCATTATGTTTACGGTCTCACAGTTAGAATTTTGTACTTATGGTTCATGAATAATATCTCACTGCAATTCAAGCTGAAAAGATCGCTCACGTTCTCACCGTGAAACTCGTTTACTGTCTCAACATAAGGACCACTTAAGGTATCATAGTAAAAATTATTATTTTAATCCTTATCATGGTAATTATTATTTCACCTCTTTTATTTTTCCAGCGTTTTTATTATAGCGATGTTTGGTATTCCTAAATGATAAAACAAAGAAATTATCACTTACATATTCACTCATGGTTTGTTCTACATAATCTTTTCAAACCATTCTTCATCCCTGATACCCACCTCTCGCTCGAACCTTCATTGAATGGAAAGATTGAAACTTATGTCATCATCGACACCTGAGAAGCACAGCTCAAAGAAGAAGAATATTGCACCTAAGCTGACACCCAAAGGACCTTTAAATCCGAATATAGTAAACCGCGTTGTTGTACCTAAGAAAGAGATTTTACCCAAGTGTCTTCTATCTAGTAAGTCACTGGTATTCAATTGTTAGAATAAGAAGACTGGTTAGAATGGTTCTCTAAGGAGGATAGACCAATCTATCCAAGGTTATTAGCTTAGTTTTACCAATACAGACAGTTACCATTTGATTCTTGTGAGAGTTATGTTGTGAGGATATGGGTTAATGGCCATAGATGCTCATTCTCTTCATGGTTATGGGATACATGCCTTAGGATACCTCATGAAGGCATATGTGAGGATTATTAGATAGGACCTCCACCTTCAACTAATTTCTTTGATCTAGAAGATTCCCTAAAAACCTTAACTGGAAATGGAACCCAGAGGAGATCCATTTCTACTGAATTAGACGGAGAAACAAGGCTACTATGTATGTTTATAAAGATTTCGGTAAGTCCAAGAAAATGTGATTTTGTTGTGTTAAAATATCAAAGTGTGTTTTTGATTTACCTCATTAAAAATTGATATAAGATCAATCTGTGCAAGTATATCATACACCATATGTGTGAGTTGATCAAAGTCACGTCCAAGTCATCATCTTTGTTCTACTCTCGGATAATATCAGCCATGCTTCTTGCAAAAGGATCAGTTGGACTTAATGAGTATGTGATTATGGACTATCAGTACTGCCTTTCAAAAGCAGTTATCAAAAGAAATAAGATAAAATGGAATCCTTATAAAAAGGAATGGGTGGAAGACAGTGATAGAGTATATGTGACCTTCAATCCTGTGGATTATCCTCCGGGGTCGAAAGACATTTCTGATCTTTGTTTGGAAGCAGATGAGATTGAGTATCCTAAAGAAGAGGAAGAAGATGTTGAAGTTCCACTTAGCAAAGCTGTTGTTGTTGAGAAAGACATGACTATTGTTCCTCATGTAGTTCATAAAGAAGAATCACATACTCCTAAATATTCTTCTTATTTAGAAACACAACCCAAGGCTGTAATTGAATCAGTTTCCAAAGAGTATGAATAGAATTTCATGGAAGAGCCAACAGTACATGATCCTATAGTGGAAGAGCTACCTATTCTGCAAGAGTTCAATCTTGTGGAACTCCCTGTGGAACAATCTGTACCTAAAATCATACCTTATGCTGAAGAATTAATGGAGCTAGCTTTTCAGCTGGGTAGATATTAAATGAGTGTGGAACTCAGAGCTGAGTCTGTGGAATTAGACCAAGATCCTAAGCCTCTCAGTCCTAAGAAAGAGGAACCTATTGAGGGAGATAAAACACCAAATCTTCAGTCTATTGAAGCCTCACATCTAATAGAATCATGTCCTGGATACACTCAATACAAATTTCCTAGTTTCTATGATGTGAATGATTCTCAGCAGGTTACATCAACCAGAGATGATATTTCCTCACTATTTCAGTTGAAATCAGTCTATAATTTTGCACTTGAGAAAGAACCTGAGCTTGTACATGTACCTACTCATGAACCCTCATCTGAACAACCATACTTTTTTGAGTAAGGATAATCAGATGGAATTTGGTGCTACTCTCTTATCCGAAGTTGAGAAATTCATGAATAACCAACCTTATGTTGTGAAACACTTAAGTTAGAGATATTCCTCTCTTTTATTGGAGAAAATTATTCAGAAAATACAAACTATTATGATCCATGAAATTCAAGAAGTGAGAGTTGAAAATAATTTGATGAGTAATGAGGTAAAGAATCTAAGAATTATGGTTGATGACATGAAGAGAGTGTTTCATTCGTGATCTGAATATCTTGTTCCACTTGTAGAATCCGTTGCTTCTCAAATACTAGAAGTTGTTGTGTATTAGATTCAAACTTATCTATCATCCTTAGATGAAAAGATTACTGAAAGGAACAAGAAAATTGTGAAATAAATGAAATATCTTGTTTCCAACCTCAATAAACCCACTGATGAGTACACAGGATGTCTTCAAAAAGTGTTGAATCAACGAAAATCTCTCACCACAGCTTTCAAAGCATCTGGTCAATCCGTAAAACCCTCATAGGATAGTGATCTGCTATGAACTATAATCAAAGAAGAGATTCAGAATGTCTTTAGTGGTTTCAATGCATCTTATTTGACTGAAGTAGTCAAAAACAGTGACAATGTTCATCACATTGTATAAATCCACTCCAAAATTACTAATTATTCTCACCAAGATATTGCCACGAAAGTGGATTTCTACTTCACCAGAATCTTCTCCAAGACTGATAAGACAAACCATTTCAATTACCTTGTAGAAAATAGGGAGATTCCACCTGTGACTCAAGCTTTCAAGAACCAAGTCCAAAAGCTCATAGAGTTTACTAGATTTTGGGACACATTTATGGAGAACATGGATGACTTTGAAAAATACATGATGTATGGTTCATAGTTTTTTATAGATTTCATCAAACTTCTGAGGCCCTATCTTCATTTCAAGAGTACAACCATTGTTGCTCCAGTGGCTGCACCTCTCAGACATGGGCTACCTAACTTAACATCTACTCTAGCCTCAACCACCATGTTTTTTGGTCAAGCACTCAGTCAGATCAGGCTTGGGATTCTTGATCAGCAACTTCCTAGATCTTCTACTGCTCCTACCTTGGCTCTCTCAGTCATTGAAGGCCTCCATTTACCCTCTTTATCAACCACATGTCTTCCTTATTCTACCTCAACCACTGCCCCTATGGCTTCCTCTTCAGCTACTACAAAAGTCAAAGAGAAGGCCAGACCTAGAAGAAGAACAATACTTACACTTTTTGATACATATGCTATTGTTTTTTTATTGATCTTTTTGAGGTATTTTCACTTATTAGTTATTAATAGACTGTGAACCTTTTTGACCTCTCTTAGTTCATATTATTTATAATCCCAAAAGGGGTAGATGTTTCTATATACTATGTTAGCAAATACTATGTTAGAAATTTATCTTTATAGTTGAATCCAATATACATGTTAACTGTATATAATTTGTGATCATCAAAAAGGGGGATATTGTTGGACTCCTCATTTATTAATCATGTTTCAATGATCACAAATCTTACTTAATCATGTGTTAATAATTACAAATCTTATTCAACCTAGTTATATTTTATAAATTATATCCAATCATGTTTATTTATATTTAAATTATTCTCATGCTTCAAGAAGAGACTTGCAAGATCTTAATTGTTCTATTTTCAATTTACCTACTTTATACTATAGTTTATCTACTCTCAAAATAACTTCTTTAATAAATAATTAAGTCTAATACTTTATATTATCATGATTATTTATGTTTGAACACAATTACTTTGAAAAGCCTAAGACATTGTGGGTCTGCCACTAGCTATGAATTTCTGACAACATGAATCTAGACACCATAAGAAAGGCACCGTGAAGCCAGACACCGAGAACAAGACATCATGAAACAAGACATTGTGAAGCAGACACCATGAAGAAAACACTGTGACCATGAGACACCGTGACACTCAGACACCGTGATAAACCTAGAAAATGAATGAATGAGACAGTGTTTCCATGACTTACTATGACACCGTTTTTTAAACTATTCCGTAATCATTAAATTTAATTTATAATAGTCATCTTTGATGACTTTAATGCACTGACATAATTAATGATTCATTATAGACATATCATCGTACAGTACGTGGTATGAGGTGCAGAACACATGAAACATGTCAGCTCTAACACGTGCATTCAAAGTTAAAAGTGAATTGTGTCCAAGAATCAAGGGTGTGAGATACACAAATGAAAAGAAGGGGCTGCAAACACCATAACAAAGAATATACTTAGGGGAAGTCTAAAAAGAAAGGAACACTGCATGAAACATGATGCTCCTGAACACACGAAGCATATTTGAAGCTTAAGGAAAATCTTTGATCGATTGAACATCACGAAGAACACAAGCTGAACCAAAACACTCTGTTTTTCACACAACTACCAGATAAGGAATCAAAACTTCATCGGATTCAATCCAAAGGAGTTCAGAGATACATTGACATCACACAAAAGCATTCTAAAACTATCTCCATATTATTTATCTTCCGTGATCATTTTCTTTACAATACGAGTAGTGTGTGATTCTATCTGTTTTAACACACACTAACTTCTAAGCTAAACTAGAGGATACATATATGCTCACACCATCATTTTTATACCTGTGTGTATCTAACATAGAACTGTGGTAGAGGTCTAATGACCTGGATATCCTGTGGGTTGTTTCTGTTACTTTCATACATAGAACTGTATTAGAGGACTGAGGACCTGGACAGTCTGATTACTATTATAACCGCGATATAGTGTGTAGATCAATGTTTTATATAAAATATTTGAGAGGACTAAGTCTTATCATGAGACTGAAGCTCTTGGTTAAAAACTTTTGTGCATCTTATTTTAGTTTAAAATATTTTCAATATTCCACTGCTATTAACTTTAAAACCCAAATCTGTTTTATAGAAACTTTGATAGTTAAACTAGCAAGTGTTTTTAATTATTCTTATACAGTAAGTTAGTTTCAAGTGCAAGATTAATATTCAGATTAATTTAATAGATAAATAACCAATCTTTGAGAAACCAATTGAACACTTATAATCTTTATAAATTCACTAAATTTTATCTTTTTTTATTAATTGGTGGATTTTAATATAATCTTTTAAAACGAAATTTTTAATTGGAATTAAATTTACCCCCTCTTGAGTATCCACTCTGAACAATAGTTTCATTCATCCATAATCATTACTTGATTTTATGTATTACATTAGAATATTTTATGTTTTATTGAAATAAAAAAAACCTACCTTCCCTATGTTATTTTATTTCCAAAAATAGGTGATAAAATGAAATTGATATATTAGTATATGAAAATGCTTTGTTATCAGTGAAAATAAAATTTTTATGATACACGGTTTTATGTATTGTATTATTGTTCTTGATAATTCTTTATAAGGATGGTTAGTTATTCTATAAAAAAAGGAATTTGTCCCTGTTATTGTTATCTAATTAGTTTTTTAAAGTTGATGAGTTAATTAATTATCTCTCTCCTATGATATTATTGAGATATACTATGATTGTTATTACAAATATAATCATGATGGTCACTTTATGTGTAACCATGATGGTTATTATTTGTTTAATGATAATTTTTATCCCATTTTCAAGAGTGATATGAAAATTATTCCATAGGTTACCCATATTTTTTTATCCATTCTAGACATGTGGCTTTATCGAAATCTATTTATTTGATATGGTAAAGGAAATTATATGCTACTTTAGAAAGTTGTCAAGTATCACTTTGTGAATAGTTGTTAAGAGTTATTCAATATTTCAATGAAACTGTTTTGTGTTTTATGTTTTTTTAGAATTATAATGAAATATTTTATGAACATATTTTGATATAATTTTTTATTTCTTGGGTAAGAAAATGTGTATTTTGAGCATAATGTTTATTTAGAAAAATGAAAATTTCTAAAAGTATTCATGGATAAAATAATTCTTTTTTTTATCTCCCTTATTGATTCTTGTGTGATCATCCCATGTTTTAAAAAAATCACATGTTTTAAGGATTATTAGGAAAAGGATGATATTTAGATCGAGTTTTTAATGATATTTCATGAAAAAGAAAACATTTTATATGTTTTTTTTTTATTTTATGAAAAAAATTTACACTATGTTAAAGTGTAGACTTTGTAACATACTGATTTTTTTTATGATTTAGGAGATAACACTATAAAACTAATAAACTAAAATATATTTGAGAATATATTGTAGTTATTTCAGTTTAATGTCACTAAAATAGGAAACATATAAGGGTAAGTCCTTACATCTATTATCATATCAATGTTTAGATAACTTAAGAGGTTCGGAAAATTTTAATATAAATCCATTAAAATATTTAACATTATGCTTAATGTTAAATGAAATATCATTTAAATATCACCATGTTAATTCATCTAAACAATGGCCATTTAGAATGGTTTTATGTAGAGGGAACAAGGTAGCTAAAATAGAAAGTCAGTGAGGTGGTGATATATTTCGCATCAGCAACCTAGAATGGTTGGAATTTCAAAAGAGCAGTTTGTTTTGGAAATTTATCATTTATAAAAATCAATAAATAGTTGTTGTATCCATGAGAGAGAGTCTCCAAATCTACCACAAAGGAACATGATGATAGTGGATCATTTTACGAGACAACACCTTATAAAAGTCAGTTCATATTCTAATGTAATTTAAGATGATGGATGGATTAAAGGTTTGGATAAGATATTTAATGTCATGTGTTGTTTAGAGAATAAAACAAAAAGTCATTCTATTTACCATTTTAGGGGTGAATCTAGTTAATGTAAAAGAATGATTAATAATACAAACTAATGTGAATTTGTTGACAGCTTGGAATGGGATAACTTTTAGAATATTTTCTTTCAGAAACGTTTTCCTAAATCAGTTAGACATAGAATGTAATAAAAATTACTAGAATTGAGGAAAAGGGATAAATATTCAAAGGTCATGTGTGAAGAAAACATCGCTCGAATGGAAAGGTACGAAATAAATTGTATATGTGATCTTGATATTATGATTAATTGGTTTTACTTAGGATTGATGCTTACATATCAAAGGGAACTAGATTCCTAATAATTTAAAAGTATTAGGAAAATTTTTGATGTGCAGAGAAGGTGGAAATAGTGATTTTTAATGATCTTTTGTACTTCTAAAACAAAAATAAAAAGTGGTCCATGTGGAATGAAAATGGGTTGAATTGATTAATGAAATCTGATGGTATGAATATAATTTTTATGGTTTATGAGAGTTGTGGAAAAAATCATATTGAGGAATGCCTTATGAATTCTAGTAAGTACTTCAATGTGTTAGGTTTCGTCATAGGGATCATAATTGAAATGAAAAATATCTTCGTAGTGGTAAAACAATTTTTTCTAAAAAAGAATCCAAATATTTTAAATGATATAAGATAGTTCATTATGAGTAAGTGTGTCCAAATAAGAACTCAAATAATGGGAAGTAGCCCGATTATAAGAAAAAAGGTGTGGCTTAATCCTTTTGAACTACTTTAGTAAGTATTAATCTATTAAATAAAGTAATATTTGAAAAATATATTATTTTTTTGATTATTATAGTGTATTTCTTGATTTTAGGTCTACACATTCTTTTATTTTGGATAAATTTTCTGATAAATTGGAATTTACACCTCTATAAATGAATCTATAACAAATGGTAAAAACAATTGGGCAAATATTAAGTAATAAATAAATTATAATAATCTTATTATCATTTATTTATGAAAGATTTTACATAAAGCTTTATTTTTTTCCTAGTAGAGATTTCTATTATTTATGTGTATGTATTGGATCTCCATTTACCATTCTAAGATAGATTATAGAGCCAATAATTTTTTTATAATTATTTTTAGTTTATATACATGAATAAACCCATATAATTAAAGGCATATCATAATGATAAGAAACTGTTGAAAGATAAAAATGATATTTATCTTGGATATTTTTTTTTAAAATAAGGGAACTATTCTAATTAATGATGTTTTTATAGTAATAGAATAACTGGATATTTTACTTAGTGATTTTCTCAGTGATTTACCTTATAGGGAAGATTAATTTAGAATTTATTTATCTCGTGATTCTAATTCATTTTCAAACCCCCTTATTGAATGAATGAAGTATAACTATTGGAGTGGAAAAATCAGTTACTATAATTTCTTGAAAATGGATTCATTTTTCATATCCTATCATTATGGGGTTCTCCTATTTTGTTTTTTAAAAATAAATATATCTTCATAAGGCCTATTCATTGATTATAGAGATTTCAATAACATTAATATTAATAATTAGTATATATTTACACATATCAATGATTTTTTTATTGCCTCTTGGGAGCTCAGTATTTTTTGAATATTGAACTGATTTTTGGGTACAATAAAATGTTGGTGGAGGAGGAAAAAAATACAGAAATATCATTTTTGGACTAGATATGGGCCTTATGTGTCTGTAGTAATTATTTTTTGTTGTTTAATGAAATATATGAATTTATAGATCTTATAAATAGAATAATTCTTGAATATATGGATAAGATTGTAGTTGTTTATATTGATATTATATCTATTTATTAAAAAATATATGAGGACCATGAAATAAACTAAGGATTATTCTACAAACCCTAAAAGAAAATAATATATATTGAAAATTTATATTTTTTTGATTTTGGTCACAAAATATTTCATTCCTCAGACACATTGTGAATAATTATAGTATAACCATTGAACCCATTAAAAATAAAGTTTTTAATGAATATTTAATACCTATAAATGTTATTAATATTCAATGTTTTCTTGTGTAAGATGGTTAATACTATCGGTTTTCTAAATATTTTTCTCAATTGATAAGATAAATAATCATGTTACATAAAAAATGATTTTAATTCATATCGTTAAAAGAATGTGATGATTTTTTGAAAAAATAAATATATGATTAGTGAAATATCCATTTTTCCATTACCTCTAGAAAAGGATACTATTTCATCTACATTGATGGATCGTTTAAGGGACATGGTTGTGTCCTAATGTAAAATGACTAAGTAGTAATCTATTCATCATATTAACTAAAATCTCATGAGTTATGTTATCCTACAAATAATATAGAATTATATGTTGTGGTTTTTTATTGAAAATTTTGATGCATCATTTATATGGTTCTAAGTGAGAAATATATACTAATCGTAAAAGTTTAATATATATATTTACTCATGATTATTTGACCAAGAGATAGTAGAGATGAATGGAATTGATATATGATTATGAATACATGTTTCATTATCATCCTAGAAAATAAAACAAAGTATCTAATGATTTAATCAGAAAAAATAATGTTATATATAACATCCTACAACTTAGAATCCCTGATTGAGTGTTGAAATCATAAACATTACATTTTTATCTTTGATTTTGACAATCATGATCCAATTTTATTTTAAAACATAAAACGATAAAAGGTAAATTGGATCATTTACATCTTTGTGGCTCTTTTAGGTTTAGATTATTATAGAATTAAAACAAACTCATACTAGACAATTCACATGACATTAAATGAGAATTTATCCCACCTAACCAAAATTCTGATCATCATTATACAAATGAAATAAATTCTATACATAACTCATTCAAACTCATTATTTATAACTAGGGGAAAAGAAACCATAAGAAGATTTTGCTTGAATTATTAGTATGGGAAAATGTAAGAATTAACAAATGAATATCATCATTGAGAATGAGAACTGTATAAGGGTATAATGGAATAACCCAAGTGAATGGTTATAACATAATGATATTAATTCCCACAAATACCCAGATAATAAAACATTAAAACATGAATAATGTATTAATAAATGAAATAGTCATAAGAAACAATAATCACAAGCCATGTGATATTAATTTTGATCAAATTAAACATCATAAATCCATACCAACAATAGGTAAAAAAAATTGGTATCTTGGAACATCATTTATTGAAACCCTTATAATTATAAGAAACATATGACCAACATATAATATAATTATATTGAGAACATAATCATCACCCAATTCATTGGAGTGATATCAGGGTACACATATCATTTAATTTATAACAGTATTACCTGGCGTTATTAGGGATACCCCATCATATTAGATGTCATGTGATCACCTAGATCGATTTAAGATAACCCATCGTATAATATGTAATTGGCTTTCCCGACTATATCTATTCAGCCCCATTATAAAGGTAAGGTCCAATAACTACAACATGACTAAAGTACAAAGCGATTTCATTTCATCATAAAACTCAAAAAAATCATTATTCTTTCATAACCTAATCAAACCATTGAAAAATTGGATGTCATTTTAATATCTTTGAAATAAGATTTAATCAGGGAAAATAAACGAGATCCACACAAATATTTTTGAAACATGGTCAACATGTGGGAAATAAATCAGTTCAATAAAAATCTCTTTGAGATAAGATTAACCCAGGGAAAAGATACGGGTTCCGTAATAACCTACTACAAACGATATTAATCCATCTAGAGAAAGAATACATATATTATCATTATAAAATACCCTCAATGGATCATAAGTAACAACAAGGTTATTCAAATTTATTAATTTAAATACCATTAGAATATCATCAAAACCTAATTGAGGAAAATATCATTTTCAATTTAGAAATCACTTTTTATAACATAAAATTATTTTTTTGATAATTTCTTTTTGAAAACTAAAAATCCTTGAATATTAAGAAAAAAATTATTTAAAATTTATCTTGTAAATGTGAAAATTAATCATTAAATAAATTAATTCATGTCTGTGGGTAATTCCCTACATGACATAAATAACATTCATTTTGAACAGTAAAAAGGATAGAAAAGTGCCCTGTTTAGAAAGTGAAAAAGAACATTTATTTGAAGAAATTTATTAAAATACAATATATTGGTAGGAATATATTTATCATGTACTTATTATAATTTGAACCACATTTTTTAAATCATTTTTATAAAACATGATTTTCAAAGAAAATATATTTCAATCCAAATAGGGAAATGAAGTCAGATTTTCATAAAAATATTTTATCAAGAATTTTAGTTTCTAAATAGTATAAAAATTGTATAATTAATTGAAAATATCATGAGTAAAAATAGTATAAAATAATTCAATGTATTCATAATATTTCAACATCAGATACTTTATCACACATGATCCTGATAAACAGTGAGATTGTAATAAAAGACTGTTTCAAATTTTCTAACATTGAATTGTAATCCCCTCGACTGAATAAAATTAAATGAGACTAATAATATAATTAAAATAATTATAGTCATTATATAATTTGTAAATGTGGTATTATATACAACTCATAAAATAATATAGGTGTATAAGATAACTAAAATCTCAAATAAGGGAAATTGAGATGAAAATCCTTTATGACTTTGGTAACTTTGAAATCATGAACCGAATGAAAGAAAGATACTAAAATATTAATTAGATTCCCAATAATTTTAAGTATAGTAATAATAATAAAATAAATAAAATTTTATTATATACACCACCATAAAAACAATATGTGGTGAGTAAGGAATATATCTCAAATATATAAAAGTAAGATGAGAAACCCCTTTCCCTGAGTTTGATTCTTCACACATTCCCTTTTTATTCCTGAATAATAAAAATATGTTAATTATTTTATTTCATAATAATATTTTTATTGATTAAAATTATTCTTATTTCACATATTATAATGTTATATGTGATTACATAATCAATTAGGTTCATTTCATATGTTTTTACCATATTTGGATTACGTGTCAAAAATGAATTTGGCTGGACGAATACGTTCAAAGAGGTCCTCATATAAACATACAAGAAATAATATTCATAAATAATTATCATATTTATAAATAATTTATACTTTTAAACCCAATGATGAATGATGCTTATTAAAAATTAACCGACATGATGATCATGGAGGCAATAGAGCATACATATGCATGGGAAATGTTTTGATTTTTTAATGAGAATTATGGTAATAAGGTAAGTAAAAATTATCATTATATATTTATATTAATATCAGAAAAACCATAATATTTAATTATATGTACTTATAAAAATAATTCTTGATATGTGGTGATGAAAAAAGAATCAGATTGCTTTATGAAGGCAGTATTCCACACATCGACAGATGACAATATCATTTTTTCAGTGAGAGAAAAGGTAAAAATAAAATGTTATATTATATTTAGATAATGATAAATATGTAATTAATATCATAAGTATTTATTTTATATACCATATATTTATAAAAATTAACCTTATTACCTTCCATGTAATGCGTTAGCGAAAGAAAATTACATCGCTCCGCAAGGCGGTAGTCCGCCATACACATGAGCGACGTTATCATATCCTCTATGGTATAAAATATAAAAATATAAATAGGATATTTTACCCATGGATGAATAATTATGTTATAAATATCATGTATAAAATTTATAAACATCATTATAACCAACTGTGATAGGTGGTAATGAAAAAATTAATGGCATCGTTTCGTAATGCGGTAGTTCATCAGGCACACATATAATGATTTCATAATCCATTTGATGGACTCGTGAGATTTTGTACATAATAAACATTACATAAAAATCATAATTATATTAAATATAATGGGGTTATTAAATCATAATTTTATAAGAATAATTTATGGGATTTACGAAATAAATAAAATAAAACTTCTCGTAAGACAACATTACCTCTTCTTTGGGTAACTCTATTTGAATTACACCAAAGTCCTTACATGGTTTTATTTCTTCCCAAAATAATGATTATATGGATAGATGAGGGGATTTATGATTTTTTAGTCAGGTATTGGACTATAAAAGTTGTTTCAATGTTTGAATAGGTGAGGAAAGGTGGTGGATCTTTATAAGTGAGATGGGGGGGCACACCTGCAATAATCTTGAAATAGTTAATTACAACCATGTTTTTTTCATTCAACCAGGACATAATAATATGAAATTCTCACTAAAATAATGTGTACGCAGTAGATACGGATATCCAATGGGTTTTTAATAATTTTCTAGTCAATATTTCTCTTATGTTTAATGTTTAATCCCGCAGTGGACTCGTTTTTACCTTAACCATTATGATTAATTTTAACTATTTCCACTAATCATTATGTTAAATAATTAAATTTTAATTATTAGAAATTATAAATTATGATGATTAAAAATATGGAATCCATTTATCCAAATTAAAATCACAAAATTTTGTAAATAGAATTTAATAATAGTCCTGTAAACGCAACATGATAACATGTTTTTAAGAAGAGAAATTTTATATAAAAAATTTATTTATATTAACAATATGACTAATAATAATAAATGTATGAAAATAAATAAATATTTAATTTTAAATGGTTTATATATTTCAATTAAAATATTCCTCATTTAGTATTATTTTAATTAATTAAAATAGATAAACATTATATATTTAAAAACACTTTCTATAATAACCCATTTTTAAAACCAAAAACAAACATGTAATAAAAAAAATATTGATGATTCAAAGTAATTAAGTGGACTAAATATTACTAAATAATGCATTGTTTAATTAATAAAATATTCAAAACATATTGGTACTTTAAAATGAAATTATCTTTTTAAAGGAATACTCTTTTACCAAAACTAGTATTTTTCACTACTCCATGAAAAATAAAAAGTTTTCGAAAAGTCTCAAAATATCACCCAAATTAAAATATGATATTATGATTCAAAAAATTAATTTAAATTTTTCATTTAAATTTTACTAAATTTCAAAAAAATATCATAATATTTTTTTCCATGAAATTAAAAAACACATTTTTGAAGAGAACATTTTTTTTGAAGAATAAAATCACATCACTAAAAATTGATTGATTATATACTAAAGATTTATCAACAATTTTTATTGAGTAAGAAAATTACATATATAGAATAAATTAATTTGTAATATTCATACACGATAATATAATGTCTAGGTATTTGGGTAATATATATCATCGGTTGTATATATTTTGAGTTTCATTTTGAATACAATATCGAAAATAAAAATCATGGGGTTTCATATACACAAGATAAACTATGTTCTTTGTGTAAGAGAGGGTAATCTCAGGGTTGTGTTTCCTATACACTATTAAATATAGTATTATTCTTTTAAAATTTCATTCCTATATCTTCCTTCAATTAATAAATTGCATCCTTGTAATTTAATCATTATCTTAGTGATCAAAGTACGGACATTTGAAATTTTTTTTGAGGTAAACCCAAATCCTAAAAACACTTAATAAAATATACATATAATAATAGGGAAAAAAATTAAAAAGTTTATATTTAATAATACATAACTAGGATTCCACATAGGAGAACAAAGGTGGGAATTGGGAATATAGAAAATAATTATAGAGAGTTACTGTGTTCATTGATCACTAGAAAATGAGTGATCAATGGAATGATAAGTACCTCAAAATCATAAATCTATGATGATCAAAAATAACGCCAATTTGGTAGAATTGAATATACTAGGGAAATAATTATATTTCAATATCATTTTTATATATTTTAGGATTTATTTCCTCATATATACAGAATACATAGTGACATATATTTACTTGTCAAGTATAATTTCAACTTTTAACCAATTTACACTTGAAACTCGTATTTTTATCTAAATGATGTGTATTTGAGATGAAACATTTAATTCTAAATCACTAAAATCAACATTGAATGTCAAATAACCATAAAAATGACATTCTATCTTTTATACCTATCCTTAGACATTAAAAAACCAATATGGTTAGCACAAGGTAAGATAATTTCAAAGATAGATAACCCATCAAATGTTACATTAATCATAAAAATTAAACAGTAATACACAAATAAAAAAATAAATCATTTCATAAATAACCATCCTTAAAATTATTCAAACATTTATTGAATAATTTTTAACCCCAATTATTATAAGGATTGTACTATATATTCTTCAAAGATAAATTAACTATTATTACTTAAATCAACCCTCATCTTCATTTTGTCACGAGTTCAAGTCCCAACGCCTTTCCATTTATGATGGGATTTCACAAAACATATTATTTTCCCTTTTTTATTTAAACATGAAAGATAATTCCTCCCAAAATAACACTTCATGTTGATCATAGGGATTATAAATACCAAAACTGAATTAAAATCTCAAAAAATGTCATTAATCTCAAAATAATTACAACTTAAAACCCTCAAATGTAGTGTCTAAGAATTTTAACTTATGACCACCCTTAATATTATAGAAGTATGATGGTATTTATAACTCATAATATTACCTCACATGAATATATCATAATATTCAATTTTATCTAAACCTCTATTCAATACCAACTATAATAGCCCTGAACATCCACTCATAGGTTCGATACTAAAACCATAAACTGTACTTTTTCATCATTGACGCTAATAATTGGGACCCATTTTCTCTATAATGAAATTATAACATATAAATGAAACATTATATCACATATATCCTCAAAGAAATTTTAGGTTTAGAGTTGTATAGAATTAGGAAAAACCCCTACAAAAAAAATTCACATAACATTAAATGGGTATTTCACACAATTAACCCAGATTTTCTTTATCAAATTAATATATAATCATAATACATATGAAAATACATCTAGATAAAACTTATTCATTGTGATTACTTATAAACTAGAGAAATTTGTTTATAAAAAGGGTGATATTAAGTGCTTAGTAGGGGAAAAGTTAAGAACTAACAAATGAATGTCATTAGCGAGCATAAGAAGAGCATAATGGAATTATGACATAATCAAAGTTCATAAACATAACATAAGAGTATTCATACGCACAAATACTTAGATCATAAAATATAAAAACCTGGAATAAGGATTTTACAATAGAAATAGTCATAAGAAACATTAATCATGAGCCATGCGATATCCATCTTGATCAAATGAAACATCATTAACCAATAAAAGGAATAATTAAAACATATTGGTATCATGGAACATCATCAAATTGAACCCTTACATAATCCTTAAAATTTTAATTACAATATAGCCAACTTATAATATAATTATTTTGAAAACATAATCATTACCCAATGTATTGGAGCTCTATCGAGGAACACCCATAATTTTGACTATAATGGGCTCAGCCGGTGTTATCTAGGCTAGCACATAATATAATATTAAATGGGATCACTCTACATTATATGGTCCACCCCATTGTATAATCTTTAATGGGACCACCCAAAGTAATTTGGTCCAACCCATATTTTATGTAATTTCTAAGAACCAAAACATGAATAAAGAAAAAATATCATTCATTTCATTACTAAACTCTTAAAAACAATTATTATTCATTCACAACATGATTAACTAATCGAAAAGAAATAGTTTTAGGTCAATATCTTTGAAATATATTAATATTTGGAAAATATATAGGTTCCATAATAATATATTTGAACAATTTTTAAATTCTGTACATGATATGGATTTCCTAACAATATCAATGAATAAAAATTAATAAATCAAGAGAAATTATGAGGAAAGTATCATTAAAAATTATCCCCATTTTATAAAAAGTGAGGGTAACTTTTTTTTGCAATTTATGGAAGGAAATACCATTATAAGATCCTTAAAACCCATCAGGAGGAATATTTCATTTTAATTTTGAAATTAACTTTTTAAAACATAAAAATTTATTAAAACAATTTTTGTAAAAAAAATTAAATAATATGAATGTAAATAATATTAATGTTAAACAGATATAAATTATGAAAAGTAATAATCAATGAAATAACATTCTTGTTGGTAGGTAATTTCAAACATGTTATAGATAATTTTCATTTTGATTAGTATAAATAATTGATAAGTTTCTCATTTGGAAAATACAATAATATTATTAAGAAAAAAAGAAAATTTTTGTAAAACTATATATAATAATTAATTATTAAATTCTTAAAAAAAATTGAAACAATTTTTTAAAACATGCTTTTGGGAGAAAATAGATTTCAGACCGAAGAGAGAAATTAAACAAGATTTTCGTAAAAACATTTTATCAAACTATTTATCTATAAAATAGGGGAAAATTGGTAAATTTACATGAAAAATATATATAATAAATATATTACCAGTAATGTAAGGATTACTATAAAAATTCATTATCGAAGAATTAATCATAAACAATCCCGATAAATAATGAGATTGTAATAAATGACTCTTACCAGTATTGTATCATTGAATCATAATTCCCATGAAATAATGAAATTAAATGAAACTTATAATACCATAAAAATAATTATATTCAGGATATAAAATGTAAACATGGTATTATATAATGTCATAACATAATATATGTGTATAACATAACATACTTCACAAGGAATGCAAATTGAGAAGGAAATCCATTAAAACATTAGTAACAATGAAACTATAAAACCCATGGAAAAGAGATACTAAAATTGATATGAAAATAGCAATAAATTTAGGTATATTGATCATAAAATAAATTAATGGGAATTATATACACGAAAAACTAAGAATAATTTAGGAATATGAAATATATCTCAAAGAAATAAATGTGAGTCGAGAAAGTCCTTACCACGAGTTTGATTCACAACACTTGTTCATTATCTTCCTAAATAATAAACTTACGTTAATTATTTATTTGATTAATATCACTATACATTTGTCATATAAATTTTATATCACTTATTACTATTTTATAAATCATTACTTAATCAATTAGGTTTACATTAGTCGTTTTGACCATATTTTGGATGATGTGTCTAAAATGACTTGGGTTGGTTGACTGTGGTCAAAGAGTTCAATATATAAACATATAGAAAATAATAAGAATGAAATAGTTTCATATTTATACATAAATGTAACTTCTAAATCAGAACATGAATGTTGGTTATAAAAAGTTAACCAGCATCCCAATCATTTAGACGGCATGTCATGCGTACGCCTGAGTAATGTTTCCATTTTCAATGATAAATATTGAAATAAGGAAATAAAAATTTATATTTATAGAATATTTATAATTTAAAAAACATATTATTTAATTATATATAATTTTATATATCATTATTATGACATGGTGATGAAAAAAGGAATAACATCGCATTGAGGAGGTGGTGGTCCACACGTCTAGGAACGACGTTATGATTTTTTTTCAAAGAGTTAAAAGGAAAAAATAAAATGATATATATAAAAATAATAATTATAAATATGTCATGATTATCATAAATATTTCATTTATATAACATATATTTATTATCATTTCCCTTATTACCTTCCATATAATATGTTACTGAAAAATGAATCACATTACTTCGTAAGGCGGTAGTCTGATGTACACATGAGAGTCTTTATAATGTCCTCAATAGTATGAAATATAAAAAGATATATATGATATAATTAATATATAGTATAGCTATGTTATAAATATAATATATAATTTTGATATCTAGAATCATACCCTACAGTGATTGGTGGTAATGGAAAATGAAAAACATTGTTTCTCCTGGCAATAGTCTGCCATACACATGAATGATGATTTCATAACCCATTTGATAGAAGTGTGTGTGGTGTTAGGTTATAAACATAACATAAAAACATCTAATAATATTGAACAAAAATATTTTATTATATTATCTGGGTATAATATTTATTGAAGGGGTGGATGAAGAAATAAAATAAAAATACTTTATGTAGAATGTCACATATTCTTCGAGTAAATACTTTTGGTCTTCACCAAATCCAAACATGGTTGGATATGTTCCAAAAATAAGGCTTCTTGGGTGATATTATTGATGTTGAGAAGTGATTTGGGTAGTTATTTTTTAAACCAAATAGGTTTTAATGTTTTTATTGGGGATGAGAGGTGGTGGCCTTTTATAAATGAGGTGATGGGCACCCTTATAATGTTTTTTTAAAAGTAACTCCAACCAATGATTTCTTCATGTAATAAAGACCAAAAATGGTAAATTATATATAAAGTAATGTATAAGGATAATAGATGGACATAAATGTTTTTTTAAAATTTTATATGTCATTTTCCTCATTGTGTTTAATGAATAATTTCTTAGTAACTCGTTTTTAAATTAATCATAATGGTTAATTTTAACTATTTTCACAAATAATTATTTTAAAAAATTTAAATTAGCCATATTGAACATTTTAAAGTACATTTAATAAAAATATTGAAACCATTTTTATATATTTAATTCATATTAGTGGTAAATTTTTATTTAATATTAACCATGAAGAAGCGGTGAGATAGCTAGTTTTTAAGAAAAGAATTTTTTTAGAAACAATTTGATTCTATATTAACCCTATAAATTATAATAATAATTTTATGAAATTAATTTCATATATAATGATATATAATCTATATATTTCATTTAAAACATTCCCAATTAGATATTATTTAAATTAATTAATATGGACAAACATTATGCATTTTAAAACATTTTTAGAAAACCACATTTTAAACAAAAAATAAACTTATACTAAAAACCAATATAAAATTAATTAGAATTAATTAAGTGTATTAAATATTACAAAATTATTATTATTTTAATTTAAAACATATAAAAAATATTTAATATTTTTAAAATACCTAATTTATTTAAAATAAAATATTTTTTTACAAAAAAATTAGTATTTTTCACTATTCAATAGAAAATTAAAATTTTCTAAAAAGTCCTAATATTTCAACCAAATTAAATTTTGATATACTGATTAGAAAAATGTAGTTTGTTTTATCAATTAAAATTTCCAAATGTTCAAAAAATTGAATATATATTGTTTTTCATGAAAGTAAATAAAAATTCTTGTCAAGAAAAAATATTTTTTTAAGGAAAGAAATAACATTAATAAAAAATTGATTGGTTATTTACTATATATTTATCAATAAAATAGATTTAATAATATATATATATATTTATATATATTATATTTTATTATATATTATTCAACCCCTCCAATTTGACATCTTTTTTATAATAATAATATATATCATGGTTTATTTATGTTTGGTGTTGGGTACTGAATACTCTATTGAACATGAAAATATCAAGGTTATCTCTGACACATGCTTAGATGAGTGTTTAATTTAATTCAAGATAAACATAGTGTTTCATGTCCTTTAGTCTTTTGAATATTATTTTCTTCCATTAATATCATAGGGTATTACACTATAGTTGCCATGTTTTGTTTAGATTGTGATCATCTTGTTAATAATCTTATGAATTCTGACCCAGAAGTTATGGATGCAAGACCATAAAATAATTTTTACATGTCTGTATAGTCATATTTGTCAAAACAAAACAAAGAAATATCTTAAGTAAGACCATGAGTTATGGGAAAATATGTAATTAGTTAATAATCATAAGTTCACTAAATTTAATAATGAAAAAGAAGGTGTTTTGACATTGGGAAATATATTATCTGTTTCTATGTTTACCAACTAGAGAGATAATTTTTGAGCGCACCTCATAGTTCCTTATTTTATATTCACCCCAGAAATAGTACAATGTAAAATAAATTTGGGAGTAATATTGGTGGGATGGAATGAAAATAGATATTGATAATTTTACCATGAAAATTTTAACTTTTCAACACGTTAAAGATGAATGTGATTTTCTGTAGGGGTGATTTATACATTTCCAGTACTATAGTAGAAATTAGAAATTATAATCATAGATTTCATAGTTGTATTTCAAAATAAATATAAATATATTAATGTTATTTGTGTTATAGTTGATTGATTAAAAAAATCATTACATTTCCTTATCATTTACGATACATTATCATTATATCGATTTAATAAACTATATTTTAAGGAGGTAAGAAGGTTACATTGATTTCTTCTAAATGTTTTATCATGTCTTGATCCCAGATTTAGTTCAAATTTTTGTGTAGTTCATCATTATTCATGAGATACTGGATTAAATTTGAATATAATTTTTCACCCTTAATATGATGGATTGTATGAATGAATAATTCATATCTAAGAAAACATGTTTCATTCTTGTTCAATGTATCGAAGATAATTTGGGATTGAATGATTTTTTAATTGAGTTTTCTCATAGTAATAGTTTTTATTACATTATAAATTTGACAAATTTTGTGGAATTATATGGAATGTGGTGTTGAACTAATACTTTTTGGGATGGAGTATGAAAAATGAAGATTATGATACCGTAATTGGTAGAGGAAATGGATGAGAATTTGAAGGTAATCTAGTAACATATGTGGATATCTCATAGAGGGATGAAAATTTATATAGATAACTAGAGGAATGATATTTCTTTCAAAGTAGGCTATTATATTTTTCTTAAAGTATCTTTATGGAAATGTGTTATGCATGTTGGTAAAAAGTGGAAGATAAATCCATTTTTCATCAGACCATATAAAATCCTTTATATTTTGGATCATTTTCACACTAAATATATTTACGTCATTTTTTATCCCTGGTACAAAATCGTTTTCATGTTTTTAGGTTAAGAAAGTTTCTTCCAGATTCATATTATGTTTTGATCCCTCAGGTAGTTCAGTTGGAATATAACATTTCTAATGAGGAACAACATGTTCAAATTCTTGACCATATAGAGATATTATTGAGGAATAAGTTAATTCACAAGGTTAAGGTTTTTTAGAAACAATATAGTTGAAGATATAACATGGGGATCTTAAAATATTATAAGGGAAATATATCCTTACTTATTTTATTAGTGAATAAAATTTAGAGGAAATAATTTCCAAAAACAAGGAAGAGTGTAACAAACCATTAAATGTCTGAATAAATAATTTTCATGTCTTATAAATATTAATTATTTAGATATTATATTGTTTTCTAATTATAATAATCTTAATTATATTCTTAGTAAAAATGAAAAGGATTTATTTCTATCCACATTTGGTGTTACACTATATATGTTTTTTTAAAATAATTATTTTTATATTATAGAATATTAGTTTTTGAAATTTGGTTTAATTTTAAATTCATCATGTTAAAATTATATTAGGATTAATTTTTTATTATTTTCTTAAAAAGGATTTTCTATTTATAGTGAAAAATACTAATTTTATTGAAAATGTTATTGTATTTTCAATTATTTAATAATAAACATTATATTATGGATTAGTTTTAAAATTTAATTAATGAACAGAAATTTAAATAATAAAAATATGGGGTTTTAAATTAATTTTTTAGTTGATTTTTATTGTGAAAATATTTTATATTTAAAAAATCTTTTTTCTGGAAATCTATTTTTCATCATGTTTTTTCAGTTTAATTTTAAATAAAAGTAAGTGAATTATGTGTTTTGAATTAAAAAATAGGATCCCATATTTGGATAAGTGATTAAAAATTTGGTGAATATGATCCTTTTTATTTTTGGTCAATATAAATTGTAATCTTAGAAATTTTTTTTACCACAGTAATGGGTAAATTTGGTAATTAAAATTTAAAAAATAAAATTATAAAGACAATAAAATGATTTTAAAATGTTTCTTAAGTTTATTTAATGAGTTAATTTAGTCTATAATCATAAAATATTCAGTTATATGACATTTTTTCTATTTCTATTTGATTATGACCTTTAAAATATCTTATGTAAAAGAAAGTAAAAAAATGTCACACTATTGTTTTTATTAACTATAATATATATCACATGAGGATAAATAGAGGATGTATTTTTATATAAATTTTATTTTTAAAACTGTGTGATTTATTTTTTTCATGGAAATTTATTTTTAATTTTTATAGAATAAATAATTGCATTAAATTATTACACAATGCTGACACAATAATTCTTCAATTCATGGAGAAATAAACAAAATGATATTTAAAAAATTAAGTGTATTCAAATATTAAATAATTAATGTGAAAAGTCATTAATTAGTAAAATGATATATTATATTGGTTTGGATATATTTTATTTTAATTAATTTTTTGTGTAAATTTTATTAAATTAAATGTAAATGAATAGTTCAAAAATTTACACTGATTAAAATTTATAATAAATAATTTTTAATTAAATGATATAATGTTTATAAAAAAATTTATTATCTGAAATCAGTGTGATATGTTTAGTTACATTTTTTGAGGGTACATTTATGGGTCTTTTATCAATTATATTGTACTGTTATTATCCCTTGAAGGGTAGAAAACTAAAATATCTCAGAAATTGTCAAAAGGGATAATGAAGGGTGAAAACAAAATGTTATCAAAAATAATAAAATTTTTGTTGACTAAGATTATTTCCACACATAATCATCTTATATTCTATTATTATCTATTTTGAACATAAAAATTAATGTATATTAATTTAATAGTTTTATAAATTCCAAGAGTGTTGATCCCCTCTGTTATAAAAGTGAACCACTTCTCATTTAATCATAATTAATAAACAATTGGGTTTGCCCAATATCTACCCAAATACATTCCTAGATTATCTCCCCAAATTCTAGAGGCCATTTTTAGAAGAATACAAATCTTATAGGGACTCAGTTGTTAAGAAAAGATGACTTTCTAAATAATTCGTATAGTTTTAAACGCATATTAAAGTTTTTTCCTCCACATACCTAAAATATTATTCAACCATGATAAAATAATGACACAAATATACTACATATATATATATATAAATTATATAAATTTCATTACTAATATTAATATTCTCTTCTTTTTATTGGGAAATAAAAGTTTCATTTGATTGCACAGTGGACTACAACCTCACGAACCGATGTAATTATTTTTCCATCCTCGTATCACATTGATATATTATAATTATGAAATAAATTATTATGTATATGATATTTATGAAAAATGTGTCATTATAAAAATATAATATACAATTTACCTTCTGTCATTTTCATTCACAAAAAAATGATAACTTCATTCTTGCGTATGTGGAATTACAACCTCTACGAAGTGATGTCATTATTTTTTCATCACCACATCCCATGGATGATATATGTATGTATATTTGAATAATTAATGTGATATTTATTATATTATTATCATTATATAAGGATAAAATAATACATACCTTAATTCTATAATAATTGTTCAAAAAAGGAAATGTTACTAATGCTTATGTAAGGCTTATCGTCTCCATACATGTAACATGGTTTATTTTTCATAACCATATTTAATGGTTGTATGTAAAATTATAATTTATGAATGCAAAATTATAATTATGTTATTATTATTACTCTTTATATGATTGAATAACGTCCACTATTCCCATATACAGCCTACTAAAGTCATCTTGGACATATGAATAGAATATATCAGATGCGAACTTAAATGACTAAATAATTGTTATGAAATTGTATTAAGTGAGATAAAAGGAATAATAAATCATAAGAATTTTCTCAATATAATAAACAAAAAATATAATTTTATTATCAAGGAAGAGAAATTCCACATGTGATAACTCAAACTCAATTTAAAGAATTTTTTTTTAAATTCTCTTTTAATGTTTCCCATAAAGCTCACTTTTTTCTTCCAGAAAAATATTTTTAAAATTAATTTATGGTTGTATTTTTATATATATAATTACATTATAAAGGAAGCATTATGTTTTTTTACTTTATTTAAAATATTTTCAAAATGAAACTTTTTACTGAATGTTTTATCATTCTCTACAAAAAGACAAGCAGAATGTTTTATTTTAATGTATACAGTGTCATTGACCTTTCTGAACACCATAAAAGATAATTTATTTTATTATTCTATTAAAATATTTCATGTTTTATTAAAATAAAACGAATACAGTCCTTATCTTTGTTGAGGTTATTTTAAAAAATGGTTTGAAAAGAGAATGAATACATCAATATTAGAAAATGTTTTCTTATGTGTGAAAGGAAAATTTTTATGATGCACGGTTTTATGTATTTTATAATGGTTCATGGGAATCTTTTATGAGGATATATGGTTATAAAATAAACCAAGGGTAGGTGAGCCCATTATAACTCTCCAATTCACTGGGTAAAGAGATAGATTAAACCAATTTGGTTTCTCCTAAGAGACAATGGTAATGTACTTCGAGGATTATTCTAATAGTAACATTGATAGATATTTTATGGGTATATGTGGTAGCAATTCTATGTGTAACCATGAAAGTTATTATATTTATAAAAATAATATTAAAATTATTCCCCAAGTTACCTACATTATTTATCTATACTTATATGGAGTTTTTATGGAAATATAATGTTATCAAAAGGTAAAAGATAACATATACTACTTCATAAGGTTGAAAAGTACAATTTTTTTTAAAATGTAATTATTAGTTTTTCATGATTAAAAATAATATGTTTTTTGTTTCTTCTATTAATAGTCATTTTTATTTACTTTATGAAAATATTTAAGAAATTAAGTCAATTTCCTGTGTAAGAAAATGCAAATTTTGAGCCCAAAATTTTTTCTGAAAATGAAAAATATCTATATGTATTCATGGACTAACAATTTCTTTTTTTTATGTACCTAACTTATATTTTTGCGATCATAATATGTTTTAAATTTTTTTCATTGGGTTTAGTGATAAATATGGAAATTGATAAAGTCATGTTAAATTTGTGTAGATATTTCATGAAAATAAAATAGGTTATATCTTAGTGTTTTTTTGATGAAAAAATGAATACTATGTTAAAGTGTTCACTTTGAAATATAAGGGTTTGTTATGTAATATTTATGATATTAATATCTAAAAAAAATAGAAAATATATTTGAGAATTTAAGAATGTCAAATACTATTTAAAATAACCAGAATAAGTATTCTATAAGGATAGTTCCTTACACCCAATGTGTTATTTTGGGAGTTATTACCCCAAGGTAGAACTATGACAGAGCCATATACAATTATAGTAAATAGAAATTGATTTAATTTTCTTGTAATATAATATAATAAATTACTTAACAAAAAATTATGTTGTTTTTATGGAATTTTTAATATCCAAAAAGTCTATCATATGTTCATCTCGAAAAATATATGTTTTCCAAAATATAGTTCCTAGGGTTTTTAATAAACATCCTCTAAAAAATTGAAACAAACCTAAATTTAATAACCTATAACTGATGTTTTCATTATTACATTGGTATATATACATGGATTTTAATCCCTAAGGGTCAATCAATTTATTATTTTTGGAGATCTTGATAAATACAAGATACCCATTTTACATTGGGAATAATTTATAAGAAAAAAAATGTTATGCATCCTTGAAACTCATTCAATGAATTATTCTTCATAACCTTGGTAAAGTAAACAGATTCTGGATGATCTCAAATTCATATTAAGGATACATATAATGGACAATATCATATGTTGATAAGGCATAACCAGTATATAAAGGTAATTAACATAAATCACATGACATTTAATCAATAACTTGAGAAAAAAATGAATCCATATATAATGTCAATGGAATAATCTGATGGATAATAATTAATGAATTACCAATGAGGTAAATGATTAATGTTGGATGCCATGGTCTCAAATATAATGATATCTATACCATTAAAACTGTGTACCAAGATATTTTAATTAATGGATTAATATACACAAAAAATGCATTTAATTTGGATAAATAATTCATCTCATGAGACAATCGATGTATCAACGGCTATCATTAACCCATACCAACCCACAACTTAGTTTTTAATTCATTATTTATATATTTAATGATCAATTAAATTTGTAAATAAACTTTCTTATCAATAAATATCATTATTGAATAATGAATATAGATTTTTCATCATATCCACTTGTCATTCAATGAACTCTCATAGTAAAGCACCATATGTAAAAATAGTATACAGTTTATGTAATAACCATATTTATTATATAAACAATATTGATATTTAAATAAAATTTATTGTCCAATTATAAATTTAAAGCTTATTTTTAAGAGGATTTATGACCTCAAAATTACTAATGGATAATACATGACCAATAGTTCATCAGAAATATGGTTTTGTAATAAGATGATGTCCTTTAGAAAAATAAAAAAATGGAAATAAAATATTAAAATATGATTTCATTAAAGATTTTCATTTAAAAAAATATAAAATGTGTAGAGAAATCCAAATTTCATAAAAAGGTTATAGTGGCGTGGAATCCTGTTAAAACTGTATATGTCAAAAAACATTCCTCTTGAATTTTTGTAAAGAATGTTGAATCGGACCATTTTGGAAATATTTTAAACTATTACATCCATACCTTTTAAAAATTCATGGATATATTAAAATTTCCTTAACAAATAACAAGATTATTAAAAAGTAAATTCATAGAACATTTCTAAAAAATGGATATGGTAGAAATATATACACCATTAAAATAAAAATAAAATAATTTTTTATATTAAAAATTTATTTTATTGATTCATGTTGGAATTAAATATGAAAATTAATTAAATATCCATATTATAATAAAAATATTGGATCTTATAAATTATAGAGGATAATATTCCTGTTATTAAAATACATGCACTTAGAAAAGAAAGTTATATTGTTGAATAAATTCCAACCACTTTGATGAATTTAGAATTATAACCCCTTTAAAAAGTAAAATAGAATTTAAAAATTAATCATCATAAATAAAAATGCATTCATGTTAAATATTTCAATGGCATGGAATATAAACCACAAAAAAGTGATTTGGTGTATAATATAAATTATGTTACAATGGAATGGAAATTGAGACGGAATTCTTTACCGCACTATCCCATTTAGTTGAAATTTATTTAACCAATGTATAATGGTTTTAGACATGTTATTAATTTATTATAGAACCATATCAATAATTATAATTATTGATTAAAAATTTATCTTATGGCCAATTTTATACTTTTTGTTTTGGAAATAAAAAATATATTATTTATTTATTAACTGTCATGTTCAATATGTTTCTTAATGTTTTTATAAGAAAACATAATCTTTTTATCTTAAATATAATAAGATTAAAATTATTTACAAAACAAAAAATTTTAATTATCATTATCATAATGCAACAACATTTGATAATTATTAAACATAGATTTATCAGGTCAGATATATGATTTTATATTTTAACTTTCGTACTAACAAAATATTAATATTCAGACTGATAAAGGTTTCAATTATAATAATTCTCAGACTCAATGAATTTACTATAATGAAATTTTCATTTATTGTATTTAAAAATATTATATGTATATTAACATACTTAAAAATTTAATTTTTAATATAATACATATGTTTTACACTAAAAATGGTGTACATCAAAATGAAAATGTATATTATGATATAATATAGCCATTGAAGTGAGAGGTGTCCAAGCCATCATCAAAAACTCAGAGGAAATGACCATTGGACAAATAAAGATGACCGTTGAAGGTATAACTCTAAATACCCTTCCATTTGAAGAGTTTATAGTGATGTTGTGACCAATTTCATTTGAAAAATCCATATGTGTGAGAGATCTGAAGCTTATAAGAGAAAACTACATGTTCTTTATAATTGTGACCTTTCTGAGTTCCAATTTGTAATCGTAATGACCGATCACGTGAATACGATTGAGGGATTGAGATGATTGAGAGATATAAAAGACGATCATTGTATTGAGGGCTGCTACGAATAAGAAAACATAGAATCTGATCATCATATTGAGGGATCACATCGATTGTGAGATAGACAAATAATCGTATCATGGGACGATGGGGAGAGTGGGACATGCTGATCATTGTATCGAGGGCTTTCTCATGTAAGGGAATGGAAAAATTTATTGTAAGTATAAAACAAGGGACATTTATCCTAGGTTATTGGATACCCTACTCTTTGAGATAAAAAATTTTATTCATTTTTATTACATTTCTTATTATAAGTTGTTTATTTCTACTACATATAATATAATGTGACACTTTTATATTTATATTTCTATTTGTATCTTGTTTATCATAATAGCAATGATTATGATACAATTGTTCTACCCTATATTACTTTGTGAATACATAATTACTATGATTATGATTCTATATTCATTAAGATAGAACCACTAATTTTTTGTATTACTCTGATATATCATAACCATTGTGATTATGATTCGTTATGTATTCATTTTCTACTCTTAATACAATTAAAATTTTATTATGTTAACACTACTTACTAATCATGATTCTATATATTGTGAAGGTAGAATTAATTTCTCATTACGACCAGTGACATACATATTGGAATCTACTTGAATACAATATTATTTTTATTATACCCAAGGCCCTATTCCAATTGCTATTTAATCACTTAAAAGGTTTTGTGAATATGATTTGTTTTACCTTGTTAAAAAATGTTTCTTTTAAGGTTAAAATTGAATTTTTTAAACTAAAATTCACCCCTTATTATATTTATCCATCATTATATAGATTATAATCCAATAATAATATCATATATTATCCACTTATAACATATTATAACTAATTTATTAATATTATTTTATTATTACCCTTGATTTGGATGTTAATTGCATCATTTAATCATGCATGTTTGTCGTGAAAGTTTCGGTTATTATGAATAGTAAATAGTTCCATCGTCTAAATTAATTCTATAAATATCAAATTTACTCATTATATAAATTTTTAGAATCATTCTTGAATGTTAGTCATGAAAAAGAATCGCATCGCTTTGTGAATATGGTAGGTCATACGTACGCATGATTGACATTATCATTTCTCTAATGGGTGAAAGGGTATGGAAGTGGATGAAATATTAAATATTTATAATCAATATAATTTCATAATTTTAATATTTTCTTAATTATTTCCATCATTAGGAATATCTATGTGACTCGGTGATACCAAAAATTACATCTGTTTTTGAGGTGGTAGTCCACCGCGCACACGAGCGATTATTTTGTTTCTCATTTGATGGGGAAGGAGAAAAATAAATATAACTATATAAACATAATATCATCTCATTATATGGAATATAATGGTGTTTTTATATTTAAAATGTTAATACATCATTTAATGTGTTAAAATAAGAAGTAAAAAAATTGATAACCTGTTGAAGATAATAACCTTCACTTATAAGAACGTCATTTGGATTGCTTATTAAAGACCATAGGGTTGATATTTTGGGAAAAAAACCAATAGATCATGGATAATGATTTTTGGATAGATATTTTGGAATATTATTGTTGTGATAAATATATTTCTAGGTGTTATTAGGTGAGCTGAGGAGGTTCCCTTTTATAATTGTGGTGAGTACAACCCTTGTAATATTTCAATTGTTTCTAATAATGTCATGTCACATTCTTATAAATACAGTTCCAAAATGGATAATATTATAAGGGGGTAAATTTTGGGTCTAAATAAAAAATGGTTGTTTTTTGGTTTTATGTTATTATGATCCTGATCTATTTAAATTCACTGCCGATAAAACCTGATTCTACTTTTACCGCTAAAATTAGTTTTTACTATTTTTTCTATTCATTATTAACAAAATTATGTTAAAAATATTAAATAATATTATTTATGATGATTCAAAATATGGAATAATTTTTTTCGAATAAAATTCATAGGATTGGAATAATTTAATTTAAAAATAAACCTGTAAAATTTGTCAAAAATGATTTTTAAAGAAATGCATTTTTCAAGAATAAGATGATGTTATATTAATTATATGAATAATTATCATTATTATATTTATTGAAATTCATATATTTTGATATATAATCTTGAAAAATAATTTAAATCAATCAACATAAAATTTTATTTTAATTTATTTAAATTATAGACACTATTTAATTTTAAATAGATGCAGTTTTCTGAAAAAAGATAGTTTTCTTAAAAATATCCATTTTTATCTCCAAATGATTTCATCATTATTTAAATAATGTTTATTGTTAAATAATTATTAATTACTTAAATTATAAAATATTTTAATAATAATATTATGAATAGTTAAATAGTACATTTATAATTATTCAAAAAAGTTTATTTCTAAGGGAAAAATTATTAAAATTCATTATATTCTTATTTTGACCATATAAGTTGAAAAATCAATATTCACCCAATCAAATTAAATTTTTTCTTACATGAAATATTATAATTTCATATTATTATTGGTTTATTAAAATATAATTTTCACTCACTATAATTTATTCTTTGTTGTTACATTATATAAACCTGGTATACTTGATTTATATAATGAGTTTGTTTCACTTTTTATTCACCATGGGTTTAATATGGATTTACAATTTTGGGAGTAGTTTTTTCAAATAATCATAAAACTTATACTAATATGTTCAACCACTGTCACATACATGACATATGTTAATGGTATCTTTCATTTAATTTAGATTCTTTCTTTTTTTGGGGGGTTTTCCATGCAGTTTTGACGGAAATGGTGGGTTTTCAAAATTTGGGCCAACCCAAGAGCACATTTCCAGTTTTAAAAATAAATTTTTTTACTTTAATAACTCATTAATTATTAAATCTTTTTCACCCATTAATCTTACAAAATGACATTCATTTAACTATTCAAACCACCAAATAATTTTGGGCCCCTTAAAAATTCATTAGCATCATGGATTTGGGTGATCAAATTAGGTATTGGGCCAACCCGAAATCCCATTTCACTTTTTTAAATGTTTTTTTTACTTCTTTCATAAAATATTCATTTGTTATCCTTTTTTGGGGATTCCACAACTCACATATTTCCACTGAACCCAGCCCCACCCCCATATTAGTTTTTCCCACTTTGAAGCTCAGACTCATTGGGAATTTGGGCCGAACCTCTCGATCTCCAAAAACGTCCAGATTTCTCAAGTAAGTTGGTTATCTTCCTTCCTCCTCCCTTTTTATTAGGGTTTCTTCATTTTTATTGAATCCCAAAATGTCAAAATTATAAGGAGTCATACCTAGGGTTTTTGTTTTGTGTTTCTTGGTACAATTCCATGGTTTTAGGTTCAATCTTACTCACTTGTAGTGTGGTGGAGGTGCGGTTGAAGTGACACACAAGGATTTGGGCGTTTTGACCATTTTGGTAGGTGATTTAATATGTAGGTATTGTATAATGAGTTGGATTTCTGTATTTATGTTTCCATTATGTTCCTTATTCATTCTTTGGATTGTGAAAATTGATTTGGGAAGCATTTTCAAAGCGGTTTATTTTGAAGTGCCAATTTTTTTTGAAAATTGGTGTTTTACATGTGAAACCCATGTTGTGCCTCATGGTGTTGGTTTATAAATCATGAATTGGATTTATAAAAAAAATTGATGCTTAAATTTCTGTTTTGGTATAATATTGGTCTCTGTTAGGTTTAAATGTGGGATTTTAGATGAATTTAATGTGCAAAATTTGATTAATTTTCTTGAAATTGTTTTAACGAAATTATAAGTGGTTTATTGAGTTATATAAAAGGTGAAAAGAATGTGTAGCTACTGTTTTGAATGTGTGTTACCAGAACTGATATTTATATGTGAAAATTGATTTTTGTAGCATGTGGTAACTATTTGAGCACAAGACAAGAATCTCGGGTAACTATGTTGGCTAACGTGTACTAGTACGCTAGTGAACAGATGGGTTTTGACGACAGTTCACATAGAAAGTCTGACATGGATAACACTAAAAAAACTATAATAGATATGATTAGAGACCACTAGGTTATGGGTATGATCCCAACTAGTGGCTCGTGCAGGAGAACTAATTTTATTATGGTTACATTCATCGAGGTACGAGGTACTTGGGGCTTACAACAAACTATTACCTATGGGTGTTTCTATGCTTGGTGCTCGTGGCCTTTTTGGCATTTATCATTTTATTTATGGTATTTTGGGATGTTAAAACCAGTATCTTGCATGTTTTATTCAAATTCACTCATTATTTAAAGTTATCCCCATTGAATGTTATTTTCTTTTCAAAGTTTCACTTGTAAAAATAAATGCTACCATTTTCTGTTTATAACACTTGCAATCTTTTTATTTTATAATGCCTATAACATGGAATCCTTGGGTGATATCATATTGGTCTTATTCTCACACTCTATATACACCTTTGGGTTTAAGTAGACTTGATCATGTTTGACACTGGCAAAGGCAAGGCCTTGGGCGATGGCGGTTCGGGTTGCTAGTTTCTCTCAATGGTGCGGTGTTGTGGAGACGGCTCGTGGGTGATGACCCATTGTCGTGTAGCGTATCATGGGATATATTTTTTCAACTACTTTTATACACCTTTGGACCTCTTGTGTCTTGTTTAAACCCTTATACTCATTTCTGAATTTTTATTATGTCTTGTTTGGCATAGTTTTTCAGATTTTTGTTGTTGTTTGTTTTTGGTTATTTTATGAATCCTAACTCAGGTAAATCATTCCCAAATGAATTTTTACGATACTCGGGAACATTTTCCAGACCGTGGGAATAGGGAACGCGCTTCAGGTATTTCCATGAGCCGGTTTTGGTGCCATTTTGATGGTGACCAGATTCAGTTCGTGACAAAATGGTATCATAGGAGGTTAAAGTTTTTGGGTTATATTGCTATTTTGGGATGAGTCAGGATAGAAAAAATCTAGGACTATAAGGGCTCGGGGTTTTGGTTGTGAGTAGGGTTCCTGGCCCACACCTCTCATGGAAGACCTTGAGTCACCAGGGAATGTTGGAATTTATGGATAGGCTTCACTTCCAGGTGAGACATGTGGGTTGCAGACCACATGTGGACATCAGGCGGATGTGGATTAGTTGTTTATTTTATCAATGAATGTTCTCAGTTTATTTATATTTTATTTATTTGATTAAAATTTTCATAATTGTGTTATTGACTGTAGTTTTTTTACTGTTTCATTTTGTAGCAACATGCCTCCCCGGAAATCTCCCACGCACCCACATGAGGAAGCTGAAGAGAGTTCTCTCACACTGATTGATCAGAGGCTTGTGGAGGCTATTGTTAGGGCTATGCAAGATTTGGGATAAGGACCATCTCCTACTCTAATTCATATTAGGTTAGAAGAGACATGTCCTAGAACAGATTAATCACAAATGTTTCTGAAAAACAAACCTCATATCTTCCGAGGTAGCTCAGAACCCGAGGAAGCAGAAGAATGGATCGATAATTTCGAGTGTATGTTGGAGTTCCTGGAAACACCCAAGGAGCATAGGGTGAAGTGTGCCTCTTTTCTATTTGAGGTTCCCAGCTGTAATTGGTGGGAGTCAGTGCTTCAGGATACGAAGAATGAGCAGATGCGCTAGAGAAATTTCAAGGTTGTCTTAAAGGAACAGTACTGCCCTGAGGTGTTGGCTTATGCTTGGTCTAGAGAGTTAATGGAACTTGTTCAAGGGAATCTATCTGTGATGGATTTGCCAACTGTTTCACTGAGTTGGTTCTGTATGATCTATAAATTGTCTCTAATGAGCAAGCGAAGTCCCATAGGTTTGAGAAAGGCTTGCGACCAGAGATATACTCTCGTGTGTTCTTGTTTATGTTGAGGACCTATGCCGAGGTCATTGATTGGAAGTGCATGGTGGAGATTGATAGGAAAGTAAGGGATGGTTTTTATGGTTCAATATCTATAGTGGGAAGTGGCATCTCCTCAGAGAAGAAAAGGATGTGGGATGATCATGTGAAGAAAGGAGGAGGCAGTTCAGGGAACTCTTCCAAGTAGTTTTCGTCAGTGGATTCTGATGAAAGATTGGTCATGTGCCACCAGTGTTAGAAGCCCAAGCACATCCGTCCAGCATGTCCTCATCCACAAAAGACCAGTTTTTAGTGTGGAGGTATGGGACACATGCAACGCTATTGCGGGATAGCGCGTCCACTTCAAATTGGGGCAGGATCCATGGCTCTTAGAGGAGTGCTAGCACAGTCTGATCCATCAAGGACTGGGGGATCTCGATTTGGAATCCATGGTGGTAGGTCTGGGTCATCATCTGGGCAGAGCCAGTTTAGGGCACAACCACCGACTAGCAGTACTCTTCAGGCAGAGATTGGACATCTCCATGCGGTGGATCAGGCACCAGTCAGATCAAAGGCGAGACCATCGATAGTTCGAAGAACCATTTTGATCACATCTTCTATAGTTGCTTCTCTTTATGATAATGGTGCCTCTGTTTCATTTATTTCTACATGTTTTAAGGCCAATCTGTATTTTCCAACGGATTTGATGTCTTTCGCGATGGAGTTGGTGACACCGCTAGGAATGAAGAAGGAGCCGAGTCTCAGGTGCCTCTCATGTGTGCTTTCTGTGTTAGGGGTCGAGATGGAGTGGGACCTCTTGGTCTTAGATATGAAACTTTTTGATGTCATACTCGAGATGGATTGGCTAGTAAACTTCCAAAAACCCATCGATTGCTACAGACATCATTTGAGTTTCACGACACTTGATGGGAGTCGTCAAGTTTTTCGTGGAGAATGGGATCCTCAGTCAGGTCGTATAGGGCCTCCACTCCCAGAGTTGGGAAGTGTTATCTTCCAGTTATCTTCGCTCATGCTATAGGATGGTCTTTCCCCTAATGTTGCACTACCTGATATAGTGAATGTGTTTCCATAGGTATTCCTGGATGATTTTTCAGGTTTTCCCCCAGAGCAGGATGTGGTGTTTTCGATTGATCTTGCACCGAGAACACAACTGATATCTCTTCCCTCTTATTGCATGAACCACACCGAGCTGAGGGAATTAAAGATATATCTGGATGACATAGAATCCAAAGGATTAATTCACCGGAGCAATTCTCCTTAGTCTGCTCCTATGTTGTTCGAAAAAAGGCTGATGGATCCTTGTGGTTGTCCATTGACTACTAGAATCTGAATAAAGTAACAATTAAGAATAAATACCCTTTGACCATAATAGATGATTTTTTAGATCTGTTGAAGGGGGGAAAGTGGTTCTCAAAGATAGACCTGCGTTAGGGGTATCATCAACGTCGGGTGAAAGAGTCTGATATCCCAAAGACAGCCTTTCGAATTGGTACGACCACTTTGAGTATTTGGTCATGCCCTTTGGATTGACCAATGATCCAGTGGTCTTTATGTAACTCATGAAAATGGTGTTTCATCAGTATCTTGATTCCTTTGTTGTGGTGTTTTCGGATGACATTATGGTATACTCTAGCTCTGAGAAGGAACACGAACATCACTTGAGGATCGTTTTGGGTACATTACGGGATCCCCACCTCTATGGAACATTTTCAAAGTGAACCATATGTATTAAGAAGGTGATATTTATTGGGCATGTAATCTCACAGCATGGAGTTTCAGTGGACCCCGAGAAAATTAGTGTGGTCATGTCGTGGGAGAAACCGAAGAATGTGTTTGAGATCAGAAGTTTCCTTGGCCTGGCTGGTTATTATAGGTGATTCATTTGGGATTTCTCTTGGCTCCCTTCACCGATGACCGCACTCTCCTAGTAAGGGGTCAAATTTGTATGGGGTCCCTAATGTCAGGAATCATTCGAGGAGATGAAGAGGTGTTTGAATACCTCCCCCATGCTGATTTTTCCATGGGATGGAAAGGGATATGTGGTCTGTTGCGATGCTTCAGCTATGGGTCTTGGGTGTGTGCTTATACAGGATGATCATGTGGTGGCATATGTCTCTCTCCAACTCCGAACAAATGAAAATAACTACCCCACCCATGAATTGGATTTGGCAGAGGTGATTCATGCTTTGAAGAGTTGTTGTCACTACCTCATTGGGGAGAAGTTTGTGGTCTACACCGATCACAAATGCTTAGCCCATATCATCCTGCATAACGACCTCAACTTGAGGTAGTGTCACTAGATCGAGTACTTCTAGGGGTTCGACTTTGACATTGTCTACACCCCAAGAAAGGGTAATGTGGTGGCCGATGCTTTGAGCAGAAGAGTTCTAGTGCAGGCATTAAGGAAGTCTAGTGATGAGTGGACATTAATGGGGCTCTTTTCTTAGATACATGTGGAGGCCAGGGAACATAGTAGAGGGGCCTTCTTGGCGATCATCCAGTTGACTCCATATCTGTTGGAGTTGATTCATTGGGAACAACCCAGTGATTATCTTTACCAGCGATTGAGACATATTCTCCATGGTGGGTAGACATCTTCTGATTGGTCTTCTTCACCCAAGGGTATCTTTTATTTCAAGGTCCGTTCAATGGTGCCTTTATCTATGAGAAGGTGGTAATGCAGGATAGCCACTAGTCACAATGTTTCATCCACCCCGGTGCCACAAAGATGAACTATGATGTTTGTCGATAGTTCTAGTGGCCAGGTATGAGACGAGACATTGCTGAGTTTGTATCGAGATGCTATACTTGTCAGCAGGTGAATGCAGAACATCAGAATCCTTCTGGTTTTCTTCAGCCATTACCCATTCCTACCGGGAAGTGGGATGGGGTTGTAATGGATTTCATTGTTGGATTACCTCGTACACCTCTAGGTTAAAATGATATTTGGGTGTTGATTGATTGTATGACCAAATCATCCCACATCATTCATATCAGAGATAAAACTAAAGTGGATGAGTTGGGACAGTTGTATATTCAAGAGGTGGTAAGGCTTCATGGTGTGACATTAGTAGTTGTCTCAGATGGAGAACCATGCATCACCTCTCGGTTTTGGGGAGGCCTTCAAAAGGCTTCGGGGTCCCAAATTAAGATGAGCACATCATACCATCCTCAGAAAGATGGTCAGACAGAGCAGGAAAAACAGATCCTAGAAGACATGCTTCGTGCATGTGTCTTCCACTTCGGTGGTTCGTGGGATATCCATTTGGGATTGGTCGAGTTTTCTTATAATAATAGTTATTAATCTTTGATTCAAATGGCTCCCTTTGAGGAGCTCTACAGTCGGCCTTACCGGTCCCCTCTATGTTGGGCTGAGGTAGGTGAGACATCGCTGTTGGGACCGAGTCTTGTACAAGAAACATCTTAGAAGGTCAAGTTGATTAGGCAGAGATTATTGATAGCTCAGAGTCTCCAGAAATCATATGCTGATAAGAGGTGTCAAGATCTTGAGTTTTCTGTGGGTGATCGGGTATTTTTGAAAGTGGCCCCTCGTCTAGGTCACCGCCGCTTGGGGAAGCAGGGAAAGTTGACACCGAGGTATGTCGAACCTTTTGAGATCACCGAGCATATTGGTAAGATGGTATATAGTTTGGATTTTACTTCTCATCTGACATCCATCCATGATGTTTTCCATGTCTCCAAGTTAAAGAAATACAACTCGGATCTGTCCCATGTACTGAATTGCTAGGAGTTGGATATAGAGCCTGATTTATCTATTTTTGAGCAGCCAGTGTGAATAGTGGACATCCAAGAGAAGGTGATTAGTGAATAGTCTATTCCACTGGTCCGAGTTCTTCGGAATAATGGGAGTGATACACATGAGACATGAGAGCAAAAGTCATGGGTTGAGGGAGAGTACCCGAACCTGTTTTCCGATCAAGCATCAGGTTCAAATTCGGGGGCAGAAATTCATTCATGGTGGGGAGATTTGACACATACATGACATATGTCAAAGTTATTTTTCATTTAATCTACATTATTTCTTCTTTAGGGGGTTTTGAATGCATTTTTGAAGGAAATGGTGGGTTTTTGAAATTTGGGCAAACCCGAGAGACCATTTCTGGTTTTAAAAATAAATTCTTTTTTGTTTAATAACTCCTTCGTTTTTCAACCTTTTTCACCCATTAAATATAAAAATTTCTTTAATTTTACTATTAAAACCACCAAATAAATTTTGGCCCCTTAAAAATTCATTAGCATCTTTTATTTGGCCGATCAAATTAGGTATTGGGCCAACCTGAAAGCCCATTTCCAGTTTTGAAATGTTTTTTTTTAAATTTCTTCATAAAATCTTCTTTTTTATCCTTTTTCAGTGATTACACCACTCACAAGTTTCCACTGAACCCATATGCACCCCCATATTCCTTTTCCCCTCTTTGAAGCTAAGACTCATAACTAATTATAGCCTAACTTCTCGATCTCCAAAAAACGTCCAGATTTCTCAAGTTAGTTGGTTCTCTTCCTTCCTCTTCCCTTTTTCTTATGGTTTAATTTTTTTATTGAATACGAAAATGTCCAGAAGCTAGGGATTCGTACCTAGGGTTTTAGTTTTGAGTTTCTTGGTTCAACCCTCTGGTTTTAGGTTCAATATTACTCCCTTGTGGTGCGGTAGAGGTGTGTTTGATGTGACGCACAAGGATTTGGGGTTTTTGACTCTTTTGGTATGTGATTTCATATGTAGGTATTGTAGAATGAGTTGTCTTGATGTATTTATGTTTCCATTATGTTCCTATTTCATTATTTGGATTACGAAAATTTATTTGGGTAGTATTTTCAAAGTGGTTGATTTTTAAATGCTAATATTGTGTGAAAATGGGTGTTTTAAATGTGCAACTAATGTTGTGCCTCTTGGTGTTGTTTTATAATTCATGGATTGGATTTATAAAAATGTTTTGATCCTGAAATTTATAGTTTGGTATAATATTGGTCTCCATTAGGTTTTAAATGTGGGAATTTAGATGAATTTAATGTGCAAAATTTGATTAGTTTTCTTGAAATTGTTTTATTGAAATTATAAGTGGTTTATTGAGTTATATAAAAGGTAAAAAGAATGTGCAACTACGGTTTTGAATGTATGTGAACAGAACTGATATTTATAAGTATAAAATTATTTATTTAGAATGTGGTAACTATTTGAGCACAAGATGGGAAACCTGGGTAACTAGGTGGGCTAATGTGTGCTAGTACGCTAGTGAACGGAGGGGTTTTGACGATGGTTCACTTAGCAAGTCTGGCATGGATAAAACTAACAAAACTATAATAGAGATGATTAGAGACCACTAGGTTATGGGTATTCTCCCTACTAGTGGCTCGTGCATGAGAACAGATTTTATTATGGCTACTTTCACTGAGGTATGAGGTACCTGGGGCTCACAACTAACTAGTACCTAGGGGTGTTCCTATGCTTGGTGCTCGTGGCCTTTTGAGAATTTACCCTATCCTTATGGTATTTTGGGATTTTAAAACCATTATCTTGTATTTTTTATTAAAATACACTGATTCTTTAAAGATATTCCCATTTAATGTTATTTTAGTTTCAAATTTTCACTTTTGGAAGTAAATGCTTCCATTTTCTGTTTATAACTATTGCAAGATTTTTATTTTATAATGCCTATCACTTGGAATACTTGGGTGATATCCTATTCGGCTTAGTCTCACACCTTACTTACACCTTTTCGTGTAAGTATACTTGATCGTGTTTGACACAGGCAAAGGCAAGGCCTTGGGCGATGGCGTTTCGGGTTACTAGTTTCTCTCAATGGTGTGGTGTTGTGGAGACGGCTCGTCAGTGATGACCCCTTGTCATGTGGAGTCTCATGGGATATATTTTTTCTGTTACATTTATACAACTTTGGACCTCTTGTTTCTTCTTTAAAATCTTATACTCAGTTCTAAATCTTTATTAAGTCTTGTTTGGATTAGTTATTCATATTTGGTTTGTTGTTTGTTTTTGGTATTTTTATGAATCCAAACACGTGCAAATCATTCCCAAATTAATTTTTATGATACCCGGGAAATTGTGCCAGCTCATTCGGATAGGTAACACCCTTTGGGTCTTTCCATGAGTTGGGTTTGGTGCAAGTTTGATGGTGACCAAGTCCGGTTTTTGAGAAACACACACACACACACACACACACACATGTTTTTCAAGTTCATATGAAAGAATTTGTTAATATGTAAGACTTAACTAGATCATGGAGCTTGTTATAATTAGATGGTGGTTTTGAACTTACTTATATTTGAGTTTCTTATGCCTTTTTGGAGTTTTTAGCTATGAATGAAATTTAATGCATGTTGGATGGTTAATTTTTTATATTTTTGAGTTGATTGGTGTTTCTTATATATTCCTAGGATTTAGAAGGGTAATGACTCGTATTTATGTGATTATATACCCTCAGGGAATTTCCCCAACTCATAACCTATTGGATGCAGGTTTCATGGTCCACTCTCATCATCATTTCTTACCTAGGATTATTTTTATTTTGGGTGGTTCATGAAAATTGTATTATATCACTATACAAATTAAATTATACCAATTTAATGATATATTATATAATATTCAATTAAAAATTCCATTGAATGAAATAAGTTAATTCCAAATGATTAAATTTAATTTCACTTTTAAGTTGTATTATTAAAAAACATATTAGGAAAATCCAGTGAAAAAACTAATAAAGGGAAAACAATTGAAACATTATCAAATCCTCATGATTAAATGATGAAATTTTTTATTGTCTCACATCCTAATTTTATATATTAACTACTCAAAAGTTTCATTTGGAAGTTTATTTATAAATAAATTTCTAATATTAGCCCAAATACTAATTCATTTAATATATATCACCATTACTTTAAAGTTAACTGGTAAAAATTATTAACAATTTTTTACCACATTTTATATACTTTAATTTGGATTACATTACACTAATATCATTATGGTTATATAAATCTGTAAGAATACTATTATTCATAGTTAAATCATAATTATTTCTGATGTGATGAATAATTAATCTCAGTAAAACACATTGTCAACATACCTCACAAATTATAATTAAATCAACATTATTTCAGGATGATACAATAATGGTATGTTTTATATATTTCTATTATATAGTTGTTACAATATTTGTGAATAGATATTCAGTTTGAAATATAAACTTTTGGATCAGATAAATTCAATAAAAAAAATACAATTTTGGTTTTGATTTTATAAAATAAAATAATCATTGATCAATGAATCATTTAATGTATCATAATATATATTTTATATCATTAAATAATATTGAAATATGAAAATAATTCCACCTGAATAATACATTTATAAAAATGATATATTTTTTCTTATATAATTTATAAGGTACATTACTGCTCTAATAACACTAAAATATTTAAACCCACTAATCATTTATTATCCTCACATTGTATAAAAAATCTATATCATAATTGAGAGATTTTATAAGCATTAGTGAACTCTATGGATGTGATTTATCAATATATAACCTTTTTATGATGTTTTCATTGTACTATGTATGATGAATAAAAAAATCATCTTTGGGATGATCATTTTGTAATAAAAGGAAGACTTTTTTCTTTTCAATTTCATTCATTTTAAATTAATATTGAAATATCTTTATGTCTAAGAAATACTTTAAATAGTTCCAATAATATTTAAATCGATAACATAAACTCTAATGATAATAAATTCAGATTTAGTTTGCTTTAAAAAAATCATATAAAAATTTAATAATTCTCAGAACATTAATTCATCAAACACTCAATTAATTTATTATAACACATCTACACCATTTTAATTAATTCATAAAATCAATTACTCAATTTAATGGAATATAATCTTCATATCTGAAATAGTTTTAATGAAATTTTAATATTTTAGGAATTTTTTATATAAAAATCATTATCAATGTTACTATAATGGTATGTTTCCATAATATCCATCATATGAAATTCAATATTGTCATATAGAACAAATTTAATGAGATAATGAAACATTTTATGATCAATTTTTTGGGAATATGTCTTATGATAATCAATT
The DNA here is from genome assembly GCA_963277665.1 of Viscum album. Lineage (NCBI taxonomy): Eukaryota > Viridiplantae > Streptophyta > Magnoliopsida > Santalales > Viscaceae > Viscum > Viscum album. Next base: position 993,864,125 of record OY728136.1, on the reverse strand, counting down.
TTAGGTATTTATGACAAACCTTGAAAAATCAATCTTGCTTTATATCTCAAAAAATCATTATTTGCATTACTATTCCTAAAAAAGTCCCATTTATAACAAATATCTTTAATACAATTTGTAATATTCATGATAAAACTAAAAGAAATCAATTTATAAAAGTGGTCATAATTCAAATTGTAATAAAAATTCACAATTATACCAATATGATCTATCATGAAATTAATTTAAAAATTTTAGTTCTTAATAATTATTAATAACATAATCTTTCATTTTATTTTAAAAAATCATAAAACATAGTCTCCACTTGATTATATCATATTATTTTGTAATTAAAATTTATAAAAATTTACCCCATTTCATGATAATGCACTTTAGGTATACAATTTTATTGAGAAATATATTGATCATGTAAATGTTTATATTCCATAATTTTCTTTTTAACCACCTTGTGGGATTCCTTTTCATTTTCTTATATTGAATTAATATGTTTTACATGGATTATATTTACATTATAATTTCCATCAATAACACTGTTAAGTTATTATTTTATGAAATTTATCCTAAACCATTCATTTTTAAAAAAATTATATGAATTTGAATCTCTTTTTGGACCATTGGATTCATTAATAAATAATTTTTCTAAATCTCTAAAGAATAAAAATATTTTGAATTTATAATTCACTAATGTATGTACATGGATATAGTTGTAATAATGATGTAAGTTTTAATGATATCTCTTTTAATGTTGATTGATTTTCCCCTTGAAAAGAAAGATATACATTTTCATAAAAGATACAATAAAATAAATCTTGCTGTAAATATATCCCTTATCACCATTTAATGATACATTAGAACTGAGGAAGATTGAAATCCATCATAAATCTAAAACCTTATTAGAATCTGATTCCTATTCATTTTGGGGTTACACTTACACAAGTACAACAAAAAATGTTTATAAATCTGAAATATTTGGTTGATCATTGTAGGATAATTGTATAGTGGAGTATTCATGATAACTTGATGATCCAATTTCAGTAAATTTTATTGTATATAGAATTTCATATCCTCATTTAGAGATAAGAAATTTCATTCCTATGAGATGTGGTATAGTGATAAGTTTCAATCACTTTTTATATGATTCATCTAGACCATTTTGAGGGAAAACATGAGAAACAAAATGTTCAAAACATATTATAATAAACATTAAATAATTATTGAAAATATAAAATCTATATTCACCAACATAATCAAGATAAATATTCTTGAATTAATAATATAAGAATTGGGACCTTGATTTTATTATTTGGAGAAAAATTCTTGGTTACAAGTTGATTATAAGTAAACATGATACCATCTATTATATATATTGATCAAAGTTAGAAAATACCAAAATGGTTCACTTGGTGGATAAATTGGGACACATATATCATTGTGAGTTAAATTTATGAACACATGGTATTGAATTCCAACTTTTGATGGTGATAGTATTAAAATTAATTTTCCTTTAAAACAAATAATGGATGGTAAATTATTAGCTATAAATAATTTATTTTCAACCAATGGATGGACATGAATACATTTAATTATATTTCTATTCCTAGATTATTTTAGATGATTATAATGATAATTTCATACAATTAATATATCATGGTTGGTAAAATTTTGTTTTACCATATTTGATTTGATTATACATTTATTAACATAAAATAAAACAAAAAGAATAATTGAATATTTATATCAAACCAACATTGGATAAATATTTAGTTTGATATAAAACTTTATTTAACATGTCCCCCATTTATAATCTTAATTTTATATATGTTTTCATGAAAATCATTAAATCTCAATAAATTTCATCAATCCTTGGGGGAAAAAGAATTATTTTTTCAATCTTTTTTATAACTAGTTGGCATCTATTTTTTATAAATCCATCAATTAAATTTTTTACTATGGATTAATGTACTCAAAAAATCAATTCTCTATATATGGTTGATAAAATATTTTTCACACTTAAGTGTTTTATGTATCATGGTTCTATTGATGTAACAAATAACTTCTTCATGAAAATTAATTCCAATGGAAGAATTTAAAACATTTATTACTTTTAAAAATAAAATAATTAATATATGTATATGAGGATGAGAATAATTAAATGAAAAATAATTAAAAAATATATATATTAAAACTCTATAATAATATAGAAAATATACCTGAGGAGAATTTATAGATTCTCATTATTCTGTTAACCATTAAAGATTTCTAAATAACGGATGATGTAAAAATTCATTATGTAATAATTATGATTCATGGATTGATCAACACATTTCTTTATTTATTTTTTCTTTTCCTTTAATTTATTTTATATATATATCAAAGATGTCCTTCAACTTATGATAGATCTGTGAAAAGTACCCCTTTATGATACACCTAAAACATTCACTTTCATCATTTGTTGATTTAATATTATGTGGGTTTTCATTATTCAACCAATTTTTATGGAATGTTTCATCTTTTAATTGGATATATAATAATATCGTGTATAATGTTTCTCTTGATCTATATTATGTTGATTATTTCCAAAACCAAGATCATGAGTAGTCACACTCACTTATGTGAATTGGGTTAAATAGGTTGGTCAAGATTTATGATTTATTATTAGAATATCATTTTTTCCATACTAAAGATGTATGAGAATAATTTAAAATATTATTTAAAGTATTTCACATGATATTTTTATTATTGGAAAATGTTTCAGGAATGAAAAATAGAGAATGTATTGTATAAAATATCTATGTTATTATTATTTTCTATGAATAGTTTTTATTATGATGTAATTTTAAACATCAATGATTTATATTCATTTACCAATATAAGATTTTGGAATTGAAAACGAGTTCACACATATCATACACATGGTAATATTACTAGTTTTAAGAGAATATAATATTATTTAAGATGTCTCTATAATACCATATGATCTTTCACCCATAGGTATTCATTATTTGGATCCTCATCTAGGTTTTGGTGTATACAAACCATAGATTTATCATGGTCCTCTATGGAAGCATTATTATTAATCTGGATCACCTTTCTAAGGCCATTTATATATATATACTTCAATACAAAAATTCCATGATAAAATAGTTCTTTCTATAAATATCAAGAGGGATAAAATTATGTGGTGTATTGTTAACCATTGAAACTATGGATTATCATATTATACTAAACTATTTAGTACAATATAAATCAGGTTGATAATGTGTGAGGAAATAATGATTAGAAAAAGAATTGAAGGTGAATGGGATTTTGAAATTAGAATCTTGTGTTTGGTCATAGATGAATCATTAAGTCAATATAATGTGGGAATTATGTAAAATGAACATGAAAGTACATATAAAATAATGAATGAAAAATAAATTGTTAAAATAAAGAGAGAAATTACATAGAGAAAAGGAAAAAATTTATATAAACATTTTTAGCAAATATATAATATACATGAGAATATAATATATAGTCAAAATCAGTACATATTCTCTATTAAATATCTAATGAATATGATGGATGGCATGGGATAGAGCATGCGAATATTCATAGGAATTTCCACCATTTCGAATTGTTCTAATAGAGATCAACACTCTTGGTAATTTTTATTGTCCATAACAATTATAGTATTAAACAACAAGACGTCACTATATTTTATTCACCATTATATTGTCATGTTTTATTTTTATGAAATAAAATTTTTATTTTTCAACATATAATTATCCTTTTGGTTTTTATATATATTTTTTTAAATTTATCATTGTTTTTAATTTTTTTTCTCATTATTATCTATATACCTAGTTCTCCATATTTTTTAATTAAACTAATGTAATAAAAATAATTATTTTTCAGAAATATTGTTTTCATTTTTATAAAAAAATCGGTTATTTGAAAAATTAAACATAGTAATAGGTGTGATATTAAAATTGGAAAATAAAATTATATAAATATAGAATTGAAAAGTGGTTATAATGAAAAATAGAGAGAACAAAAATATTTATCGTGAAATTATCTCATTATTATGATATAAATGGAAATCATTATAATTTTTTAAATTGTAATGTTTCTATGAGAATTTTTACATAAATAGTTGAAAATATTCTATGGGAGTTATAATGTACATTTATTTACTTCACCCATCACTATTATGTATTCATGTTATATATTAAAACATAGTAATAAAATGATTTGGTGATTTTTGACATGGTGAAATGTACTTGTGTTTCTAATATGGCATTTTTTATTACTTTTTCAATTTCAAATTATAGCTTGTATGATACTACAATGTTTTAAAAAGATTTAAAGTTAATATTTTTTTTCATATTTTAGTTTGATATATTCTATTTTAATATAAAAATATCATAAATTAAAACTATTATTTTTTTATAAAAAATTCTCTATTTGAAATGAATTATTATTATAAAAAAGCCTACCAAACTTGATTTTGTTGACATAGAAATTTCTAGAGGAAATTATTTATCATAGGAACTCAATGAAAGAATAATTTTAAATAAAATTAAATTTTGGTATATGACTGAGGATGGAAATAATTTGTCACTATATGATCATGCTAACTAATTGACTTCCATTAAATATATTGTTTACAAATTTAGTATCCTACTATCAAAAAAATGTTAATCGGTTAAAATGGTTTAAAAGATATATATGAACATCAAAAGATAGTGATTATTCTAAAAGATCAGTATGTTTAGATAAACATATGATTGTAATATCTAAAAAATGTAAGAGGTCTAATTCATATATTTTAAATATTATCACATAGTTTCTGTTGGTGAGGACTCAACAAGTGAATCCGAGAGATCTACTATAAAATAAAGGTGGAGGCATATTTCTGGGATACTGTATCAGTACTGTAGTAGGCACTGAAATAGGTATTATACCAGTTATTGTAGTAGGTACTGTTTAGTACTGTAGTAGCAATAAATATTCTTCTCTTTTGACCTTAGTGCCCCCAATTGGGTCCTTGAGTCCTTAAAGGCCTCCAAACCACCCATGTACATGATTATAGTAAGGATTTTGAGACACTTCAAGGCCTTCGGTCCACCTCAAAGCCTTCAGGACACCTTAAGTCCTTTGGGCCACATGAAAAATATAGATGCAACCTAACAAATTATATTGAACAAGGCCCCATTTGAGGATTCTGAGTAGGTACATTCCCCATTTTAGAGCTAACCAGACATAAAATATTTAAAGGGTATGGAATTTACATTGGTACTAGGCCTATATATCTCTACATACGATAGATAAATGACAAACCAAGTAAAGGTGGAGATTTGACATAATTATATCTGCTGGGTGGGGCAGTAATATGTTGTCTTGTTTTGGTATGATTTCCTCTAAGGCCTACGAGTAATTTAACGTATAACTTAGGCCTTCATGCCTTTTAAGGGTTCATCCTCGTCCCTTTAAAGGGGTATTAAAATAAAATAAAATAATAATAATAATAAGGCCTTCGGGCTATTCCGGTAGAGTTCATATTTTTTACTCAGAATATAATTGATGTTAATATGATGGAAAACCATATTTTATTTTTCATATATTGAATGTGATATCATAAAAACAGTATTAAGAAAATATATCCACAAAATTTTGTAATTTAATATTTTATTTTATTATGTCCAAACAAAATAATGATTTTATGATTAAGAATATTTAATATTTTCCAACAAGAATGTTGCCACTCCCATAATAATACGCACCATTTTCTCAAAATCATGCTTAAGAACATGGTATGTAAAATGTTCATCATAGTAAAAATGATTGTACAAATACATTTCATCCTCTTAATGATAAATATTATGATAATGGGATGTATAAATTAGTTTATATTAATGATATTAATGGGAAATATAACTGTGATAAAAATATCAATAATATTTATTATCATTGTTTGATAAAATGCCTTAGTCCTCACAAATTTCAGACTCCCAAACACAGAAGACCTTTAAATATTTTAAATAAAAGAAAATGAGATAAATATCAGTATTAATATTTATAAATCTGATATAAAAATTTCATATCATGTTGATCTAAATATTAAATCATTCATGGGGAAAATGTTTACTATATAAATGATGTCATGTTTAGAGTTGAAAATGAGGATATTCATATGATTGTTTGTCATAAAAAATTTCTCATGAATATATAATTAGATAAAATTATTAATAATAAAATATTTATATCTATAAACATGATAGACGACTTCATAACAGTAAAAACATATTTTATCATGGAATACAACTAAAAAAATGGTTGCATTATAATCCATAATATCCTAAATAAATAAAATAAATTTTCAATATACGTGTAAAAAATGATATCATATATAGAAAAAATAAAGTGGATAATAACTTTATTCTAAATACATATCAAATATTATGCCTAAAAAAATTTGAGAACATTTTGAGATGCACATCTAGGTTATATTTTATAATCCAAAAGATGGTTGAATCAAACTCTATGCACTCGAAGTGTAATGAACCTAATATATTGGCTCTTTAGTATGAACATATAGGGAATCATTGTTTCACTATATTGTAATATATAATTTAAAATTCCCATAATCATTAATTAAAAATCCAAAAAATTATATTTTCTCAAAAATTATGTCTGTGTATATTTTTTCCAAATGAATTTAATCATTAAAATGTCACTTTATACATTATCATTATAACTTCTAATGGGGTTTCAAAGAATATATGGTAATATTTATGGATCCATTCATCCATTATATGATATTTTTTATATTTAATTTCATTGATAGAAAAGATAACTTGACAGACATGTTCATGTTTATCTTTTAATATTAATGATTATTTTTCCAAAATTCTTATCAAAATAATAAATTTGTTGGAAAATTTTCTTGAAAACTCTATATATAGTGTTTACATATATAAAATTGGAAAATTTAATTCATATATATTTCATTATTTTTTTATGTTGAAAATTTAATTATATATGAATATTTTAAAAATGATATAGTAAAATATTTTATTATAAATATAACAATTAATAGCAAGATCAATATTTATATGGATAGAAATTTTATATTTCTACTTTTGTAAATACCAATATATACTAATCAAATTTAGTCTTGGATAAATCTAATTCATATAATTAATTCACCAATTTTAACTCTTTTTTTAAATTAATAACATATTTATCATTTTGGAATTGGAAAATGTGTTTTGTGCATTCTTAATTCTAGACCATAAAGAAACAATAAGGGGACACAACATCATTTTAGTATTTACGTTAGTTAAGATTTACCTTCCATAATTAGATATATTGAACCATCAATATTTATCATTTTCAAGGAAATATTTTAATTTTTACTCATTTGATGAATTGATTATTTATTTTTATGAAATATAAAGGATGTGAATCATAAATTGTAAGATAATATTTTAAAAATAACAACATTATCATATATTTATCCCCTAAAAAATCAATATGAATAGGAATTTTAATGAATTGTTCTTTTTAATAATGATACTAATCGATTTTATATTATTTTTTCTGATACAAATACGATCATAAAATAGCATATTCTAATATAAAATACTCTAATTAAAGAACCTGTTCATGATGAATGGGAATTATAAATCTCCACATATTAATCAAAAACATTATATAAGTATGGTCAACAAATTAGTGAACTGAATGTTATACCATAAATTAAAATTAAAATAATTAAAGTTGATAACCGAATAGAGGTAAAAATTAATTCTTGAAAGATGAATATACACAGAAGATCATATCAAAACCTATGATATAGGATATATTGATATGGGATATATAGATATTATTCCATGTTATTTTGATATATATATTAGTGTTAAAATGGGCCATGTATGACTAGTTTAGTCACTGAGAGTGGGAGGGGTAAATTAGTGATATTTTTTCTGTTATGGTATAATTATCATGAAACATCATTCGACTCCTATTAAATAATTATCAACTTTATAAAACTCATTCATTCACACACCTTTATAAATATATGTTTTTACAAGGTTCACTACTCAAAAACATAATATAGTCCATGTATTTCTTTGAAAATAATACAATACCACACAATCCTTTAGGAAACAATCCTATTTATCTGGATAAAACTGGTTTAAAACACCCTTAAACTTGTGTATCACTATAACTACTACTATGGTTCATGTGCTTATTCTATAACAAAATTTTTATATAAGATTTTATAAAAATATTGTAAACCTTCAAGAATAGGTTCATAACATTGTTACTATATATATTCAAAAACATTCACTTTTGTAATTCTTAAAAAAAATTATTCACTTTCATACATATAAGGAGGTATAAACAACTTATTTTTATATCATACAAAATTCAATCAGATTAATCTCTCCAATTACTCAATATTATTTTTATATCCTGAAACAAGTTTGAACATTTTTCCTATAGAATATCTAAACCATATTCATTCCTTCTTCTTTCACGTTCCGAAACGATTAGTACGATTTCTCTATCCAACCCAACGAATCATAAAAGCTAGTTCTCTGATCAGTTCTTCTGTATATAAATTTTCCTCAGGAAATTATATCTATAAACTAGTTTCAAACCCCAGATATATCACTCCACTTATTTTACAAGTGAAAATTTTTAGAGCACCTTAAACTTGGACCGCTTTGTATAGGTGTGATTAAAAAATAAATGGAGAAACCTAGAATAATTTTTCCAAAAAAAAATCACAGATTCTAATTAATTATAAATTAAAATTTCAATTTTACATTTCCCAATACTTATAAAATATTTGGTGGTCTTATAGAATCATAATGTACAATCTAGAACTTCTTAACTCTCAAAAACGATTGAATAAGGCCATTATAAGTGATCAGTACATAAATTGACAGTCTGAAACGTCTCAGTCAGAAAATCTATTTTTCATTTTGATTCTATTAACCTAATTAATAATAATTAAAAAATTAATTATCACTCCGAAGTTCCTGGAAAACTGATCATGTCCAAAAATATTATGGTAACTTATAAATTCCTAAAAACCCTAAAACAACTATTTGGTAGCGACTTTAATATGTCTTACCTTTTCATATAATTCCTTCAACAATTAAATTTCTTCATAGTACAAATAAAATGAGTCTCATGAAACAAAAAATTTGATGACATTTTAGTGTGAACATATCATCTGTTGAATCATGTCAACATCTCAATCAAAGGATCGGTCTTTATTATTCACATGATTGACCAGTCTCTAAATCTCATTTGATGGGTCATTATTTGGATCATATCAAATGGATAAGTTTATGAATCTCATCCAATAGATAGACATAATAATCTCAATGGATTGATAGATGTCAAAATATTTCTCATATGAATCAGTGTTAATAATTCATCTCATTCAAAACCAACAAATCTGGCCCATCTGATATGATTTGGGTAGTTTGATGTTCTACATCTAATAGAACTCTGCATATGATACCTTATCTATGAAAAAACTCAGCTAATGTATCTATGGATGAAACTTTTATAATTGATTAGTATCCATATATTTCCTAATTGATCAGTATAAACAGTGATTTATTACTTTATATAACTGAGTAACTGATAGTTCAATTGTTGGATCAGTTCATTCGATTAATTTGTTCTTCTAATATGATCTATTTCGAAATAAAATATTTAGTAATTCACTTTTATAACCACCATCTTCTATCATGTGACTTATTAATAATTTAGAAACATTAAGTAATTAGATATTCATATTAACATTTTTTTATATTGAACAACTCTTACAAAATTATTAATCTGGTACTTCTTCCTCCTCCATTCAAAATGACTATTTTCATGAAAGATCAGTCTAATTAATGAATGCACAAAAAACAACATAACGAATAGAAAAATTCAATTGATGGTATTTATCAAGATAACTATTTCATATTATTTGATTCTAAAAAACATCATCTAAATATAAATAATTTAAAAAATTTGGTGATTTGTCGTAAATATAACAAATACCAATAGATTCAGCAGACAAAAAACATCCTTAGTCCGAAGAAATATCCAACCAAATTGCTCCAAAAAACCCCCATTGGATTTTTTTATTCAAACAAGATTCATGTATCACTGAAACATCTTAACTCAAGATAAGTTACACATATCAATAATTTTAAGCCTATGTGAGTGAACATAGTGTAGGAAACTAGAAGCATTGAGAAAAAACTATATTGTACATAAATAGTAACTTAAGAAACAATATTTTCAAATTCAAAAATTCTATCATCTCTTGAAAACATTACAACATATATTCTAATATAAAATTTTGAATTTCCTCTGTGGAAAAAGTTTGTTTCCTATACGAACATAATAAACTATTAAAATAGTTCACACATTCAGATGCTAAAATCATAACTTACTGCTTTGAAGAACTCCCCCAGACTACATGCTTTCTTTAAAAGGTTTAGAACATGCCAATATATATATTTACGAATCCTCATTTTTATCCCCCTGAAAATACTATCAAAATTCATGATAATAGATGAGAAAAACACATAAATAAACCTTATATAGAAGGGAATTAGATGATCATGTTAAACCTTTGATTATTTAAATCTTTCTTCATTAAATGTTTTATGAATATGTTAGTAACTTGTTTAATTTTGGGCACATATTCAAACTTGATTTCATTATAATCCACATGTTGTTTGTTGAATTGATATTTGGTATCAATCGGATTTTAATGATAATATCCCACTCATTTTTTTGTGAGATTTATAACCCTTTTATTACAATGACCAAATATAAGTGGTAACTTTACTTCATATAGAAATACTTCAAAATGAGGTGTTATACAAAGAGGTTATGTTATAGATTGATTGGGGGAATCAAATAGATATTTTTCCTTAATTCGACTCACAAATGTTTTCTTTTATGTATGAAAAGTATCACAAACTTCCCTTAGAAATTATAGTCTACCAATTTTATATCTTCTATCATCCACACTTCATGATCAATAATAATCTATGTAACCATCCAAATCATTTATTTATAAGCCTTCATATTTGATACTGAAGTATGTTGTCCCACTGATATATTTAATAATTCATTTACCTAATAATATATGAGATTCTTTTTGGGAGTATAGTAATCTTTCACATAGAGTAAAATCATATATAATATCTACTCTTGAAGTAGTCAGATATAAAAAATATCTGACCAGATCCAAAATTCATTAAAATTCACTATCTTTCGTTTTATATATTTATAAAACATTATTTCCAATGAAGGTGGTGTGGAAAGTAGTTTTTATTTCTTCATTCCAAACTTCTTCATAATTTTTAGCATACTTTTCTTAACATATAAAAATATACTTTATCTTTTGTAATATTTTTATGCCAAAAAAATATTTCATTTCTCCAAGCATTGACATTTCAAATAACATATTCATCTTTTCAAAAAACCTTTCACATGTTCCTTGATCAATTATAGAAAATATAATTTCATCAATGTAAACAATTAATATGAGAGGGATATCTTGCATTTATTTTATTTAGATATTTCTACTCACTCTTTATTTTTTAAAGTTCAACTTCTTTAAAAGGTATAAAATTTACAGTACCAAAATCTTGAAGATTTATTTAACCCATAAAAATATTATTCAATATTCTTACATAACTTTCATCTTTTGCAATTACAATACACATGGTTGTCTAATATACACTTCTTTATCAATCTATCCATTAAATAAAATAATACATAACATAGATATGAAAAAATTTATAACCTCTTTATGAAACAACTCCAAGGAATATTTAGATTGATTTTAACCTCTCTATAGGGGTAAAAGTATCATCAAAATATTTTCCTCCAATTTATCAGTATACTTTTCAAACTAATCATGATTTTGTTCATGTAATTTCACTATCTTCATTTAGATTTTTTTTGGAAAAACCGCTTTGTTCCAATAAATGTTTTGTTATGTCGTTTGGGTATAAATTCACAAGTATCATTCCTCTTAATCTTATCCAATTCTTCATTCAGATAATGAATCCATTACTAATGCTAGAATGATTCATCAACATATTTTGGCTCATATTTTTAATATAAATATGTAAGTTGAAAAACATTGATATTATTCTAATTTGAACTTCTTTTTATTGATCAACAATCATTTTTTGTACATCCACCTATTTCCTTATCTTAGGATGATATTTATAATGTTATTACTCACCAATAGAAATATCTGAGTCCAAGTATTCAATTTTCATGGCCTTAGTATCACTATAACTCCTCTCATATTGATCAACTATCTCATCTCCCCCAACATCCTTGTCTGATTCTTCTTTTGAAACCAATTCTTTATATTTTTCATGAATTTTTACATCATAATAATAAAATAACATACATATTTCTATTCTAAAACATCTTACGGTATAATATTATGATCATAGCCAAGAAAAATTACATCTTATTATCTTTGATAAAAATTTTCATGATTTTTTGTTTTTTATGATATATGGACGCCCAAAACCACTAAAATGTTTCAGACAAGTAATTTCATTATAGAACATTTTTAAGGAGTCATATCATACCTTGGTCAGTAGAAACACCAATTTAGAATATCAAATACTATACTCATTACATACCTCTAGAAGTTGTGATAAATATCTTGTTCAATCAAAATTTTATGCCTTATATCTACCAAAATTATATTATTTAATTCAAAAACACCATTTTTATATAGTTTTTATGGTGTTCCAAACTCATGATCAATACCATGTTTTTCAAGACAATTTATGAATTCTTTATTTTTTTATTGACCACCATTATGAGTTTGCAACATATTCCATTAATATCCATATTCCTTCTTTAATCTTCTCATGAAAATGTTTAACATTTTTTATCTTACAATATTTGTGTAAAATACATAATACATGTAATGCCATTAAAATCGTTCATAAAGTTAATAAAATACTTATATTTAAAATTTTATTGTTTTTCTTAGCCCAAAAATATCAGAATGAATCAACTATAGGGGTTGAGTTGAAATATCATCAACTTTATTATCCACAGTGTTTGTAATTTTCGATATCTAACAAATTGAACAATACCAATCTATTCTTCATCACATGTTAGGAATATCACCAAAATTGTCTTGATTTTTTAACATTCCCATATTCCTCTGACTCATACTCCCAAAAAATTATACCACAATTTATTTTCTTCTATGATAACTGTAATTTTGAATATCCTCAGCTGGAAACAATTTCCCCTTCATACGTTGGCTGATAGAAAAAAATTTACCGTCTCTAATTATTTTTTTCAAAAAACATTCTTTTCTATAAAAACATTATTACCTTCATCCCAATGTTTTGAAACACATATCAAGTTGTGTTTCATCCCATCAATAAATAATTCATTTTTTATTTCATTGTTTCTTCCCCAGTAATAATATATCTAACACCTTTGATTCTGAGTGATTCATCATTTCCAAATGCCACTGTTCCTTCGTTAAAATATTTCATAATCATTAAAGGATTAAAATCTCCTATCATATGTTTAGAGTACCCACTCTCAAAAATCCAAGTTCATTATCCTCTTGTGTATTTGAGAGAAGTTTCTATAGAATGTTTTTTTTCTTTCCCTTCATCTTACCTAACATCCAGATTTTGAGAATTGTTATAATAATTTTCTTGATCCGATAACACAACAATACATCCTTTAGAAATATTTCTCTACTACTCGCATCTTTCAGAAATAGTTTCATTTGGTTGGAATATATTTTCATTCTTTATACCAGATTTCTAATGTTTCTTTCTTTTAGGGGGTTGACTTCCCCTCAATATTTTATTCCAGTCATTCATGGGATTATTTTAGTTATTTATATTGAAAAAAAATATTTTTAATATGGAAAAATCCACCACATTATCATCATTAACCATATAAGTATTATTTTCCTCTGTAACTTACATACTTCATGGAGTTTTCAAAAAAAATTTCTATAGTTTTTATATTTTCCACATCATGAAATTTTCGATCCCCAATTATTTATTGATCTCTCTAAATATTCTTCTTGAACTTGTATTTCTTCCCATCATCAATAGAATCTCTAGTAGTAGAAAAATTTAATTTAGACATTAAAATTTTCAAAACATAGGAATTTTCAACTGCATTGGCTTTCGATATTTGTAATATTTTACCAACCTTATTACTCTTATATACATATTATTTTATTTTTACTACTTTTTTTAAAAAAAAATTTCGATCATTTAGACATTCAAACATCATATAACTTTAAACAATTCTATAGGTATCCTATTTGAAAGTGAGAATCTATACAATGTTTTAGACAATTTTTTTTGAATATGTTATAATTATTCCATCATAAATTTTATCTTAATTTCAATTTTTTAATTATGTTTATTATCATTTTAATGATATTTATTTAAATGATTAATCTCTTCCAATAGAATATATTTTTCTTTATGAAAATGTTATCATCTCTCTCCTTTAGAACATTCTTTTCCCAACTTCTTGATTTCTTTCTCAAGTATTACAATTTTTTAATACATTCTTTCAACTCACTTTTTATTTAAAATTCGAACTGATTATCTCATTTAGAATTATTGGTATTATTACAAAACAACAATTCCTTATTTTCTGTATAAATAATATTTTTTCTACATAAGCATTTCAGATTATTTAGATTTAACTTATCTACTATTGTCTTTATCATCCATGTACAAAAATATTCTTGCTTTGGATTTGGAGAAATTTTTATCGTTTAATTTTAAAAAATATTTAGATTTATCTGCATGTTTCTCAGAACATATTCATCATCTTTTATTATCCTCATAATTTTATTTCTAATATTTTCTTAAAGTAAATTTTTAATAAAAATACCCAATTACTCCACTTCAAATGAAATTTTATGCTAATTATGTTATCAATTTCTTTTGTAACTTTAATAATTTTTAAAAAATACAGAAAAAATTTATTAATATTATTACTAACCTCATATTTAGTGTCAGATTCATTGAATTATTTATCTTTGACAATTTCTTATGATTTTATAATCTTGATAACTTTAAAGGAAATTTTTTGATAAAACTTTTCATTCATTTTCATAAATTTTCCTCTTCTCATTTCATATGTAATTAGAGTTCTATGTAAGTCATTCAAGGTTCGAGTTTCAAGATCACTATATTCTATGTATGTAAACATGGAATAAAAAATGTGAGATAGAATTCATAAGTCTTTGTTAACAATATTTGAATCTTCTATGTTTTCCCAAACAAATATTATAGTGATAATAATATCATTCAACTTTGTGAAATGGTTACTAACAGATTTGTAGTCAACCATTGTGGGGCCTCCATACATAATTTGAAATATATCATTTTTTCATTATTCACTTATGAATTTATTTGATAGATGTTTTAAAATTTTCCAAAATAACTTTGGCATTTCAAACTCCCTTTACTTTATGAAATTCACTTTCAGATAGTGACAAAGTTAAATAATTATTATTCTTTTCATCATTCTTTGGATTTTTATTATTTAAAGTTTTATGAGGATCATTCTCAAAATGAGGTGTAAATCCATAAATAAAATCCTCTAGAATGTCTTAACAAAGGGACATAAGATATGGAAACATTCTATCCCTCAATACTTGATAATTATTTCCATTGAAAACCGGAATCCCCATACTACTCACAGAATTCGAATTATCCAGAACAACTTCTCTTCAAAATGTTAGCAGATTAGTAAATAAAGGGAACCTCTATTAGATACCAATTGAAAAGGACCCCATAAGATTAATTCAATAACTAAGAAAGAGATTAGTGAATCAGTTATATCTTTTTTATGTTATCTTTATAATGAAACAACTATTTCCACCTATTAAATATATTTAATTTTTCAACAAAACTATAATTCAAACACCCACAGGGACAAATTTATCTACAAGGTTCAATACTTAATAAGAGTATCTAGTCCTTTGTATGGTTTTTAATTTATCTAATACCATACAATTCACTAAAAATAAATAATTTTAATATGGATAAAACAAGTGGTAAATAACCTTACACTTGTATAGAACTATGATAAATAATATAGTGCATGTGATACTTATTGTATGAAAGATGTAAAGAAGATATTGTAACAAGTTTAAAAACATTCCCTAATATGGTAAAAATATTTTAACTATACTTCTTCAACAAAATATTTTTTTAATTATTTAAAATAATTCTTCACTTTCATACCCAACTGTAGGTAGGAAAATGTTCATCAGAATTCATATAGAATTCAGTGTTTTCACTTTCTATAATTCCACTGTCTTATTTTTTATTCTAGAAACATGACATATTGATATTACTATTGAAAATAAAAACCATGTACTTTCCTTATTAATTCTATTTAAGAAATTTTCAGTCCTATTTCTAGGTCTGATATGATGAATACTGACCACCACTTCTCTGATCAATTATTCTATTTGAAAACATTACCTAGTGTATTCTGTTCAGAAACCAGTTCGAAACCAAAAATACACCACTCTACTTATAGTACACATGAATAGTTTCATAGTACATAGTACATGGACCCCTTTATATAGTTTCACCTGAAACAGAAAATATGGGAAGATGAAATAATCTTCCCGGTCAAAAAAATCAGAAATTTGAATTTACTATAAATTCAATCTTCATTTGACCATTTATCAATTATTCTTAAATATTATGGTGTATTATTGAATCATTATGAATTCTATATAACATCTTAACTATCAACCTTACTTCAATAAGAACAATAAACATTCTCTGTCTAGAAATCGATTGTCCAAAACATATCATTCTGAAACACTATTTTTCATTCCGATTTTCATTACCCAATTACAAACATTTGAAAAAATACTTATCACTATGATGATTAAATATATCTGATCTTGTTTGATAACATCATTTCATCTTTTAAATACATCATAACCCTAAAAAACTATTTGTATGTGAATTCGATGTATATTAAATTTTCATGCAATTCCATCATCTATCTGATTTATTCTTAATTAGATGAAAACGTCTCTGATGAAACTCCACATACAATGACTTATTATTGTCAAAAGATCATCTATTGGGCCATATAAGAATATATATTAAAGGATTAGTCTCTAATATTCACCTGATGAATTATTCTTTAAATCTCATCTTGTAGTTCAGTATAAACATCGCACCTGATGGATAGATCTATGAAGCTCATCTGATGAATCGGTATCACCATCTCTCTTTATTGATCAATGTAAACAAATTTCATTGATCAATTAGTGCCAACTACTCTTCTAATTCAAAATAAATAACTCCAGAACATATGATACGGTTTGGGAAGTCAGATGTTCTGTATCTGATGGAACTCTGCTTATGATGCCTTATTGATACCAAACACGCATCTAATTTTTTAGTTTATAAGACTTATCTAATGTATTGTTATTTATATGGAGTATGATTTATCATTATCAACAATGTCTTATTACTTTCTATAAATAAATAATTTATGGTTCAATTGATTAATCAGTTCATCTAATTTATTGGTTCATCTGATTGATTCTATTCAGATGCCATATCCTCACTTTTTATCTTTTACCACCTCTATATTGTATTTGGAGGCTTCTTCAGGATTTATTAATAATAAATGAATAGTAATTTGACAACATATCTTTTATAGATAACAACTCTAACAACATTCCAAATATAGTACTTCTTCATGGTATATTTTAAGATCCCCATTCTGGATTGATGAGACCGAAAAAATAATTATCCCAAAATAACATATAGAATTGAAAAAATCAATTTATGGAATTTCCCCAGATAACTATATATGATTATCTAAGTCTGAAAAAACTTCATCTGATCATAATAATTTTCAATTCGTGGTTATTGTACATAAGAATAATAAAAACCAACACCATCATCAGACAAAAAACATCCATCACCAAAAAAACAAACTCCAACCAACTTGGTTGTAACAAAAATTGTATGAATGAAGTGACATGAAATATGTGGTGTCACATACCACTAACTCTGCATATTCAACAAATTCACCATTGTTAAATATTTAAACCATATTATGGTGTAACCATAGAGGAGTTATAATTTATAACAATGAATGTTTAAATATTTAAACATAAAATTTTAATTTGGAATGATTTAAACAATGAAGATTACATTTAATATAACATGTTATTTATAATGTGAGTATATTAAATGTGTAGTTTAACTCGACCTATGGAGTTTCCTTGGGTGATTATATAAATGAGTTTAAATCAAATTAGATAGGAACCCAACCCATTTTTCATAGTTTAACTAGTTCTTATAATGTCATAAATCTATTCCCTTATTTTTCAATTAAACTAAAAATTTATCCTAACATCAAGAATTGATCAATGCATTTAAAGTGTTTGATGATTTACATATTCGTTGAGTACCTCTAAAGGTGAGATTCATTATATCACAATATAGACATATTCATCAACCATTTGGGTTGAGTGGATTATTCGACCAACTATGGTATGATCTTCATCTTTATATAATTTTTTTAAAAAATCTCACTAATGATCATGTGGAATAAAAACTTTATGTTGTAGAATTAGTGTAGAATCACTAAAAGAGATTTGGGTGAATTTATGATCACTATATTTTATGAATTATTCTCAAAACTCAACCTATGAAACTTGTTAGAGTGGTCAATACACTCAATGATATCACTCATTCTCATCTCGTATATAGTAAATATAAATATGGATATTATAAAAAAATATTTAAATTTTTTAGTGTAATGTAATAATGATTTAAATTTTGGTTATTCCCTCTAACATGTATTCTTTACTGATTTTTTTTTGGATTATAAAGGCACATGTAGCAATAGGTTCAACACCCCAGTAATTGTTCTGAAAATTAACTACAGATCTACTACACAAAAATGAACTCTTCTACTATAGTTTCTTATACCACCAAATGTATTTCATTTATCAAATTCCTTTATCACAATTTATACCCCCATCCATGAGCCACTTAAGAAACAAGTTGTACCCTTAGATATATTCTCTTCATTCTAAATTGTTTGTCTAGTGTAGAAAGAGATTTTTGTTCATATCTTATTCCTATACATGAATGTCAGGTCATTATTTCATGTGTAAAACTTATTCAATATCTTCGAAAACTCTCTAAAAAGAATGATGGTTTCAAAACATCGTCCTAATCTTTAATATAACTAGATATTCTCAGACCTTACCAATAAATATCCCTATTTTAATACACTATATATTAGAGTATGTTGGATTCTCATTAGTTAAATGTATTGTATATGATGAAATTCCATATAGTAAAACTTTTATTCAATAGAACTCTATCCAATGAAACTCCATATTATAATCCTCTATCCAATTCAACTCTATCTGATTCACCTTGGTCATATGATATTTCTTTATCTAGTTCAATGCATGATTCTAGTCATCTTCAACAAAGTAAAATATTGGTTAAAAACTCTTGCAGTTCTATCTCAAAAATTATTTACTTTCAGTCCTTTTTCATAATTGGGAAAAATTTTATAAAAGTTCCTCAACCCATTTAAATAGGAATAATTCTTCCACAAATAGAGGATATAGTGAATGATAAGATTTTGAATTACCTACTTCAGTTAAATTTTTTTTGACCACATTCTATGATTCTGACACATTTGAGTCAACATTATTTATCAAAGTTTACACAAAGAACAGTTTCATTTATATCGTAAAATATTCATGAAACCATGGCTACATATTTAATCATTATAGGTATCACACATCATGTTCACAATGTATAACTTTATAATTTTTTTGTAAATCTTATCAAATATTTGACTGATATATAAACATGAAGGAAAATATATGCAATATGTATTTATAATAAATAATCTACCTGATGGAAAATTTCATGTGAACTTTAATATTTCTCTATCCATTAGAATCATAAATCGATTCTCTATCTAATACACCAATCTTAGATAAATGTTTTTTATGAAATCTTAGTCTGATGGAATCAACACTTATCTATCAGATAATTTTAGGATTCTCCATATAATTCAATAATATTTCTCTATGTCTAGTAAAACGTCATGTTTTTTTGGTTATATTCACATGGTTCCTCCATCTGATGGATTCATATATGTCAATATGTTAATCTTAATTTATTTCATTACTTTTTTATACAACGAAATTCACTACCAAATCATTCTATAAAATTTATAATCTTCCCACTTTGATCATAGTGAAAGAATCCATCTAATGCTCAATTTATGGATAAAACTTCACATAGATTACACTCCATGTCTTAATAGCATTTAACATTATCACATTGTAACTTCATCATTATATAACTTTTAATTTTTACAAAATATCTCTTTTTTGAAACATCATGAGCTTTAATCATGAGAACGATTATGTAATCAAATTGTTATAAATTAGGAATATCAATAAAGAATAATCTAAATTAAGAAATTTAATCTAAATAATGAAATAAATATTCCATCAAAAAAATCCTTGTTTCTCCAAGTAACTTCCTCTACAATCCCATATATACATAATGAATGTAAATTCAACCAAAAACCCCTTGAATAACAATCTCTTTCATTGTGTTTTTCCTATATCGCCAAAAATATTTTATTTTATTATGCGTGATTGATTATTTATCTCGTATATAATGTTTTTATTTTATTCTATCACCATTATTGATAATAAAATTCACAGGGAATGATATGGGATAATTGAAGTTATTTTTATCCATTTAAGAATATTTACAACTTTCCTTGATAAAATAATGGCATCATAGGGATCTCTAAAAAATATCCTTTAAAAAAAGTACTCTACTTCTAAGTTTGTAGACCTGATGTAGGAAAAAACGTGTGTAGTAATGGTAATCAATTTTTTACATAAAATTATTTTTTTGTTTACTACTTTACTCAAGATCTTTTCATCATTTTTATATCAGGGGTAATATGAGTATATTTGAGACTATAAAACTTATGCCACTAATTTTCCCCTCTATAGGGGTAATTCTCTATCCATTATCATGGTGATCATAATATTTCAAAATGGTTATAAATTCTTACTATAAAAATACTATAAAATTTAACCAGGTACTATACTTATTCTTCTTAAATTCCCTAAATGTTTTTTGAATAAACAAGAATAATTAGAATAAGGAGGAACAACAATACCTGTTATATGTAACATTTAGACTGAGAGTCTTCTATTAGTATATACTTCATTTCATTATTCTAAATTACTTTATATTTTTGTTTTGGTTTCATCCTGAAGAAAATACTTCATAGATTTTGTGATGGATTTGTACTCATCTATTGTGTTTTTAGATAAAGTTGTCATATTCCATTTAGTTTTTTAAATATATTCATTCCCATGAGTTTGTAACATTTTTTCATGCATTACTTATGGGTTGGAAAATAATAATCCATTTTTATGAACATTACCATCTCGATCACACCTATTGAATTTCTTCTAGATATTCAAACAACAATTTGTTGGTTTCTTATCATTAAATTTATTCTTATATTCTCAACCTTTTCTCTTCCATTTTTCTTCAGTAGAATTTTATTCTTCTGATATATTTTATCCTTGAAATTTTAATATTGAAAAATAAATAAGAACTATTTTTTCCATACTAATTTTTTTTAATCTTTTCATATTCATTATTTGAAATTATAGTATTCTTTATCCTCTGAGATTCATTTTCTTATACAACTTAATTTATTGAAAATTTGGTTGTTATATTCATAATATAAATCACTAATCGATTCATTAACCTTCATGAATGGGGGCATAATATAACACTATAAGTATCCATTATTTCAAAATACTTGAAAACACCATCAAATAACTTTGAATCTTGATCTTTTAGACTAATAGTAGCTCTAATCTGATGTTCCTTGTAATATTCTCATGAAAAACTTTTGACATCTTTGTTCGGGGGAGAATATTCTTGATGTATTAAGTTTTTATTTATAGAAAACGATCCCTCAATAATATTATTATTCTAATATGATTTAATATTAAATTTTGAAGTTAAATTGTTATTAGTTAAGGATTTATATTGATATTTATTGGGGGAAAATAAGCTTTCCTCTATTGACCCCTATTTTCACCATCTTGAGAAGATTAATCTTTAACAACAACCACATTGGTGAAGTATTCCCTAATCTTGTTTTACTCACTTTTCTCTATAAGATAAATTGATTGCATCTTATAAAATTATTTATATTTTCCAATCAATACTTATTCTAGATCTTTTACCATCTTCTAAAATTCATCCAATATTAATATGATATTCTTACCACTAAATACAAATTTTTATAAAACTACTTTAAGGAGAAGTGGGAAACCATAGTTCAAAAAACATCGATACCACTACGTACTGAAAGAACTCAAAAATTTATTAAACACAAGACTATTATTATTAGAATCAGACACTTTATATAATTCCCAGTGTAGAGTACTAACCTAGATTTCTAGATACTTGATGATTAGCTCTTCAAGGTGGGTATCCATTCTATCCATTATCTGAATGAATTCCTCAGAGTTGATTTTGCAATGGTTGAAACCTCAAGCTTGGATTCAGTATTGTTTGTCTAACCATGCCTTTTTCTCCTCTTTGGAATCAACTTGTAACCTTATTTCATATATTCTATCGATATCCTCTTTTGAAGCGTTGAACTTAATAGCATTTTCAAGCATTTATTTCATGGAATTGAGGATATGTTTCAAGAACACCCCTTATTATTTTTCTTATTTAACTACTCTTACTTTTCCAATTTGTTCTCCACTTTACACTATTTGTAATGCTTTTATTTTTTTGTTTCACCCTTTTTATCCAACTTAGTTTCCATCGGCTTAGGAAAGTGGGAATAGCCTTTCTGTCCCATTGATTTTTTCCCCTTGACAACAATTAAATTTCCAGAGTCTCGATTTTCTTTCTACACTTTCTTCCTTCTATGAATATAAAGACCTTACCCTTGAATTCTTTCCAAACTATCCACCAATAATTGGTTATAACTGTAGATGCCAGAATCATCCTCCTCTGAAGCCAGTGTTTGTTCATCGATATCCAGACCATCAAAGTGGTTACCCAGCTCCACAACTGGGTCTTCTATGCGGGGGATCTGCCTACTCAAAGACCTTTCCAATCATGACTTAACCTCAAAGGTATTATTATTCCCTACACTCACAACCTTCACATTGACTGGAGGTTGTTGAAAGATGGTGTTGGGGTCTAAGGGACCAAATACATTCACATCATTCATCCTTCCTTGTCCAATCTATGATACAACAGATGACTCCTCATGTATGTTTTTCCCGATATCTCGGCCTTCCCACTGGTGTCAACCCCAATGGAAGCTCATCTAGAAGTCCCCTCAGTGATTAACACCCTTCCCTTTTATCCTAGAGGAGCACTTTTGAGGACAAGACTAAAGCAAATAGGCTACCCCAATGGTTGTTCCTCTATAGCACCCAGGTCCTCCAATTGATTGAAGATACCCAGGTCAAATTTCTAATGACTAAACACCTCATCCAATGGTGGATTTTATTTCATCCCACTATCCCTGCACAAAATAGAAGGCGATAGCATGGTTTTCCCCTGGTTATCACCCATTACAGTATCACTTGCATCCCCACTACAACATGGACCCACAAAATCTTCTCACTTCTCCGATGGATTAACAACTATAGAATTTCAAACTGGGAATGTTCCAATCACCATATGATGGGGAGGCTCAGATTTGGAACATCCAAAGAAGCTATGATGACATTTCGAATCCTCATGTCCTAAAAAATGACAACCAGAACAGAAGGATATCCAATAATCATAACATATCATCTGGTTTTAGCAGAGATCTCCCTCAACATTAATGGTGATGAATTTTAGAGGGACTTTCGATATATCAACTTCAACACAAATCCTCAGTCCAACAGGATGGAAAATGACACTGGTGTGGGAGTTGGAACATAAATAACAGCCAAGAAAAATAAATATCAACCAAAGGATCAGCAGGTTCTGGAATGTCAATGGAAGTCCAGGTAGGGAAATCCATAGTTCTATAGTTGGAGGGTCACGGCTCAGGTGAAAATCGAAGGTCCACCAGAAGAGGGAGAACCCAACTCCTCCCACTGAGCGCCGAGAAAAGGCCCACACAGAAACAAGGACCTCTCGATTTGAGAATCATACTTGAATGTGTCTCATATCTAACATAACAATGATCGCTCGATCTTTCAAATTCCAGGATGAAAAGACGAACTGGTTGAACACATCAATAGAGGGGCGATTCCTTCCGAATATGGCTAGCAAGGTGAGATCCAGAAAAGCTGAAGCTTCCGTGAACTTCAAGTTGAAATCAGAACCCAGATAACTCTATTAGAGAGGGATTAGACTTTAGGGATTATTTTGATTAGAGGAAACAGAGCGAGGGAGGAAAGTTCAGTGAAATGGGTGAAAGAGGGAGAATGGGGAGGATGTGAGCGTGAAGGAGAAGCTCCCCTCTCCGGCCGAAGCTGGTCAAGGAGGGAAGGTAGTGCCACATTCATGCCCTACAACATCAGTGAAAAGGAAAACACTAAGGGAGCGCGAATTTAAATATTATTATTACATTCCTCAAAAAGTATTTTTTTCATTCTTATTAAGCTTCACCCCTTAGCGTGCTGTTTCTTCCTAATATTTTAGATTTTATTCTTTCCTATCCACATTCTCATTATAATATATACTATCAGTAAGAAGTGTTATTTTATTTATGAAACTATTACTCTCCTCAAATTATCTTTAAATAGTTTATTTCTTCGTGTTATTACTCTCTTATTTGAGTAATGAATTTTTTTCAAGGATGCTACCAAATTTTATTTTAAAATACATTATAGTTCTATTATATTTTATCCATCTTCATCATTGCTTAATAAATTGTTTTTCATTTTTAACATGATCTTTGAAATTGAATTGACCATATGATTTATTTTTAAATGAGGGATTATCCTGCTCTATTCTTCTCAACATAATCTTTTTCTTCATAAATGACTTATCAAATATTTCATAATTTTTTTAGGAATTTATTATCTTCTAACTCATGCTCAGAATCAATAATATTTCTATTTAGACCTCTTCCTTTAAATTGAACATTGCCATTATATTTCTAACACTTAATATATTTGTTAAATTTTACATTCTAATTTTCCTTTTTGTATCTCTTAGAAATAAAAAATAATGATTTTGTTGAAATCCCCTTAATATTTCTCATAATATAAATCACTTGATTATTATTTTATTTCTTTGTCTCTAAAATTCTCTTTTAAGATATCATCAATGGAATTGTATTCATTATCCTTCTTCTTACTGAATATTGACTATCTCATTTCATATGCAATAAAAATATTATGATGTTCATCTAGCAATATAACTTCTTTGGATTATATAGTAGAAACCATGACATAAAACCTATCTATAATGTTTCCCAATGGTTACTTAACTCTTGTGGAGTCTTTTGGTTTCTCATAAAAAACTATGACATTATTTAAAATCTCAGAGCTCCTTGTAATGTGATCATAAATGTTTTTATCATAAATTGTCTTTATATATATAAATATGATCCTAAATATTTGAAAATTATCCACCATGAATTTCATTTTTCCTTAATATCTAGTTATAAAATTATCCCACATTTCTTTAGAAGTGGTCAAACCCATATTTGTTTCATTTAAACTTTCTTATATAGATTGATCAAAATGGTATTTTGAGATTTTCTAAGAAAATTCAAATCCATCTTATAAAAAACTATCATAGATTCTAAATTAAGAGGAAGAAATACCATTATATTAGTATATATAAATCCTATGTTAAGGGATAGAAGGAAGGGAAAAATCATATCCTTATAGTAGTTAAATTTATTTCTATAAAATAAAGGAACAACTCTAACTTTCAATCAATTTATAGTACCCTTAGTAGACAGTTCCATCTTTTAGTGGGAACCCATGATCTAATAAAAATTGAAGTTGATAGATCAGTGTAAGATCATCATAGGGGATGGAGTGAATCCATGATCACTTTCAGTTATGAATTATTCTCATATTCCAACTTATATAACTTTTCATATTTAAATATCAACTCATTTTAATCTATAAACCTCACATCACACAATGTATATATAAATAGAGTGATCATCACACAATATTTCCATTTTTTGGTACAAAGACCCACTATTTTCTATGTTTGTTAAACCCCAAACATTTATTCATTAATAAATCCTCATAATTGAAAATGTACAGGCAAAATCTAGTTTTGTTACCCTAGTAATCATTCCTTATGTTGAATATGGTTCTACCCATCAATAACCAAATCTTCTTCCATAGTGGGTTATACCCCTTAATTGTCAATATTTTCTCATATTCTTTCATGACTGGTTATACCCACATCTATAATCCTCTTCAACATCTTTTTATACCCATACCAAAATGTCTTCCTATTATATTATTATCAAGTCTAGAATGATCTTATTATTTAAATTGTATTCTTCCATATGAAATTTATTTCTCCTTTTCCTTTGTATAACATATTAAATATCATACATATCTTTTTGAAGTGTTCAATGGTCTTGAAACTTACTATTGATAATTGAATGACTCAGACCTTCTCATACATTACAAGAAACTATAATTTCGGTAATATTTTGTTAGGTATGCTGTGTAGAATTATCCTTAGTCTAGTGTGTTCTATTCAATGAACCTCCATCTAGTACTAATTCCATCAAATACAGCTATGTATGATTCACCATCATCTGATGAACCTTATTATGATGAAACTCTATCTAACACACCTCATTTGGATGCTCCTTCTTCATCTGGTACTATATCTAATTCCATGCTTCATCAACCAAGTAGAATATTGGTCAATACCTCTTGATGTGATCCCTTAAAACTCAAAAACTAAAAATATAATCATCTTAATGATTCACCACCATATTATATTTGAATACTTTTTCTAAAATTCTAAGAAGACCAATATGATCTTATTTGAATTTCCTGTAACAACTAAACATTCATTTGAACACCTTCAATTATTTTGAAACGTCTAAGACAATGTTTTTTATTAAAGTATCCTTAGAAATTGACATCAATGATCTCTTCAATTTTTCCTAAACTATTAGATATATTTCTAATCGTTGAAATTATATCACCTTATCAACCCAACACATGAATTTATAATGTTATGTAAATACCCTAAACCACCATTTGATGTACATACACGAAAGAAACTCCATCTGATATACACATTCATAACAACTCCTCTATGTGGAAGACTTTATATGGTATACCAAAATCTTTATACATATAGTATACTATGAAATATATTCTTTATCTAATATACTATCATCTACTTCCACATTATTAGGAAACCTATGTCCGATGGAATTAACAGTTATCAGAAAGATGACATTATTTTCTATATCTGAAGAAATATCATTTATCTGTTTCTAGTAAAAATTTATATTTTTTGTCTCATGGTCTTCACACGTTTTCTATTTCTAATAGAATCAGAAAATTACGTCAAAAAATCTATATAAATTTCTTCCATTATATGGACATCAAAATTATTCATTCGATAATTCCATAAAATTTAAAAAATTATTCTTCTTCTAATTGTAAAATTATTAATTCTATGATCAATTCATATATCAACCTTCTTGTAGTCTAAAATCATTATTTTCATAACCTCTAATATTGTAAAGTCTAAAAATTTATCATTTTATAACTTTTACTTTGTAAATTTTTTTTCTTTCTTGAAACTCCATGATAATAAACCATGAGATCCATTTATTAATCATGATTTTAGAAACATTAAGGATCATCATGCATGATTTGAATTCATAATTTTCCTATAAAATAAGAAAAAAAATATTCTCCAAAGCATATCCATCTTTCTCTATGTAACTTACTCTACAAACATATATTGAAATTTTGAAAACAAATATGACCAACACACTTGATACTCATAGTATTATTTTATATTTTCAATTCATTTGGACATTTATGATATACACACATAAACAAAATGTTATCAAGGAAAGATCAATGTTTTTTGGAAAATTTCGTGAGTTTTAGGGAAAATTAAGAGAAATATATTTAATAACAACATTATATCTAACGATATAATAATATCTTCAATTGTGATATGATGTTCCCTAATACAGACCATTTATCTCTATGTTATGGATAATATTTCGGCATTTCTCTCAATATATTAGGGTTATATTCTATAAAATAGATCATCATATCACAGTAATGGTATAATTATTCCATAGGGAGAGATATAATTAAAAAACTAGTGTTTTCATTATATCCCAATATGTGATCAGGAAATATGATCATTCATGATCCAAAGAATTACTAATTACAATAATATAATACAAATTTATTTATATATAATTAGATTTAATATAAGAATTGATGGTTTTTAGGGTATTATCTTAAGATCAGTTGTAGTGAAAAATCCCAAAAGATACCTGATCTATATTCAAGGAATCAAAGTGAAAAGATTTCAGAATAAATAATATACATAAAATGAATATGTACTTTCCTTCATCATCTTCTTCGATGGAGTGGGATTGATTACAATACCTGAAGTAGGATGAAAAAATTCCTCCCTTTGAGGGGACATCACGAACTAAAGGATCCATGTTTGTAACTTGTGGATATTGAAATCAAGGAGGGGTGATAATGCCTTCACGTTGTGATCAACTGTGCTTTAGGAAACATAGATATATATTTGGTAAGATTTAAAAGAAACCAATATACACAACATGTGGGAACTATTCCCTTTATATAGATATTCTTAATGAGTTCATTTAATTTAGAGTGTTATTCTACATCATACATATCGGGTATCGACCAATATATTTTATCCCACTGGGTTTAACTCACAGTACCACTTCAATAAATGTTTCATATTACTCAAATGATCAATCTAATTGATAAATAATGAAGATAAACCATGTGGAAGAGATTTGGTAGTGTGCATGTATTTCATTTTTGGAATCATAATACCTATCATATAATATGACAATGTTAGAAAAAGCATCATATATATTTTTTACAATTCTTATGTGTTTTATTCTATAATATCCATATCATGATTATCATTGTATATGATCTATGTATAACATAATGTATGGTATACCACATTTAAGTACACATAAAACAATCTTCCACATATACCTAAAACTAATAAAGGTTTCACTGAAAAACATTACAACTCTTGTGAATTCATCCAAAACTCTTTTGGAAATGGTCTATTAAACACCGTTTATTTTGGATTTTTTTTAATTTTAATCATTATAAAAAATCATAACCTTGTTCGTCCTTGAACCTTAATATCATTGAAAAAAATATGAAATCCCTATATTATTGATGTATTAAAAGACAGAACTCTAGTAAAGTTTCAAGAATAGTGAATATTCAATGTGGTTTAGTGTGATTAAAATAAAATATACTCTTATTTCTTATTAAAACATCCCCCAAAAGTTGCATCATATATATAATATACATACATATAAAATTACCACTACCATGAAAATGAGTGACCACTAGGCATGGACCAATTTAAATATAGTGTTGATCATCCCATGATTTATTGATTACATGAAGAACATAAACTAAGTTGGTGAATACCTCACACATCATCCTTCTAGTGGATGATCATGTCACATGCCCATTATCTATGAAATTGAACACATATCATGTGACTCAAATAAAAATGATAATTATTTTATCATTCCAATTTAACCCTGGTTTAGATGTATTTTCTGGTTATATGTGTTGGAAAACCCTATGTTGGTCATTCTTCAACTGATTGTGTGATAAAAATATACACAAACACCCCTTATTATAATATTCTTAATGGACTTCATAAGAATCGTATCAAAGTATAACGGTTATCATGATATGTATCTTAGAAATAAAAAGGATTAATGATTTATTATAATCATAAAAATCTATGTTTATAAATTAATATATGAAATTCTATGGGATGTAATAGGTAGGTAAGTCTAAATTATAAGTCTCCATTTATTATCCCGTGATTTCACTATTCATTATAATTTTAACATGTTATCACAAACAATACAAATCCATTATTTTTACCCATTGGGGAAAAATCAATGTTATACTTTGAGGGGATATTATCATTCCACCATTAAGATAATGTAAATTTCCACACACATGAATTACTGTAAAATTTATACTATGTTCATTATAAATACATGATATAATATTCAACTACAGAATCAATCTCCTATGTATCATATAACAGGAAACTCTACATGATCCTCTTGTATATTATATTAGAATGTTTTTTAATGAATCTAATATATTATGATCTATACTCATCCAAAATATACTAACATAACTCCACTTAACAATATATCCATTAATATGATATTTTCAATGGATATTTTTGGTCGGTTAGTGAGATAGAGGTTCCTATGACTGATATATATCTTCATTTTTTCATAGTAAATATCAATATATCCATATATTATAGGAAAAAACATTACTTAATAGATAAACATAATGATCCAAATAACCTCCTTCGCTACATCTGATGTAGTGATATATTCCACCTTTATTTTCATGTTTACAATGTTGGATTAGTTGGGACAACTCATTCTAAAAAGATTTATAGTTTAGGAAAAACATAAATTCAAATTGATATTTTATATTTCATGTCTATTGTATTGGAAACTAATATATGCACAATCCTTTGTAGAGATTAAATCCTCTCTTCCAAATAACAAGAACATATACGCATTCCTTTTAAAGTACTTAAGAATGTTATTCCCAATAATATAGTGACTCTCATCTAGATTAGATTGTATCTAGAAGAAATTATAAGATTGTAGGTGACATAAATTTTACTACAAAACAATACATACATAATAGGACCTATGGTACACACATATGGAATTATTTTTAGCCTTAATAACTCTTTAGAAGGATCCAAAATTTGTCTAAGATTTGTGCCATTTACACCAGTAAAGACCCCCCATTTTAGAGTTCTCCATGATAAAATTCATGATAACTTTACCAATCCATGTTTCTTTATTGAGTATAAGAAACCACATATATCTATCTTTAAAGATATTTATATCTATTATATAATATACCCTGTCATTTATTTCATTTAAAAAAATTTACCCAACTATATATTATAAAAGTTATGTTTTAGGATGTAATTTCTAATAATAAGTTGTTTATCCACATAAAATATATGAAATACCACTAAAATACCACAAGTATACTTTTATACACTATAATAATCTATATTTTAAATTAAACCAAACACATTGAATGAATAATTAACTAAGATATTCCAACTCTGACGGGCTTGATTCAATATATAAATGGAACATTACTACTTACATACCATAATAGTCACATTTCCAAAATAATAAACTTTTTGGATTTATCATATATATGTCTTCAACTAAATTCTAGTTAATGAAATTGGATTTTATATCCATTTTATATAGAACATTATCATAGTATTCTTTTATGGAAAAATACTAAAATAATTCTTCACCACTATGTGTGAAAAGGTTACTTCATAATTAATTAACTGAATTTTATGATAATCTCTTTCAACTAAGAATATTTTATTTTTATAAAATCTACCACACGTGTTAGTTTTATTATGGAAAAAAAAAATTCATCTTATGTGTATCACCCTTTTACGTGAATTAATCATGTTCCTAAAATGGTTATTTTATATAGATTCTAGTTTTATTATATGAATTGTAACCATTTCTTCGAATAAGAACTCATTATTTTATCATATTTGGTAGTCGTTTCATCATTTTAGAGCATTACCTCAACATTATTATCTTTTAGAAATAAATATCTCACAATATCATGATGAATGAATCCAAAAATTTTAGGTTCTAACATAGCTTGAGTATTTTATTCTTCATCAACTTTTTGTGGAATAGAATCTAATTCAAAATTACGAAAATTTTCTATTTTTTAGTATTGAAACTCTAAAATTTGAAAATTCATATCACCAAATCCATGATTAATAAATTTATACTTTATTAATGAAACAAATCAATCTACAAATAATTTCTTCTCTATAGGATTATAAAATTAATTTCCCTTAGATTATTTAGGATAAATAAGAAATAATAACTTTTCAAATTTGTATTCAAGATTACCAAAATAAATTCATTATAAAAATGGTTAAATTTCTTAAATTTTAAAAAAATTATTGGGTTTTTTACCATATCATATATTATATATTGTATTTATAACCGTTTAGATGGGATATATTTTAGTAGGATTTCATAATCCTCTAGATCATTACCCTAGCCTGATATAGCAAGGTCACACTAACTCATCATTGGTAAAACATTGTCTGAAAAGATAGTATTCATCCTCTTAGATACACCATTCAAATATTGTGTTCAATGAGGAATGATTTATGATATAATTCCACAATAACTTAGTTGATCAATGAATCCCTTGAAAAATTATTCAATTCACTGATCTGATTATAGGATCCTATTACACTCAAATTAATTTTGTTCTTCAATTTGTGTCACTCCATTATTTTTAAAATTTTCATACACTCATCTCATCAGAAAAAAAGACAAAACAACAAATCATCAGTAAAAGTTATAAATAACTTAAAACCAACACTTTTTTAGTAATAATTAGTCCACATACATTTTTATGTATGATATAAAATAATCCTCTAGCCATTTTAACTTTTTCACCAAATGGGTCTTTGGAATTGTTATCAAATAAAAATAATAATTATAAAACTATTCATAATTGAATGATTTTAATAATCCATTTATATTGATTTTTTGGATCTATTTCTTATTTCTATGATCAAGGAGACAATTCCAATGATTGATGATATTATAATCAACCCCAAACTTTGAATTTTGAATGATATATATCGTATTATCCAAATATAGATTGTATAAACCATTTTTATGATCCAAATTCTATTAAACATATCATTAATATATATTGAATAACATTTTTTCTTCATAGTGAATTATAATCCATTCTTGTCTAAGGAAGATTCAAAAAATAGATTTATGTTTATGGTGAGAAAAAATTAAATGATATCTAAATTGAGGAATAATCCACTTGGTAAATCCAAATCATAGGTTAAAAATTCCAACATAACAAATATTTCTCCTTAGTTATATATAGATTAACTTCACAATTTTTAAACACCTTTCATGTTTGAGTATTTCTTTGTTAGTATAAATTTGTGATAGACACCCAATATCCAATTCCCATTAGTCAGAGTTAGTGCAATTTTCCACCATAACATTCACATTTAGATGTTTAAATTTCTTATTTTCATTGAGAACACTTCTAAACAATATATACTAATTCTTTATTATCTTATAAGACACACCTATAAGTGATATTAATATTGTTATCATGTGGAAATCCATAATCTTCAAGACATACATAACTATGGGTGGGAATTATGTTTTATATATTTTCATCAATATAATTTAATGAAAGACCCCCATAAAAATGAGGATCGCATAAATTATTTATATTTAGATATCCAGGATCTATATTTCACTAAGTGATTATTAATCAAGATATTTACTCTCACCACTAGTTTCAAATATAGATCAATATCTCAATCATAATAATTATGATTCTTGGATAGTTGACAAAGAAACATTTTTCTTTGATCCATTATATGGATAAAAAATTTCTATTATAGTAGAATCGTAACTCTTTGGTTTTTCAAGATAAGTCTCACCCAATGTTCTCAATGAAAATAGGATAATTAACTTTTATGGGTATATATTTCCACCATATAATACACAAGATAATCTATGGTAATCCTGCTAAGGAAAAACCTACCCAGTTGAATGATCGAGGTCATGACATGTGCTACTTTGGAAGATATATCACACCTTGTATTTGGTGGGTTTTATTTTAAAGTATCATAAGTTTTAAATAACTGTCATTAATATTCAACCCATTTATTCTCGTGAAATACTTATTATTTCATGTCGTACTCTTTTATGTATGCATTATTTTAAAGATTCAGTTTTCGAATTCCCTTATTTGCACTAAATTAATGTGTTCGCACCACATTAATGTACAACCCTTTATGTAAATCACAAGTTAATTTCACTCACCAAAAGGTAGAACCCAAACATATCAAATTTCATCTCATGCATATAGTATATGAACTCTTAAAGTCAATCTATATAGTTATATTTGATTTAATTGATCCACATGAGTAATCCCAGAAAAATAAATAGCCAATCCCACACCTCTCTAAAAGAAGGATTAAGAATCTATGGGAGTGATTATCCTAAACTGGATTTCTTATCATAGTTAGAATACACGGAAGATATGGTTTAAGTCATCATAACTAAAAAAATTAATATGGGAAAACTATAATCAACAACAATTATTAATCTTGTAACTCTAAATATAAACCAAGTCTTATGTAGATGAAGAAATTAATCTTATGATATCACACCTAAAATTAAATTTAAAGCTACATATCATGGAAAAAGTTTATTATATAAATTTAACATAACAAACTGATCATTTACAAATGAAATTCCCTTTTAAAAAGAATAAATTCCTATATAAATATTATAGTTATAAAAACAGAGGCACTATATTGGGTTTGGACCATTATATGTGATATCTTATCATATTTAAATTGAAATTATGTATCATATCTATTGATAATATATCCATTGAGTAGTGAACATTAATATTAGTATATATATAGGGTTATGATAAATTATTTTGACAAATACAAATGATGTGATGTTCAAATATTTTAGGATAATACTCTATGAATCCCATCTGTTAGAGCTTCCAAGGGAGATGCAATCAATATTAAT
This sequence comes from Viscum album, assembly GCA_963277665.1. Taxonomy (NCBI): domain Eukaryota; kingdom Viridiplantae; phylum Streptophyta; class Magnoliopsida; order Santalales; family Viscaceae; genus Viscum; species Viscum album. The sequence goes on along the minus strand of OY728136.1, from coordinate 993,829,112 downwards.
TTTCAGTAATGAATTCTAAGACAATATTATAAACTAAAGCTATAGAAACCCTATTTATAGGATATTTCTAATCTCATCATGATCACGAACCAAACCATGCTTGCCAAACCACCCTGATACTATGCTTCCATCACACACCAAACTATTATGGATAACCCTAGAGTGATAAAGAGTTGTATGTGGACCCTAAAAGTATGAATTTATATATTTATGTTATTTAGTAAAATAATGATTATATTATTCCCTTTTATTATTATTTTTAAATGATTAGATAACGAGTTTAATAAAAAATTGATTTTGATATGACAAAACACAAATTATATTTTTGGGAAATATATATTCAATCCAGATATTTAATTGGACAAATTAAATAAATTTTTAAATAAATTTAATTTCACAAAAAATATTAATATTAAATAATATTCATAAAATTTAAATTATAATATAATTTTACAAAGACAAATAAAATATTTATAATGGTCAAAAAAATACTATTGTAAAAAACATTATTTTTATAAAATTGGGATTTTTTATTTGAAAGGGTAGATTCTCATATTTATATAATTATTTGATAAAATATATTATATTTTTTAAATCAACATGTCGAAACTATCCAATGGCGAATGTTTTCATAATTTTCCAAGGTATTCAATTTTTGGGTAAAAATAAAAACAATATAATTATAATGTTCTAATTATGACATCATAATTTCCTAATAATTAAATAATAAATACTATAAAGAGAATCCAAAGCCAAATTTATGTCCTCCTTTTAAATAATATGTTTTTAAAATTATTTAATAAATTTTACAAACCCTTTAAGAATCCTCCAAAAACTAAATTATATTTTAAGGTTTTACACTAAATTATTTTATTATCATGAATCATTTCCACATTTGAAACAATATTATTTCAGTTTTTTATAAATTATACTTAAAAAAATGAAACAAAATTATATTGGGTAGAAACCGTGGGAAAATATCTAGGAAATTTTTTGATTTTGATTTATTTATCATATAGAGTCTAAAACCTATGTTTGGAAATTAATAAAGAAACCTCATCTATTTTTCTATATAAACCCACCCAACCTCCCATAATTATTCACTCTAATCTATTTTCATAATTTAGCTAATCTACCCTTACCGGTCTTTGTTCTTCTATATGTGGTACCAAGGTCTAAATTATCTCCTTCCAATCAATTAGATGTGCCCTCTCAAGAAAGGGGATCATGTCCTACTCCTGTTTATTCTAGAAGCTTATTTATGGCATGTTTTTTTATTTACAATGGTTCAATTTTTGATATGTTTTATACACCATCATTACTAAACCTATGACTCTAAAGTAATGATAGACCCCTTCCATTCTCATCCAACACATGTATAGGCCATTATATATACCAATTATATTATGGAAATTATCTCGTCATTTTGAAGGCTAAACATTTGTGTAGTGAATACCCCTATCCATTTCCATTCAATGTTACTTACAAAGTTATATCTATCATTAAATTATTTTTAATCTACATGTTTATAATTTAACCTAATTAATTGTTTTGTTGAAATTTATTAAATACATATTTATGATGTATGATCTATGTGGAACATTTATGCATGTTCATGATATGAATGTGACGGGTGGGTCAAAACTGAGATATCCCTCCAATTCATTGGGTAATTTGTTTTATCTCATGAGATCCCATGTATGTTTTGTTATATTTTCTCCTAAACACAGTATGTTATGTTATCATTATAGTTAGCTTTAAATAATGTTTATGTTGTCATGTTTTATGTTGTTTCCACATTAACATGGTTCATTTATTCTATCATGATATATAATTACTCATTAATCTATATTATGATTCTCACCCTTATTATGTTACCTTAAAATTCCCCTAGGACGACTTGAACTCCATTAAGTCATTTTATTCTTTACTTATTCCCTTAAAGGACATTATATATCACCAATTTCTTATGTACATCTCCAGGTTATCCCATGTAGTATTAGTGGATTGACGTAATATAAGCACATGTTATATAGTGTTTAAAAAACAATGTTTTTTTTATTTTTAATGTTTTCAATAATTTACATAATTAACCAAATAAACTAGTCCTAAAAAAATTTTAGTGTTTGTATTAATTTAATCTTTATGTAAAAAATCAGGAATTCAATGGTATAAAAATATGGGTTGTCATAGTTGGTATCTAGTGAATGCTTAGTTATTTTTGGGGATTATGAGTAGAGTAGTCAAGAAATGCCTTATGGATATGACTAAACATATGAAAACATCCCTTAATTTTGGAAACTTATAGATTAATTGGATTCCAAGAAGATACATCCATTTATTAATACTACAGGTTTATGTGGTTATAACACAGTTGGACCTAGTTGTAATAAACCCAAAAAGTCAAATTGAGCAGGACTTGATCATCAATTGGTGAATGACAAAATTCCTTACTGTACACATTTTTTTAAACTTGTGGGGTATATTATTTGGTAAATTTTAAATCTTCTTATGAAGAATTATGAAGTGAAAATATATAACAATATTTTATATTATGAAAAATATCATTGATAGATTATATTAGAACATAAAAATTCAAAGGTCGAGTAATATATTTCATTGATAAAATTTCCTTTTATAGAGGAAACATAAATTTTCAAGGTAAGGAAAACCCCATTCTTATTGAAAATTTCATAATGATTATATACAATTGAAATAAATAGGATGAATATTATTTGTTAGAAATATATCAACTATAGATATTATTTCCCTTCAAGGAATCATAGTTAGATAAAAATTTTATTACTAATGAAATGATAATCATTTATGAGATGCCCATTTCAATGGAATTCATTGATGTCTTTCATAAAGAATTTCCTGGTCTTCTTCCAAGTAGTGATGTTGAGTTATTAATAAATCTCATACTTAGTGCTCTACCTATATCCATTTATCCATATAGAATAATTTTTTTCGAACTTAAGTACATGAAGAAAAAATTATAGGAGAATCTAGGTAAAGGTTTTATATTCCCAATTGCTTCACTATGGGGTTTACCGGTCCTTTTCTTCAAGAAGAAAAATGGGTCAATGTGGTTCTACATTTTTTATCATGAGCTCAAAAAGAACATGGTAGATAACAAGTATCCTCTTCTATTAATTTATGAATTAGTTGATCATCTATGTGGAGACTAAAACTAATTTAATGCAGATCTTCAGTTGGGATATGATCATGTAATGGTAAAAAAGAAGGATATCCCCAACACTACTTTTCGTAAAATGTTTTTTAATTATGAGTTCATAGTGATATGATTTGGGCTCAAAAATTATCTAGAAATCATCATGGACATAATTAATAGTGTCTTTCGTTATTACCTCAATGACGTTTTTGTAGTATTTATATATTATATTCTTATCTACTCCAATAGGAAAGAGAAACATGTATAGAATATAAATATACTATATTGAAGACCTTAGAGAAGAAAAATTTATATGAAAATTATAGTAAATGTGAGTTTTTGATGGAGGATGTAACATTATTTTGGGATTTAATCACCATAAAAGTGATATATGTGGATCCTTCAAAAAACTGAGGCAATTAAGGTATAACCCAGACCAACATTTATGATATGAATCAATATTTTAATCGTATTTTCTTGGAAATATAATGGATTTCTGAGAAACTTATCATGAGTATAAATCCCAATATCGATGATTACTTTTAAGGGAGTCAAATGTTTTCTGGACTAATGAATTTCATGAAATATTTAAATAGATGAAGAAGAGTATAATCAATACAACTATGCTCACACTAGCCATCAATGTGGAAGTATTTGTGATCTATTGTGATGTTTCAAAATGGGATTGGGTTGTGTGCTAATGTAATATGATAAATTGATATAATATTCCTCTATATAATTAAAGATTAACCAGGATAATTAATTAACACATGATTTAGAATTGGAAGTAGGGGTATTCATGTTGAATATTTGGATAAATTATCTGTATAGAGAAATGTATGACATATATTCAAACCATAATATACTCAAGGATATATTTACACAAAATTGTATTAATATGAACGAAGTCAATTAGGTATGATCATAGATTATGATTCTTCAATCCATTAACATCATGGGAAGGAAAACAAAGATGAAAATTATCTAATTATAAAGTATCGTGCAACCCTATACCTGAGGAGGATATAAAGGGGTCCAATCTTCTTGGACATGAAAATTATGGATGTGAGAATAATAAATTGATATTCATATAAACTTTCTCAAATTAATTCTCAACCATAAATTCCTAAGAGGATGAAGGATTCCCAGAAGGATGATGAGTTTCTATTGAAGGAGGTAGTGAATATTTCATATTTCAACATTACTAAAGAAGGACTTATATTGTTTGGAAACAATATATGTTTCCCCTTGAAGCCATATCTAAATAGTGATGTTCAATATGATGAGAATATCTCATCGTTATCTCTTCATAGAGGATGTATAACAATTTTTAGATACTTGAATCAAATCATTTGGTGGGATAAAATGAATATAGAGATTGTAGATTGTATCTATTGATTCTTGGTATTCCAAAAAGTCATGAATAAATGAAAAAATTATAATATTTTATGCAAAAACTTTTCATTACATAATGGAAATGTGAAAAAATAACAATGGATTTATACATAAGACTCCCTAGGTCCCAAAAAGGTCATATTTATATCCGGTGGTATTATATATCATTAAAAAGTAATTGCATCTAATTTATATCAAGGAATATTTCTCTCCTAAAAATCATTCTATGATATATATATATATATGGGATACAATAAGTCGTAATGGAGTTCCACTACCTAATGTATCTGATCGAGATCCATGTTTTTTCTAGAGATTCTGGGGAAGCCTTAGACAATAATTTGATATAAAGATAAGCTTCAAAACCACTTATCACCATAAATTTGATGGTCAGTATGAATGAAATATTAAAACATTAGTGGATATGTTGTGGTCTTGTTCAATGGATTTACAAGGATTTTTTATCAATGCATCCCCTAGTAAAGTTATCATATAGAAATAGTTTCCATTATAGTATTCTGATGGAACCTTATGAGGCTATTTATGGGAAAAGGTGTTGTAATTCAACATGATGGGATGAATTTTTAAAAGAGAAGATAATGGGACCTTATCTAATACAATAGATTATATAGAAGGTTAAATCACTTTAGCATCACATAAAATAAAAACAAAGTCAGTGAAAAATAAATGCAGAACATCATCAATGAGACGTTGAGTTAGAGGTTCGAGATAAATAAATTACTGATGTTTTAAAATAAGTAAAATATTAAACCAAGTTACATTAACCACTTTTAGATCCTTGATCACATTGGAGTAGTGGAATATCAGTTGGAGTTACAAATTAACCTATCTCATGTACATGATGTGTTCTGTGTATCCTTCTAGAGGAATTTCATATCATATCCCATGCATATACTAAATATTTATGTGGCTCCTTCAGATAATTACTTTTTAAATGAGGATAACCTAGAGAAGATCTTAGATCATATTGAAAAATTTCTACGAAACAAGACAAATCACCTTGTCAAAGTGTTTTGGAGGTACCATAGGTTTGAGGAAACAATATGGGAACTAAAAGAGGTGATGAAATAGCTTATATATTCATGTTTATGAAATGAAAATTTTAGGGGATAAATTTATAAATGGGGTATAATTTAATGAAAAAATATTTTATAAATGAAATTCACTTTTTGAATGAATAAATATCTTATAAAGTAATGTATACTTAGAAAACACATGCGGTGATTTGGTTTTTAGAACATTATAAGTTACTTCCATTTGAATTTAAAAGAACATTATTTATCATAACCATTGATAATAAATTCATAGAATAGTATCCATTAATATTAATATATTTATATATATATAGGGTTATGATAAATCATTTTGACACAGACAAAGGAAACGATGACCTCTGCTAGTAGGATCTTATCCTATAAAACCCAACTATCATATCTTTTGAGGGAGATATTATCATTTGGAATTGAACTTAACTAAAATCAAGATGAAATTCAATAGCTAAATCTCGAGAAAAAATATTTAATAGAGAATTTCATGCTCATCGAAATCATGAACGAAACCATGTTCACTAAACCAACCATTGAATACATCGACATCACATACCATACTCTTAGGGAATACACTACTATAATAAGGATTTATGTATCATGACCCTTAATGTAATTTTTATTTCTGTTTTTTATTAAAATAATTATTCTATTTATTTCCATTTATTATTAGTACTTACATTTTTAAATTATAATTTTGATAAAAAAATAGATTTTGATATGATGGATAATTAGTTGAATTCTTAGGAAATATATAATTTCAGTCAAGATAATATTTTTTATGAATTATATAATAGTTTAATTAAATTATATTTGAATAAAATGTTATTATTAAGTGTATGATAAAATATTATTTTAAAAAGTCTAATATAATTTTTGTATGGGTAAGAAAAATGTTATAATAAAAAATATAATTTTTAAAAAAATGGGGATTTTTGATTTAAAATTGTTAATTTTTATATTTAGAATTTTCTTTTCTGAAATATATATTAATTTTGAAATCACCATGCCACAAATATCCAATGGTTATCTTTTCACAATTTTTTGAGATAGTAAAATTTTTATGTAAATATTATATAGGGTATAATTATACGATATGTTTTAGGTCATCATAAAATCCCAAAAGTGGTTTAATAAATATTATATAGAGTATACATGAAAAAAATTATTTTTTACTTTTAGAAAATGTTTTTGTAGTTATTTGATTAATTTTACATACTGTTAATTAATCCTCCAAAACCTATATTATATTTTTAGGTTTTCAAATCAGTCATTTATAGTCATAAATCAATTACACATAATTAATGGTTATTTTAATTTATTCAGTTCTTATACTAGTTAAATGTTGAAAGAAACAATTATTTTATTGAAACCATGGTCTATAACCATGGGGAGGTTATTTTATTAGTTTATCATATATATTATAAAACCTATGATTTGAAATTAATATATAACTCCCCTCTATTTTTATATATAACCCCATCCAAAATCCCATTAAACTTCATCAAAAACTCTTGGATAATATATTTACTATATCTTTACTTCTCTAGATCCCTCTAATGGTGCCTCCATGATCGTAATAACCTCCTCCCACGATTTTAGATTCACCCTGTCTAGGTAAGGGATCTTATCCTTGTCATATTTATTTAGGATCCGTCTTTATGAAAAGACTTTGGATTTTCATCCATTGTTGTTCAGATATTTTTCTATACATAATTATTACAATCTTTTTGATTCTAAATTAACTAGATACTCATTCCACTCTCATTCACCCCTTCTATAAATCTTCATGTACACCAAATATGTTTCCAAACATATCTTGAAATTTTTGATGCCATACATCTATGTAGTGAATTTCCATCATCATTTCAACTTAAGGGTATTCAAAAAGTTTTAAATATCCTTCATTGATTTAGTATTTACATGTATTTAATCCAAAATTCATAATATTTTTGTTAAAATTTATTAATTAAATCCTCATGTTGTATGATCTATGTGGCACACATATGCATGTATATGAAATGAAAGTGATGTGTGGGCCAAGAATTATATAGCCCCCAATGAATCAGATAATACTTTCATCACATGGGCTTATATATATGGTACACAATAGGTATTCTCAAGCACACCATGTTATTATTTAATGGTGTTTATCCTTGACTTATGTTTATGATGTCTTGTTTCATATTGTTTCCACATTCTGATATCACCTTTATGATATAATGTTATACAATTCCCCATTGTTCATTATTATGATTGTAAACCCTCTTATGTTACCTTGATATTCATATTTGAACACTTTTACCACTTTAAATTATATAATGATTTGTTTTATCTATTATCAGGCTTTATATCTCACCCTTAATTTATGTACATCCCCAGGTTATCCCATGAAGTATTATATGATCGATGGAATATAATCACATGTTATGGAGTTTTTAAATAATTTTGTACTATTTAGTCTACCATGTTTTATTATATGTAATCAATTACCCAAATAAACTAGACCTTATGATCTTCTAGGGATGTACTAAGTGTATATTTAGGTGATAAATCATGAATTAAAGTATATTAAAATATGATATTTAATATTTAGGAATACACATTATGGGAAATATAAAAAAAATTATAAACATGAAAAATATAAAGGGATAACAAATAAATAATCAAATTTTTATTTTAAAAAACGTTAAAAATTGATAATAATTTTCTTTAATTTATTTAGATATGAAAAATCCTATTTTATAATACATAATACTAGTAATTTATAAGAAATTAAGAAAACTTATTTTAAGACATCAAAAAAAATTTAAATAATTTTTAATGGATGTCATATTTTACAGTTGATGATCATATTATTTGTCATAAAAAATGATTAATACTACAGAGATTAACTTTCATGTATAAATAATATTATAGAATAAAATAGAAATCATATGCTATGATTGGTATCGTCTAATACAATAGGCTATATCATATTAACTCTAACATATTTTATGTTTTATTAGATATCCTATTTATTCTATGATGCAATGTTTTTTAAAAACCATGGTTTTTATCATGCATTGAGATACTTCATATCATAAATTATGATAAAAAATAAACCGAGATGTTTTTTTATATCTTACTTAATTATATCTTCAAGTGACATGTTGTGATTGAACTAAACTAGAGAAACTATTTATATGGTATTGTATGATATTGAAAAAAATGCATTACAATAAGAATTAATTTGAAAAACCAATTAATTTAACATGAATAAACCTTAAAGAAAAAATATTTAATACCTATAAAGGGGTTTATGTGGTCATATTATGATAATTAAAAATAGAAACAAATCCAATAAATAGTTTTTTAATCATTAAGAAATCAAAGTGAAAGGATATTTAATGAAATGTTTATCCCAAAATGAATGTGTAGTAGCCTCCATATTCTTTTTTATGGAGTATGTTTGATTATGATCACTGAAGTATGTAATAACGTCTTCTTACCTCCAGGGAGATTTAACCAAAAAATAGAACCCAATTAAAAACCTATTGATCATGGAACAGATAAGGGGTTCTTGCATCTTTACCATGGTATAAAATTTGTTTTGTGAAGTTGAGAGTGATTTTTTCAATTCTATGCAAGTAACCAAGTCTCACAATAGGAGGTAACTCTTCCATTTATATAGGTATCCTTTATTATCTTAAATTAATGAAGAAAATTATCATATGTTAAATGTAACAGGTACTAACCCATATAGTTCATCCTATTAGTGTTCATGGATTGAACTCCTCGAATGAATGATGAACATTCCTTAAATGATAAATATGATAGATCAAAAACCATGAAAACCATGTGGTAGAGATGTAGTGGTGTGCATTTATCTAATTCATGTTACAACATATCCTACAACATAATAAGGCACTTGTAAATAAGGAATCATATTCCTTTATTAGGATTCATATGTATCATACATTATCATACACATCTCATAGATATCATTTCATACTATACTCATATATCAAAAAGTATGATATATTCAATTCAGGTGCATATTTGACAAGGATATTAACTTCTATGATATACACCCAACTATATAAGATATCATTTTGAGATATTCCACAATGAGATGAATTTTTCTATATTTTAAAAAATTATATAATTTACATTGTTGTTTTTAATATAATGTTCTTATTATTTTTATTTATTATCTTATATAAAATTAACATATAATTTATAAAATTATTATAAATTATAAAAATAAATCATTTTAATTTTTTATTTAATTTATGAAAGCTTAATAAAATCATTATTTAATTATAATATATCTATAATTTAATCATTAAATATTTATAACTTATTTAATTAAATTTAAAATGATAACATTAATATTTTACTTTTACAAATAATTATAATAAAAAACATTTGGTGGATAATAACTACGACTAAAAGTCTTTTACATTGAAATTAGTTTGGACCATTGAAAAAAAATTATGGATGATGTCATGGTTTAAATAAATAATAAATGTATGATATTTATGGAATGTAAATCGTATATATTATTAATGTGATATATATATATATGGATTAAAAAATGTGAATATTTCATGTTTATTATATCATATACATTAAATATAAAATAGTTTATATATAAAGCATCTATATATGAAATATGAAGTGTTTATATCGTTGATATAAATGTCAAGTGTTTATAGTTTTATAGGATATATATATATATATCAAAAATAGTTTATAAATATATGAACCTTTAATAGGATATATGTATAATTATGAAATGTTCATAGTATTTACGGAATCATGAGACTTTAAAAACATAATTGAGTAGAATTACTAAAGTATAATAGAAATACATTTTTATAATCCACATCAAGCATATAATAACCTCACGTAGGGACCCATATCTGATGACCCAAATTGAACTATACATGATGTCAAGCATGTTCCTTGATCACGAGATGATGGAAACTTGTGTTGAGGGATACTTTATAATAGTCGTGGAATGATTTACACTAAACAATTTTAAAAAATAAGAATATGTTAATGAAACATTATTTTCAAACCAAAAACATTATTTAGAAACAATCATTAATGAAACTAAGATTCAAAATACAGTATAAATAGTTTAACTATCTAATACACACTATGAAAATGTAAAAAATCAACCTATTCATATAATAACATAACATTAACAGTGATACTCAGCCGAACACCATCACATCCCACCATGAACATACCACCTAAGTTATATTATCAATTAAATTTACCACCTTTCCCTTTCCTTCATCACATAAAAATGTCTACATGTACATCGAGATGTGTGGTTCGGGGTGAGATAGATTTTTCTGAGAAAAATTTCTATAAAATCTCCCTCATTTATTCAAATTTATGATTTATTCTAAACCCTTTCACCACTAGTCTATAAAATACTAATAAATAATTTTTATTTTTCTAGTTCATTAATATTTTCAAAAGGGAATAATAAATACTAAGATTTTTAACATAAAATTTTCATTTGCAAACATTCCAAACCCCACTATGTTTATAAAATAAACTATAGTTTCATAATGTAAGGAATCATAAGAAATTAAAATGTAAGGAAACAGGAGGAAACACATAAAATAAACCAATTATGATCTTAATTACCCTAAATTGAATAATCACCCTACTAGACGAATCAATAAAATTATTTTCCACTACAGTTATGGATACTTCAAACAATATCACATGGTTATTCCTAACTGTTTTGTTTTAGATAATTATTATTTTAACGTACATTCTAAAAACACATTTTCTTTCTATAATTATTTTATATACTATGATTTCCAAAATAATCTAAACATAAATTGAAATCATATTTAATATAAATTCACAATTACTAAAAAACAATCAATGTAATTTCAAAACAATTATTTTTGTTTTCAACAAAATTATCATTTTATATTTAATATAAATTCTGATAAACTACATTTTTTAAAATTAATTTTGTAAAAATTATTTGATAAAATATTTCTTTAATTCTAGAATTATAAAACAACATCAATCACAATACCTATAATTCGAACCAATAAAATAAAAAATCGGAGCCACCCACCATAAAGGATTTTCTTTGAATTTTCTATAACAACCCAGAATAATAAACTTAATAATTACAAACTCATAATATTTTCATCCAACTCCTATATAAAACATAATTACTAACCCCAAAATTCAAAACATATAATTAATTTAATGTTTCTTATGATTTTCATCAATTTTTAATGACCCTTAATTAACTCATAGTCTAAGAAAACTTGATCCTTAGTGAGTATAGTGGACCTCATTCAGTTTTAGAAAATCGCTTGTAAGTCACTTTCTAGGAGGTATAAAATTAAGAGGGTTAGAGGGTAATATTCATGGATTGTTATGACCCACATATAATTTTAAATTCCAATTTTAGAAACATTTAAAATCCATTACTCTCTAATTTTCAAGAGAGAATAATGAATATAAATGATTTAGACCCTAAGGAAAAACTATCTAATAATTAAACTCTATTCATAACATTCATACAACTATTAAGAAAGTTACTCTATAAAACATTGATAATAAATCCATCCCACCACCCTCTAATCACCATGTTCCATGATTTATTCTTCAACTGATGAAGAAGTATAAAAAATGATTGTAAAGGAGGGTGTGTCAAGATATTCTTCTATTAATACACTATAATTCTCTATTCTGTAATATAAATCATATATTCATAACCTCCTCTAATTATATATTCAAATCCCTTTAATTTTCTTCTACAATAACCACTCTCTCTCACTCTCAACCATAACATCATGGATAAGCCTTTAATTATTCATTTTTTTACTTCTACAATAATTCCTTAATGAGAAATTATTAATAAAATACTACGATTTTATAAAAATAACCATTTTCCAAACTATATACATTTTCCCTCAATCATAATATTATAATAGACCATTATTGATTTCCACATTATCATGTTAATTAGAATCATTAATTAATCAACCAAATTCACACATTCCAAATCAACACAACATAATTAATTATCCTGGTCAAAAACATGATACCAACTCCATTTCCCCATATTAATTATATTAGTATATCCCAAATCCATAGATAATTACCCACTAATCACACATTAAAAAACATACCTTAATTAAATAATAAAATAATAAAAAGGGAAAAATCCATTTTTCATGACAACAACATTAATAAATAACAATATTTGAGAAAATATATTTTATAAGAGACCAGTGTGAGTTAATATTCAGTTTGGATATATTAAAATCCAAATAAATAAATATATATTATAAAAAATTGATTTATTTTATAAAAGATTAAAACAATGTGGAATTCTCTATTTATATTCGAGGAACTAATTGTTTTTTGGATTTGTATTAGTAAAGTAAGCAGTTAATTTATGTATTGTACTAATAATCTCTAACAATAGTTATATTTCATATTATTATTAGAAAATAGTTCACTATTACTCATTTGAATAAATAATATTATCATAATACTGGATATTATAAAATAAATATATTTGGATATAAAGTTAATGTTTTGTAAAAAATATTTGAGAATACAAATGTCACCATTATATAATATTATTTATTCAATTATATTATCAAAATAAAGAGTTTAAAAAGAGTTTAATTGTAAGATAACTATACATAGATATAGAAAGAGTTAATTAATTGGAAACACTGATCTATAAGACACATTAATGACTTTATCAATGATTTCAAAAATTGTCATATACTATGATGCATACTTTCATTACTTTCCAAGTCATTGATGTCCTATCCTTGGTGGAACTAAGAAAAAGTCTTTATCATAGACCAAAAAATTAAACATTTGTCATCAATAGTTTTCATATTATGTTTTTCACATTTAATTTTTCATCAATCTATTTTGGGTTAGATATATATGGATTTTTGTCTCTTGGGAAAAACTTAGTCTTAAAAGAGTCATATCTCCCATCTCAACCAAACATAAAGGAGATCAACACAACCTTCCTTATGATGTGTCAAAATATCAAAACATATCAAAACATAATAACTATTATTGTATAAAAATTCAATAAAAGGAATATGATCCAACAATGATTTTCAAAAATACAACACATAATCTTGAGGAATGTACTGTAAAGTCTATATAGTTCATTAAAACTACTAATTATTTGAGGATGATATGATGTAATCATAAACAACAGAGTACCATCAAGAGGATATTATGATTTTTTGATCTTAGAGGAGGAGATAAAATATAAAAAAATGTGGAAAAAATAAATTAAACATCCTACCACAATGGTTAATTTACCTACCTTTATGATCATGTCATGTTAATTGCTCATCATTGTCACAACCATAATGAAGAACATGAATATTATTAAGAAATATTATTCATTTTTTCAAGAGATAGAGAGAGATGTATATATCTATCATCCATGTTTCTTATACTAATGGATACAGGGAGAGGGGTGTGGTATTTCTCTTTAAATTAATTAACAATTAAATAAAGGGAATTAGTGAAAAGAGGGAAATTTATATCCATAATTACGATAAATTCACAAAATTTAGATCACATTAATATCATTATCTCTTAATTATATTAAACCCCATGAATAATATCTATTATAAAATATATATAACATTCCACATCATTAACACCCATCAATTCTCATTCCAAATCACAAATTTGTTTTTATTTATAAATTTTTAGTGATGTATTTATCAGTGTTTTAAATAAAAACATAAAAATGATAATTCTAGGGTTCAATACCCCAAAACTAATAATATTTCTCACATATGAAAAATATCCAATTTTGAACATATCCATGATGTTGAAATTTATATATGATCCTTTTTTTAGAGTTATTATCATTCACTCTCAGAGGATAAATTTTATAATTTAATAAATATCAAATATTTATTAAAATAAAACTATATCCAAACATTAATAAATTTTAATCCATGAATAAATAACAAATTTTTGTGTTTAGTAAAACCATCATTTTTTCGAGATCAACTTTTCTGGTAAATTTAATATTTTTATTCATTTAAAGGACTTAGACTAAGGAAAAAAGTTAAATGAAGACATTGTTATGAGAAAATTAGGATACCACAAACTCCCCACCTTTAATAATTTTCACCCATGAAAATTGAATAACATGAATTATTAAACAAATAATATGAATATAGAACATTTTGTGAAAAATAATTCAACCTCATACATATAAAATTCATACTTTGAAATCTAGTTCCCATGTTGTCCCAAGAAACAGCTTCTCTTAGAAATTTCATTCAATTATTAAAAATAATCATCCAACTAAAAAAATTTATCAATTAATTGTCAACAATGGGGTCATATCACATTACCTAATTCTAAACAATATTACATATTTAATGAATTTCCAACTATAGGAAAATATCAATATGACATTAAGTGAAAAAAAAATATAGAGAACATAAACTTTTATAAGTCTCATTTCCAAGGACACTATATATGAGAGTATCACACTCAACACATTTAATGAGAAAAGAAAAATACATCAATGGTAAGACATAACCACATCTATTATTACCTATAAACACAAATCCACTACTATTGATCACCTAGTTTGTCTGTGGTTTTTATATGAAAAATTGAATGACTAAAACACCAATACACAACATAAACCTCCTAAAAATTCCCTGAAACAAACCTAAAAATCATTAGTGAACTATTCCACTATAACCTCAAATTATAAGATCATGAATGTAAAGATAAACATGTTTCATTAGCTCCATAACTTTGGAAAACACCTTCCATACACAAGAAACTAAAGTTACTACCCTTGGAGAAACATCATTCACCTCATAGTGAAAATAACCTCACAATGAACACCAGTTCTCTACCAGATATACAATACCATGGTTATATTCCAACTAGGAAATCATGGTTCACAACTTCGCATTGATTTATCCATTATGGGTCTTAAGGGACACTACTATCTAACCTTGGTGCATGATGGAATAATCCATATCATTAAAGTGAACACTTTTGATTAATTGTCCATAAAATTAGATCAAACGTGATCCCAAAATGAAAGACACCTTACTAGGACTCAAAAACATATAGAGATATTATTTTCATTGCAATTAATAAAATAAATTCAACATATTCCATGAAAACCAAATAATAAAATATAGATACTTATATTATTATCCATTTCCATTGAAGAAAAAAAATTGTTTCCAAGGTCACTAACTACAACCACACCACTACTTAATATGATGACATAATCCATTACAACCTTTAACAGAATGTAGTAAAGCAAAAAAACCATCATCTTGAATATAATTCTTTAAAGAATATGTTTTCCCAAATCATAACATTAACTATAAGAGGTTTCCACATCATTGGGGTTGTCGAATCATGTCAAACAAACAAAAAACACCCGAAATTAGAACCCTCCATTTTAGTTAAAATGTGTCATTACTGTAGACTACCAAAAACAATCCATGGGTCACATAATAATTTTGTGGTATTAGTTAGTCCTAATAATCATTAGAATTTTATGATGTCCCTTATGATTCCTTAATGCTTCCCACGAAGCTTAATTCTCACAAAATTGAAGATGTTACCAATATGAGACAAGATCATCCTCTATGTACCATTGGTCATGGAGGTCACCCAGATCCCATTTATAACCTTACTCCAATAGTTTTAACAAATACATACCATCTCCTTAATCAAATAAAAGATATAAAAAACATATTCTCTCTTTTCTTAAGCTGACTATCCGATAAATAGTAGGGGATATCGGTAAAACTTCTTGATTTAGATGATATGAATTCTTGATTATTGATGATGGTAGAGTAGTTCTATCCTCTATGATAACATTAATTAATTTAGTAACCATTATGGATAACTAATAAAGAATAGTTTACATATATCGACAAGCTAGACTCACCAATTAGTTCACTGTAAGCTATAATTTTAAAAAACATTTCCCCATGAGGGAAAATTCACACTTTTAGAAATTTTGTGAAAATTATGACTATTATTCAAAGGATTATCTAATCATAAGGGTTTGGATATGAGCTCTAGTAAAATCAACAAAAATAAAAAAACTGATGAGGAAATGGATCACACTGAAATGAATGATTATGAGTTTCAATGAATAAAATAAGCATACCTTAGACCTAGTTAGTTATCATATTCTCAGTGAAATTCGTTACATAGAAACTTTAGTGGACAGACTATCAATCCTAATAACTCCATGAAGGATAACATAAAGGTAATGGGGGATATTTTCTAAATCATTATGCATATCTAGCTTACCTAACACCACTAACTCTCATATATACACTTTATTATTGAATGATATATAATTTATAATACTTAATCATATAATATCAAAGATGAATTTATCCGAGAGATCCACCCATAAAATTTCTTTGGTTATCCTTTGGTAAGTACTTAAATTTTCTAGAAACTAGGGGGCCATCATTTCCTAGAAAATATCAACTACTAAAACTCACTATAGGTGTGTCTGACAAAGTTTTGGAACAAAATATGGAAAAACCCAACTCAAAATTTATATTGAATGTAATTATTAAACTCTCAAAATAATTCGAATAAAATTTTAATTGGTATCAAGAGGTTCTTTACGAAATAAAACATTATCATGGTTGTGGTCATTCTCTGATAAGAATAATATAAAATATTCATAACTATATCCATACATTAAATAAATTGATTGGAATTGTTGAAAAGAATGCAGAACTAAAATCATGGTAAGATAGTACTGTAATGATTTTAGATAAATATCAAGATTTAATTCACTATACCATAGTTAGTAAATAAAATAAAAGAATCACCATCTTGTTTTTAGGTTCTTGAACTATAAATGAAGCATAAATATCAGACTTCAAATAGTCCTATAATATTTGAGGATCAAGATCTACATATAATATCATGAAGCATCTATCACTATAGTAATCATAAAACATTCGGTCGATAGGAAATCTTGTTAATCTATATAGAAATTTCCATTAGCACTATAAATGATTCAATACTAAGCATATATGGGTAAGGATATTCCATCAACCCCTGGGGAATAGGTGCCTCATATTAAATCTATAAATAAGTACTTCACCACTCAAATGATCAAGGGAAATGGGATCATGTACAATAAAAATAACATCATGAACCTACCTCTTAATAAGAGATGAATTTATATGGGTAGAATCCTATGCCTATGGAATGAAACCAAGGTAACTAGATTATATATGGATGAGTTCGCTCATGAAATGAATAAATGATGAGGAATCACCACTATATGGTTAATATACCATCTTACATTTACCTTGAAAATTATTCTTTATAGTTATGTGTAAATTAATAGTTTATCAAAATCTTAGTGAAATTATATATTATCCACCAAACCTATCATAGAGTTATTGAGTTAATGGACCTTACTATCCATGGTTTTGAAAATTAAAAATAAACTAGAATAATATTTTTTATTTTAAATTGAGGTGGTTGTTAATTTTTTATTTGAGTTAAAATTTAAAATTTGATGATTCTGACTAAATAAATATTTAAATCTACCAGACATTACCATACATCATAACAGCATATGAAGTTAAATTCACTGAATGATATGGTATAAATCTACAACCAATTAGAAGTTCATGATTTAAATTCAATTCTATCACAATTCAAAATAGAGTACATAGAATAAAAAATTTATAGTTCTTTATATGGACATCTTTAAATTGATCTTGAGGAATTGAGGACCAGAATAAAATTACAATTACCAAAAATTTGATTTCTAGTGAAGTTGTAGAAGCTCTCACTTCTTATGAGTCATCGTGTTTCTAATTTTTTTTATTATTTTCCAAGAGATACTAAGTATGAGGTTTCCATTATAAATATTTTATATTTTCCTACTATACCCATCCTTAATCCAATAATTCATGATTGAAGAGCGTCTAGGATATGGAAGCTAGTTTTTCTGATCCATTTGATCGAGGGATTTTGGGGATAATAAGATGGATTCCTTATTATAAGGTTATGGTTGATAATTATCTCGTTTCTTAGGAATTCTATGTCCAATTATTATATTCAATGGATTTATAGGATATGAAGATATATTTTTTTGGGATAAGACACTAATATTGTCTAATGGGTTTATAGTAAAGGACATTCTGATCATGGAATAGGGATAATATTATCACGTTTTTAGATCTTCTTTCCACATTCTAAAAAAATAAATTAGTTACAAGAAATTGAGATATTATTGGTAAATAATATCCATTAGAGGTTTGAGGATTTATATCCTTAACTACATGCATTGTTTAATAATTATTTCTTCCATTAAATTTTATGTTGTGCATATAATTGTTTTTGGATAGTGATAGAACTGTTGATAGTTTTAGTTTATACTATGACTACAAATTTATATGAGTTACACATCTAAATTATTATAATCATAATTTAAATTGATACATGTTTCCTTCCTGAAATATTTTTACTTAACAAAATAGTATGAAATCTGATTGACCTAGACATTGAGTGGGATAAAAACTGATAGTCATATTTTAGAATAAAATTAACCACTATCTTGTATTTTTTACATATAATATTTAGGATGAATAGGTATCCCTAGATTGATAATAGAACTAAAGACACCCTTAACATCTATTTCCAAATTAACAAACTAAAACCCAGATTATAATTAATTTCCAAACACCTTCTATAAGACTCAAACTTCTTTCATATAATTATGAAATGATCTAACCGATTGAGGAATCACTTTGGATTGCATTAAACTAAGTGTACCACCCCAGGATCCCCTATAATAGTCAATAAGATAGTGAATAATTTTATTAAAGCATAACATAATTGGGATTCCTGAACTAGTAACAACTCACCACCAAAATGAATCACCAATTCAAAATAATATCCAATAACACCAATATATATATATATATATAACTAAATTTTATAAAAATACATGCATGTGAAATTACTTATCATGTTCAACACAATAAAGGATGAAACCCAAAAAAATGAAATTCAGAAGAAAAAAATTCCCAGGTTCTACATAATCCAGGAATGTGATGACACCTCACTGTTACATGGTCTCCTAGAATAAACTCACTCATCAATCATCTCATAAAATTTACCACCATTAACTGCAATGCATAAAATTCACAAACACTACCATATCCCCACATTCCGTGGTTATTTATGAATAATTAAATGTCTACACAAACACACAACATGTGTGTACAAGGCCATCCCAACTATAAATATAAATTTCACCAATAAGATTTCGTGAAAATGTAAAGGTAAATACAAATCAATAAGTTATAAAAAACCCTTGAAAAAATATTAACCAAAAATAGAATCCCATGAAATATCCATATATTCTCTAAAATAAGGTAAATCACGGGGATGAGGAAACCCAAAACATATAGATTAACTTCATAATGGATCATATATCGTATGTATCTAGTTAAATTAGATTAATTATAAAAATACAATAATCCCAAAGATAATGGGCATACTGAAAGACATATCTTAAAAAAAATATTATTATGAAGAGTCTGTACCACTACTTAACTTCACTATAGAATTATCTCAAATGGGAACTTTGTAAATCATACCTAGGATCATAATACCTTATATACTACACATTTTTCACTTCTATGTCATACCATAGTTGAATTGATAATAGTGGATCACTCATAAATATAAAACAAATTAGTATAGAGGGTTTCTAAACCTTATAGAGGATTGACACCTCATCTTATGTAGTGTGCATCAATTGATAGGTTAAGTACTCCATGAGTTACGAAAAAGAATATTCATGATACACATTACTTTTTGATATATTACAAAATGATACACCTATTAAAAACTATATATATTGACATGAATATTGAATTAGGGTAATTAGGCACATAACATAATAACATGAAAAATGGATAAAAGAACATTATTTGAAACTCTTTATCATGCTCTTAAAATTCCATCACACTCCTAAAACTGCATCGGGTAACCTGAGGACTGTATTAGAAATAGATGTTCTATAAAGGCCGATATAAGAATAATAAATTAATATCATAGTGTAAAATAGTATATGTGATTCATGTGGAATAACATGATGACACATAATGGTGATAATAATAATAATATTTAATATCAAATAATGGTAGTATATAATATCCTCAAGATCACATAAGGAATTTTAAAAAGAAACATGATATCATATGTATAAGTCAATGATAACCACATAGAAATGATGAATGAGTGTACTTAGGATAACATATCATGCATCAGACATGTTATCTCATTATATAAAAACATTAATCACTATTTTGGTGGGATTTATAATATTAGGCCCACCGTTCACATTCATATAATGCACATACATTTGTGTTCCATATATATCATAAAACATAAGAACAAATTTCATTACTTTTAACCACAATGATTAAGGAGTGTTGGTTAAAAAAATTGAATTTCAAAATTAATGTAGGACAGTTCCATATAGTTGAATACCATTGACTAGAAATGGGGATTGTAACACCCTGAGATTTTATGAGATATATTAGTTTTAATTTCTTCTATATCTTCTTTTTGAAACTTCACCATGATTATCTTGCGCTATAAGCAACAATGTATTTTCTTACAGTATACGCAACACTATTTTTTGCTCGTGTTACACACTATTTCCAGATCGTATGTTTGAAATTATTCAACGAAACAATGAGTATAGATTTTGTTCAAAGTATAAATGAAATTTGATTTAGTTATGTTATATTCAACATTAAAGGAATATTTTACTACACACAACACTGACTTGGCTTGTGTTACACGCAAGAGAGACCTTCCTCGATAGCGTGTGTTGTACGTAGTACTGAGTTTCACTAAACAACGATATATTGTAATGAACTAGACATTATGAATAATATTAACTAAATTTTGAATTTTATTACATAATAATTCATCTTACACATATTCTATAACATGGTATGAGAATAAAATAAATTTTTCGGGTAAAAAACGTGTTTTTCAAAAAATGCAGTTTTGCAGACTTTTGATGGAGCACCCAAATTAAATCTAGTTTTTGACATGTTTATAAGTTAAATTTGACAAATTAAACTTCTTCATTAGAATCAGGATATAAAAATTTACTTTGGATAAATTTTTTATATTTTTCTTATAAGTTTCCTATTTTGATGAATAATAAAAATATGCTACATTTTAATTGAAAACAACTATTTTCATCAAAATAATTTATATGGTTAAAATATATTATTGAATGGTATTAATGTATAAATAGAATATGTTTTTACCATTTAATATAATGAAATTCATTATCATGAAATTTACATTGAATTCATTGGTAAACACATTTCAATCTTTGACAATGTTTTAGCTTTTAAAACTCGTTTTCATAATGACAGGATTAATTATAAATTTATTACTGCAACTTCTGTGTTTTGAATTTTGAAAAATTTATTTCATATTTTAATTAAGTGGGTACAAATTATGTTGATAGATTAATTTTTTTGTTATTATGAATAGTAACTATGGTAATTGTTATTTAATAAAGTTAACGGTAAATCGGGTAATTATGGGTAAAAATAAGATTGTAAAATTACAATAACACCTGCCAAAATTCAATTGGATGAATAAAGGTAATCCCATATCACCTAATCGTCATAATAGATTCTTTTCATAGAATTTCAAACATGAAAAGTATGTAATTATTATTAAAACCAATGAAAGTGACCACATGTCACTCTCCTATATCTTGTTAGTGTAATAATTTTAATTTAGTGATAAAATACATACAACATAGAACATAAATAGTAACCAGAAATATAATAAACGTATCTACATCATGTGAATTTATTTAGAATTTTTAGGTATTAATTAATTATCATTAACGGTGACACAATAGTGATGTAGAAGTTATTTAATTGATTGAAATATCAAATAAATTGTTTTAAAAATATTAAAATAAATATTATATGAACTATATAATGTGCTCCACGAATTTTTAAGATTAATATAACATGTTAGGTATCTATTAAATATTTTGGTTCGAATATATCTTTTATGTGGATTTTATTTAAATTCAAATAAATGAATAGTTTCAAAATTGACATTATTGATATTTTATAAAAATATCATATTATTAAATTGTTTAAAAATCACAAAAATATTTAAAAATTATAAATTAAAATTTCATGGTCTAAAATGTCCTAAATTATCCAATTATAGAAAATTAAAAGCACATAAGTATGTATTTATAACAATTTATAATTTAAAATATTACTACCACAAATAAAATTAAATAGATTAAATAAGGATAAATAAAAACGATAGGGTTTAAAATAAAATAAAACAAGTCTAAATATTATTGGATGATGATATTACAACCCTATATCATATCATATTTTAATTGAGTCATTTTTTAAGGTTTTTTAGGTGGGGTATGAATTTATTATAAATTAATGTTTTTGAGGTTTCCAAAAGTGCCCCTCTCCTCTCTTATAAAAGGGAACCTCCTCCCTCTCCTCTTCACAACATTTTGAGCCTTAATATTCGGCCAAATACTGTCCATTTAATTTATCCACTTTTCTATAAACATACTAGAGGTCCTTATCATCTTCAATGACCAACTTTAGTGACCTAAGATGAGATTTAGTAGAGGCCCGTCGAAGAAGAGGTAATGCCCTTTACTGATTCATTCAAATTTATTTCTCCTTCTACTTCCTATTTTTTCTTTATTTAATTATAAAGTAATAACATCATTATCACTCATATAATGATTTGTTATTATAAATATTAAACAACCCTTTTGCACATTCTATCTATCCTATGGAAAATGAAATCACCTCGCGTGAAAACGTACGAAAAACAGTCTTCATGCCGTGGTGTAAACTGTTTTCCACCACCACCTTATTTGGATGGGTATAATGGTGTAGATAATAACTATATATTATTATTATAACATGATAATAATATTTAGATATTATATTATCCACTCCAATACCATTCAATATAGGTAGCGAGCTTCACCCTCTTCTCTGGAGGTACCTCCAGATGCTCAAAAATTGTCAGCGTGGCCTCTAGCCACAACTCTGTAGACTGAGGTCCTCCATCCCCTAAAAAAGTAGAAGGTTGCTGCTGTTGGAAAACCCACGTCAACTCTGCCATCGACGGGGTAGGAGGCGGTGCTCCCTGGAAGATCTGCATCATCCTCAGAAAGTCTTACCTAAATTGCGCATCAGTTTCTACAACTTGTATAACTACTGGTGCCAAGGCTGGTACAGGTGGAGGATCTGCAGGAGGTCCCTGATCGGCCATATCCAGTGTCTGATCACCATCTAGTAGCTGACATACAATCAGAGGACTTCTCGGTGGCATAGATTTAAAAGGTAAAAAGCACACCTTAGATCAGGATTATCAAAGGATGAGAACACAAGATTACATGACGGGAACAAAATATAGAAACATTCAAGTTTTATAAAAAACGACTACATGACGTGTATAAAAACTACACAACATGTTCATTTAAGCTATTCACATGGGAGTGTACTTCTGCCACAACTGGTCATGTAATGCCACGACCACACTTCGTGTTGTCCCTACACACGCAATGTACTTGAACTATATTCCCCTTCCCGAGTCTCCTTACATGGATAATCCAAACAGTCCTCTTAATCCTATACTACACAGTGTGTTCACGAAAGAAATGGTGTGTACTAGACCATGTTTCAACGAACCGTATTGTTAGTTACATGGTTGGCTACACGGTTCACTGTTACACGACGTGCTCCCTGAGAATACGATGTGTACTTGAAGGCTTTCCCCCATCCCGTTTTGTTCATGACATGAGTGGTACTTAGGTTACATGGAACAACATTTGATAACATGACATGGAATGTAAATCCAAAGTTTCATCCATCCTTGTCGTTAGCCACACGGGTAGACACACGGTCACTACAACACGGCGTTTACACACCATACACGGCGTGTTCCCGAAAATTATTCACAAACCTGTGTTTTTTCCCATACAGTCAGTGACACGGTTTAAAAACTACATGGAATGTATCAATATAGTACACGGCGTATATTTTTGGTATTTCAGGGCAGTAGCTCAGAAACTGCTCTAAAGCCCATAAAACACAGAAAAAAAAGAGTTAAGGTTCCAAATTTTGATCAGTGAGGGCCCATACTCCCCGAGAATCAAATCATTTTATGTTATACAAGTTGTAACAAGGAAACCAGGCAATGATACACCAAATTCTGGCCCATGAGGTCCCATAACACCTCAAGAACCAAAGTTTGTCATCCATATAAGAAAAGTACCATACAACCAAATTCTCTATCAAACAGCAGAGATTCTATCAAAGCATCTATCACAACAGCATGCATGATCTACACAACGTCTATCACAAAAAAATGAAATTGTTAATTCATCCAAGATGGCATGGAAGAAATTCATGGCATGTTATTTCTAACAAGTGCCTATAAGATGCATGAGATGGAATAGCCTCATCTTATCAGTTTGTGACAGAAATAGAATCGAAACAACAACAACGGTAACTGCACAAAGCATATGAATCACCAAACGGTGAAATCAAATAAAAAGTAAAAGTGAAAACTAATAAAACTGCAATAAACGAGGTAGTTTGACTTTTCCCTGTACGGGGGATAGCTACTCTTGGTCAAAACCTATTACCATGTACCTATTCCATCCTATACCTGGCAGAGTACACAGCAGAAGTAAACAACACATACAATAGTGGAAGCAATAAATATCAAACAACAGTAAACAGTGGAAGACTAAATAATAAGAAACTGGAGCACACAGATATATATATATATATGAAATGATGCATGATACATATGTCTAGGAAAGAATCGAAAAAAGTCACAATACTGAGTACAATACTAAGACAAATTACAAAAGAAAAATAGATAAGCAACTCCTTAGCATCGCAAGCCTCGGCTTGGTCCCTTGCTCTCCTGCTCCAATGCAATCAAGTACCTAAAGTCGAAGGGAACTTGACCTAGTCTATGCCAACAGCAATATAATATGTTTCGCCCCAAAATAATGACCCAAACAGGGTGTGTGACTAAATCCCATTAGGAAACCACCCAAGGATCTGTGCCTAACAGTCAGTGAGAATATGGAAAGTAATAGTACAGTAAGCAGTAAACAGTAACCAGTAAACAAAAGATACACAATAGTAAACAATCCAAAGGTCAACAAGCAGCAGTGAAGCAAACAGCTAACCACAAACAAGAATTACCTCTGGGAAGTACTCACAGCCATCCCCTCTGGTCCTATCCAAGAATTACCAACAACCCTCTGGGGAGTACACTCATCCTAACCCCTCTAGTTTGTTCATACGAAATTATTAGAATCTCTGAGGAAGCATGCTCATTCAATTCCCCTTATAGTGTAAGGTAGTCAAGGACTCTCTAAGGAAGGCCATGCGGTCAATTACCTTTATATACCCAAGGTCTAGAGACTCTCTGAGGAAGCTCACTCAGTCAATCCTTCTTATAACCTCAGGTCAATCACAGGCTCTCTGAGGAAGCTCACTCGGTCTACCCCTGTATAGTCTATAATGCTCAAGAATCTCTGAGGAATCTCACTTGGTCTATCCTCTTATAGTCTATAATATCCAAGACTCTCTGGGAAGATCACTCGGTCCATCCCCTATAGTAAATAATGTCCAAGACTCTCCGAGGAATCTCAATCGGTCTATCCCCTTATAGTCTATAGCCTTAGGTTCTTAGGGCCCCGTGCCAGTCAGTGCATAATAGTGATATAAGGACAAAGTAAACCTACGTAGATACTTGGCTAACTAATCTATAGCATAACAAGCATGTCAGATAATAGCACTCCATCCTACGGTTAGAATCCATGGAAAACAGGTATAACAGCCAAAGGCTGAAAAAGACCTAAAGGTCATAAACAGAACAAGGCATGGGCAAAACATCCAAGCATATCAATTATCCTCATACATAACCAAATTACCTCTACACAAGCATAAAATCAAGGCAGGAAAACAACATGGTCAAAACAGGAAACATGCAATACCCCGTTCAAGGGTATTGGTGGAATTCACACAAATACTCAAAGACATTCAACAGAAAGGCACAAACCACCAACCTTGATGTTAGGATGTCGATATACATGAACCATGAGGCTTGAATCTCATTAGAACGTTGTAGATCTACAAAAACGAAAAAAATTCAACCCTTGATAACCTGTAAAAGAATAGGAATTGGAAAACAATGCTCTAGAAGAAGAAATAGGTTACCGTTGTGGTTCCAACACAATTGGAAGTGGTCCATTCAATGAAATGATGGAGGCTTGGGGTCTCAAAGGAGATTAGCGGTCGTACGAGATTCTCTCAGTTGAAGAAGATAGAGAAGAAGACTGTTATAGTGATCACACGCGAGCCCGGTCTATTTAATGAAAAAAAAATTACACAGTGCGTACTTTTGGAGTACATGGTGTGTACTAGGATTTTTCGTACTCCGCTTTAAGTGGCCTCCACATCACCCCACACGACCATGCTTGGGGACCAGACACGGCCCGCATACGGCCTCACGCAGCATTGAAGTACATGGTGTCTACTTATGATGTATATGGTATGTATTTGAAAACTTTTCTTTAAAATCCTATTTTCTCAAAACCTCCAAAAAAGGAAAAACATACCTGAAACGAAGCTCTGGGTTCTTACGTATTTCTCCATGATAAAGTGGTTTAATTAAATGATAATTCTATAATCTCAATATATTCTATAATTTAAATGGATTTTGTGTGTGGTGAGATTGAATAATTAGGTTCACTGAGAAGAATAGGATGAATTGGTAGTATTAAACAAAGGCATAATATCATAAAATTAGTGTATGTATTCACTATTAAGAAAAAAATCATTATATGAATAGATTTTATAACTATACTCCATATAACTCTAAAAATCATAAGACTTATTAATTCTTAGGATAATATTAAAAATCACATAAAATATTTGATGATTCACTTTTATATAAATTTGAAATGATTGAAGAATCATGAAATTCTAATCATGATACTTATAGCTCTCTAATAATGAAAATCCATGGGTGCCAAGGCAGAAAAGATGGTATTGCATAAGTGTTTTGGGAAAAAAATATAAACATGGATTCATAATAGTGTAAATTTCTTTAAATTAGTGAAATAGTAAGAGTGGCATATTTCTATATTACACAAGGATTTTTTGTGTGATTCTTTATCATCACTAATAAGATAGTTTAAAAATAAATAATACGAAATATTTTTTAAACAAAAATATCATATTTAATTTTTGAATTATAAATTTTAAAATTTTTGAAAATAGTGGTGACTGAGATGATGATATTTTTTATTGTTAGTGGTTTCAAAATAATTGGAGATATAGTTAGCAGTTGTAGAGTATATAAATTAGATAAAAAGATAGTTGAAATTTGGGGGTTCGAAATGTGTGTTCCTATGTATTATTCATATAGTAATAGAGAAAAGGGGAGTGAATACGACATACACTATAAGATGAGTATAGATAGAGTAAACAAATTTTTCAACAAAAAGAGATATTCCTAGATAGTTGAAGAAAGGGAAAGAACCTGGATCTAAGAAACATAATATTATATGAAGTAGAGGGAAATATAAATCGATGATATTTCTCCAGTTTTTGAATTTAGTTATCAAATAAATGGTGATAAAGAATCATTTATAAAAAACAGTATGTTTTCCTAATTAATTAATATAAAAAAGTAAAAGAGAAATAACCTTCCAATTGTTTTATTAATAAATATATTTTGGAATAGAATATGACTAAGAATGCCTAAAATATTCATATATTGTAGAGAATAAAAAGATAATGGAGCAGTTAGTCCTGATTTTTATAGTTGAGGGAGAATTAAATTCATTATATCCAAAAGGGAAACATGCACTCACCACAGATATTGTCCATAGAGTTACCAGACACATTTTTTAGTTGATGTTTTATAATTGGATGGTTAAAATTTATGCATATCTAAGGATGTATGCTTATCATGTTTCTTATAATAATGAATATGATGTTTTGTGAAAAATATAATAACCATTATTTATCAAGGACAAATTCATCCTAATACATGTGAATATCATTAAATTTCATTGGTGTCTTTTCATATACCTATCCTTTTTGATTATTTGTACATTCCAACAAAAAGGTAAATGATTTTAAATAGTAAGATACATATATTAAAGGGATAAGTGAATGTGTGATATATGGATAATGGTTTACGTTGGTTTAAAATTATAAAAACTTATTCACCCATACCTCCTCAGTTTTGGGAAAATCCTTTTATGATCGTGACAATTGGTATTGGAGCTACATGACACACCTCCATTAGATTATTTAATATCATAATGTTTAAAGATAATATAAGGAAAGAGTAGATAATTATAAAGATAATATCCCTATTAAAATAAGTGGAAGATGAGAAATTTTACAGAAGATGTTCTTTTATTAGAGGTAACTATTAGATAGAAAAATAAGAAATTATAGTTCTATAGGAGGTTATATAACTAATAAAAGATACTACCTACGATAGTCAATAGAATTTAGATAAACAAATTATAACTAAAATCAGTTTTCAATATTTTCCAAAGGATGATCCAGGAATATTTGGGAAAGCTGCATCTCTGATGATTTATTAGATGAATTTATCTTTTCTCAAAAAGAAAATATTTATAATTAAAAAATGATATATCATCGTAAATTTGATAGTATTTCAAATGGTAGGAAATTATATAACCCTCAATGATAAATAATATTAGAAGAGATAAAGGTCATCATAACATATAAAAATTATGAGGGTTGATCTCATAAAATAGTGTAATTACAAAGATGAAAAAATTATGTTTCTTTAATAAAAAACCACTCATGATGGAAAATATTTTCTTAAAACAATCCTAAATAAATATAAATTAATATAATATAATTATTAAATGTTCCATGCACATTTAGATAATCAAAATTCATATATTAATTTCCAGGATTATCAACTAGAATTCAAATTAAAAAACTAATAAAAATTGAAAATAGCTTCTTGAAGTGAATAATATTCATAATTAAAAAATTAAATAGTTATTAAATTAATGTGGAGAAAAATGAAAAACATTAGTGGATGAGAAAAACATTACTAGTGTGATATTTCTGAATTATAATTTAAATTAGAAAACTAGAATTAGTTGAAAAACTATGTTCCATTATAATCTGAGAAGAGAACTAATACTATAATCAGTCCTATTAAAGTATCTTTTGATGAAAGGATTCAATATTATGGAAAGTTATGATAGATTATATTTTTAGATCAATCATTAATATAATTTAATCATAAGGTACCATCCAGACATGGGAAGTATTCTTGTTCGAAATCTATTTTTATGAATAGTTAATCTTCAAATTCAAAATACGCACCAATATACAAGAGGGAAAATGTTTGGAAACCCACTACTACCTCAATGATGTGGAAAATAATATATTCGGTATGTTTATTCACTAAATAATAATATAATAAGAAAAAATATATAAATAATATCAATATTACCAACCTGAATGTTTTGGATTATAAGAAATATAAGGAAGGAAAATTAGTTTCATCGTAATTGTCATTTTAGTAAAAAATTAGGTTATAATCCACTAGATTTATTTCATAGTCTATCAACATAATAATTTCAATGAAAATAAATTTTGATGTGGAGAAATCTAGATAACAACTAACATATATAGAGTAAAAACAATCATTATACGTCAAATACATTTGAATATCTATGTGATATATGTGATATTTTCAATACATGTGGTCACATGGATGGTGTATGATCATGTCATCATTTTTTTAAACAATAATCCATAGAAGACCAAAAAATAACGATTGAACTGATATATTAACCATGGAAAGAAGAAAGATTCTATAGATAAATATGGAATTCCAAATAATTAAAAAAATAATATAGGTATGCTTTCGTTGGGGTTTAAAAAAAGAAGAAATATGTCTAAATAAAACCCATTAGATACAAGATAGGTGATAAAGAAATAAAGAGATTTATTTGTTTTTTTGTATGGACAAGACACATCATCGATACATAAAAAACTAGGAATGTTTTTATTAATGGAAAAAATATTTAGTCAATTGAATGAGTAGTCATAGAAAATAATCTATGTGGGGGATCTAAGAAGGTTGCATCAATTTATAAATAATGTTTTCTAATTTTTCTAGTTTATTTAGAAGAAGAAAAAATAAATGAAAAGCATAATAGAATACAAGTTATAAAGAGAAAAAATGAATACACATGAACAAGATGTCAGATTTCTAGTGAGTTTGTCAAATGATGATATCCTATGGTATAATTGTGTGAAATATGTGATATAAACTATGAATTGGCACATCTAAAATGTTTTTTTAACAAGTAAATAAACCTATGAATGGAAAATGAATAATTTGAAAAACTCACCAAGTGATGCATATGACTTAATGGATTATGTTAAAAGGAAGATACCATATATTGAGAGAATTTTTTTTAATTCTTCCCATAATTTTTATGAAATCAAAATAAAATATCTAGTTGAATTTTATTGATCATAGAGAAGGAATAAATAGTATCACAATTAAAAAGAAATTTTCATCTTTTTTGATCATACTAAAAAAGGATTATATTTATTTTGATATTATTTTAATTTTACATGTGGGATATTAGTACAGAAGATTTAAGGTGGATCCAGCTCTAAATAGAATAATGACTAGATTAATGTAAATCCAGATTTTTTTAGAAAGTGTTGGTTTATATATTTCAATTGAAATTTGGAATAAAACCTTCAATCTTAATATAACGATAAATTTTCTTACTGTAATTAATGAAGGAAATTAATAATTATAATGATATAGAATGTTAAATGATAGATTATAAGTAAAATTTACTATCATGATCAATATTCCTTGAGATAAGTGTTTCCGTGTTATGTTCTATAGTGTAATCATGCCACTAAAATGGGA
The DNA here is from genome assembly GCA_963277665.1 of Viscum album. NCBI lineage: Eukaryota > Viridiplantae > Streptophyta > Magnoliopsida > Santalales > Viscaceae > Viscum > Viscum album. The sequence continues at coordinate 993,797,360 of OY728136.1, read as the reverse complement.
ATGAAATATTGAGAGAATTATGTTTCCCTTTATATATTTCAATGAAAACAATAATAGTTACTATTCTTTATATGTGTTGTAAAAAACCGTGAACATTATGACAATATTTTATTTTCAAAATACCATACTTATCATATTTTATCTAACCTTTTAGAGTCATCCTTATTTTATAGAATACATAATACTATAACTCATGGAAGTATCCCTCAAAAAAATAGAGTCTACAAAATTAATGTTATTTCAATGATATGATGATGAAATTAAGTGGGATATGGGTTTAATATTTAATAGGAAATTTAGAAACATTTTTGATTATAAGATCCATTGAGAGTTTTTAGATGACATGGACATCTAGTGTAATTACCAATTTTGCATTTCTGAATGTTATCAATTTGTGAGAAAAATTATATTCTAAACTATTTTTAACTTAACATCTATATTCTCTCATTTTTATGTGAGTTTCGATGATATTTTAGGATATTTTGAGAAAATGGAAATATAATGTTTATATATATTTAATAAATTTATTCAGTGACATGGGTTTTATTGTTTATCTTAACATAGACTTCTCTTTAAAACACATAAAATCATCTTTGGTGTCTTGGAAGACTGTGTTGAGACCTCAAAATCTATGTGGTAATTTTATTTACTATATTTTTTTGGGTTAATTAAAAACAATACATTAAATAAATGGTTAAAATATTTAGAAATATATACATGGATAAAACCCATCCTATACCATTAAATTCACTTGAAATATCCTCTCAGGAATCTACACAAACACCTTAGATATATAAACTAATTAATTAAAAATTAATATCGTAAATTTATTTCTAAATCCCATCTTTCCAAAATCAAAATTGGTATTTTTTTACAACCTATAATGGGTAATACAATATATGTATATAATGATAGAAAATGAATTCAGAAAGCTCGGTCATTTCATAGTATTTAAAATAATGGAATTTCACAAAAAAAATCTAACTGGATCACCGAAGAGAACTAATCTTTCATGGAAGAAGACAACCAATTTAAGGAAAGAGTAGATAATTATAAAGATAATATCCCTATTAAAATAAGTGTAAGATGAGAAATTTTACAGAAGATGTTCTTTTATTAGAGGTAACTATTAGATAGAAAAATAAGAAATTATAGTTCTATAGGAGGTTATATAACTAAAAAAAGATACTACCTAAGATAGTCAATAGAATTTAGATAAAAAATTATAACTAAAATTAGTTTTCAATATTTTCCAAAGGATGATCCAGGAATATTTGGGAAAGCTGCATCTCTGATGATTTATTAGATTAATTTATCTTTTCTCAAAAAGAAAAGATTTATAATTAAAAAATGATATATCATCGTAAATTTGATAGTATTTCAAATGGTAGGAAATTATATAACCCTCAATGATAAATAATATTAGAAGAGATAAAGGTCATCATAACATACTAAAATTACGAGGGTTGATCTTATAAAATAGTGTAATGCCAAAGATGAAAAAATTATGTTTCTTTAATAAAAAAACACTCATGATGGAAAATATTTTCTTAAAACAATCCTAAATAAATATAAATTAATATAATATAATTATTAGATGTTCCATGCACATTTAGATAATCAAAATTCATATATTAATGTCCATGATTATCAACTAGAATTAAAATTAAAAAACTAATAAAAATTGAAACTAGCTTCATGAAGTGAATAATATTCATAATTACAAAATTAAATAGTTATTAAATTAATGTGGAGAAAAATGAAAAACATTAGTGGATGAGAAAAACATTACTAGTGTGATATCTCTGAATTATAATTTAAATTAGAAAACTAGAATTAGTTGAAAAACAATGTTCCATTATAATCTGAGAAGAGAACTAATACTATAATCAGTCCTATGAAAGTATCTTTTGATGAAAGGATTCAATATTATGGAAAGTTATGATAGATGATATTTTTAGATCATTCATTAATATAATTTAATCATAAGGTACCATCTAGACATGGGAAGTATTCTTGTTCAAAATCTATTTTTATGAATAGTTCATCTTCAAATTCAAAATACGCACTAATATACAAGAGTGAAAATGTTTGGAAACCCACTACTACCTCAATGACGTGGAAAATAAGATATTGGGTATGTTTATTCACTAAATAATAATATAATAAGACAAAATATATAAATAATATCAATATTACCAACCTGAATGTTTTGGATTATAAGAAATATAAGGAAGGAAAATTAGTTTCATCATAATTGTCAGTTTAGTAAAAAATTAGGTTATAATCCACTAGATTTATTTCATAGTCTATCAACATAGTAATTTCAATGAAAATAAATTTTGATGTGGAGAAATATAGATAAAAATTAACATATATAGAGTAATAACAATCATTATACGTCAAATACATTTGAATATCTATGAGATATATGTGATATTTTCAATACATGTGGTCACATGGATGGTGTATGATCATGTCAGCATTTTTTTAAACAATAATCCATAGAAGACCAAAAAATAAAGATTGGACTTATATATTAACCATGGAAAGAAGAAAGATTCTATAGATAAATATGGAATTCCAATTAATTAAAAAAATAATATAGGTATTCTTTCGTTGGGGTTTAGAAAATGAAGAAATATGTCTAAATAAAACCCATTAGATACAAGATAGGTGATAAATAAATAAAGAGGTTTATTTGTTTTTTTTTATGGACAAGACACATCATCGATACATAAAAAACTAGGAATGTTTTTATTAATGGAAAAAATATTTAGTCAATTGAATGAGTAGTCATAGAAAATAATCTATGTGGGGGATCTAAGAAGGTTGCATCAATTTATAAATAAAGTTTTCTAATTTTTCTAGTTTATTTAGAAGAGGAAAAAATAAATGAAAATCATAATAGAATACAAGTTATAAAGAGAAAAAATGAATACACATGAACAAGATGTCAGATTTCTAGAGAGTTTGTCAAATGATGATATCCTATGGTATAATTGTGTGAAATATGTGATATAAACTATGAATTGGCACATCTAAAAGGTTTTTTAACAAGTAAATAAACCTATGAATGGAACATGAATAATTTGAAAAACTCACTAGGTGATGCATATGACTTAATGGATTATGTTAAAAGGAAGATACCATATATTGAGAGAATTTTTTTTAATTCTTCCCATAATTTTTATGAAATCAAAATAAAATATCTAGTAGAATTCTATTGATCATAGAGAAGGAAAAAATAGTATCACAATTAAAAAGAAATTTTCATCTTTGTTGATCATACTAAAAAAGTTTTATATTTATTTTGATATTATTTTAATTTTACATGTGGGATATTAGTACAGAAGATTGAAGGTGGATCCAGCTCTAAATAGAATAACGACTAGATTAATGTAAATACATATTTTTTTAGAAAGTGTTGGTTTATATATTTCAATTGAAATTTGGAATAAAACTTTCAATATTAATATAACGATAAATTTTCTTACTGTAATTAATGAAGGAAATTAATAATTATAATGATATAGAATGTTAAATGATAGATTATAAGTAAAATGTAATATCATGATCAATATTCCTTGAGATAAGTGGTTCCGTGTTATGTTCTATAGTGTAATCATGCCACTAAAATGGGAATGAAATATTGAGAGAATTATGTTTCCCTTTATATATTTCAATGAAAACAATAATAGTTAATATTCTTTATATGTGTTGTAAAAAACCGTGAACATTATAACAATATTTTATTTTCAAAATACCATACTTATCATATTTTATCTAACCTTTTATAGTCATCCTTATTTTATAGAATACATAATACTATAACTCATGGAAGTATCCCTCAAAAAAATAGAGTCTACATAATTAATGTTATTTCAATGATATGATGATGAAATTAAGTTGGATATGGGTTTAATATTTAATAGGAAATTTAGAAACATTTTTGATTATAAGATCCATTGAGAGCTTTTAGATGACATGGACATCTAGTGTAATTACCAATTTAGCATTTCTGAATGTTATCAATTTGTGAGAAAAATTATATTCTACACTATTTTTCACTTAACATCTATATTCTCTCATTTTTATGTGAGTTTTGAGGATATTTTAGGATATTGTGAGAAAATGGAAATATAATGTTTATATAGATTTAATAAATTTATTGAGTGACATGGGTTTTATTGTTTATCTTAACTTAGACTTCTCTTTAAAACACATAAAATCATCTTTGGTGTCTTGGAAGACTGTGTTGAGACCTCAAAATCTATGTGGTAATTTTATTTACTATATTTTTTTGGGTTAATTAAAAACAATACATTAAATAAATGGTTAAAATATTTAGAAATATATACATGGATAAAACCCATCCAATACCATTAAATTCACTTGAAATATCCTCTCAGGAATCTACACAAACACCTTAGATATATAAACTAATTAATTAAAAATTAATACCGTAAATTTATTTCTAAATCCCATCTTTCCAAAATCAAAATTGGTATTTTTTTACAACCTATAATGGGTAATACAATATATGTATATAATGATATAAAATGAATTCAGAAAGCTCGGTCATTTCATAGTATTTAAAATAATGGAATTTCACAAAAAAAATCTAACTGGATCACCGAAGAGAACTAATCTTTCATGGAAGAAGACAACCAATTTAAGGAAATGGCCAATAAAGTCCAATGAAATTCCAATAAAAACTTTAAAACCAAACCAAAACAAAAGTTTAATATCCATCACTAGTAGGGTTTATAGATGATGAAGAAATTAAAATTATTTTTAATAATGTAGGAATTAGTTGATAAAATGAGTACCTTACCATCCAAATCCATTTAAAATACCTAAAAGGGGGAGTGGATATAATGATAAGAGGAGTACAAGATACCTTAAGATTTAAAAGAGGAAATACATTTTTAAATGACGAATTATGAGGTTTATAAATGGTTGAAGTGGGTAGTGGTATTTGAGTAAATTGGTATCATTAAAATTTGGGATGCTCGCATGATTTGGTCACACTGTTTACCAGACCATGAATTATTCGTGTCACCTACAAAGGAATCAGGTTTCACTCATAACATAGTTTCGTCACCTAGTTCTAAAAACCATTCTAAAGTCATGTTAAAGACACATATTAAAACTACACCCATATATAAAATTTTCTCATAAAATTACTACTATGACTCCCATAGTCGGTCAATGGCCATGAACTAACAAATAACTATAGAAAAAACTCATACATAACAGTCATTTCCATATGAATTTTAAATTTCCATACATATAAGTAAAATAAAAAATTCTTTAAACCATGAAATAAATGCACACATCCATATGGACTACAAAGTCCATGCATAATGAGCGTAGAATTCCTACTACTAAGTGTGTGGTGATCCTGTAGTAACCATGCAACATAGATGAATTAAAAATATCAAATTACCAAATGAAAAAACCATAAATAAAAGAACATAAATCATATTTATAAAATATATTGTACATAAGTAATGTGTGGTTATTATGAATATCCCAACCATGCCACCTTTCTCACTCTAAAAATTCATCGGTAGAAGTTGAAAGTGACATGAAATAAAAATATCAACACCCAACATAAGAGTTGATATGGTAGAGAAAATATGACGACTTCTAATAAAAAAGAATGATTCACAATATTAAATCACCTAAGAATAATAAAAATATATCCCAAACCCTATCAAACATTTCCAAAAATAATCAAAATAAAAATTGAGGAACCTTAATCTCAATGACCATATAGACCATCAACAGGAATCCTCATTATTTTTAATTAATCTAAAAGCGCAACATAAAATAATTAACCCTTTTATGAAAAATATATCATTAAAAAATGTTTTCATCTCAACTTATTATTTGAAATGATAATTCTCCACCAAAAATAGAAAATAACTCAATGAAATTGTTTATAATTTAATAAATATAGGACTAAGACAAACGAACATATTCAAGGTCAACCTAGTCATAAAAACCCAACAAAATAGTAATATAAATGATATATTAATCCATAGTATTACTTCATATAGGTTAACATATGATCTATCCTTGATTCATGAAGTTAAATGGAATAATGGACTAGAATGTCGTTCATATATCACAAGCTAATGGAAAACCTAAAAAATCAAAACATGGAATATTCTCCAGTAGAGGTACCATCCAGTATATAATATAAAATTGAATATCACTCATCCTAGTTACCCATGAACGTATCCAAGGATTCCCATGAGGATCTAATAAAAATAAAATTATCATCAAATTGATAACATTATATATAAACCTCAACCATCATAACAAATCAACAATGGATTAGTGTAACAAAAAATAACCAACACTTAAAATATTAAGGGCAAAGGGGATACCCAAAGAATAAAACAATAAATAAATCACTTCGGAGTAATTTATCAGATCTATAATCAGAAAAAATAAATCCCAAAATACATCATCCACTCCATCATATTCTAGAACACACATGAAACATATTATTCTGATAACTTAACATAAAAATTTTATAAATATGTCTTTGGAATCCACAATCAGTATATTTCCTCAGATATTTCTTATTATAGGGATTATAATACCCGGGTTTCCCCTATAAAAACACAAGAGATCCTATTTTCTTTATAGAACTAAAAAGGATCATATAAGTCTAATCATTACCATCCTAGTATTCAAGATTAGACTCATATTTCCTTTTCTAGTTAAATTCCATCACAATATATGTTTATAATACTTCCTAATAATATGCTACATCATATTTTAATAGAACTAATTAATTGAATAGATTATGAACTCTCTTAATGATTCAAAATTTTATCAATTCATTGTGAAAAAACTCGAGTTAAAAACAATAACTCTAAAAAATGACAAGAATACTCCTTAACCATTTTTTATACCCTAATTAACACTCTAAAATTTATTTTATATCTTTATTAACACATCTTGGGAAAATAAACTAAATAAACATAGTCTTAGAAACTCTGAAAACATGTCATAATGAAATTTATAGGTGATGAAGACATATAACCTCTCCCATATTAGTACAATAATTACTCCCAAAAAACCATCAAATTTTGTTTTTTAGAAGATTATAGATAATTGAAGATTCCCCCAATCCTCTCAAACCACTCCATCTTATCAAGTGGACGTTGAACACCATAGGATGCTAAGAGAAAATGATTCCCAAATTCTTAGTGTTTCCCTAGATTTGAGAAGGTTCTATATCCAAAAATTTATTTTCCATTATAAAAGATTAAATAACTAAAAGAGTCACACCCAAAGATTAAGTGGAATCCCCATAATGATCATCCCTATAGAAAAAAGTTCAACACCGCATAGAGATCTTTCTAGGTTGAATTATCAAAGTAACATGAAATGTGAACAAAATAAATTCATAATTCATAATTCAAATCAAACAATCCAACTATATATAAAGGGTAAAATGTAATGATCACCAATAAAAAAACACTATGAATATTTACTTTATTTGAAAGACAATTAATTCTAGATAATGATCTAAAATCCATTTTACCAAATAATGTAATCATGATAATATTTTTTAAACATTTGATACAATAAATCATATTGTTGGGACCAACTAATGAATTATTTGTTGAATATTATATCATTTATAGCTTTTAATGTAATTTTATATTAATAGTGAAAATATTTTAATTTTAAAATTTTATATATTTTAAGTCTCTTATTTATTTCAACCCGAGTTCTTTATAAAAAGTAAAAATTGTAAAATTCAATTATTACAGGCTTCCATATTCATTGGGATTTATTTCTTAAAAATAAAAAATGAGCTGAATACAACAATATAAGACCAAAAGAAAAATACAATCGGTGCCTTGTAATTCTTTCTAAGATGTAAAGAATTTTAATGATAGGATCATATTTGAGAAGTATATATCCAAATAGAGTTAAAATTTACCATATGATAAATAATAACTATAAGAAAATTTTTTATATGGATAAATGTGATTATAACTTCTTCATATAAATAAACTAATTATAACCCAGAGTCGGGGAATAAAAAGAGTCTACAGGAATGAAATATTTTCCTTAGTAATTCAAATTTAGCATTAAATTTACATGGAAACAATTAATTATTATTGGTATGAGCACACATGATATTGAAGGGAATAGTGTTCCATAATTCAATATTTACCCATTCATTCATTTTATATATAAATAATGTTAAAAATTCTAGAGGAAAAATTAGGAGTGAAATTGAGATCCCCTTCTACCTATAAACTTCAAGTTCCGCTATCATTCAATGTACAAGCTGCTAAAATAAAGATCAATAGAGAGTTTTGTTTATTTTTTCTATTTTAGATTTTATTTTATACATTTTTTTGTATTATTCATGATATTAAATTTCATATTTAATTTATTAATTTATGTTTTCTCATTTAACTATTTTTTCTCTTCTCTATTTCCCCACCGTTCGTCTTTACAGTGAACTCCTTTACTCATGATCATGAATAACCATGCAAAAATATTTCCTTGGGGAATAATAATGTGATGTACCCAAGTCTATGCACTTTTTTTCATAATATTACTTATTTTATTTTTCTATGGTTGATGGGAATTTTAGTTTTAAGGGTTCCTTTGTGTCTCCAATTTCCACACCAAGATTAACATATAATTCCTAAAATATTATCACTTAATCATGGTTCTTGATGTGTAGTGTAGTAAATTGAGTGTACTATATATTAAAGTCTAAGGTAGAAGTTTTTTTTCACAAATAATATTCATTATGATCATTATGTAAATATAAAACTAATAAGAAGACAAATAATGATCTCTCTTGGTGATTCTTTCGGAAGTAACTCATTTCATTCCAAATTCTTTCTATTTTCATTCATTTTGATATCATTGAATCTTCAAATTTACATTCATTATTATTTTAAATATTTTTAGAAACCCATTTATTTTACATGAAATTCATAAATATAAAAATAAAATAAAATAAAAATTAATTATAAGTACTATGTGTGTAAACCATGATATCACCACAAGAGAGACGAATTCGGTAAGCCACTATGAAACACAAATAAAAATAAATTATATGTTGTTCACCACTCTATAATAAGTACATAAAAAAGGGTCATCATTTCTAAGGTAGTGAAATACATTTATTTTATTTTTTCATTAAAAAAATCATAATCAAATAAATAATAAATTTCCCTAATTTATACAAATTTCAATTATTATTAATGGACAAACTACTCTTATGTTGCTGAAGAAGAAGAAGTTTAAAATGATGAAAAATCAAAAATGTTTGTACATAAAGAGAAAATAAAAATCCTAAAGATGAAAATTGAGTGGGTATCTCAACATCTTTATATATTCTTGGAGTAATAATTATATAATAAACTAGAACCAATTGTGAAAGGGTGTTATACACTAATTTTTTAAATTGAAGAACCTGAGGATTCCGGGAATTAGATTAATGATAATTCATTTTGAATTTCTCAACAATTATTTTATGATGTATTTGGAGATAATATTACATTAGATGTAATTTTAGTAGATAAAAATTTTATTATTTGAATATTACTTATATTTTTTAGAATTTCAAAAATTAAGTGATACTCCCATCTTTAACAATGAAAAATTATCTCATATACATCACTCTATTGATTTATTATTACACTCTACTTAAGCGGTGGAGCTTAAAAAATTAGGATTAGATTGAATACCTTATTCTATCCATAAGAAACTTTTACCAAGTGGTTTTGAGGAATGAAAAGGAAATTAAATTCAATCCAATTAAGGGAAGTAATAATTTTTAATTCCATCTAATATGAAATTATCGAATAAGATTAGTGTATTATCTCCCCTTTTATAACATATCTTAATTTTCTTAAACTATAATTCCATCATAGGATTAATAAGAAGAATTTTATGCGCCTAAATAATAATACATGGATCTATCTAAATCTATTGAATAATTATTATATGGATAAAATGAAGAATTATTTTTGACACTGTATGAAGAAACCAAATCACAAGCTACTTTAATTGAATGGAAATATTTCTATACTGATTTCATGTTATTTAATTCAATTAAAATGAAATTCTAACTAAATTTTTCTTTACTAAAATTATATATAAATAAAATTAAAACTAGTAAGCCTGAGATGATTTTTAATATGTAGTCTAATTTGTGGCCATACATGGGGAGTAACAATTCTTTTTTCCTTCCCCTGTTTCACTATATCTATGTGTTCCTCTACAACTAGTATTGATATAAGAGTGATAGAAATAAGAATATTTAGTGGATAATGATCAAAAACCAAAATACACTGTTGGATTGGGGGTGACCAGCTACAATTTATAGAATAGGGGTAGTAAAAACATATCACCTCTTTGGGGGGTTTCACCCAAAATCTATCCCCTTTTATCATCTCTTTTATTTTATGTAATTTTTATTCATTAAAGAAATTTATACTGTTTTTAGGGATTTTTTATGTCTAATGTGCTATTCGAAAAAATTTTACAGAATAATTACAATGAATAATAAACATTGGTTGTGTCTTTCATTCTCATTAACGTTTTTATAATCTTTTTATTAATCTTTAATTAGGGATATTTAAATTTAAGTGTTGGGTTTAATAATCCTTATTTGATTTTTTGGTGCTTTATTAATTATTGTATTTATAAATTATAGATTTAAATATTATTTACCATAATTTTTCATCCAATATTTTATTTCAAGAGGTTTTTTTAATTTTTGAATAAATTGATTTTTAATTATTATTGATTTTAAAATTATTTTCTTGGAATTTTATTTTCATGCATTCTTATAATTTTGAATAATTTTTGAACTCAATTCTGATGAATACTGACTCAATATTATATTTCTAATCCTATAAATTATTCCTAACTATTTTTTAAATTTCATTATTATACACACACTATATTGAGAGAAACTTTAATTTTGTGTGAAAACCAGAACTTATAAGCTTTTTATTTCAATGATTTAGACTTCGTAAAAAATTATGTGATTTAGATAATTTTTTTACCTAGAAATATTCTAACTTTATAATTATCTTTAAATCCACCATTTAATCCCTTATTGGGAACAAATTACCTTATATCTTTAAGACACATAAAAAAGACGACTTTTTCATCCATACCTTCACTCGTAATATTTTTGCATGGATATTACTATTTTGAGTGTGGCGAAGGGTATTTAATTTGTGTTCTTTTATATGTAATTAATCTCAATTTGGTTTGAGGTAAGTGTAAAACATTTGTGAATTTTAATTTTCATGAGTCCATTTCTTTAATAATGATGAATTTGTATTGTCAGTTTTCTATAATAGAAATTAAAAAACATGATAAAACGAAAAAAGAAAAAAGAAAAAAGGAAAAAATTGGGATGATATAGAATTGTTAATTATAATTGTTTGGATCATGGCCCCTTTAAAAATCACGTTCAGGATTTCTAATTCATTAATTATATTAAATTTTTATATCATAATCTATTTAAAAAATAAAAAAAATATAAAAAAGTGAAAAGAAAAATATAGAGAGAATTTGGATGAAATCAATAATTTTATTAAATTTGTGCGTCATGCCCCTTATTAGATTATTTGTGGTTCACATTTCAAAGGATGAATTTGTTTGTATCATCCAATTTTTCACATGAATTTTCAGGCAATGATACTTGAGTTAAAGCTTCTCTTTTATGCCTTGTGAATTTTAAATGCTTTACCCACAGACCCTTTTCCACTAAATTCCACTTCAAAATTCATCAGAATTTAAAATATTTTTATTTCTCGCAGTTTAGAGTGATGATAATTATAAAAAAAAAATTATGGGGATTCATACAATTTCCATATAAGAGTAAAACTCCATATTTCATTTATCTTGAGTGAAGAGTAAACAAAAAATTTAAAATGTGAGTTACGTGTTATTGGGACATGGATATAATTTTGAGTCTGAAAGAATTTAAATTTGATATTTGAATATTATATGAGATTTATTATAATATATGAAACATAATGAAATTTTATATTTGTATTGATCAAGTAAATTTTTTCACTTTTGATTTTAGTGTGGATTTTTATTTGATTATTTCCCTTGAGTGTAATAGTTATGTGAGTGGGATTTATCAATCTAATATTTTGACACATTTAATTATATAATTTATCCTTTTTAGTCCCATATATGTATTATTTGTGGTTAAATTACACATTTTTACATTTTTAAGTAATTTATGTGTAATTTTGTAATTGAATTAATTTTTGAATGTTATCTATTTTAATTCATTTTTGTATTTTGACCACACATATTTCTAAACTATGAAAATGGTAAAATTTACATTTTTAGGATTAATTATTAGTTTTTCTTAATTTCATAAAACCATACCAAGACATAAATGAAACATTATGAGATCCAAAATTATCATTCAAGTTAGGCTATGGAATATATTCCTATATATAGTTAATTTTAAAAAGAAATCATATATCAAAATTATTTTTCCCAGTAAAGATTATATATTAAAATAAGATAGAGGTTAGATATATGAAAAATTTTCATTTTATGGAAACATGATTTTTATTTTTTTAAAATAAATTACCGCATTATATTTTAGAGATATGGAATATAAAAAATCTTAAGGGTAAAGATAATTTCCTCAATAATTAATTATTAATATTCTCTTCATATAAAAATATAAGATGAAATTTGAAATGAAAACATGAAATATGGAGTGGAATAAAATTTTAGAATTAAATTTTTACTAATTTTATCCATTTTTATATCTACGAAGAAAATCATTTTGGGAAAAATCATAGGAAAAATGAACTACCCTGATCCCTATAAGTATGAGGTTTGAAAACCATTCAAAGGATCAGCTACTACACTAAAGATCATGATATATTTTTGTTGTTGTTATTCTTTTTAGGATTTAAAATATATATTTTTTAATAATTTTATTCTATTGTAATATATTTAATGTTTTAATTTAAGTGTTCTCATTTCTCTTTTGTTTTCTAATTTGTTTTTTCCCCCTCTATTATTTTTTATTTTGTACTATTTTACTCATGATAACGAGTAACTAACCTATGAAATTTACCAGAGGAGTAATACAGTAATGAACCCAAGTATTTTCACATTCATTATTATTTTTTTGTATTTTATTATAGTCATTTCATGGGGGATCTTAATGGAAGGGGCATATTTTTTTCAATACTTTATAGTATAGGCTTCGATTCATCTTCCTGTAATATTCTATCTCAATTAACGAGGTTAATGTGTAGAGAAATCAATTGAATGTACAATATATTCCAAACTAAGGACTAATAGGATTTTCATGGATATAATAGAGTGTGTTCATTATGTAAATATAAATCTAATGAAATTTAAAAGAATGAACACTATGTGTGATTTTCTCAGTAATATATCTATTATTTATAACTTCTTTCTATTTTCATTCCATTTATTTTCATTGAATTTGAATTTTTTAATTGCAAATATTTCATTCCCTTTTTTTAAACCTAAAATATTGTTACTTTTATTTCAAAAATTATTTTATAAAAAATATTATGTATAATTAGTTAGTGTTTTCACTATAAAAACTCCCTAATATATATGAGCATTGAAATCCACTATGCATCACTATGAAAAATAAATCCGATCTTTTAAACCACAATATAAAAGGGTAGATATTGTGTAATGATGAAAATAAATCAACCTTTGAACACATTCTAATTCATTAAAATAAAGTAAACATTTTCATCTAATGGAATCACCACGGGTCAAACTCTAATGCCATACTATAAAATTTAAAATTATTATATTGAAATACACATACATTAAAAAATAATTCCCAATTATAATTTCAAAATTAGGCGAATTTGAAAAATCAACATGAAAATAACGATCATTTTACAAATAAACAATACAAACAAGTATTAAAAAAACTACCATCAAACCATCTGTTCACATAAATCTATCATTAATATACCAATAGAAAATAAAACAAATAATATGAATAAATAATTAAAAATCTCTTTATTCACCTCAAATAAATAATAAACAAAATTGGAAGAAATTTTGAGATCAAAACGAGGTTAAATAAATAAATTCAGGAGGGAGACATAATTGGGCATATTTTAGCTACACATTTTGGATACATATTTTGGAAAACCATGAAAACCCTATAAAAACTACTATTAAAATTTTATATCCTTGTTAATGATCTCTATAAATTTTTATAGGTTGTGTGAGCCGAACATGAAATTTTTTTTTCTATGATTTTCAATAAAAAACTCAAAAAAACCCCCCAAAGTATCTAATATAACACACTAGGGATCAAAACAATGAAATCTATGATTAAAGTAAAAGAAACATATTCAAGAACCAAATACAAATTTAATACTAGAATGCATAATACTAATAGAAACTCATGTTTCATTACAAAATGTGGTGATCATGAACCTACTCATGCCCAATATCTCGAGTTTTGACAGTGTTATCTTTATACCATCAGATTATTTCAAATAAAAATAGGGATTTATGATACCATTATTTATTTATTGTTACGGTTCAACCAACTACATTACATAAACTATGTCTTTATAAGACCTAAAGAGTATACATAATTGACAATGGATAGAAAAAAAATAAGGGAACAAAATATATCCTTGTGGGATTGATTTCCCCTAATAATAATCAAAAAACATTCATTAGACTAATAAAATAAATCTTGTATGGTGATTCCATATATTATAATACTATGAATATATAATAAATTATCATAAACCACAAAAAACTGAATATGACATAAAATAATAAAAATTCTAATAAAAAACGTATATTTCCAATTAAAGTCACTTGAAAAATTCACAACATCAATATAATACATCAAATAAACCAAAACAAGAATGACCTAAAATAAATTACAACTAACTGAATAGTGTGATGCATAAAAATTCTAAATATAGATAATTTTTTTTAAAAAAAATCACTTGAACATCACTATGTGACCCATGTTCACTCACCACATCTATTAAAACCATTATAGGACTATATGAAATACATGTGACTAGACATCAAGACCGTGGATCCAGCATGGAAAAAAAGTGATATATATGCACACAGGTGTGCATGTGTGTATGGTGTCTGCTGAATAGACCCATTTTGTTTTCACCAAACATTATATTGAATTACTTTTATAGAAAATGGACAAAATACTAGTTTATACATTATTTATATAATAATTTTTCCATGTGAGAAAATATAAATAAAATTAGTAACATTTTTATGTACATCAATAAATCTATATGGAAATCCATTTTTAAAAAAAAATCACATCAAATCATAAAAAAATACATTAAAACATCTTAACATAAAATAAATTCCATTTAAATATCTTATTCAAATATCCATTTCATAAAAAAAAGTGTAACTACAACTTAAAATAAAAAACATTATAAAATCACAACTAGTTGGATTCTATATTTATGACATAAAACCACATAATATCATTTCATTTTAATTTTTTATAAATTCTCTTTTCAAATCAGGATAAAAATTAAACTAAACCGTCAAATAAATTTTTTATATGGTCATTGTCACAATCAAATCAAGATACAAATAATAAGTATTCGATAATAATTAAAAATGTTCCATAAAATAAGGGTAGGTACAATGAGATACACAGAAATTATGTAGTGGTAGACCCCAAGATAAAATCATTATCAAATAAATAAGATTAATGGGAAACTCACAATGTCCAATCCTGAGATGATATCGGAAATATTCATTTGTACATAATTGTCTACAAAAGTTATTTTCTTAAATGAGATACCCACACAAATCACTCTCATCAGGGGACCTCACATAGAAAGAGAATAATTTAAAGATGAACTAAAATATTAATTATATATTTCTAATAGGGCTATGTCTTTTGGTAAAAGTGAATTTTCTAGTGGAAAAGCATTTTACTAAAAAAATATTGTCCAAAAAATATCGGTGAAAAATCTATTGCTTAATATTATTGAGATAGGTAAAATAGTTATGCAACAATTATAATAAAACCAATAGATAATATATATATTGGAAAATGTGTTTTGAAACTGATTCGTATGAAAAATATATCTCCTGGTTTTAATGTTACTAGCATATATTATCTATTTATAAATTAAATTTAAATAAAAATTCAAGAAAATATTTTAATTAAAATTTCAAATTATATTTATTAATTTATCTTATATAATATTTTTTTAATTATCAAGGTGAATATTATTTTCACCATTGTTGAAAAATAAAATAAGTATTAATAAAATTGATAAAGGCAATTAATACAAAAAGAATTAATATACAGTTTAAGTTGATTGATAAGACCATATAAAAATAAAAACACAAGATCCATCTATATAGTTTCTACCAGCAAACCCCACCACCCATTACATCCCTTGATTGCAATACTCTTGCACTATTATCTCCTGACTACAATCTACCAGCACCCATCATAGTTGAATAATATTTAATTCCACTAAAGGTCTTCCAAAAACCCCAAAGTAGGACTCTGGAAGAAACAAACCAAGCCATCTCTATTGTCTTTGAGGAACCTCAAGTCGATGTTATGCCACACCTGTTATCTCTATAATATACACCACAAACAATAAAAAAGTGAATCTACAAATCAAAGAAAAATATATGTATGAATTAAAACCAAAAAAATAACAAATTATTAAAAAGGGTAAACTCACAGATTTTAGAAAATGAAAAAAAGGAATATAAAAAAGCTCTACAAAAAAGAGTATATATGTACTCCTTGATGATTCAATAAAAACATCTACCTTTATCTTGAAAGAAACAACCAGTTTTATTATTTAAATAACCTACACAAATGATTATTGAAAAACAAAATTGATGTAGTAATATTCTAATAAATGAATTAATTCATGTTGGAAATTAACGGGTAAAGAGAATCTAAAAAGATCATAGTAGTAGGCAAAGAACTATCATAGTATTTTTACAAGTTGAGTTGGGTGACTTCTAACATCAATAGGTTATGATACATGAACTTTAATTATAAAAAGAAGAACTTTCCATCTAGATTTTCAATCTAATCCATAGAGTTCAAAATAGTGTAGACCCTCAGTAAGACTAGTATGATCTATAATTTTCCCATCAAGAGGAGGCTCAACTACAAAATAAGCTCTAGTACCCATTGCAAGTGACATATATGAAGAAATAGAAATTAAAATTGATGTTTTTCTACCAGTTGTACCCATAATGATATTGGTTGAAGGCTAAAAAAATTATTTTAACCAAAAAGGTAGAACAATAAGCACTTGTAAAGTATGATTCAAATATAATACCATATTAATTTTGTTTAATATCAAATGAGTAATAATATAAAATCAAAATCAATTTAATTATCCCTTAAGACATAGCATAACTAAAAACCCAGATAAATGAGTCAATAAGATTATTTTATCACAACCATAAAAAAACAATGTCCAAAAATATAAGCATGTAAACTAATATTTTAGTATAGATAATAAAAAAATAAAAAAGGAAATCATAAAAAATCATCATGGAAATCAAGACTACCCCAACTATATCATCTATAAATTTTTTGCAGACACTTCACTAATTTAACCAACATGAAAAATGAGTGATAATAACATAATTCAATTTAACCTTATAATTTAAAAAAATTGCATGAAAATAATAAAAATAGATTAATCACTTAAAAATTTTATCTTTCATTAAAGCACTAGATTTTTGTCCTTCCATTTAATTAAACCTAAGAGTATCTTCCCCCTTTCATTTCATAATGTTAAACCTGGTTTTACTATTCAGAACCTACAAGTAAAAGATGATTGAATGAATTAATTTCATCATATAGATTACTAAAACCATGAGAATAAAGATCGACGCTAGAAAAAATAATCTTTGAAGCTTCTTCTAAATGAAAAAACTATAAGCATCATTCATGAAATAAATTTTAACAACTTCATCAATCAATTAAACATCTAATTTAGAAAAAAGAAATATATAAATTTTAAACCCATAAAATGTGATAAAAAAATACATGGATATTATTTCATGTAATAATTACAAATCATGAGTACATCTAACAATCATGGATTCATCAGGAAAAAAATTCCATTACCATACAGATGACATTAAATCAGCTTTAAATAGTACTATATAAGAATACAGATAGGTATTTTATTATACAATATTTTAACCGATTAATATTAAATCATATATTCAAAAAACAACCAATGAAAACTACTTTTCAAAACAACACCATCATGCCATTAGATACAACACCCAACATGTTTTACATGAAATAAATTAGTTTTGTAATAACCATGTTATATAGACATAGTGTTGTGATTATTTGAAAACAAATGTTAGCACTAACACAGAACCATCATACAAAAGGGGGATCCAACAGGTAATCAAATGGAGGAGAAGTTCAATTCAAATTAAAATCAAATGAATAATGTACTTCCCTAATATGATAGGGTGTTATAATTTAGAAAATAAAGAACCATCCATCCTTTTATTTTTAATTTGAACTCAACCTAGTTTTATTCGTTGAATTACATTCAAAAGAAACAAAATTGACATAAGATTCAATCATTTTAGTTCAAGAATGTTAAAACCATGTAAAATCTGAGAAAGTACATTCATAATACCTATTGATATCTTAAAAAATCTATTGAGCATGATTACTTATGAGGAATATCATGTCACTTATATGCCATACCCTTCAGCTCTATAATCTACACGAAAAAACCAATTATGATTCCCCAAAATAATTGAAAATATAAAATTAAATTGAACCCAAAATATAAGTAAATGAAAATATAAAAATATATATCTATATATAATGGAATATTTTCACATTTCAACAAATATTTCCAGATCCAGAACTAGAGATTAACCACTAGTCATTTCTATGCTACACCATTCAACTCCAAGATAAAAACAGCACGAAACCAAGTAGAATACGAAAAATCCATGAAACATATCTTTATAAATTGAAAAAAATAGAAATAAGTGTTTTTATAAAAAATATTTGTAGTTTAGTGATATTATATGAACAAAAAAACTATATAACATTTTTAGTTTCCTAAATGAAGGTGTTTTCCAAGATAGTGGATACAAAATTTAGGAGTGATAATGTGATTTTGAAATAATCTAGTATTACTTGTCGATATTCATTTTATTCATGCTACAATATACACTATGTTGATATATACTTCGTTTCCATCTCATGGATCTATATGTGAAATCTATTAAAAAAGTATCACATTATATAAATGTTTCATTGAATACATGTTGTAAATATCTCCGTAATATTTTTTTTGATTGTGTATATAGTAAGGAATAATTGTTTTGATCTAAAGATATAATAGTGTTGTGAATATAAATAATTGTATTTAAATAAAATACTTGATTTTCATAATTTATGGTTGGTTTTGAAGAAAATACATAATTATGATAAACATGCATTCCCATTAAAATCCAATTACACTTGTAAAAATGAAACTTTAAAAGATACCAACATTATAGTGTACTACATATATAACATAAACAATAACATGATAGTATTATAACACTCATGGGGGGCATGAATTTGATCCTAGAACAAAAATTATGATTTTGTTCACGTCCTTAATGATATTATAACAGTTCATCGTATATTCATAAACATCATCCTCCTTAGATATTTCCTGAAAAAATTAATACATCCTTTGTGCATCTATATATCCTAAAAATGAATAAATTCATGTAGAGTATAAAATGGAAAATTAATTAGACAATCATTCCAACAACACTGAGATATGATTGAATTGGGTAGGAACCATGAGCTCATTCTATATGATTTATTACTCTTATACAATGAATTAAATGAAATATGTAACATAATAGCTGCACTAGAGGTAAGAATATAATCTATATTCGGGGAATGATAATGTTTGATGTTAAAAAATGATATAAGTTTCCTCATAACTATCAAAACAGAAAAGGGAAATAATAAATGAGACAAGGATCCTAAATCATATAAGCCATGAAATAATGATATGGTCAAATCATGATGATGATATTATTATACACCCATTGAATAAAATTATTCAATCAAGATGACAAATTTTGATAGTACATGATATTTTAAATTTTAAAAGACATTAAATCCCACTTATAGTCACTTTTTCAATGCATATTTCAAGGAATAATACAGTACTACATAGTAAAACATTATAGTTATATATATGAATATTAAAACGTTACATTAAAACAAGAAAATCATAATATATCATAGTATTCAAATTGAAACCACATACTAAACCTGTATATTATATTGTTATTGAAATTTCAAAGTGGTACCTGAAACAGTAAATGAATAAAACTAAGTAATCCAACTTATAGTAACATTTTTTATAGTATATTATATAGAATCCATAAGATTTAATCCCTGTATAAACTGCATATAAATTCAAAGTGAATATTTTTATTTTCTAAATAGAATAACTATATACAAATTATTTATTATAGACACTGATTATATCTTCTTCATCAAAACCCTAGAGTACGTTTCTCCTCAAATAATATATAAACCCATTATTTTATAATACTGGATAAATTGAGGTAGATAAAAGAATATATTTATGAACATGAATAAATAACCTAAATATTCATTGAAAAAGAAATTTAATAAATTGATTGGTATTTGGAGAATATATGTGATACTTAGATTGTTCTTCATTAATATGCAACAAATTGAGTTTAAAATTTTACTATAGAATTAATGTATAATAATGAAATTTTTTGTAATAGAAAAAAATATTACATCCTAAATATATGTTAACAAATATATTTTATGTCTCTATAGAGAACTTCACAACCTCTAAGTTTGGATGATTATATTTAAAATATACCAAAAAGATTCTAACATTATAGTGATTCTAATTTTTTATATATTGTATTGAGAAACATCAACCTTTAATTGTGGTTCACAATTATTCTCAATGTAAGAATACTAAGAAACCAGTTTTGGTATCCATAATAAAATTTAAATAAAAAATAACATAAAACATCCATATAACATAAAATATCATCAATATCTTCTGGACCACCTACATACCATATTTTTACTGAGAATTGCCTCAAAATAACATTACCTTAGTCATTAGAAATATCAATTATTGCATCCAATATAGACAAAAAAATCCATCCCATATTAACTTACATCTTCAATTTTTATATTCTTATTTGAGTTAAGAGACAATGAATAAAATACAAGAAAAGAATGAACATACAACTTCTAGTATTCTAACCAAACGAACAAATGAAAATCATGAAATTAAACACAGATGGAAACTAACCCAGGAAAATCTTAAGAAATTACAATATTATTTATTATTTATAAATCATTTACTTCCTCAGATATTTGAGAAAAAATAACCTCAAACAAAAACCATCTCCATCACATCCACCCAACAAATGTATTGGATGAAATAGAATAATAACAACCCACAAGCACGAAATGACTTGGATATTGTTTGTTACTAGGGATCATGATCATGATGAATTTTATGGTGCCATAAAATCAATATGGATAGACCAAGACCACTTGAGTTGGGGAGGATCACCTTTATGACCTAATGGGGTTGATAGAGACAACTACTGAATCCACCCTCAATAAAAGGCATATTCGGGATCTTACTACTAAAATAGGTTACAAAAAAGGGAAACTGGAACCATCTGAACCATAAATTGAAAAATAAAAAATCCAAATAGAGAGAGGGACGATAAAATCATGTAGAGGGTTGATTCAAAATGATCGGTGAAACCCCTAAATTGTAAACACCAAAATAAACCTAAACAAAAATAATATAACTAAATGATACTGACCTTGTGCAATGTCACACGTAGCTGAAGAATGCCTTCGAATGTGAGCGAAGTATGAAATGAAGAGGTAGGGGGATGCACGCTGAGATAGGGGTGGTCATATGTGAGGTGGGGTTATTGGAGGTAATTCGGCAGTAGGGAAGTGTGGGATATCAGGTAGGGCTTGTGGATGGAAGGATTAACATAAGACATGTGAATTGTTGAAAAATTTGAGAACATATAATATTTTTGCAGAGCATATAATTAAAATCAATTATGATTTGATTTCAATAAAACCACAAGAAATAAAAATTTACTTTGGTCAATATATATATATATATAATATGTTTCTATTAATTGGTAATTGATAAAAATATTATTTATATTTTACTATTTATTGTTAAAAATATTATGGAAGGAAAATGATTTTTCTATAGTAATAATTACCAATAAAAGATTCGTATTCGAATTAGTAAGATAAAAAAGAGATTTAACTATTGGTAAATGATATGTTGGCTTTAAAAAATAAATACCAACCGATATATATGTTGGTAAAAATAAATGTTGGTATTAAAAATTAATACCAGTAAAACTTAATATCTATTTGAAATTCTCATTCTTACCAATATATATATTACCTTTCAATAAATTTATGTTGGTATAATATATTTTATATGGTGATGGAAAATGCTTATAGACAATATAAATTAGTATGAATAAACAAAATCTCTTATACAGTTACCTAGAGTTCCCATGAAAAAGATGAAGTGGAGGTGTGGAATCAATAAGAATACAAGCCTAAAAAATTTAAAATGAAAAAAAACCATCTTCTCACCTCTAATACCCACTAAAGAAACATCCCATTTCACATATTCATATGAATCATATAATAATATATTTCATATACCATGAAGGTAAAAATGTATATATAAGGAAAAATCAAATGGGTCACAGTAGGGATATATAATAATCAATGAAACAGGTTTCATAAGGTTCCAATTGGCTATTTAAAAAATTCTTTGAAAAACATGTTATATCCATCTATTGAAAATGACACAAGGATCAAATCTTTAAAAATATTATTTTTCTCACATTTGGTTTTATTGAAAGTAAAAAATTTCCCTTTAATTAAAAACCCTTAAAATTTGGTTCATCTATTTGGAAATCAAAACAAGGAAAAAATGCATTATTTATCCAAAAATCCATATAAAATAACCTCTTATTATTTTTATGTGATCTAGGGGATCGTATAATGATCATTTATAATTTAAAAACCCCATATATGACATGAAATTTCATTAATAATTATGAATTATAAAATATATCATAGAAATAAATGCATGAAATATTGCATTAGTTGACTCTATATCCTTATTTGGGGGATTAAAATTGGTTATGACCATTGAAGTAGAAAAAAATAGATTCCTAACTCTAAGGGAATTATTGTAAAACACTTATATTTTTAGAATATATTTATTTATTTTCTAAAAAAATTATATGATATGTATATTTATTTATACAAAAACTAGTTCTTAAACAAATTGTGGTATTCTATTAAAATATTATTATTAAATGTTATTTTTATGTATTATCCATTTAATTTATAGATATGAATATAATTAATTCCATTATAAACAATATTTATAAATTTTATTCTCAAATCACTAATAAATTATATGGAAATTAATACTCAATTTTAAATGATAAAAATAATATAATTTTATGTTAAAAGTTTACTTTATCAAAAATATTTTAATGTTCTATATATTATATATCTATATAACTAGTGAAGTAGTATTTTTATGTAATATTGTGATATTGAATACCAGAAAATGTAAAATCATTCATAAATTTATTATCAATTATATAGAAGTGAATATATTATCATTGAAAGGTAAAATTAGTTATTTTCATAAAATTAATTTAATTTGAACAATATTTATGTGTCTTAGAAAATTAATTTCATCCCTATTGATTAATTATTTTAATTATATGTGTTGATCATATATTCTATAAAATATATTTATTTTCATCTAATGGTATTTACTATAAAAGGAATAAGAATAAAATCATTTTTATGATTAAAAATACTTTTTATTACAAATTTATTTGACAAGATTAATGCAAATATATTAGAATTGTTTTAAATATTTAAATGGAAATGAATCTTATAAAGTGGAAAAAATATTTGCAATAAACATAGTCAATATTAGTCAATATGTTTAACTTAGTTTCTATCCACAATGAATACTTACCATAGTAAAAATATTGGTTCCACGATAAGGGTTGAAAGGGATTAAAGAGATTATAACATAATAGATAAGGTTTAAAATATCACAAAAAAATGAATTTATACAAAGACCTAGGATTCTCATAAATCGATGTTACATATTTTTTTATGAATATTTATTAATCTAAATAATTCACACTTGAAGACCATAATAGTTTATTTCATTTGGAAATGGGAAATAAAATAATCCAATTGAGTGAAAGTTGTTCAATGTTTCCAACAAATATTTTCCCATTTAATACACTTAATTGATATACACTAAAAAAATATTATTTGTATCATGGGTAAAAGAATCATAAGAATGGGATAGCTTATATGTATAGTAATAGTATAAAAACAAAATAAATAATCATAATGTGAGCATATGGTTACGAGAACATGCGAATAACTTATCAAAAACATTCCTTCCATATCAAAGAGAAAAATCCCAAGTCAAGAAATAAATATTAGAGGTTAATAACACATGATTCATAAGAAAATCAATGAATATGTGTCATGACAACATAACATAAGCAAAAGACATTGAATTATGGCATATAGAAAAGCATAGAAAATCCTTTTCTTAGTATTCAATTCCCATTACCAAGATTTATCAGGCACTCCATGGGTGGATAAACCTACTAGGTGGAACAAACCATAATCCCTAGTGGAAGCCCATTCCACCGATTGGACTGGGTTCACTCCACAAACCATCATAGTAGTCAATTCTAACTCTTGTGACAATAATTATGAAAAAATTCCCTTACTAAATTGGGTTCACACGAATTCCGGTATTATCTATATCATGAGATATAATTACTTACCCAATACATTGTAGGTAGATATAGGTCCCACCCATATTTTGATATAATGTAACAATCTTCTTTGGTAAAAATTTAAACACATTCCTTAGTTATAACGTAATCATCATATTTGGTTACCACATGACCAACATTATATAATGGGAATAATAAATATGCATGCTACAGTCTCATAAAACATTCACTGTATCAAAACCCATGAAATTAAATGGGTGTTATTAAACTTTCATCATATCATAAACTCTATAAAAGAGAAAACTTTCATAATCATTTCAATTTTTCATCAAATAATAACTCGATAATGAATTGGGTTTTATAAATAGTTTATCATGGTATAACCCATGAAAGGGGAAAAAAGTTTTCTAAACATCTATTCAACATAAAATTAATCTTTTAAAAGAAGTAATAATTTTATCCTCAGATTATATACCTATAAAATAAAAATTTTAATAGATGAATTTATTCTTAAATGGAGAATAGTTTTAAATAATAAACTAGTTGGAATGTATATTGAGAATATATATATTTTTTAAATAGGCTTCTTAAAACAAAAAAAAAATTATAAAAAATTTCAAAAATACATTTCATTGAAAATATAAATTGATACATATAAATTCATCTTTAAAATACATTTAGAACATTTCTTATAGAAACTATATTTTTCACTTTGAAAAACACTTGATTAAAAAATTTCAATATAAATTTTTACTTTGATATCGATAATCTAAATATTTCATAGATATTAATGAAATCTCATTATTGAAAATAAATTTTAAAACATTTATGTAAATCTTAAAATCATTCTACTATCTTGAAAGTGATAAATATTTTTCAGGTTTTGAATGTTAAAAACAAATATTCATTTAACATTTTCAGTAAAAGACAAACAATAAATTTTTGGAAAAAAATATGATGATTCCATTTAAAAAAATATTGATTAAATTAAATTAATTTTAAATTTTTTTTAACAAATAACATTAAATTGGTTAAACATAATTTATAAATAATTTTTAGAAAACATGGTTTCAGAAGAAAAAGGTTTTTCGATTGAAAATAATATTTTTCATAAAAACAATTTATTGACTATTTTATGTACAAAAGAGTAGAAAAATAGTACTAATTGCATAAAAATATCATCAATAAAAGGATTTTAATAGAATTAATTTTATTTATTGGTATTTATATCATAAAATTTTAACATTAGAGACTAAATAAAAAATAATCCCATGAAAGGATGAGATTATATCGCAAAACTTTTACCATAATGATAACATTGAAATAGAATCCCAACAAAAGAATAAAAATAAATGAGTCATATAATAACCATAAAATAATTATATTTAAGATATAAAATTTGAATGTATAAGTATATACACCTAATTAAATAATATAGGTTCAAAACCTAACTTACCGGACAAAGAATGAAATTTGGGAAAAAAATCTACTACCGCTTTGCAAATATTGAATTATAATTCACATGAAAGAGAGATACTAAATTGGATATATAAATACCAATAATATTCCGGATAATAAAAAAAATACATTCTTGGGAATTATATACACCACATTAATATAGTTGGTGAATATGATATGAGTCTCACAAAAGTAAAAAGTGAGATAAAAATCCTCTCTAGTAAGTATCAACATCTGTATTACTTATTTGAACCTCCTATATAATATATATATATATATATAAGTTTATTATATAAAATATAAATACACATACTTATATATATCATACCATATATGGTTTAAATTTGTCCATTTATTATTTGTTTATTAAAAATATCATGATAAAATCACATATCAAGTAATAACTGCTTTGTTTTTTGTATATGTATTGATTTGTTATTTTTGGTCCTCTTAATATGATCATGGTTAAATCATCTCCATAATTACAATAATTACATAAATATAATACCTATATATACATTATAATTTTAGTACCAATAAAAAAAATATTGTTTTTATAAATTAATTACATTATGATCATGGAGATGGTAGGCTATACGTGCACATGAGTAACATTTACATTTTTCAACAATCATTATAGACAAGAGGTAACTAATAATCCATCTTTACATAATTATAATAATATAATTAAAACATATATTTTATTGAAATATACTTATACATATAATATATGATGTGTGGTTATGAAAATAGAGATTCACATTGCATGGTGAATGCGGTAGTCCACACATACATGAATGATGTTATCATCACTTAGTGAGTAAAAATGTAAAAAATAAAATGATATATTATCATTTCACGATAAAAATATGTAATGAATATAATAATTATTTCTTGTACACCATAAATATTTATCATTGTCATTATTAAAAAATTATTCACATCTTTTCATGAGGCGGTAGTTCTCCGTACACATAAACGAAGTCATCATATCCCCTACGGAATAGAAATTTAAAAAGTTAAATATTATATTATGATTTTAAAGGTATACTAATTTTTATAAATTAAATATATATACATTATATATATATTCATAACCAACCTTCATAGGTTGTAATGTAAAAATGAATTACATTGGCTTGCAAGGTAGTAATCCGCTATACACATGAATGATTGTTTCATAACTCATTTGATTTATGGGGATAACATTTTCGGTCAATACCGTAACATAAATAAATATCAAGGAATGGATGAAATTTGGGATATTATATCGTCATGAATTAATAATAACTCTAATATTTTTACTAATAAAAAAAATAATGTTTATTTGGATGATTGTTATAAATTTTTCGGTTGTCTTCTTTTGGTTTTTACCAAAAATATGTTCTTATGGATATATTCCCAGAATAATGATTCTATAATTAGAGGATGTAATTTTTAATGTTATTTGGTTATGTACTAACCAAACCATAGGGGATAGAATTTATGAAGAGGAGAGGATAAGGGATGACATTTTATAAGGGAGGTGAGTGGCAACCTTGCGATTTTTTGAATGAAATAATTCTACCCACATTGTTTTCCTGAAACAAGGATCCAATGATTGACCATTATCAAGGGTACAATTAGAGAAAAAACTGGTTATTGGTAATTTTTTTTAATTTTTATTCACTTCTCATTTTAGTTAACCCCCCCCCCCCCCACAGTAAACCCATTTTACCTTAACCACAGTAAACAATTGTTTCTATTTTTACTATCCATTTTGGAAAAAAATAAATCCAACCTTATTATATAATATAAATTATTATTAGTACAAATATGTAATCAATTTTTACTAATTCCATTTCTAGAAGTTGATATTTTTAACTTAATATTAATCTCACATATGCGATGAGAGAGCAGGTTTTCAAAGGGAAAATGTTTAAAAGAGTGTAAATATTTTTAAAAAATATTAAATATAAAACAAATAATAATTATATAAATTATATTAATAGAAATATAATTTAAAAAATTTGACTTTGAAACAAATTTAAAATATAATATTTCTTTTTAAATATGTTGAACTAAAAGACATTTTTTAATTATAATTCATTATTTTCACTATTCACAAAAAATGAAAATTTTAAGATAAATTTTAAAAATTTTCCCCAATATGGTTTTTCTATTATAATTTAAGAAATTAATTTTATTTTTTTGAATTAAATTTTTTAAAATTGTTAAATAAAATTAAATTGGGCCATAGGCTACAAAACCACTCTTTAATCATTTTTAATTGTAATATTAAAATTTCCAAGAAAACATATAAGTTGAATATTAAACATTTAATTGAATATTAAATATAAAAATTCCATGCAAATATTTCACTAAATTTGACTTGTTTAAATTTATTTAGGTCAAATTATTTTATGTTCATAAAAATAGTTTTTTCAAAAAAAAATTTAATGTTTTTAATTTAATTTCTAATTAATTGGTCATGAAAGAATTAATTATATATACATTTTAATGAATATATTTTCATAATTTATTTTATCTTATTCAAAACCTCCACCCCAAGGGTTAGGTGATAAATATAATATTAATTAATATTTTAATAGTATTCCATATTTCGTCTAAACGTAGTGTTACATGTGATGCATGTTAAACATGGAATTGTGTGTAGAAAAAGAGAAACAAAGTTCAATATGTAACATAATATATAAACATTTTTTCATTTAATGATAAGTATAAAAAATATTAAATTAATTTGAAAAAAATCATGAAAATATTACGTTGTTACATTATACACCCTTAAAATGAATTTTTCCCATGAAGTTATTCGTGGTCATCAAAGGGTAAACATTTGAAAAATCATTAATAGAAACCCGCATCATAAAAATTTTTAATAAATGATCCTCTTGAATAGTATGGTGGGATTTACGAATTTCGTCTAGAATAACACATTCTGTGTTTCCAAATAGGAGAACAAACGTTTGAATTGAAAATATTAACATAGAAGTGAAAACTAAAACCCAAATACTTATGGAAAGATATTAATAACAAGGTTAGAAGAATGTTAGTGACCAAAAATCCATAAATGTAATAGGAGTAAAAAGTTCATTGATATCACAATAAATTATGATAATATGAATTTTTTTATTCAATATCCTTTTCCAAATATTTGGGAATTTCATTACCCTCTAGAACATGAACATATAAAAATGTACATACATGATATATTTTTATTTAATTGGAACAATTTCAACCTTTTGTTGTGCCCCGATCAATTTCTACATCATATATTACTCTAAGATTTTATTTTTTTTAAGTTTAAATCACTAAATTAGATCCATAATATAATGATAATTCATTATTTCTATATCTATTTAAAAAATTATAGTGCATCATATATAATATAGGTAAATATTCATATTGGTAAGTAATATTTTAATCTCTTAAACTTCATTTGAAGTTCAACATACACAATTATATAAATGGTTAACATTATAACCCTTCAAAAATAAAATATTTAAAAAAAGGGATAATAAATTTTTTAAAATAAACATAACATAAATACCCTATATATCATAAATTATCTCTTTATTATCACAAATAAAACATGTCAATACCTTCATTATGTATTCTCTTAAAACATGAAAATAACCTAAATTTTTTTTAATACGAATTGAAAACATACATGATTAATTATCACTTATATAAAATATATATTATTTTATATATTCATTAAAAAATACTATAAACACCATCAATGATAAAATATTCCACTTTTCCATAAATTCATTTACTAGTTTTGTGGTCATAAATACTATCCAATTTACATTATCCAAATCAATCATCTCTTTACCCAAACTAAACACTATTTTCTACACCTCAGTAAAATATTAAGGGTTATCTTCCCTTAATCAATTGTTTTCCATAAAATATATTACTTTTTGATAATTATATTTTCCAGTAAATTTGTACTATTTAACATATTATTACATATCCTTAACAATAAACATATACAAAATAGTCTTTATATGTTTCTTGATTCATAAAACATAGCTATTGAAATATAGTACATTTATTCTTTAATCATTTCACGTTATCATTAGTCCATTAACTATGCTTCATCATCTTATTACTTAACAACTCATTCCAATGATATGTCCTTCTATTATCATAATCATCAATGGAAAAACCATAACATGTACAACAATATTGATTCTCCTCATGAAATTTCATAATGCTCAGACATTAAATATTTTAAAAATTTATCAAGCGATGATAACTAAGTGATACCTACCATCAATTGTGTTAACCAAAATTTTAATTTTCTTATGAAAACCACTTCCTTTGGGTCCTTATATTCCAAACTAAAAAATATCTTTCAATCCATCAGAAATATTCCCATAACAACATATACCTTTACTTTAAAAATATAATAAACTAGATCATCTTTCCCCAATGGGGTCTATTACTCAATATCTCATGAAACTATACCCTTCTCTTCTTCGTAGACTAAAATATTTTATTAATGTGAATATTGTCAATTAGATTCAACGATAAATGATTTGGAATAATCACCACACCCTTCATTCCAGTCATCATTTCATTTGGCTATTCATCCTAAATTTTTTCACCACATTCAATGATAACCCAATTCTGTCTGGTTCCCACCAGAAAATAAAATGAAAAAGAATATTGTGAGCAACATTAATCATAATGTAAACCCACATAATAATGAAAAGTGTCTTATAGGATGTCTAAATCATGAAACATTATTTTATGTCTATAAATCAATAGAAAAAACTTATTTTATCCATGATCATCATCTATTTAAATCTTTTATAATGGTTAATATAGTGTTTTTTTATTTCTAAGGCATATCCCATGGGAGTGTCAAACAAGATGTATCCCAAGGTACTTCTTTTTAGAAATCATATCCACTTGTAGTATCCAGATAAGGATATATTTTCATGGAAATAAAGTACTATTTACATTTCCATAATTCATGGATATATTCTTATGCTTTGACTCCTCCTTTGACTAATCCATAGATGCAACCCATGACATATCATTAAAAATATAATTAGTTATTACTCTAAAGAATTATCATCATGTTTTCCAAAGTCTAACTAAATATTTTCTATAATACCAATTATACTACCCTAGATTTCTCATACATATATATAATATAACCTTATATGAGTATTTATTACATTACATATAAGCATGAATGAGAACTATAATAATTTAGTTACATTGGAAAATTGGAACACAATTTTTTATCTGGTAAAATATCATCATTGTATCCCAAAAATATCTTCAAATTTTGTACCCCTTATATACATAAGTTATATAATACCATTAATCTAACCAGGGGTATTGAAATATGACAAACGGTGATCTTAGACTCCTAGTATGGTAAAATAAAAAAATTACGTAAACAAAATGTTAGAATAAGGGTATGATAATCTAATAATAACAAAGGAAAACTATACCATGCATATTAGAGTTAAAAATACAGAGTAATTAATTAAATATTGGATGTTCATATGGCATGAATAATAAGAAAATCAGATAACATTAGTTCAAATAAATAACAGTGGTATAAGAAAAAAAAGTGTAGCATAAATATTAGCATATGTAATATTTTACATAGTAGTCAAGGGTCATTAACAAGACTTATCAAGGAAATCATTGTGTGTATACAACTCGTAGGTGGGACACACCACTATATCTAGTGGAATACCTTTCCACATAGTGTAATGAGTTCACTCTCCAAACTATCATAGTAGTTAAGGTTCACTCCCCAGACCATCATAGAGGAAAAAGTCCCTTACTTAAACAGGTTCACACTCTATTTAAATCTATTCTATCTCATTAGATAAAAATAGTTACCCAATGAATTTTAGTGAGATATATATCCCAAATATCATTTTTATAATGTAACCACCTTTTATGGTTATAATGTAACCATGGTCTTTGCTTATAACATAACCCACATCCCTAGTTATAACATAACCATTATCACATAATAGGAATCATATATTTGTGTGCCCAAATATCATAAATGATTCACAAAATCATAACCCATTAAATGGAATGAGTTTCATTAACATTTCAACATATATTATCTTGTGAAAAAGAGATGGGCTACATAATCATTACAACAGTTCATCATAGAATAATCCATGAAAAGAAATGGGTTCATAAAATTCTTATCATAGTATAACGCGTAGAATAGAAGTTGGTATCATAAAAATCTTATCATATTATAAATTTATTTTTTAAGGAAATAATTAAAAGTTTATCATTGTATCATTTCCCCAAAACATCATATACAAATTATTTCATTATATATGAAGATTTATTTTCAAATATAAAACACTTGGAATGTTTCTTGAGGAAGAGAAATTTTC
The DNA here is from genome assembly GCA_963277665.1 of Viscum album. NCBI lineage: Eukaryota > Viridiplantae > Streptophyta > Magnoliopsida > Santalales > Viscaceae > Viscum > Viscum album. The sequence continues at coordinate 993,764,535 of OY728136.1, read as the reverse complement.
ATTGAAAATCACCTTATAAAAACTGAAAAATCAAAATAAATTGAAAATCATTATCTTTAAAAATATAAATTGAAACCTATAATAAAATCATGAATATAATTTTAAAAATTTCTTGAGTAAAATTGTATTTTCACTTTGAGAAAAAAATTAAACAATTTTAAAAACAATTTTTTTTCAAAATAATAAATCTATAAATATCTAAAATATTAAGGAAATAATTTTACATTAAAATAAATTCTATAACATGAAATGTAATAATTAAATCATATCATGTTATTGATATTGAGAAATAATATTCATTCCATGCATTTGAAAAAATATTCTTTTAACATTTTTTGGTAAAATCCAAAGGCTTTTTGTTTGAAAAAACATATGAATATTAATTAAAATAATTGTTAAAATCAAAAAATTGTTAAAATTTAATTAATAAATCACTTTTAAAATGTCAAAATTATATTTGGAATCTCATTTATAAAACATGGTTTTGGATGAAAAAGTGGTTTGGATCGAAAAGATGATTTTTCTTAAAATAATTATCAAAAAATTTTAACTACCAAAGAGTTGGAAATCAGTACAAATTTCATGAAAATATATTGAATATCCATATGATAGGAAAATTCATGATAATGTTTTTTAGTTATATCATAATATTTTAATATTTTATACTTAATCATAAACAATCCTGATAAACAATGATATGGTTACATAAAACTATTACGACTTTGGTAACATTGAATCATAATCCCCATGATATAATAACCATAAATAAATCTTATAATACCTAAAAAAGAATTATATTCATTATATAACATGAAATATAAGAATTATATACACCACAAAACATAATATAGAGGCATAATATAACTTTGGTCTCTAAGAAAGAAATTTGAGATAAAAATCTCTTACTGTTTGGTAACTTATGAACTATAAGCCACATAAAATATGGATCATAAAATTGATATGTAAATACCAATAATTCTAATTCTAAATTTTTCAAAAATTAATTTATGGGTAAAATATACACCATAAAAAACAAATAGGAAGTGAATATGGATTATTTCTCAGAGAAGTAAAAAGTAAGTGAGAAATCCCTTACAGTAAGTCTCATATTCCTTCATACTCGTTTGAACCTCTTGTAAAAAAAATCAGTTTATTATTAATATATTAGATAACCGTTATTATATATATCATAACCAATATGACATAATTATGACCATATATTACCTATTTATTAACAATTCATTTTTAAATTCATGTTTTAGGTAATAACTTGTTTTTCATATATATTTTGATTTGTTATTTTCATTACTCATAGTAGGGTCATGGTTCCATAGTCTCCAAAACAATAATCATTAAATAGTTTTCTTAATTATAAATAAATTATAATTTTTATAAAAGTCATGAACTATATTTTTCATAAATGATGTGTGTTAAAATCATGGAGACGACATGTCATAAGTACACATGAGTAACATCTCTATTTAGAAATGACCATTATAGAATATAATTAAGTAATAATTTATATTTATAGAATTATAATAATATCATAAAGAACATATTATTTCGTTATATATACTTATATATATCATCCATTTTGTTTTTTGATTAATAAATAGAGTCACATCGCTCCATGAAGCTGATAGCCCACACGTACATGGATGATGTAATCTTCCTACAATAAGAGGAAAGGTCAGAAATAAAATGATATGTTACCTTTTGAGAATTTTTAAAATTTAATTAATAAAATAATTATTTCATTTAAATTTCATATATTTATCCTCATTTGATTTCATGTAAAGCATTAGTGAAAAATTATTCCCATCAATTCGTGTGGCAGTAATCCACCGTACACATGAGCGATATTATCGTATCCCCTATAGAATAGAAATTAAAACATCATATTTTATATAATGACTTTAGAGGTATTAGAATTTCATAAATATAATATATATTTTTATGTATATATTATAAACATCATAATACCCAACATTATGAGGTGGTAATGGAGAAATGATTGACATTGGTTTGTGAGTCAGTATTTCTCCGTACATAAAAAAATTACTCTGTATCCCATTTTATGAATGTGAATAAAATTTTAGGTCATGAAAATAACATATGAATATATATTTACATTAAACATTCTGAGTTAATTATATAATCAAGGTTTAATATGAATTAAAATAGGCGAGGGAAGAAATAAATAAAAACACTTACTGAAGAACTTTAACTCTTCTTCGGGTATGCTACTTTGGGTCATACCAAAAGACTTTCTCGGTAGGATTACATCACAAAATAAGGATTATATAATGATATAAGGGATGTTTGGAAGTGATTTTGTTTGGGATTCGGTAAAACAAAAGTTTTTTATGGTGTGAGGTGTATAGGAGAAGGCGTATCCTTTTATAAGTGATATATGTGGAACTCTAGTAATAGTTTGAATGACATTATTCTCCCATGTTTTTTTCATAAAATAAGGATTCAATAATGGACCACTCTCAATCCATGAAAATATAACGTTTCAATATATCCATAAAATCATTTTGTTAATATTTAAGGTTATTTTTAACCCTTATCAATTTAGTTTAACCCCCTCAGTGAACTCATTTTTTCCATTACAATGATAAATAACTTTTATTGATTTTACTATTAATTTGGGTAAAAAATTAATTTTATATTATTAGATAATATAAAATATGATGATTCTAAATATGGAATAAATGTTTATAACTAAAATTTTCAAAATAATAAAATTATAATTTAATATTAATTTTAGAGATGTAAGGAGAAATCAGGTTTTCATATAAAAATTTTCAAATATTTTTAATGTTTTTAAATCAAAATTCTATAGTAAAATTATAATAATGACATAAATTTCATTAATATAAATTTATATAATAGATATCAATTTATATTAAATCCAATTTAATATATAATTTAAAATTTTATATAATTTAAATGAAAATAAAATTAAAATAAAACAAAAAATTTTCACTATGCATCAAAAAATTAATTTTCAAATATACAAAACTATAATTGTAAGATAGTTATTACTATTATATAAAAAAAGAGTTTTATTTTTTGAAATAAATTTCCAAAAAGAGGTAGTAATTATTTTTAAAATATGTGCACTGAATGTGTTTTTATTATGAGAACGGTCAAGTTTACATTTAAAAGACTTAAGTTATAGAAAAATGGCTAATCATAGGGTTTCTCTCAAGGAAGAAGTTTAAAATGAGTATTTGTTATTTATGAAAATATATATTTTTTATAATATTTTGAAAATAGCCAAAAAATAGTAAAAATAAAAGAAATTTTGAAAAACAATGTGTGGGTGAGAAATAGTGATGGGAAAGGAGAATCACATAAGAAAATGAAAAGATCATAACAACACGAATAACCCAAGGAATAAGAAAATTATAAGAAAAGAACAAAAGAATGGTCAGTGAGAATATGTTCTAGATCCAGGTCTACCCACCCTCAAATCCTTATCATTATTCTACAAAAAAAATTAAATCCAAATTCTCTACTCACTTAGTGCATGTCTGATTGCTCGGATCACACACCTATATCTCCCAAAACATTGAGAACTCGTGAGCCGAATTACATCAAACACAAGAACACTCTACCAATGTGAAGACATTTCTAGTTAAAATCACTGAATACATGAATGTTTTCATCACTAAAGTGATTATAAAAGGATCAAAGAATCCCACAGTCTCACTTATCTTCTCAATCGAGAAAATTAAGAGAGGAAGGGGAAGTGTAACAAGGTAAATCAGGAAAGAAGTAGATATGGGGAAAGATTCCACTCATGAACACCAAAATTAACCTTCATGATATATTTAGAATGAAGAAATGAAAACAAATATCACAATGACACTCAAAATCTCTAGGTCCCGTCAGGTTTCATAACCTACATCTGGCCCCACATATTAGTTCTCTAATTCTGATGATTCGAGATCCAAAAACAAAACAGCACACAAATAATGAACAAAAAGACAGACAAACATCATGATTTAATACAAACACCACAATTTTAATATCAAAATAGATCTTCATAAAATATGTACAGAGATAAAAAATAAAATGGAAACAAAAAAGTGGAATAATATAGAGGAGCGAGTGTTGGTCTTTAGTGAAAAAATATACTTTATTTCTAGGTTTTGATATGTGGAGTGTCTTATATGGAGTACAAGAGAGGTGGATAAGATCCTCTTATTTGGAGAATAAAAATAGAAAAAATAGAAACTAACAAGAATCAACTTTATCCACATGTCAATCCACGAACATGCCCATTATCAAATTTGAGTGAATCCAATGTGAGTGTAACTATCCTCATGTAACGACACCATGACATTCTTAACAGTGGACCCCTGGTTGTCTTACATTCTAACTCCACTCATACTCATTCTCCTCCAATACCAAAAAAACAAAAATAAAAACAAATCCACACAAAAGTTACATTAAACATATAAATATTTTTACTTAACTATATAAATGAAAATATAAATATAAATATAAATATCAATGTTATAACTACAATAATTACTATTATATATTTATAAACATATGTTAATCGAAATAAAAAAAATATTATTTGAATCTTCTAATTATTACTAAAATAGTGAAATATAATAATAATAATATTTATTATCTAAAATAAAAAATTACTAAATTTAATTAAATTATTACATATATAAAGTAATGTATAAATTTTAATATAGATAAATATATACTCGATAAATTTAATCAATTTAATTTTGTTTTATTATTATATTAATGAATTATATCAATTATATTAATTATTATATATATTATATATTATATTATTATTATATTTTATGTCATCATATATATTATTCCGATTTTTAAGTTTATTTTTATTATTAATAGTATATATTATATTATATATTGGCTCATGGTGGTGGGTGCATGGCGATGGGGGAGACGTGATAGCTAAGTGGTCCGATAAATCTCTAATAGATGTGGATCAATCGAAGGATGATGGTGGGGGTCGAGTTCGTAGTGACTATTTGAAAAAGTGTCAGGGGAGGCGAAACAAGCAGATGTGCATATATTCAACCAAAAGTTTCAATTGGTTCAGATTCAGCTCAGTGATAAACATTGGCCTGGATTTGGGGTTCAATAGCGGGAGACTCTACTTTGGGATCCCCAGATCTGACATTAAGGGATCCGATTTAATTATTTAAAGAATATAATTGAATTTCTATATTTAATTTAATTATTTAAAAGTTCAAAAAACAAAAATTGAGAATTTTATTATTTTCGATTAAAAAATGATGAATTAATTACATTGATGAATAAAACTGAAAGTATTAAAAATATAATAAAAGGAAAAAACAAAATAATTAAATAATTAAATACATAAAAAAATAAAAAAAATAAAAAATAATAATATTTAAATAAAATAATAATAAAAAATGAAATCTATGAAAGAAGAAATCAATTAAAATCATTATTGAAAAAAATGAAAATATACAATCAAAAACACACTTTTACTATATAAACAAATTTTTTAGAATTTAACCTAAAAAATAAATCAATTGTTAATGATTATAGAAAATTCATTATTTTAACAATAAAAAGAGAATAAAAAGTCAAAAATGATGTGGAAAAGTAAAAATAAAAACAACCACATCAAAATCCCTCACACATAAATCTTTTTTTCCTTAAAAATATTTATGCCTTTATCTTTATAAACAAGAATGAATGAATTTTTTAAAATTCAATTCAAAATGTGCATGTCAAAAAATTTCAAACTGAGGAACATAACCTGGACTGAATTTTAATAAAATTTCTAAAAAAGGTCCTTACATGGTATTAGAAGACACTAAAAAAATGAAACATAGATTCATTCGATGTCAATGATTTTATTCCTCATATTTAAAATCACATACTTCCCAACTTCAATTCTAGTTCACGTCCCAATTCCAAAAATTATAACATGTCAGATATAAGTGGAAATAAAACATTAACCAATAAAACTCTTAATTTCCACTTTCTCCTAGGTTCCAAATTCAATGTACAATTTTTTAAATCAATTCATTGATTTGAATCAAATGATCTTCAAATAAGCCAATTGTACCCATATTCATCACGGTTAAAAATTACCCTCACCATAATGAACTCATTTGTGACTACTAGAAACATTATTTTATTATAATTATTATTTTCCTCATACATTTATGTGAGGAGAACTACGAAAAATAATTTATTAAAATATATAGAGGGAAAACAGAATCACCAATTTCTTAGAGTATTAGATGTTCACTATGGGATCCCATTTCCAATTTTAATCTAGTTTCATAGGACATCTAATATTAACATTTGAGTTTCCTCCGTAAAGTGATTTATTTTCTTATAAAAAGAAGAGTCCCATAGATTCCATTTTAAATTCCATGTTTCTAAAATTTATGATCATAAATCCACAAACCACTAACCTATATCACTCCCATCCTTCATTCCTAAATATAAAATTCTTAAGAACAATGTGCTTCTTTACTCAAATTCACACATCGTCAATAGTTTTAGTCTTAGTGAAACACTCAAATATAAAAATGTTTTATCCTTTAGTTAGGAAAACATAGTTGAAAATTGATTCCAAATGACCCTAGGGATGTAAAATAAAATTATAATAAAATAGAAGGTAATTGAATTCTTTTGAAATAATTTGAACTTTTTTGACAAAAGAATTATGAGGAAATAAATGTGATTTGATAGAACCATATCTCCAATACATGAAACCCAATATTGTCCCCAATTATGACACCCAATTTAGGAGAAATATTAGATCAAAAAATAGGGAAATAAATATTAAAATAATTGTGGAGGGGTACCTGTGATGTTCAAAAATTTATTTAACCATATATAAAAAAGAAAAAGGAAAAAAACATACACACAAGGACCCCACCAACCAACACTACCAAGTAATCACAATTGGAAAATTTTCTAAAATGTTTATTCCTTTTGTTATTAAAAATAAAAAAATGATTCCTTTTCTAAGTCATTTCATATATAAGAATAATGATCAATTTTTTTCTACAATAGTTGAATGAAAGTGAAATCAATGGGTTCAAGAAGACATAACAATGAATATCATCAAAATTTTCAACTCACTATATTTTAATAATATAAAACCCAAGATTAAAAGATATTAAACCTCTCACAAGAAGACTGGGGGACTCCACCACACTTAATAACAATATAATGTAATATGAATGTGTGGAATAAAATATTGAAGGATTAAATGATACTTCCCTGAATATGCTGATTTTCAATTACATGTTTACCTAAATGAAGCCACTCATTATTAGATTTATAACAAAAATATGGATTATCCATTCAATTAACTATAATTTGAAAATATATTAACAATAAAAATAAAGAATTAATTCTCAACATGAAATGAATCTTGGTTTGAGTTAATGATATTTATCAAATAATTCAAATAATATACACCTTTTGGCCTTGACAGACTACAATGTGAAACTAACAACCAATTTTTTACATATTAAGAAAAAACCACATAAATAAAAATGAAAATTCATAAGAAACTAAAAAATTATTGATAAATTAGGGTATTGGGATAATCCCCTAATGGAATCTATAGTTCTACTGTCCAAAGTAGGACAATCAGTCGATCAATCCTAGTCTCCTGGGGCATGTAGCGTCTTGCTCAGGAACTACCAGATGTGGTTCATCCCATCTTCAGTTCTTTTCCAATTTTGAAGTAACCCTTGGTCAACATAATTTAATCCTCTTCCTTTACAGTTATGTACTTTGTGTGGAGTACTGGAGAGGGAAACAAAGTGTAGGGGTAATTCCTCTCTTCTTTAGTTTAGGGGGTGTGGGTGAAGAGAGTGTGATATTGTAGAACTAGGATGATATTTTTCCTATGGTGACGACTGAACAAGAAATACCTTATTGAAATATAAAACATTACCATCATCATACTTTATCCCTATGCATATCTTTATCAATTATTCTTCACCAGTATCCCCCAAACAAGAATTATCATCTAGAATTGGGAGATCCAACAATTCATCAAGAGGTGAAACTTCAATTTCCTCATTACTCTAAAGAAAATAATGTAAGTAAAATTCTTCTTCATTACCTACAATTGGGGAAAAATACAAACTAGATTCAATGGAATCCAATTCAATTAAAAAAATATTCTTCAAAAAAAAATTCAATTCCATGAAGTTGTACAACTTGTTCATCTAGGATGAACAATGATCATTGGAGTATGGTTTTGTTAGGGGTGAGGTAGGCAACCTCATCAAACCTATTTTAACAAAATACATCTGATATGGTGTTCTCTAGGTTAAAGTAATGGATGTATTGTGTTCTCTTTTCCTTTTGAAACAAGGAAAATCATTAGACAGTTTATAATACTTAATATCATCAAATGAACTATTAGAAATAAAATTATCTTCCTGAATTTAACTCACATATTCAATGTAAACTTATCATATCTTCTCCCAGATCTATAAAATAGATTCTTGATGCGGCTCATGAATTTTCAGTATCAAATTATAGGTTAATTTATAATCAAATATTTGCAGCTCAAACTTCTTATCACTTCTTATGTTTTTTTTCTTTTATTCTATGATACTTTCTAGAAGGTGAAAATTCAGTCCATTATTTTGAGTACTTGTAACACCCCAAGCTTCTACGGTACGCTTCTCTTTGAATAATGTGATAGCGTGTGTTGTACGCAACACCGAGTTCTAACACACCTTAACCAATCAAACTAGCCGTTATGAATAGTAATACCTACTTTTTAAAATTATAAATATTTTATATTTCAAAATGGACTTCATTTTTGGATTCGGAATATCTAATTTATCCTAAGGTGAAATTTTGGTACTTTTCGGATAACTGTCATATTTTGATGAATAGTGAAAATTACTAAATTTTAATTAAAATCAACTTTTTTAATCAAAATAATTAATATTGATAAATTATAAATTTGAGTGGTTTTAAAGTATATTTAGAATATATTTTTACCATTTAATTTAATGTTTGTCATTGGACATAATTTCACAATTAAACCAGACATAAACAAGTGTCAATCTTCTGATAGTTATTACCTCTCAAAAACACGCTTTTTATTTTAACAACAGGAATTACTTTTAAATTAATTTCTGCCACTTCTGTATTTTGAATTTGGAAAAATGGATTACATATTTGGAATCAGGATGTCCAAATTATGTAAATAGGTAACTTTTATTTTTACACATTTTGAATAATTACTGCGGTAAATATTTTATTTACCATGATTAAAGGGTAAATCCGGTAAATAAGGGTTAAAAAATAATATTATAATAATACAAAATTACCCTAAAACGTGTCCTAACCTTATTGGTGGACACATACCCGACCATGGGCATCCTTGGGTCGATTTGGGGACCCCTTGGAGCCACTTTTATGTGGTAGGGACACATTATATTAATAAAGTTAAAATAAAAATAAAAATGGCATAAGCTTATATCTTTTAGAAGAACAATTTTTACATAGGGTTATACATGTTGGATTTTCGATTATAAATATCCATTAGAAAGATAAAAAGATTTCCTACATAATGATATTTTATTTATAATTTTTAGACATCAAATAATTTAAATTATTAATGACACAATAATGATGCAATGTTTACCTCATTAATAAATCATTTAAATAAATAAGATTATAATGATTAAAATATTATCTAAAACCTCTCAAATTCTTATTGGTTGATGTTATTTAGAATATGAGTCATCTTATCTTCGACCTCAATGATTTTTGGACCATTATAAACCGAATATAATTATATTATAAAGTAATACTTTCACTCTTTTCTAAAGAGCCCCTCCTCTCCCTTATAAAAGGAGACCACTTATACTCATTCCTCACACCCCTCAAGCCACTTGGCTCATCCAAACCCTGCCCAAATAAGCTCCCCATATCACTCTCCTCCTCCTTGAAGCTTCCCATTAGGCAGAAAGCATTTCAAGAAGTCCTTTGGTTCCAACCAAAGTGAGTTACCTAAATTAAAGGTAACGATTTCTCTTAAATTATTTTCATTTATTTTGCTTCTCCAATCCCCAAACTCTTTTTATTTCCTTTCTTTTGTAACAACACCATTATCCAAAATATACTAGGATGTTTTTATAAGAAGTATTGAAACTACACATACACACAACTCCATCTAATGGATGATGAACATAATGTTTCTGTGGATGGAAAACTAACGCCTCACGAAACGATGATTCTTCAAATACATCTTACCGCCTCTCATGGTGGCCATTATGATGGCACTGTAATTAAATATGATATTAATGATATATATTCTGTAATTCCATTTTATTTCATACCATTATTCGTTTCATGTTGTATATACATATGATAATTTCATTTGAGGAAGTGCAGACTACCGCCCCCTTAAAATGATATGACTCGTTCATACCACACATGGAACGTATAAAGGATGGTGTTAATGAACTTAAGTAACATATATAAAATATTATATTATACTGGAATAGTAATATACCTATGTATCATTTGGATTCAATTCTTTTAAAATAAAAATTAAATGGAATTAGCGTTCGTGCGTACGTACGGACTACCGTCTCCACGAACACGATGAGATTCATTCTCCATCGTATCCATTCAAGTCTTATTCTCATTTTAGGGTTAAAAATAATGTTAATATCATTATTATTATGAATAAGATATAATCTATCCATTACAAAAATGTCTTACGTAACCAAACATTTAAGAAGAACGAATCGATTATCACCCGAAACGACGATAATACTAAGATATTATTAATAAATCAATGTTAAAAGATCATATATGATATCATATTAATGTATATGATTCTTGTATAAATTAATAACAATTATTTCACCATTATACAGGAGGTTAACCTACCCCAACAAAGTAAAAGTACAAGGTAAGGGTTATTTCACAATCTCTTCATTATCCGAGGTTGTTTATAAGTAATAATCTACTGGGATTTCTTTATCATCCACATCCATGTTTCTTAGAAATGTATTTAAAAACATTTTTATTATTTACAAGAAATGGGTTAAAGTCATTTATACCCTTGTTTGACTTTTTATAAGAGGTTTATAAAGGAATCCTTCCGTTGTTTTCAAAACGAGGTCCTTTTTAACCTTTTCGACAGAATTAAGATAAGAATGTTTTTTTAACTTATACGGCGGGTGCGGTTATTTTCCGCCGTTATAAAATCGTCAAAGCATCCCTTACAAGCTTATAAGAATATTTTCAAGAAAATGTTTTATTTTATATGGCGCTTAAATGATTTCAAAAATAGAAAGAGATATTTCTCTAAAAAGTGTTTTGATTTCATCTATGTCACCATCCTTTGACGGATTTTACGCTTATTTGAAGTTGATTTATTATGATACAAAACGACTATATTGTATTGAAGGTTTTGTGATATGTTTGACTGTGGATGTGCTATTTTTATACCATTCATAGTTTATGGTGAAATTATTGACATTTCGTATGCTAGTTTTAATATGAATGCTTATGTTATGTTTAAACCTTTTCATATGGGAATGCATTGGACATAATATGTGACGGGTGGAGCCCGCTATAGCTCCTCTATGAATCGGTAGGTCTCATGAGACAAACTAGTGTCTTGCCACAAGGCCTTGGCAAAATCTTATTTGTAGTCTTGGCACGAGGCCTTGGCTATGTGGTTATGATAGTCTGGCATTATGCATTCCAACATTATGAAAGTGGTTATTGATTTTTGCATGTGATTATTCGATTACTAGAATATCCATGTGAATAAGTAAATGGAATTATTTCATTTTACTTTTGCCATACTATGTTGATGTTCAAGTTTAAAAGGCTTTTGTTTTAGTAATTCATTGCCTTAAATGTTTATGCTTATTTTTGAATGTTCCGCTATATTGTTATCCTTACTGGGCATTTGAGCTCACCCCTTTTATATGTTTTATTTTTCCCAGGATGTGAAGATGTAAGTTATGAATGACCTTCAGAGATATTATGAGGGGATTATAGTGTGGACTGTGGAAACATTATGTTTTTGTAGTAGTTTTTCATTTTATGATGTAATGTAAAACTTATGAATATATCTAGTGTTTCCAAGGCTACTAAACCAATCGGTCTTTCGAGATTTGATCTTTCTTGTGATCATGCCAATGTTATGTAATAATGCACCGACTCTGGGTAACTGGGGTCGGGGCGTTACAGTTGGTATCAAAGGGAGGTTTAGTACAAACCTTGGAAGCTAGATTTAGATAAACTCTGATTAGAGCACGTAATCATAAGATGAACTTTGAGGATTAGTATAGAAGAACTTACTTGAATTTTGGTATTGTATAGATTTTGTGAGTTTTCCGAGTAATACATCCCTGTCTGGATACGAGCAGGTAGAGGCGGCTCTAGCAGAGATGTACCTAGGGGTAAAACCTGAAAACACTGCATTGAGCTAGACTCGAACGGGAACTGGTGCACGACAATGGGCCTTGCTGCACTCTTGGTTACGACACTCCCGGGGGATATGTTTAGGATAACTCTCATTTTCTTTACAAATCATTATGAAGGGTTTATGAGTATATACTTCCTCATAGAAAACTTTTTTATGATTATGGATTATATCCATAAATAGTTCAATTTATGTTAAGTGTTTTATAAGTATGTGATTATGTATTTTGATTCATAAACTGATCTAGTTTATGCCATTGTTTAGAAATGGCTCCTAGTGGAAGAAATGGAAACTGTATCAATGCACGCACTCCATGTAGGGATTTCCCTCCTTCTCAAGATAATTATAGTGGGGCTTGTGATACAACTGGTGCCGATCAGCTAATCACCATACTGGGACAACTTACTCAGGTTATGAATAATAACCTTACCCGTATGGAGCACCCTGATCCGCAGCGTGGAGGATCAATGTTAGATCGATTCATGAGGCAACAACCACCAACATTCAATGGGAATACAAATCCCTTAGTAGCTGAGCAATGGATATTTTCCCTAGAGAAAATATTTCAGGCTTTGGGGAGCAGTGAAAGGGAAAAAGTTATCATGGCAGTTTACCGCCTCACTAGATATGATGATCAATGGTGGTCATTGATTCAAAACATGAAGGAAGATGATGAAGTATCAAATATGGAATGGAGGGAGTTCAAAGATCTGTTTTTAGAAAAATACTTTCCTCGCGACCATCGAGCAGATATGGAAAGGCAATTTCTGAGTCTGAGACAAAAGTAGGATGAGAATGTCACAAAGTATGAGGCTAACTTTACAAGGTTAGCGAGGTATGCTGGAGATTATATTCGCAACCCAAGAAGTAAGATTGATCGTTTCTTTGATGGGTTAAAACCATTTCTCCGTCGAGCATTAGTCTCACAATCCTTTTCATCGTACGAAGACATTGTCTCATGTGCTATCAAGACCGAAAAGGAATTCTCTAAGTCTTATGACTTTAAAGCAAAGCAAGAGAAGAAGAGACTTTTTGATCAATCTGGGAATGTAAATAAGGGGAAGAAGGGAAAGGTTGAATATCCATCTTGTGGTAAATGTGGGAAGAAACACCCCGGTGCTTGCTTGAAGGGAATGGGAGTCTGTTACAAGTGTGGTGAAAAAGGCCACCAAGCTCGTGATTGCAAAGGGAAGAAGGAAGCCACCAACGTTCAGTGCTACAATTGCAGGGAGATGGGACATTATGCGAATGAATGTCCTAAGCGTCAGGAGAACTTACCTCAAAAAAGGCCAAGGGATCAAGGCCAAGCTTATGCTATCACTACTGCTGAGGTAGAAGCTCCGAAAGACGTGGTGGCAGGTAATTTATTGGTTTCCTCAAGTTTAGAAAATGCATTATTTGATTCTGGATCATCGCATTGTTTCATATCTTCCCAGTTTGATAAGAAAATTAGATATTTCCAATTTGATTTAATAAGGGAGTTGTCAGTTAAAACTCCTAAGGGAAGTATCATTGCAACAAAGTTTTGTGAATCAGTCCCCATTAGAGCACATAAATTTTCTTTATCTGCTGATCTCATCGTCATACCTATGATTGAGTTTGATATAATCCTCGGTATGGATTGGCTTTCGGACTATTATGCGAAGATTTATTGTAAGAAGAAAGTGGTTACGATTCTTGATGATAATGATAAGGAACACCTTATCTTTAGAGCAGAATCGTCACCACCGAATTCTTATTTAGATCCACCCCCAGTAGCTCAACTTAATTCAATTATTGGGGAGGAAGATAATGAAATAAATGTCGGTGAGGAAAGGAATGTTCAAATAGAGGATGTACCTGTTGTGAAAGAATTTGTAGATGTATTTCAGGAAGATTTACCTGGACATCCTCCAGAACGAGAAGTTGAGTTTTCTATTGATTTGATTCCTGGATCAAGGCCTATATCGAAGACCCCTTATAGAATGGCCACTGTAGAATTAGTCGAACTAAAGAAACAACTAGAGGAATTGAGTAATAAGGGATTTATTCGCCCTAGTGTTTCTCCATGGGGCGCCCCTGTTTTTTTTGTTAAAAATAAAGATGGATCTATGAGGTTATGTATCGACTACAGGGAGATCAATTCTATAACGATAAGGAACAAGTATCCCCTACCTCGTATTGATGATTTATTTGACCAAATGCATGGAGCTCAATACTTTTAAAAGATTGACCTTCGATCTGGATACCATCAGTTGTGTGTGAAGAAGGAAGACATTCCGAAGACAGCATTTCGAACCAGGTACGGGCATTACGAGTTTACCGTAATGCCGTTTGGATTGACTAATGCACCATCTGTATTCATGGATCTGATGAATAGAGTTTTCAAGGAGTATCTCGATGAATTTGTGGTGGTATTTATTGATGATATCTTGGTATACTCCAAAACCTACGAAGATCATGAAAATCACTTGCGCATTATCTTGAAGACTCTGAGGAGGCATGAATTATATGGGAAGTTTAGTAAGTGTGAATTCTGGCTTTAGGAGATTTCTTTTCTTGGCCATATTGTCTCTAAAGATGGAATCTCTGTTGATCCTTCTAAGACCAAGGCAATCCAATAATGGCCAGCACCTACGAGTATAACTGAGGTACGTAGTTTTATTGGTTTTGCAGGTTATTATCGACATTTCGTCCAGAATTTTTCCCGATTGGCTAACCCATTAACGAAGCTCACACGTAAAGGGGTTAAATTTGTTTGGACAAAAGAGTGTGAAGAATGTTTCAAAGAACTGAAGAGAAGATTAGTCAATGCTCCTATATTTACTCTACCCTCAGGGAATGATGGGTTCGTTATTTATAGTGATGCATCAAAGAAAGGACTTGGTTGTGTCCTTATGCAGAATGATAGAGTTATTGCCTATGCATCACGACAGTTGAAAATTCATGAACAAAACTATCCTACTCATGATCTTGAGTTAGCAGCTGTGATCTTTGCTTTGAAGATATGGAGACACTACCTCTATGGTGAAAAATTTGAGATTTATACTGATCACAAGAGTTTGAAGTATATTTTCTCACAAAAAGAACTCAACATGAGGCAAAGGAGATGGCTTGAATTACTCAAGGATTATGATTTCACGATACACTACCACCCGGGGAAAGCAAACAATGTGGCAGATGCTTTGAGCAGAAAAGACCATGGTGTTTTGAACATGATGAGAATTTAAAGGGATCCAATTTTCCTGGATCTAGTGAAGATGGACATGGGAATAACCAGGGAAGGTGAAACATCAATGCTTTTTCAAATGGTTTCCAAACCATCTTTACTAGAAAGGATTAAGAGTTCTCAGACCGATGATGAAGAATTTCAGAAGAAGATTAAAGCTGTGAATGATGGGAGATTGAGAGACTTTGTGTATGAAGATGGGATTTTGAAATTTGGGAAGAGACTTTGTGTTCCCGATTTACCTGATCTAAAAAGGGAATTGCTGGATGATGCTCATAGTTCCAATTTCTATATACACCCTGGGAGCACCAAAATGTATA
Organism: Viscum album; assembly: GCA_963277665.1. Classification (NCBI taxonomy): domain Eukaryota; kingdom Viridiplantae; phylum Streptophyta; class Magnoliopsida; order Santalales; family Viscaceae; genus Viscum; species Viscum album. Next base: position 993,748,520 of record OY728136.1, on the reverse strand, counting down.
GAGATTTGAAGGAACATTTTTGGTGGGACAACATGAAGAGAGAGATTGCTGATTTTGTGTCAAGATGTATGGTTTGTCATCAAGTGAAAGCTGGAAGGCAACAACCTGGAGGAGTCATGCACCCTCTTCCCGTACCGGAGTGGAAATGGGACAATATTACGATGGACTTTGTCATGGGGCTACCAAAGACTCCTAGAAGGAACGATGCAATATGGGTTATTGTTGATCGTCTTACCAAGTCAGCACATTTTCTTGCTATAAGAGAAGATCTACCCCTGAAACGTCTAGCAAGACTATATATTAATGAAGTTGTGAGACTTCATGGAGTACCCTTATCGATTGTTTCTGATCGTGATCCCCGTTTTACTTCAAGATTTTGGAAAATTCTTCAGAAATCCCTGGATACTGAACTTCATTTGAGCACTGCTTACCACCCTCAGACAGATGGTCAATCAGAACGGACTATTCAGACCTTAGAAGACATGTTGAGATCTTGCTCACTTGATTTTTAGGGTATGTGGGATCAATATTTACCACTGGTAGAATTTTCCTATAACAATAGCTTCCATTCGAGTATTCAGATGGCACCATATGAAGCGTTATACGGAAATAGATGTCGTACACCAACCTGTTGGGATGACGTTGGTGAAAGAAAACTTGTAGGCCCAGAATTGGTGGAGGAAACGGTGGAAAAGGTGAAAGTAATCTAAAATCACATCCAAGCAGCTCAAAGTAGGCAGAAGAGCTATGCCGATAATCGAAGGAAGGATTTGGAATTTCAAGTCGGTGATCATGTTTTTCTGAAGGTATCTCCATGGAAGGGAGTCATACGTTTTGTTAAGAAAGATAAATTGAGTCCCAAGTACATCGGACCTTTCGAAATTCTAGAACGAATTGGGGTTGTAGCTTACCGATTGTCAATGCCACCAAGTCTCTCCAAAGTTCACGATGTGTTCCACATATATCTGTTGAGGAAATACATGCCTGACCCAACGCATGTACTCACCTATGAAGAATTAGAACTGGAACCCGATCTGTCTTATTGCGAAGAGCCCATCAAGATTCTTGATACGAGAGAACAAGTGCTGAGAAACCGGACGACGCGTCTGGTAAAAGTTTTGTGGAGAAACCATAAGATGGAAGAGGCAACGTGGGAACCCGAGGAACTTATGATGAAGAACCACCCGAGTCTTTTTATGCAGTAATACCCTAGAAATTACGAGGACACAATTATTTGAAGGAGGGGAGAATGTAACACCCCAAGCTTCTACGGTACGCTTCTCTTTGAATAATGTGATAGCGTGTGTTGTACGCAACACCGAGTTCTAACACACATTAACCAATCAAACTAGCCGTTATAAATAGTAATACCTACTTTTTAAAATTATATATATTTTATATTTCAAAATGGACTTCATTTTTGGATTCGGAATATCTAATTTAGCCTAAGGTGAAATTTTGGTACTTTTCGGATAACTTTCATATTTTGATGAATAGTGAAAATTACTAAATTTTAATTAAAATCAACTTTTTTAATCAAAATAATTAATATTGATAAATTATGAATTTGAGTGGTTTTAAATTATATTTAGAATATATTTTTACCATTTAATTTAATGTTTGTCATTGGACATAATTTCACAATTAAACCAGACATAACCAAGTGTCAATCTTTTGATAGTTATTACCTCTTAAAAACACGCTTTTTATTTTAACAACGGGAATTAATTTTAAATTAATTTCTGCCACTTCTGTGTTTTGAAATTGGAAAAATGGATTACATATTTGGAATCAGGATTTCCAAATTATGTAAATAGGTAACTTTTATTTTTACACATTTTGAATAATTACTGCGGTAAATATTTTATTTACCATGGTTAAAGGGTAAATCCGGTAAATAATGGTTAAAAAAAATATTATAATAATACAAAATTACCCTAAAACGTGTCCTAAAATTATTGGTGGACACATACCCGACCATGGGCATCCTTGGGTCGATTTGGGGACCTCTTGGAGCCACTTTTATGTGGTAGGGACACATTATATTAATAAAGTTAAAATAAAAATAAAAATGGCATAAGCTTACATCTTTTAGAAGAACAATTTTTACATAGGGTTATACATGTTGGATTTTCGATTATAAATATCCATTAGAAAGCTAAAGAGATTTCCTACATAATGATATTTTATTTATAATTTTTAGACATCAAATAATTTAAATTATTAATGACACAATAATGATACAATGTTTACCTCATTAATAAATCATTTAAATAAATAAGATTATAATGATTAAAATATCATCTAAAACCTGTCCAATTCTTATTGGTTGATGTTATTTAGAATATGAGTCATCGTATCTTTGACCTCAATGATTTTTGGACCATTATAAACCGAATATAATTATATTATAAAGTAATACTTTCACTCTTTCCTAAAGAGCCCCTCCTCTCCCTTATAAAAGGAGACCACTTCTACTCATTCCTCACACCTCTCAAGCCACTTGGCAGGTCCAAAGCCTGCCCAAATAAGCTCCCCACATCCCTATCCTCCTCCTTGAAGCTTCCCCTTAGGCAGAAAGCATTTTAAGAAGTCCTTTGGTTCCAACCAAAGTGAGTTACCTAAATTAAAGGTAACGATTTCGCTTAAATTATTTTCATTTATTTTGCTTCTCTAACCCCCAAACTCTTTTTATTTCCTTTATTTTGTAACAACACCAGTATCCACAATATACTAGGATGTTTTTATAATAAGGATTCAAACTACACATACACACAACTCCATCTAATGGATGATGAACATAATGTTTCTGTGGATGGCAAACTAATGCCTCACGAAACGATGATTGTTCAAATACATCTTACCGCCTCTAATGGTGGCCATAATGATGGCACTGTAACTAAATATGATATTAATGATATATATTATGTAATTCCATTTTATTTCATACCATTATTCGTTTCATGTTGTATATACATACGATAATTTCATTTGAGGAAGTGCGGACTACCGCCCCCTTAAAATGATATGACTCGTTCATACCACACATGGAACGTATAAAGGATGGTGTTAATGAACATAAGTAACATATATAAAATATTATATTATACTGGAATAGTAATATACCTATGTATCATTTAGATTCAATTCTTTTAAAATAAAAATTAAATGGAATTAGCGTTCGTGCGTACGTACGGACTACCGTCTCCACGAACGCGATGAGATTCATTCTCCATCGTATCCATTCAAGTCTTATTCTCATTTTAGGGTTAAAAATAATGTTAATATCATTATGATTATGAATAAGATATAATCTATCCATTACAAACATGTCTTACGTAACCAAACATTTAAGAAGAATGAATCGATTATCACCCGAAACGACGATAATACTAAGATATTATTAATAAAGCAATGTTAAAAGATCATATATGATATCATATTAATGTATATGATTCTTGTATAATTTAATAACAATTATTTCACCATTATACAGGAGGTTAACCTACCCCAACTATGTAAAAGTACAAGGTAAGGGTTATTTCACAATCTCTTCATTATCCGAGGTTGTTTATATGTAATAATCTACTGGGATTTCTTTATCATCCACATCCATGTTTCTTCGAAATGTATTTAAAAACATTTTTATTATTTACAAGAATATGGGTTAAAGTCATTTATACCCTTTTTTGACTTTTTATAAGAGGTTTATAAAGGAATATTTCCGTCTTTTTCAAAACAAGGTCCTTGTTAACCTTTTCGACAGAATTAAGATAAGAATGTTTTTTTAACTTATACGGCAGGTGCGGTTATTTTCCGCCGTTATAAAATCCTCAAAGCTTCCCTTACAAGATTATAAGAATATTTTCAAGAAATTTTTTTATTTTATATGGCTCTTAAATGATTTCAAAAATAGAAAGAGATATTTCTCTAAAAAGTGTTTTGATTTCATCTATGTCAACATCCTTTGACGGATTTTACGCTTATTTGAAGTTGATTTATTATGATACAAAACTTCTATATTGTATTGAAGGTTTTGTGATATGTTTGACTGTGGATGTGCTATTTTTATACCATTCATAGTTTATGGTGAAATTATTGACATTTCGTATGCTAGTTTTAATACGAATTCTTATGTTATGTTTAAACCTTTTCATATGGGAATGCATTGGACTTAATATGTGACGGGTGGAGCCCGCTATAGCTCCTATATGCATCGGTAGGTCTCATGAGACAAACTAGTGTCTTGGCACAAGGCCTTCGAAAAATCTTATTTGTAGTCTTGGCACGAGGCCTTGGCTATGTGGTTATGATAGTATGGCATTATGCATTCCAACATTATGAAAGTGGTTATTGATTTTTGCATGTGATTATTTGATTAGTAGAATATCCATGTGAATAAGTAAATGGCATTATTTCATTTTACTTTTTCCATACTATGTTGAAGTTCAAGTTTAAAAGGCTTTTGTTTTAGTAATTCATTGCCTTAAATGTTTATGCTTATTTTTGAATGTTCCGCTATATTGTTATCCTTACTGGGCATTTGAGCTCACCCCTTTTCTATGTTTTATTTTTCCCAGGATGTGAAGATGTAAGTTATGAATGACCTTCAGGGATATTATGAAGGGATTATAGTGTGGACTGTGGAAACATTATGTTGTTGTAATAGTTTTTCATTTTATGATGTAATGTAAAACTTATGAATATATCTAGTGTTTCCAAGGCTACTAAACCAATCGGTCTTTCGAGATATGATATTTCTTGTGATCATGCCAATGTTATGTAATAATGCACCGACTCTGGGTAACTGGGGTCGGGGCATTACAGTACTGCCTTACTCTTTTGGTTAATTGGATTCAGGTACGTAGGTTTCTAGAATTATTTAATTCTATTAGTATCCAGTAGATCAGTCATGGTAGGATCCTTCCCCTCATCAGTTATTTTTATTTGGTTGAACTTATGTGGATACTATTGTTTAGTTTGATGAGTCACAACCTTTGCATAATATCATATCTCTATATGGTTGGCTTTTTAACAAAAATTGGAATAGTGATACATTTTTATACATTGATTTCACATCATAGAAATCAAGTAAATCATCATCAAGAGAAAATATTAGTACATTTTTTTTATTTGTGTTTTTTATATTTTCAGAAAAATAAAAAATTGGAAAAACCACTAAGGACAACATTATTTCCCCAGTAATGGTGAAAAAATTGTACGGTGTCATTTTCATGAGGATGGTCATGTTTACACTTAAAATACCCAATATATAGAATAATGTATAACCTTAGGTTCACTCTCATGGAAGTAGTGTCGAATGACATAGTTGTAATTCTGAAAAACATTATTAGGTTTTTAGGATTTTCTAAAAATATCCAAACAAAACAGTAAAAAAAATTCAGTGCTGAGAAAACATTGTGGGTCATAAATAGTGATAGAATAGAAGTGTCACTAAAGAATAAGAAAATGGAATCAAAACAAAAAGAATAATGAATAAGAAAATTTTAAGAAAGACACAAAACAATGGTTAGTGAGAACAACTTCCAGAGCCTGTTCGATCAACCCTCAACTCCCTATCATTGCTCTAAAAAAGAATTAAATCCAAAATTCTCTACACACTTAATGTGTGTTTGATGGTACAAATAACACAGCACTCTCACACAAAACATTGAGAACTTGTGTGTAGAATTACTTTTGACACATGATCTATAAGGACCCAGCCTTAAACCTTACATATTCTTGAGTTATTACAAGATTACACATTGAGGATCTTTTCAGGTTTAGAGTTTTAGAGAATTATATCATAAAACTTGCATAACATTCCACATTTAAACAAAGTGGTTACATAAAAGATAGTATTCATTTTTCCCATAAATGGAAACATATTTAAAATAAAACATGGATTCTTTCTTGACACTACCTTGACAATATCATCATATAATGTACCATTCCTTTGACCTGTGAAAAACTTTTCAAAAACTTGGGATGAGCATAAAAATCTCAGTAAGGGATATAAAAATATGGAATGAAAACATGAGTACATGTATACACAAGAATCGATGAAATCATACTCTACTCATTAAACATAAGCACTTTGACATACCTCATCAAATCCTGAATAAATCATAGAAATCATAAGACATAAAGGTAACTTGAAGAATTAATAACATTCTTATGTAGGGAGTAACACTCTTGGTTACGTTTGGAATACCCATCAAAGTATATTCCTTAAATCTTTTTGGACAACCCTTAATGTTGAACTCCTTTGCGTTACCCAATGCATTGGAGAGATATATCGGGCTCACCAGCCCTTAGTTTATCACGGAACCAACCGTCATCATAGCAATGCCCAAGAACCATCACATAATCGTATCACAAAAAACATGCATAAAGGAAACAATACATTTCCACATTTCAATCTCCAGATATCAATAAAACGTATTGATATAAAAACATTATGAAAACCATTTTCAATACAAAAATAAATCAAAAGTAAAACATGGTATTTATTTTTCTTTAAACAAAGGTATGGCTTGTAGAGGATGCCGAAACTCAAATATTGATCAAGGCAGTGGAGAAGTCGTTGTCACCACATACGTACGAAAAAAACATTCCCTTTTGTTGTTTAGTGAAACGCTTCATATTAAAAAGATTACTTTTGGATAAACATAAAACTCAAAGGGGATAATACACCGTATAAAAGAAGGTTGTGTATAAAACAAAATATGCCTCAATGAAAGGAGATTGAGACGAAGTCCCATACCTCGGGTCCGAATTGACTCGATTGTTCTTTAATCTCCTGAATAATAAACTTGACTTAATTTATACTTAATTAATAACCTTTTTCAAGTCCATTAATACTTTTATATCACTTATTACCATGTTATGAACACTATGTAATTATTTATGTTAATAATGATCTTTTTGTCGATCATTGGTACTTGAGTAAAAAATAAACACTTTATAATTACAAGTTGTTCATTGGGTAAAATATCCATTATATCTGGAATTATATTCATGATTTAGATAACATATATATCATATATATCCATTATATACATTCATTTATAATATTACATAACATTTAGAGTTATGAAATGAAATGCATCGTTCATGGTGACGGTAAGCCGTACCTACGCATGAACACTACTTTCATTTATATTTCTTACTTAATAGAGTGAAATCATAATGATATAAAGGTATATTATAATTCCATTATGATATCATATATAATATCATTCATTACATCCTTTATACGTCCCACATATGGCATTAATGAATCAAATCACTTTGAGGGGGCGGTAGTCCGCACTTCCTAAAATGAAGATATCATGTTTACCCATAATGGAAACCATAAAGGTATGCCATAAATGAAAAATACAGAATCTTAAAGAAAAAATAAACATATTATATATCATATATAAATATAGTGACTTCTTAATGGCCACCTTTGAAGGTGTTAAAAGAATATTGAACAATCATCGTTTCGTGAGGAAGAAATTCACCATCCACAGAAACAGTATGTTCTTTAACCATTAGATATAGGTGTTTGTAAGTGTAGACCGAATCCTTATTATAAAAACATTATAATATATGTTATATACAGGTGTTTTTACAAAATAAATGAATAAAAAGAGTTTAGAGGGTTGGAGAAGCAAAATAAAACATAAGAACACAAGAGAAAACACTACCTTTAAAACGGGTAACTGTTTTTTATTTGAGCTCAAAAGCTTCCTTGTGAAGACTTCTTCCCAATGTGAGGATTCAAGGAGTAAGAGAGGGATCTGGATAGACAAAATGGGAAGGGTTTGGCCGATCCAAAGGCCTTGGAAGTGTGGGTAAGGTGGTAGAGGTGGGGGCCTTTTATAAGAGGAGAGAAGGGGCACTCTTGGAAAGTTAAGAAAAGATACTTTGTTATAAAATTATTTTTGGATAAAAAGGGTCCCACAATTATAAATTTCAAGGATAAGGTGATAAGGGTTAGAAATCCACCCATACAATAAGTTTTTGACATGTGTAGGTCTTAGAGTTTACATTATATTTTCATTTTATTTAAATCGTTAAATAATGAGGTAATCGCTGCATCATCATGGTGTCATATATAATTTAATTTATTTAATATCCAAAAATTATATAAAAACTACTATGATGTAGGAAATATGTTTATATTTATAATGAATATTTATAGTTAAAAATATGACTTGTATAACCCCATATAAAAATTGTTTTATTAAAACAACTCATGTTTGTGTCATTTTTACTTTTACTTTAAATAAATGGCATTAATGTCTTTATCTTACCCAAGTGGCTCCATGGGGTCCCAAAAATCGACACATGGGTTTTCTTGGTCTGCCATGACACATCCAATTAGGTTAGGACATGTTTCTAAGTATGTTCAGTTTATTATAATATCATTTTTGCCTTAAATTGCACTAATTACCTCTAATTGCGATTAAAACTTAAAAGTTAAAATTCACAAAAAAATTATTTTAATCCCATTAAACCACATTTTACTTCTTAATGAAAACCATTTATGTCAGATTTTTGGAATTCAAAACACAGAGGTGGTAAAATTTCATTTAAACAAAAAATCAGTTTTTTAAGTACCACTTAGTGGTTTCACTATTAATCAAAAATTGAAGTTTTTCAGAAAAATACCAAAACTTCACCCTAAGCTATATTTGATATTCCAAATTCAAAAATGATCTCTATTTTAAAAAATTCAAAACATATATGTTAAATTAATTAATTTAATAATTAATTCCTGTTGTCAGAGAAAATAGTGTGTTTTTATGAAACAATAAGTATCAAAATATTGACACTAGTTTAAGTCCAATTTCAAAGTGAAATTAATTCCAATGACCTCTATTGGATTAAATGGTAAAAATATATTCTAATTTAACTTTAAAACAAATTCAAAATATAATCTAATCATATAAATAAATTAGATTAAAAAGAGGTTTTGAATTAAAATACAACATTTTTCACTATTCATTAAAAAATGAACTTTATCAGAAAAATACCAAAAATTCACACAATGTAAAATTTTATGTCCATATTATAAAGAAGAATTTTATTTGGTCCAATTGAATGTATAAGAGTGACCAAAACTATATTTATAGACGGTTCGCTATCAAAAGGCGATAAGTTGACCTTTAATGAATGTTAGAGTATATATGCCTAAAATTGAATTCTTTTAGTATTTTATGCCTTTATCCTTTATTGGATAAATATAAAAACATTTAACAAACATATATAATCATATCATAGTTATTTGTATTCATTCACTCCAATACAACGACTACGTGTGAACTACCATTTAAAATAATATTATTTTATTACTAGTGTGCTACGTAAGATTTTAGAGAAACTATTTGTTGCATATCGGTTACGCTATCGAACATAGCGACCCCATTAAAGTAAAATTTATATTTAATTTTTAAATATTAATAAATATGAAAATAATTTATTCTTTATTTACCTGGGATGTTATATCCTTCCCCCATTTTTGGAAATTGCGTCCTCACAATTTTATTCATGTATCAAAATAAGTGGGGGTATTTATCCCTCATAGAATTTTCAAATCCCCATGTCAACTCTTCAACCATATGGTTTTTCCACAAAACCTTTACCTGGTGAATTACCTTATTCCACAACTCTTGATCTCTATGGTCAAGTATCTGGACTGGTTGTTCTTCATAAGATAGGTTCTCTTCCAGCTAAACTACCTCTGGACTCAAAACATGAGATGGATCTGGCACATACTTTTTCAAAATCGAAACATGAAAAACATTGTTCACCTGAGATAAACATGGAGGTAAAGACCCTCGGTAAGAAACTGATACAACTCTCTCTAGAATTTCATATGGTCCAATTATCCTTGGACTCAGCTTTCCTTTCTTACCAAATCGCATCACACTTTTCCAGGGGGAGACTTTGAGAAAAACATGATCACCTACCTCAAAAGAGAGATCCTTCCTCCTGTTGTCCGCAAAACTCTTCTGCCTGCCCTGAGCTATTCTCATGGGTTTCTAAATCAACTGAACTTTTTCTGCCAACTCTTCTACCAATTCTGGTCCAACCAACTTCTTTTCACCAACATTATCCCAGAAAGCTGGAGTTCGGCCACGCTTCCCATATGACGCCTCAAATGGGGCCATCTTTATACTGGAATGAAAATTGTTATTATAAGAAAACTCAACTAAATAAAGTTGTTGGTCCCAAATTCCCTGATAATCCATCGAACAAGCATATAGAATATCCTCCAAAGTCTGGATTGTTCATTCTGAGTGCCCATCTGATTGAAGATGAAAAGATGTACTAAAATTTAATTCAGTACCCAATGTCTTCTGAAGGCCTTTCCAAAAGTTAGAAGTAAACCAGGGATCACGATCAGATACAATGGAGAGGGGAACTCCATGCAACCTAACTATCTCTTTAAGATACAATCGAGAAAGTTGATCTAGGGAAAAAGTATCTCGTATAGAAAGAAAATGAGCAGATTTAGTCAGGAGATCAACAATAACCCAAATTTCATTATTATCTCGAGGTGTCTTCGACAATCCCACAACAAAGTCCATGGATATATTTTCCCATTTTTACGCTGGTACTGGTAAAGTCTAAAGCATCCCTTTCAGTAACTGTCGCTCTACTTTAACCTGTTGACAAGACTAACACTTCATAGTAAAATCAGCAATATCCCTTTTCATTTCGTCCCACGAGTAATACTTCTGAAGATCTCTATACATCTTAGTACTGCCTAAATGAACTGAAAACATAGAACTATGAGCTTCAAATAACAACTCTCTATTCAACTGTGAATCACAAGGCACCCACAATATCTTCCCAAATCTCAATACACAATCATTATCAATGATGAATTCAGGAAACCTACCCTTCTGAACCAGCTCTACCTTTTACTGTAACTCGTTGTCTTGCTTCTGTGCTTGCTTAATTCTGTCTGATAGTGAAGATTTTACGGATACCTGAAACAAAACAGAAGAACATCCTGATCCAAAAACTTCTATGCCAAATTTCATCAAATCCTTAACCCAAGGATCACGTTCCAAATGCAACATTTCTAATGAAGCATTACTTTTTTGACTCAAAGCATCAGCCACTTTATTTGCTTTTCTGGGATGGTAATGAATTGTACAATCATAATCCTTGATTAATTCTAGCCATCTCCTCTATCTCATGTTCAATTATTTCTAAGTGAATATACAATTTAAACTTTTTTGATCGGTATATATTTCACAATTTACTCCATACAAATGATGCCTCCAAATTCATAAAGCGAAAACAACAATAGATAATTCCAAATCATGTGTAAGATAACTTACCTCGTGAGTTTTCAACTGTCGTGAAGCATAATCAATTACCTGATCATTCTGCATTAGGAAACAACCAAGCCCTTTCAATGAAGCATCACAGTAGATAACAAACTCACCATTCCTGGAAGGTAGTGCCAAAACTTGAGAATTCACCAATCTTCTTTTAAACTCCTGAAAACAATCATCACATTCATTTGTCCAGATAATCTTAACACCCTTTCGAGTTAGCTTAGTCATTGGACTAGATAACCTGGAAAACTTTCTAACAAACCTTCAGTAATAGCCTGCCAAACCAAGGAAGCTACGGATCTTGGTTACATTTGTGGGTCTTGGCCATTCTTCAACAACCTTTGTTTTTGCAAGATCAATAGTTATCCCATCTTTAGAAACAATATGACCAAGGAAAGAAATTTGTTGCAACCAAAACTCACACTTGCTGAATTTCCCATACAATTTTTTTTCTTTTAAGGTTTGAAAAATAACCCTTAAATGACTTTCATGATCCTCTTTAATTTTAGAAAACACCAAAATATCATCAATAAACACAACCATTATTTATCACCTGATTAAACTGATTCATCACTACAGCAAACTGTTTTGTTATGATTCTGACCATCTCAGGATACTGATTTGAAATGTCATTTCATTCTGTATGCCTTCCCATAAAATCTGTTTTGTTTCATCTATAAAAAAACATTCTTAACACAGAAGTATCTTAGGAGAAGCAACATGGTAATATTTAAATTCAATATAATTTAAATTTGACAACAAAAATATTTTTGGATAATCATTTTATAGAATTATAACTCCTAAAGTTATCTAAACCGACCTCTGATGACAACTTTAAGGCCCCAAACTTAAACCTTACTTAATCTTGAGTTATTAAAAGATTAGACATTGAGGATCTTTTCCGGATTAGAGTTTTAGAGAATTAGATCATAAAACTTGCATTACATTCCACATTTAAACAAATAGGTTACATAAAAGACAGTATTCATTTTTCTCATCAAGGGAAACATATTTAAAATAAAACATGGATTCTTTCTTGACACTTCCTTGACACTATCATCATATGATATACCCTTCCTTTTACCTACAAAAAACATTTCAAAAACATGGAATGAGCATAAAAAGCTCAGTAAGAGATATAAAAATATGGAAAGGAAACATGAGTACATGTGTACACAAGAATCAATAAAATCATACTCTACTCATCAAACATAATCACATTAACATACCTCATCAAATCATGAATAGATCATTGAAATCAAGAGACATAAAGGTAACTTGAGGCATTCATAACATTCTTACGTAGGGAGTTACCCTCTTGGTTACGTTTGGAATACCAATCACAGTATATTCCCTAAATCTCTTCAGATAAACCTTAAGGTTTAACTCCTTCGCGTTACCCAATGCATTGGAGGGCTATATCGGGCTCACCCGCCCTTAGTTTATCAAGGAACCACCCGTCTTCATAACAATTTCCAAGAACCATAACATAATCGTATCACATAAAAAATGGATAAAGGAAACAGAACATTTCCAATTTTTAATCACAATATATCAATCCAACACATTGTTATAAAAACATTATGAAAAATATTTTCAATACCAAAATAATATAAAATTAAAACATAGTATTTATTTTTCTTTTAAAAAAAGGTATGGCTTATTGAGGATGCCGAAACACAAATAATGATCACGGCGGTGGAGAAGTCATTGTCGCCGCATACGTACGACAAAAACATTCCCTTTTGTCGTTTAGTAAAACACTTCATGTAAAAAAGATTCCTTTTGGATAAAATTAAAAATAAAAGGGGATTATACACTATATAAAAGAAGGTTGTGTATAAAACAATCTTTGCCTCAATGAAAGGAGATTGAGACGAAGTCCCATACCTCGGGTGTGACATGACTCGATCGTTCTTTAATCTCCTGAATAATAAAATTGTGTTAATTTCTACTTACATAAGAACCTTTTTTAAGTTAATTATTCCTTTTATATCACCTATTACCATGTTATGAACACTATGTAATTATTTATGTTAATAATGGTCATTTTCTCGATCATTGGTACTTGAGTCAAAAATAAACTCTTTATAATTACAAGTTGTTCATGGGGTAAAATATCCATTATATCCTGAATTATATTCATGATGTAGATATCATATATATCATATATATATAGTATATAAATTCATTTATAATATTACTTAACATTTAGAGGTAAGAAATGAAATGCACCGTTAATGGAGACGGTAAGCCGTACGTACGCATGAACGCTACTTTCATTTCTATTTCTTGCTTAATGGAGTGAAATCATAATGATATAAAGGTTTATTATAATTACAATATGATATAATATATAATATCATTAATTAAATCCTTTATACGTCCCACATATGGCATAAACGAATCAAATCACTTTGAGGGGGCGGTAGTCTGCACTTCCTAAAATGAAGATATCACGTTTATCCATAATGGAAACCATAAAGGTATGCCATAAATGAAAAATAAAGAAGATTAAGGCAAAAATAAACATATTATATATCATATATAAATATAGTGACATCTTAATGGCCACCTTTGAAGGTGTTAAAAGAATATTGAACAATCATCATTTCGTGAGGCAGAAATTCACCATCCACTGAAATAGTATGTTCTTTAACCATTAGATGTACGTGTGGGTAAGTGTAGCTCTAATCCATATTATAACAACATCCTAGTATATGTAATATACTGGTGCTGTTAAAAAAGAAATGAATAAAAAGAGTTTAGAGGGTTGGAGAATCAAAATATAACATAAGAACACAAGAGAAAACACTACCTTTTAAACGGGCAACTCTTTTTGATTTGAGCTCAAAGGATTCCTTGGGAAGACTTCTACCCAAAGTGAGGCTTCAAGGAGTAATAGAGGGATATGGAGAGACAAAATGGGCAGGGTTTGGATGAGCCAAAGGCTTTTGATGTGTGGGTAAGGTGGTAGAGGTGGGGGCCTTTTATAAGAGGAGAGGAGGGGCACTCTTGGAAAGTTAAGAAAAGATACTTTGTTATAAAATGAATTTCGGATAAAAAGTGTCCCACAATTATAAATTTCAAGGATAAGGTGATAAGGGTTCTAAATACTCCCATAAAATAGGTTTTTGACAAGTGTAGGTCTTATATTGTACATTATATTTTCATTTTATTTAAATAGTTAAATAATGAGGTAATCGCTGCATCATCATGGTGTCATATATAATTTAATTTATTTAACATCCAAAAATTATAAAAAAAATACTATGATGTATAAAATCTTTTTATAGTTCTAATTAATATTTATAGTCAAAAATATGTCTTGTATAACCCCATATAAAAATTGATTTAATAAAACAACTCATGTTTGTGTCATTTTTACTTTTACTTTAAATAAAAGGCATTAATGTCTTTATCTTACCCAAGTGGTTCCATGGTGTCCCAAAAATCGACCCATGGATTTTATTGGTCGGCCATGACACATCCAATAAGGTTAGGACATGTTTCTAGTTATTTTTATTTTATTAAAATATCATTTTTTCCTTAAATTGCACTAATTACCTCTAATCGCGATTAAAACTTAAAAGTTACTATTCATCAAAAAAATTATTTTAATCCCATTGAACCAGATTTTACTTCTTAATGACAACCATGTATGTTGGATTTTTGAAATTCAAAACAAATAGGTGGTAAAATTTCATTTAAATGAAAAATCAGTTTTTTAAGTACTACTTAGTGGGTTCACTATTCATAAAAAATTGAAGTTTTTTGGAAAAATAACAAAACTTCACCCTAAGCTATATTTGATATTCCGAATTCAAAAATGATGTCTATTCTAAAAAATTAATAACATATAAGTTACATTAATTAATTTAATAATTAATTCCCACTGTCAGAGAAAATAACGTGTTTTTATGAAACAATAAGTATCAAAAGATTGACACTAGTTTAAGTCCAATTTCAAAGTGAAATTAATTCCAATGACCACTATTGGATTAAATGGTAAAATTATATTCTAATTAAACTTTAAAACCAATTCAAAATATAATCTAATCATATAAATAAATTAGATTAAAAAGAGGTTTTGAATTAAAATATAACAGTTTTCACTATTCATTAAAAAATGAACTTTATCGGAAAAATACCAAAAATTCACACAAATTAAATTTTGATGAACCTATTCCAAAGAAGAATTTTATTTGGTCTAAGAGAATGTATAAGGGTGACCAAAACTATATTTATAGATGGTTCACCATCAAAAGGCGATAAGTTATCTTTTAGTGAATGTTAGAGTATATATTCCTAAACTTGAATTATTTTCGTATTTTAAGCCTTTATCGTTTATTGGATAAATGTAAAAACATTTAACAAACATATATAATCATATTTTAGTTATTTCTATTCATTCCCGCTAATACAACGACTACGTGTTAACTACCATTTAAAATAATATTATTTTATTACTAGTGTGCAACGTAAGATTTCAGAGAAACACTTTGTTGCGTATCGGGTATGCTATCGAACCTAGAACCCCCTTTAAAGTAAAATTAATATTTAATTTTTAAATATTAATATATATGAAAATGTTTTATTCTTTATTTACCTGGGATGTTACATGATCACTCTCCTAAAGTGAAGACATCTCCTGATAAAATTACTTCATCGTTGAATTTCTTTATAACTGAAGTGATCTTCAAATGATCAAGAAATCATGTAGTCTCACATAACTACTTGGTCGAGAAAATTAATAGAGGAAGTGGGAAATTATATAAGGAAGTCGATAAAGAAATCGATCTAGTGCAAGAGTGCGCTCATGCACACCCCAATTCACCTTCATAACCTCCACGTAATGAATAAAATAAAAAGATTATCATGGTGATGATTAGAATCACTAGTTCATGTCGTTTTTTCTAACCTGAATAGGGACCTACAAATTAGTTATTCATTTCTAGTATTGGAGATCACAAAACAAAAAAACAATAATAATGAACAAAAATTCACACAAACATCCCAATTGAATTAAAACATCACAATTTTAATTTCAAAATAGAGTATCACAAAATATTTACATAGATGAAACAGAAAATGTAAACATAAATATTGAAAGAAGATGGAGGAGTGGGTTACCATCTTTTTTGAGAAGATATTCCCATGTTTGGTCTGTGATATGTGGAGTGACATATCCGGAGAACAATATATGAGGATAGGACCCTATAATTTGGAGAACAAAATAGAAAACACAAAAACTAACAATCAGCATCTCAATCCATGTGTTATTCCATTGACACTCCTGTAACCATCTTTGACTGAACACAAAGAGAGTGTGACTATCCTCATGCAATGGCCCCGCACCTCCCCTTGCAAATTCCTCACAATCAACTTACCTTATAACCCCACTCCTACTACAACTCCTCATGTTCCAAATAATAAAAATAAAAAATACTTCACAAAACAATTATGTTTAACATATAAACATATACTACATAACAACTACAAAAATCAAAAAAAAAACAAAAAAAAATTCTACAACTACTATAATTTCAATTAAATTTTTTTAAGAATATGTTAATGAAAATAAAGAAAAATTATAAAAATACAACATTTATTACGAAAATATATAAATATAATACTAATTATATTAGTTAATTAAAATTAATTGTTACTTTATTTTATTAAATTATAATATATAAATAAAAGTATAAATATAAATACATATAAATATATACTCAATATAGTTAATCAATTTAATTTTTCTTTATTGTAATATTATTACATTATATCAATTATACTAATTATTATATATATTATAAAATATATCATTATTATATGTTATATTATTATTATTATTATTATATTTTATATTATATATTATAGATATTATATTATATTATTTATTATATAAAAATAATGGAAACGAGGATTAAGGGGGGAGGGGAGGGTGTGCGCAGAGGGAGAGGGCAGTGGGGGTCGGGCTTGGGTCTTGCAATTGAG
This sequence comes from Viscum album, assembly GCA_963277665.1. Lineage (NCBI taxonomy): Eukaryota > Viridiplantae > Streptophyta > Magnoliopsida > Santalales > Viscaceae > Viscum > Viscum album. Next base: position 993,731,178 of record OY728136.1, on the reverse strand, counting down.
GGTTCAAGGCATTTTTGGGGCTCGGTAGCTAAGGGGTCTGCGGATCATGAAGGGATGCAGCTCCACCGGTGGTTCACGGCGTCGATTGAGCTCACTATGGCTGTTAGAAGAAGTTCTAGGGGTATTGAAACAAGTGTTGAAATGTATCTTCAATGATAAGGGCCAGTTAGTTCGGCATCAGCTCGACAAGAAACAAATGGTTAGATTGGGGGTTCAATAGTGGGATGCTCTGCTTCAGGATCTTCATATCTTGTGGTAGGGATCCATATGATGGGGATCATGCTCGGTTATGCAATAAGAGCTCATAAGTTCTACATGTGACTTTAATAGATCAATTTCATTAAAATTCTAGAAATATGATTTTTAAATGGGTATTTTTATTTATACTTATTTTGTTACAAATATATAGGTGTATTATATCGGATGAAAATTGAAACTTCTCTTCTATTCGTGGAATTTTTGCATTTTTGTAGTATTTCATTTTTTTCTGCGATGGTATTTTATTTTTTTGATGAGGGTTGAGCATCTGTGCTGCTGGTAGTGAGAAATGGCAGTGTTGGTGACATGGTTGAAAGAGGAATGAAATTGCAGTAGTGACTCAATTGAGTCATCATTTCAGGTGCAATTGAATGATAAGGCAGTGACATTGAATCAATATTTGGTGTTGGAGGTGATTTGGTGAATCTTGCAGTGAGACATGGGAGTGCTAGGGATAATGAATATGCATTGGTGAGAAGAGATGTAGTAGTGAGAAGAGTCACCACTGGATGGATGGAAAGAGACTTATAGGTGGTGGTGATTCTGGGGGAAGATAATGGTGACTCACATAAAGGGTTCTGGTGGAGAGTCAAGAATGAAGAACCTTGTGGCGAGAAATATGTTCATAGTGAGATAGTGAGGAAGGTGAAACAGTGAGCAAGGTAGTCAAATTTGGCGAGTTTACTATTCATGCTCAGTAGCGAACTCGTAGACTCGTGGTAAACTCGTGTATAAAATATATGGACTCGGTGTAAACTCGTCTGGCTCACTAGGTATACTCGTACTGTAGACTCGCGATTTTAACTACCATGACAGTGAGAAGGGGCGGGCGGTGACTCATTTGAGACATCGTTGGGAAATTATAATTGTGGGTATGGACTTGTTGCAACATCCCATTGACAGCCAAAAAACAACAAAAATAGTAAAAAAAATTCATAATAAATAAATAAATTTATTAAATTAAAAAAAATTAACATAATTAGAAATGAAATTAATAAATTAATATATATATTTATAAATTTTTACAAATAAAATTATATTAATTAAAAATTATTCAATAATAAATTTATGATTGAATAAAAAGTTTTAAAAAAATTAATTTAAACCAAAATTTCATGTCAATTTTGTTAAATTAATTAACAATTTAACTATTTAAAAGAATTAGAAAATCAAAAAATCAAAAAACTAATGAATTAAAATAAACTAAAATGTGACTAAGTGTTCAAATATTTAAATAATATAATTGAATTGTTATAATAAACATAATTATTTAAATATTTAAAAAAATAAAGAGGATTTATTTATTTAGAATAAAAAAATGATGAATTGCTTACATTTTTGAATAAAACTAAATGTATTATAAACAAAAGAATAGAAAACAACTAAATATAGAAATAAAAATATAATTAAAAAAAATAAAAAAGAAAAATTATAATAATTTTAAAAATAATAATAATAATTAAAATTTATAAGAGAATCAATAAATTAAATTTATTGTTGAAAAAAATGAAAATAGACACTAAAAACAAACTGTTTACACAAAAAAAAATTAATAATTTAATCTAAAAAATAAAATAAAAAATTTACACAAAATACAGTATTTTAACAATAATAAGGGAATAAAATATGAAAAATGATGTTGAAAACTACAAACAAAAACATCCACATCATTCCACAAAAGCGTAAATTCTTCTTAAAAAAATATATTTTTAAACATAAAATTGGATTTATTCATATCTCTTATCAAGAAAAAACATAAAATTAATGTTTGACATTTGTTAAATATATAATATATACATTTCAATAAAATCATTCACTAAAATTGATTTGTTTAAATTAATTTAGCTAAAATGAGTTTATGTGCATAAAAATAGGTTTATATAAAAATAATTCCTTTATTTAATTTTTTTTTATTTTCATGTCTAATTAATTAGTCACCAAAAAATTCATTATATATACATTTATAAACCATATAATTTCATAATTTTTTTAATTCTATTTATACCCGCTGTCCCATTGGCTAGGTGATAGAAATAACATTAACTAATATTTTAATAACATTCCCTGTATCATAAAAAGATTGAATTTCTTGTAACACAAGAAAAATTCATTATTGTGTGTAGAAAAATCCAAATATAGTGCTGTGTGTAACACACGAAAAACTCAATGTTGTGTGTAAGGTAAAATATCAAAAACATTAAATTAATTCTAAGAACTACACATCACAAAATATTAGGGTGTTACATTTTATTTGATTGGTTTATTGATTATTAACCGTACCATTATAATCATTAAATATGTGGAAATTTTGATCCCCTTGACTCGATTAAAAAAATATTATATAATAATGCTTCAAATATTTACATGTTTTCACCCAACTAACTTATAAAAAGTAACCACCATTTTAATTTATCCACAATAATTTATCTATTTCTCTCAACCAATATCTTACTAAATACCCTCATAACATGTCCATTAGTGACCTTTAGGTTTTTCTCTTCCCAAAACACCCATCCATTAATTCTAAAGGTTCTTTTCATAGGAGGATACCAATAGAAGAGGTTTATGTTCATACCGACTTTTTCATATTTTATTCCACTTAATCTAACATATAATAGAAAGTATCAATCTTAATACGATGAAATAAGTTTTTTACTGTACATAGAAAATGTTATGTTAATGGTAAACCATTTTCTATCTCCTTTAAATTTAATGGATAATAAAAACATCTCCCATCGGTACATATGAACTACCATATCTATAAAGAAATATATTTTATTTGTCATTATTTTCACACATTTATGGAAATATATATCAATTTAATTAATATATATGTGTCTTATAAAATTTTTATAAATATTTAAATGTGAATTATTTTTTACTTTTCTTTTATTCCATCCCTCAATAAGTGGAAACACCCCATGTACATATGTATAGCCTACTGTCTCCCTAAAGAGATGTAATTCTATTTTAACACCAATATATAACTGTAATTATAAATGTGTCTGTAATTAATACATAATATTTTTGGGATTTTATTTATATTATGGATATAATGAAACAAAAACTAAGTTGTATAGACAAGAACTTTCAAACCGAAAAAAGAATTTATAATGGACTAGTTTTTAAATGGATAAATATATAATTAAAAACTGCTAATAAGAGGGTAAATTGAAATTATAATTTAATTATATACTATAATATATATGAAATTTTTTTTATAATATGTTTATAATAAATTTTTATTTATTATATATTATTTTCTAATGTATATGAATTAATATAGAAAATGAGGTAAAAGATTATCTTAAAATTCATTTATTTTCCATATTTTCTATGATAAATTTTAATTTAGGGAAATTATATGATGTTTATCTTATAAACACAATATATTTTTTTATAATATGGTTATTTATAGTTTTCTAGTATATTTACCATTATGCTCTCTTTGGTAATAAAAATGACATAGAAAATGTTTTTTATTAAAAGTTGACCATATTTCTTTTTTTTATTGATATTGTTTTCCTCCCGATCAATGTTCTTCAATATGATTTATGGATGATTTTTTATACAACATAATGTTTTGTAGATGTTATTTTTACCACATTTTACATACTTTATAAGTGATTAAAATAAATATTTTGAATGGTTTTTTCATATTACTCAATTTTGGTTTGATGAAAATATACAGAAAAAATGTTCTCCTTAAACATGACTGAAATTAATATATTTTACAACAATAATGTTCTTACGTCATCATTAATATTCCATTAAAAGTGTAATATTTTTTAAAATGAAAATTTAATTCCTAATTCTTTGGGGATTTTTTTTGGTGTTACCAAAATAAAATAAATTTTTTCATATAATTGTGAAAGAATATTTTAAATTCTTTTATAAAATAGATTTTTCATCTATGTCAATTTCGGTAAACGATTATGAGTTTTAAGGATAATTCAATGAAACTCATTACATTCCAAAGTGTTAATTATGTTGTGATGTGTTTTTTAGTAAACCCATTTCTTTTCCAAAAGTCAGGTTATACTGAATGTTTTTTTGTTCTTATGACACACTTATGTTTGATTTTCATAATGTGAAATGATTTCGTAGATGTAAATAACTCTCAAATGGATTAGGTAAATATATATATATATATATATATCATGAGATTGTATGAAATTAAATGGGGGAGTGAACCTTGTTTAATATGGGACTTTTTCTACTATGATATTCTTTTTAGTGATCTTTGACAAAGAAAATGATGAAATGAGTAGTATACCAAAACCACAGTGGGAATGCTTCCAATATAATTTCTTGGATGTAATCCTTGACTAAGAAAATGATTTTATATTCCTATGTATATTCCAAAAAACGAATTTATTAGGCCTATAATATGTTCTCAGGGATCGTGATTGATTATTTATAATTCATCACTCTCATGATTTTTTGTTTTTTGTTATTAACAATCCCTATTCAATGACACTTGATTAATGATATGTGACTAATGGGTTTAAATTTAATAAGTTATGGTCTTGTAATCATACCCTTATAAATATATTATGCCCACTTATGGTCATTGATTAATATCTTCTATGTTTAACCATACTTGTTATATAAGCTCCCACTTTTTATGTTTCTGTAACACCCTGAGATTTTATGAGATATATTCCTTTTAATTTCTTTTATATATTATGTTTTACGCTACACCAAGATTTTCTTGCGCTATACGCAACACCGTATTAGCTTTCAGTATACGCAACATTATTCTTGGATCGTGTCACACACAATTTCAAGTTTATTTGATAGTAGTTATTCTACGCAACATTGAGTATATATATATATATTCAATGTATAAATGAAATATGGTTGCATTCTGTTATATAAAACAACAAATGAGTCTTGCACTACACTCAACCCTGACTTGGCTTGCATTACACGCAATCATGACCTTCCTCGATAGCGTGTGTTGTACTCAATACTGGGTTTCACTAAACAATGATATATGGTTATAATATTATTATGAACTAGCCGTTATGAATATTAGTAACTAAATTTTGAATGATTATGAAATTATAATTCATCTTACACATTTTATAGAACATGGTATGAGAACAAAAATAATTTTTTTGGGTAAAATAAGTACTTTTAAAAAAATGTAGTTTTCCCACATTTTGATGGAACACCCACATTAAATCTATTTATTGACATGTTTATAAGTTCAATTTGACAAAATAAAATTCTTCTTCCGAATCAGGATATCAAAATTTACTTTGGATAAATTTTTCAAATTATTTTGATAACTTTCATATTTTAATGAATAGTCAAAACATGCTATATTTTAATTAAAAAACATTTTTCATCGTAATAATATATATGGATATATAATCTTTTTAATTTATTTCAAAGTGTAATTAGAATATATTTTTACTATTTAATATAATTTCGGTCATTGGAATTAATTTCAATTTGAAATTGGATATAAAAAATTGTCGATCTTTTGATAGTTATTGTTTCTTAAAAACATGCTATTTGTTTTGATAACGGGAATTAATTTTAAAATTAGTTAATGACACTTATTTGTTTTTAATTTTAAAAAATTGACATTATTTTTTAATTTAGAATTTTAAATATAGCTTAGGTTGAATTTTTGGTATTTTTCTGAAAAACTTCAATTTTTGATGAATAGTGTAACCACTTGGTGGTAGTTACAAAAAACTGACTCTTTCATATAAATGAAATTTTACCCCTTCTGTGAATTAAATTTCGAAAATCCGACATACATTTTTGTTATCAATAAGTAAAATGTGGTTCAATAATATGAAAATAATATTTGGTTAATAGTAACTTTTGACTTTTATTTACCGCCGTTAAAGGTAAATAGTGTAATTCAAGGTTAAAAGAATATTATAATAATTCAAAATTACCTTAAAACTTGTCCTAACCTTATTGGATGAGTAGTGGACGACCATGGGAATTCTTGGGTAGATTATGGGACCCCATTGAGGCACATGGTAGTGATAATGACAATTTGGATTAATTAATTTAATATAAAGACAAAATTGACATTTACAAAAATATTTTAGTAATTAATTTTTATAAGGGGTTATATAAATTATATTTTGGACTATAAATATTCATAGGAAATCTAAAAATATTTCCTATATGATTATATTTTTTTATAGTTTTTAGACATCATATAAATTAAATTATATATGAAACAATAATTATGAATTATTTACCTCATTAATAAATGATTTAAATAAATATGATTATAATGATTAAAATATTATCCAAAACACTTCCAATTCTGATTGGATGATTTCATTTAGACTATGAGTTATCTTATCATTATATTTAATGATTTATGGTCCTTTTGTGACCGAATATAAGTTTATAGTAAAATAATATTTTTACACTTTCCAAAGGTGCCCCTCTCCTCCCTTATAAAAGGGAACCTCCTACCTATCCTCTTTACACAACCTTGAGTCTTAATCTCAGCCAACCCCTGCCCATTTCTCTTCTCAACATCTCTAGTTATATCATAGTGGTTCTAGTCTTCTCAAAATACCAACTTTAGTGCCCTATGTGGAGGTTAAGAAGAGGCACGTCAAAGAAGAGGTAATCTCATCTATCGATTTTTTCAAGTTTCTTTCTTTGAAAATTATTTTTATTTAGTTGATTTATTATAAAGTAATAACATAAGTATCAATAATATACTGATATGTTATTATATATATGAAAAAAACCAATTTCATATTCTATCCATCCTACGGAAAACAAAATCACAGCGCGTTCGTACGTACGGAATACCGTCTCCACGCCGTGGTGTAATTAGTTTTTCCACCACCGCCTTACTTGGATGGGATTAATGGTGTAAATAATAACTATATATGGTTATTATAATATCATACTGATTCTTAGATACTATATCATCCACTACAATTCTATTCAATAATTATGGGAATGATATCATCGCTCGTGCGTACGTACGGACTACCGTCTCCACGAATGCGATGAGATTTATTTTCCATGATTAACCATTCAAGAATGATTATAAAGTTTATATATAATAAATAATCATTAAAGATATTACATAATAATGATACTGGATTTATTTAAATATATGTTTCATTTACTTAATTCCATTCAATTCAATAAGGAAACGAAAACAGCGTTCATGTGTACGTAGGGCCTACCGTCTCCATGAACGGTGTATTTCATTCCATTTATCGATCTATAATATATATTTATATACTGATTATACATTATATATATATATTATGTTTTACATTCTGGAATTAAGTAAATCAGGATATGAGTAATAATATCAAGAATAACAAATCCAAACACATACGATAAATGAAACAATTTTACCCAAAACGCTCCTTTAACATGGAATTTACAAAAGAACGAGTAATATAAAGTCATAAGTGAACCATATATGATATAACAACAATGAATATGATTCTGTAATGAGTCAATGACATAATGTAAATCATTATACAGGAGGTTCAGATACGTACGAAACATATCAGATCTAAGTTAAGGGATAATTTTCCAATCTCATTTTTATCCGAGATTGCTTCTACGTAAGTATTTACTAGGGGTATATTTTTCATCCATGTTGATAAAAATGGTTTTCATAAAGTGTTTAATATTCTTACATGTATATTTTAAGTCATCATTACCCATCTTTGACTTTTAATTTATGTTATGTAATGAATCTTTCTTTTTTTACCATACATGGTACTTTTTTACTTTTCCATTAAAAGTATGAGGAGAATGTTTTTTTACTTATACGGTATGAATGGATTTTTATGGTATTACAATGCATTATTTTAAGGAAAATTAATCTATAATATTTCATGGCTATTTTCAATAAAATCCTTTTATTTTAAAATTTTGTGACATTTTGTGAAAAGAAAATGATTTTTAAGGAGAAAGGATATTTTCTTCAAGAATTCTTTTCAAGTGTTTTATCAAAACCATTTTCCATATAAGATGAAATTATTTCATATGTGTATGTTTCAAGTATAATATCTCTATGATTTACATGGTTTCACTTTTCTTATAATGAAATGATATCCATTTGTTTTATATGGAATATGTTATGATGGGATGATGTTTATGAAACCCATTTTTATTCATTGGGTTATAATAAATGGTTTATGTTTATGTAGTGGAACAAGTAAGAATGATTTCATTATGAGATGGGTGGTACCTATATCTCCCTCCAATTCATTGGGTAATTATTTATATCTCATGAGATAGACATGACCAGAACGGTATGTTAATCTGGTTCAGTGTTGCAGGACTGAAATGAGGAGTGAACTCGATTCAGAAAGGGACTTCGTCCACTAAGATGGTATTGGCTGCAATGTCTTGGCTACTATGGAAATAATATCATGTACTTAATGGTTTTCCATAATTACATGTTTTATTCCCATGCTATTTTATCATGATTGATGATCCATTATGAACTGTGCCTTACGTACTGCCATGTTTTATGTCATTGCTCAAGATTTTGATGTTTAAATATTATCTCCATGTTCTGAAGTTCAAATGTATATGGTTTGCTTTATTTTCTCCATGTTTACCCTTATCGAGCATTTTAACTCACCCTTTATATGTTTTCTTTTCCCCAGGATATAAATAATGGTTTTAGGTAAGAAAAAAAGGAAGATCTTTACGGGAGATGTTGAAGATCTTTCACCAAGATTAGAAGATTATATTCCGAGTTTCCAAAGACACTAAACTATTACAGTCCTTTGGTGTCTATTTTTGTTATGTATTATATTTTCCACAAAAGTAATATAATGTCTATGTACATCAATATTGGGGTCTCTACAGTTTCCATTCCCTGAGGTTTTGAATAATCGTTTTAAATATGGGTTTTCTATAAAGGGTACTATTTGATAAGAACATTATGGGAGATATTTATGATTATTAATGAAATAAGTTGATTATGTATTTATTACCAAAATAAATTAAATATTTCTGGTTTCAAGATGTTTGTTATTATGAGAGATATATAATACTCAACTAAAATTAACTAATATCAATGAATGGAATACATGGGTCACCTAATTTTGTATCAGAGAAGGGTTTAGTTTTTTTATGGATTAGGATTAGAAATATTTCGATGAAATCCCTTAGTATTAGTCTATATATAGGATGAAAACCTAATTTTGTAAGATATATATTAATTAGTATACATATAATGACATAACTCTTTGGATATAAAAATATAGATTCAAGCTCTAGAATATATTAAACTAGGGTAAAATCTTTGAAAAGGATGGTTCATTATTTAATTGATCTTCACATAGTGCATGATAAAAATCCATAAATACAAAACTAGTTTGAAACTCCCAAGGGATATGATTCTTTAAATTAACATTCTCTTTATTATCCATTAGGATGAATAAGATAATAGAATCTATGAAAACCTATGATAATCCAATGTGAAATCGGATGTAAATTTAGTTTTCTTGGTAAAAATATGGTGACATAATTTAGGACATGATGAGAATGATTATCATAATCATATGACTAATTATATTTATTATTAATCATTGATACTCATAATAAGTTTTTTGGTTTTAGAAAATGGTTTGAACTAAGAGGAATCATATGAATATTGAATGTGACAAACAATTCAATTAAATTACTCACAAGAAGATATATAAAATGGAAGTTGGTAAGTGAAGTCGTAAGATTATTCTCACCCAAATATCTCAATTTATTAATTGTAACATGAATCATGTTGAACATCCAAATGTCGAAAGGAATTAAAAACATAACATTACGTCTTTTATGTGTATATATCCACCTTTTTTTAGTGTTTTTTCTAATCCACTTATTTTTGAACAATGGATTGATGATATAAAAATGACATTCTACATTTTCTAGTTCTCAAAAAAGTATTATATAGTTCAGAACATTTCCAAGATGAGGTTTCATGTGGCCTTTAGAGCGCCTCCCCGTATGAAAAGACTACCAACTATTGTAGATAATATAATCTATACAGGTGAATATATTTCCCTCAAATAATAGTCATTAGAATATAATAAATAAAAAGGAATCGACAACATCTATAACTTCAGAATATACCGAATAAACAATAAACATCCAATCACACATATGCTAATGTTATTCAAAAAAAGGTCAGAAACTAGGTAGATCCAAAATTAAAATAAACCAAAATTATAACACTTGTACACTAGCTCTACTCCCATCCTCCATCCTAACATAGCCTATATCCAATACGCTCACGTTTCACAATTCAGATCCACTACAGGACTTATAATTTGAACTAAAATTACAAATCATGTTTGGTCATTGTTCACTTACAAGGCTATCATGACCCCAAATGAGGTTCACACACCTGTTATGACTCTGGATTCTAACACTAAACAAATATTTCATTTATATATGGTAATTTTTGAAATTTGAGGGGGTTATGACCCCCTCTAAATTAATTATTGGTTCTTATGGAAAACCATCATTACAATGTTTCCTATTATTGTTTGTGGCAAACTTTCATCAGTGATGATATGGTAACAAATACTTGTGTTTATTTTAGAGGTAGTTATTTTATTGGTTGTTTAAAACCCTTCCAATTTATTTTATAAAAACACTTGTTTAGACTACTTAAAAGAGTGTTAAATGTTTAAGTAAACTAAAATTACATCGGTTGTTAACTGCCCCAAAAAAAATATTTAAAAATTTTGTGTCTTTTGTGAACTACCTTAAACCAAATTTAACAATAAAAATTATATATTTAGTTTATGAACATTTAAAAACCAATATTGTTTCAAAAATAAATCCCCATGTGGCCCCATACTCAATCCCCTACACACCACCTTCACCAACCCTCATCCAAAAACCATTTCCCCTATCTTACCACCTATGTCCGACCTTATCCCAACCCACGTTATATTCCCCCACCACCCATAACCCCCTATAAAATATTATTGATTCATGTTAATAAAAATAAAAGGGTTAAACATCTCTATAATTGAATTTTTTAGGGGTTATTCATAATTACAACTAATCCATTGGATTTGAGGGGGTATTAACACCAACTAGTTAATATTTTTTTATAAAAACCATGACATATTTTACAAGTGTTTATGTACAAACCAACATTAATTTATATGAATATTTAATTTATAAGGGGTTTTACACAACCCCTTCTAAATAATCATTATTATATGAAGTGTTTTTATAGTGTATATAAGACACCGAAACATGATTACACCTACATCAAAACCATGTCAGAATCTAATATATAAGTCATGAGACCATAACTAGTGCCTAAAACATATTTGAAGACTCATGGTAGAGTGATTTATAAATCATTGAGACAATACCCACAAACACTAGGAATGATCGTACATCTATCAGCCTCGACACATCCCAAATCACTCTAGGGATGTCTATTATTAATATAACACAACATTCCATGACCTAGCCCCTAGTGATGACATCAAAACAAACCTACTCAAGGAAATATCCTATTTTGGCACACTCAACCATGTTAGTCATGGAAATGTCTTTAAATCAAAACCTAATCAAACATGGAATAATCATCCCACCAACCCATGAACATTGACATTGGGGATAATATAATCGTAATAACCCAAGACATATTTGGAATGTTCTTGGACCCAATACTCTTTTCAAGTGAAAATAATCCCACCAACCCATCCATGCTGTCACTAGGGATGACCTTCACACCGGATCATCCCAACGGACTCCTGGGAGTCCCATTATGCTAATAATTTCAATAAAGGTCACAACCATTCAAATTACTCAATTGTTTATCCATGTGAACTATTCAATCAAGAACAATCCTCTCATCATAAAAACATCAGAACTAATCTGTTAGGGCACCAAGTGGGCCCTCCAAACTAGTTATGGTCTCTGTTCGAAAATAAAATAAGGTTTCTATCACCTGATAGTGTAATCATAGCCTGAAGTCTCCATCAAACCAGACCTCAAGAGATATTACAACATCAAAAAGTACCTCTTAACTCTTGTCCTACTATACAGGGACCATCCAAATATGTTAGGCTCCACCTGACAATATACCAAATATGTGGGGTCAATCTCTTGACCAAATCCCTCTTACCATAAAACCACCTAGTTTGAAGGAATCCTCTTGATCCTAGAAAACATAAATATTCTCCGATAACTTAATTTGGGACATAATGATCACCCTCAATACATATGTCAATATCACCCATTATCATTCAACCCCAATACATTCATACTTTCCCAACATCCTATGAACGTGACCTAGGCCATTCACAGATCTCATATCATAGCCCAAGACCTCCTAGAGATATTTCATTAGCTAAACCCACTCCCTTAACCCTTGGTGACATAGTATTTCAGCGATCCCATTTTTCATATGTGATAAAGTGAAATTACCCAAATTATAGGAGGCCTAATTCCACACTATTTCTTCTACCTAGGTCACCACTAGTTGATAACCTTGTTCTTGATCCAATAATAGAATGCAGGAATAAACACTCAATCATAAAAAATATATAAAATTGTATTATATGGGTCACCAATATAGAACATAAAGTTAACCCCTCACTGACCTCTATTGAGCCGCATCTAATCCAACAATCCTTTTCCACACACCTAGACACCAATCTCATATAATGTGTCACCCATAAGTAGTTATAAAAAATTATAAGTGTTGCCTATTAGAATCATTATGGATAGGGTATATTAGACTCTTGAAACATCTTTGGTCCCAGGTTTCAAAAAATATCAAATTAAATACCTATTCTAATGGTTGATTTAACTCCAAATGAAAAAAACATAGTAAAAATCACTGGTAAGTAGACCATTTCTAATGAAACCTCCAAAGGAATGTAGATAATATCTCAAGGAATTTTCTACTAAACCCATTAAAAATAACCTTCCATCTTTATTGGTTCAATCATGTTCCTATGGAATCAAAACTGAACCAGTAAACATAATCAAGAAAAAATATGGTTTATCAATGTAACCATGAATAGATAGAGGTTCTTACTTGAATATTCCATTGAAAGACACCAAGATTCACCCTAGATCAATGAAATAAATGAAAGGGGAGGCTTGGTCATTAAACACCTACCAGGTGTGTTATTAATCTAAATTATGTGTGGTATAACCCCACACAATTCATTTTATGAACCCCTAAACAATGATTTAAGGGTTAATCCATGAGTTCATGCTATAAAACACTATTGTAGGGACCCCATATATTTTTTTTCCTAAATGTCACACTATGAATGGATTGCATAAACTCCTAACTATGGCATTTCCACTCCATTCATACGATGATACTTGGTCTTCCCCAAATTTACCCAGGTTTTTGGGTGAGGCGGTATCTTGTAGTGTAGATTGGGTGGTCAAATCCTAAGATACCTCTGTAAAAACCTAAAAAACACGTACATTCTATGGATTTTTTTCGCTATGAAGTGGAAAACATTGGTTTATTTTAGATGGATTAAAATTTAAACTAATATATATATGTGTGTGTATTCAAATTAAGATAAAGGGTTGACCCTTGGTTATTTTGCGGGATGGATTGGATGTAATTCATAGTTAATGATTTCAATTTTTTAGAAAGAAGAGTTATTCTTTTAGAGAGATCAATCAACTTCATCACTTATTGGTTTAATATAAACAAAACCTAATTCTAATCACCAATACACTTGGAGGATCATTTTTATGAGAACTCCATGTTAAAGGTTCTTATTATTACTTTAAGTGTATATCCGTAAATTTCAATAAGGATGAAGAATTATTATAAACATCAAATGAAACTCTCAGTTAAAAGAAGTGAATATACCATAATGCAGTGATAAATAACACCCAATACAGACGATTTCTACACCATTGGGTCTAAGCATAAGAGGTTTATCCCACCATTAATGCTATGATGTCAATAGAATAATGAAGTAGACTCATGAGGGTCAATTGAAGATGTGAAAAGCAATGAAACAACACACATTCCGCCATTGTGTGAAAGATTAATCTCTTCATTGTGTGAATAAATTCACACATTAATGAAACAACATCAACATGTTAACAAACATAATTAAAAATGAGAAGAATAAGATGTTTTATGAAAAATATAAGGTGATTTTAGCAACATAAAAATTGAAGATAAGTGATTACGACATCAAATTAGAAGAATAACCGTACAAGGAATCAAAGCACATTATTTTCATAAATCCTCCAACAATAATACGTTAAAAAGGAATTTTGGATGTCTTGGGTCGATCCAAAAATAGTATATGTCTCCTGAATTAATTTCAATAGGCCATAATGGGCGGAAGGTTAAGGGAGTGTGGTCTTTTTCTGTCCTTCACATGAAATCTAAGCCAACCTTCATTCCTCTTATAGGTGAACCCAAACGAGAATCTAGATGGACAAATATGGGTGGTCTATAGAATAAAAATATGAAGATACGGATGTCCACTATCTTTTTGCAAAATTTAATCCCTATATATATTTTGGTTTTTCATATATGAGAGAAATAGTGGGTAGTTTTTTCTGTGCCAAAGAATCAGGCTCAAAATTTCATCTTCAACTTGGGCCACCTATAACTCTATTAAAACATCTGAATTTTCTTGGAACACTATTTAATGAAAATATCACTATGATATTATATATCTCCAGTTCAATTTTGAGAATTACTTGGCTGGAAGCTTGGCCTCTATTGTTCTTCTATTGGGATATTGTCATGTTCACATCACCCACAATGTTTTTGTTTTGAGGACCATTTTGGTGGTCTTCCAATGAGAATCTTCTTGTGTTCCAAAATCATGAATTGTTACATATATCATAGGGGACATGAAAATAGAATATGAAAATAAAATCAAGGATATTTTGTGTTTTATGAGTTTTTCAAAAATGTAATATGAAATAGTGAATTTTAAGATGAAATTAAAATCATAATGAGAATTAAAGTTCAATTTGTAAAATGCACAAAAAATGGTTTTTATGAATAATGAAGCACGTGAATATGGTAATATAAAAAATAAATACTAGCCTCTTTAAATGGCTAATCACCATCCCAACATGAGCTGTTCTATTCCTGAGAAAAATATATCTAAAAAATATGAAATTTGAATTCCCTTTTCCAAATAAAAACTAATACACAATGCCCACCCAAAGACCTCATACCAAACAATTAAGAAACCTATAGAAATAATTTAATACATGATAGGTTCACAAGCATATACTAAATCAAATTCCATTCCTTTGATCAAATTCATCACCACATTTCATTTAATTTCAATTAAGCATATTGATGTGTTGTGCGTCACAATTAACATTGGGGTTCATATTTATTCAAGGTAGAAAATATGGAAGCACTGGGTGGAATCAATTTTTAATATTAAGATGAGTATTCTTCTAATATTTTTTTATTTTTTATTTTTATTTTTTTCAATTTTTCCTTTGTAATTGAAATTGAATTTCATCGAGTCAACCCATGTAGTGAGACTTTTCCAATGACTCTCACCTTAGGGAATTATGGTATTCACATATACTCAGTAATTATCACAATTTTACTCAATAAAAAAATATAAATAACCACAAATAGTGATAATACACTCAATTATGGCTCATACAACTATGGAGTTAAGATCCCCACGTGTCGAAAGCCACATGTTAGTCATGTCCATTGATCTAAACGTAACTTTTTTTTGGATTTTTTTTCATTTTATTGATTGATTTTTTTGAATACTCATGTTTTAATTAAAATGGTCACCAAAAGTATTCCATTTATTTTGGGACCCTGAGAACTTGAAATAACACCCCATAATTAAAATAATGAGAGCATTGGATTTTTTTTAAATAGATGAAAATATAACGGTGAAAAATCACATTAGACATCCACACATTCAAAAATATATTCGCATGAACATAAACATTTATTAAAATAAGAATCAAGGCATGCAGCATTATTTGATATTCAATTTCAAAGAATGAAAATTTTATTATCGTGTTCAAGGTTAACGGAATTTCTAATTCCATGATTTGTTTTATATCAAAACATTTTTAATGTTGTATTTTTTATGCACAAAGAAGAAATTTTTTATTTCACCTCCCCCCATCATAAAATAACACTATCATAGGTGTTTAAAATAGAAGAAAATTTATAAGGGATATAAGTAGAGGATAAGAGTTATAATAGGAAATTGAAATAATAAACATGAATTATGATGCCCTGACCCCAGAAGCCCAGAGTTGGTGCATTATTACCTAAAATTGGCATGATCACAAATGCTCAGGTCTCAAAAGACGGATTAGTTTAGTAGACTTGGAAGAACTAGATAAATTCATAAGATTTACATTACATCATATAATGGAAAACTACAACAACATTGTTTCCATGGAAAACAATACGATCCCTTAGACTATCCCTACAGGTCATTCATAATATAATTCTTCGCATCCTAGGAAAAATAAAAGATATAAATGGGTGATCTCAGATGCTCAGTAAGGATAAAAATAAAGCGGAAACTTTCATAAATAAGCATAAACATTTGAGGCAATGTATAGATCTAATAAAAAGCGTTTTCAACATAAATTTCATCCAAATATGGAAAATATAAATGAAAAATAATTCTATTTACATACTCACATGGATATTCTACTAGTCGAATAATCATATTAAATATCAATAGCCACTTTCATAATGATAGAATGCATAATGATAGACTTTCATAACCACATAGTCAAGGCCTTGTTCCATGAATACTAATATGATTTAGTCATGGCCTTGTGCCAAGACACTAGTTTGTCTAATGAGACCTGCCAATGCATCGAGGAGCTATATCAGGCTCCACCCATCACTTACTATGTCCAATGCATTCCTCATATGAAAAGGTTTAAACATAACATAAACATTAATATTAAATATAGAATAAAAATGTCAATACTTTATCCATAAACCATAAATGGTATAAAAATAGCACATCCATAGTCAAAAATTTCAAAAAAACTTCAATATAATATGGATGTTTTGTATCATAATAAATCAACTTCAAGTAAGCTTATAATCCATCAAAGGATGTTTACATAGATGAAATCAAAACATTTTTTGAGAAATATATCTTTTTATTTTGAAATCATTTAAAAGACATATAATTATAAAAGAAAACATTTATTTTGGAAATATTATTATATTCATGTAAGGGAAGCTTCGATGATGTTAAAACGGTGGAAAATAGCCGCACCCACCGTATAAGTTAAAAAAACATTCGTACCTTAATTATGTCAAAAAGGTCACAAAGTACCTTGTTTGGAAAATGACAGAAATATTTATTTTAAAAAAATATAATGTCAAATGAGGGTATAAATGACTATAACCCATTGTCTATTAAATAGTAAAAATGTATTGAAATATATTTTTAAGAAACATATATGTGGATGATAATGAGGTCCCAATAGATAATTATATATAAATAACCTTGAATAATAAAGAGGTTGTTGAATTAACCCTTACCTTGTACATTTACTTTGTCAAGGGTAGTTTAACATGACTTATAATGGTAAAATAATTGTTATTAAATTATAAAATAATCATATACATTAATATGATATCATATATGATCTTTTAATATTTCTTTGTTAATAATATCTTAGTAATATCGGCCTTTAGGGTGTTAACTGATTCGTTTTCCTTTATATGATTTCTTACGTAAGTAATATTTGTTATGGAGGGGATGTATATTATTTATATACAGAATGATATCATGTCTTTAAACATTATTTTTAATCATCAAAGTCAAATTATTCTATAATGGATATGATGGGGAATGAATCTCATCGCGTTCGTGGAGACGATAATCCGTACGTACGCACGAGCGAAAATGTCCTTATTTTGATATTGAAATAATATATATCTGGATGTTATATCATATATAAATAATCATTATCATGTTATATTTATTATTTACATCAATTACACATCATTATTATACCCATCCAAATAATAATGTATTGAATAACAATTACACCATGACGTGGAGACGGTAAGTTGTATGTACGCACGTATGGTGACATTTCATTCAAAGGATGAATAGAATAATTAATATGGTTGTACCATATTTATAATAAAATCACAGTATAATATAATGGAGTTATTATTTTATAATTTAAACAAAAAATAAAGAGGAAGTGGAAGAAGAAAGGAACATGAATGAGGTGATGAAATATTTACCTCTTCTTCGGATTCATCCTTTTCATTTGATCAAAAGGGCTCTTTAAGATGTATTTTTGACTAAAGTAAGGCCTCTAGGATTAAGGGAGGATAGTTGAGAGGGTATTTGGGAAGGTTTTGGCTGATCCAATTGGCTTTGAAGGTGTGAATTATGGATAAGGTGGAGTGCCCTTTTATAAGAGGGGTGAGGGGAACATTAGGAAATGCTAGAAATATTATTTTATAATAAATTCATTTTCGGTTTATAATGGATCCAAAATGAATTAATTAAATACTAAGATGGGAATGAGTCAAAAAAACTCAACCAATAGATTTTAGACATGTGTTTATCACTATATTAACATTATCTTTTAGATTTAACTCTTAGCTAAAAAGTTTGACATTTACCATGGCTGTTTTTATTTTTTTATTATATGGTTAATAAAATTACTATAAACATCCAAAAGAACCCAGAGTGGTTCATTAATGACACAACTATCATTATATATTTATTTTTTCTGATCCTCAGATTTTAAATAATAGAATATAAATTAATAATATAATATTTTTTTAAAAAACTATTTTATGTCAATTTTGAGACTATTTGGTATTTAGTTTTTGATAAATACATAACAACATTATTACTTGTAAAAAAATTCATATAACCAAACCTAAAAAGTCATAATAACCTATAAAATTAGTTTAATTCATAAAAAGTCTCAAATTACATTTATTTGGATATATATAATAGTAATTATTTTAATATTTAATTAATTAGATAATTACCACATCATCATTGTGTCATAAAAAAATTAAATTATTTAATGTCTAATAAATATAAATAAAATACCATTATGTAGAAAATATTTTTGTATTTCAAATGAATATTATGGTCCAAATTATTACTTATATAACCCCATGTAAATATTGGTTTACTAAAATATATTTGTTTATGTCATTTGTCCCTTTACTCTAAGTTAATTAAAATAAAGTTCCATTATCATTCATAATTGGCTCCATGGGGTCCCCAAATAGATCCAAGGATTCCCATGGTCTTCCATGAAACATCAAATAAGGTTATTATAAGTGTTAAAGTAATTTTTTGTTATTATAATATTTTTTTTACCTTGAATTACCCTATTTACCTTTAACCGTGGTAAATACAAGTCAAAAGTTATTATTCACCAAAAATTAATTTCCTCTTGTTGAACCAATTTTAACATATTTATATCAGCCATGACTCTCATATTTTTTAAATTAAATTTAGAGAAGTGGTAAAATTATGTTTTATGCAAATTTGCAAATGCTCCTAGGAGGTGGGTAAAAGATGGTAAAATGTTCGATAACATTTTTATATATCTAAAATTATTACAAATTGACTCCAATGAATTAAATTTAAATTATATAGGTATTATGTATCTGTCTTGAACTAAAATAAATTTAAATAAAATAAATAATTATTTAAATAAAAATTCTGTTTTAAACAATAACTCACTGTTTTCACTATTCATTAAAAATTGAATGTTTTCAGAAAAACACCAAAACTTCACCCCAAGATAATTTTGATATTCTAAATTCAAAAATAAATTATCTTTTAAAAAATAAAAAACCTAAACGTTGCATTAATTAATTTAAAATTAATTCCATTGTCAAAACCAAAAAGGTATTTTTAAGAAATAATAACAATCACTAGATTGACATTTGTTTAAGTCCAATTTCTAAGTGAAATTACATACAATGACCATAATTGGATTAAATGGTAAAAATATAATCTAGTTATACTTCCAACCCACTAAAATTTATAATTCAACACTATAAATTATTTTGATTAAAAATGTTGTTTTCAATTAAAATATAGTATTTTTCACAATTCACCCAAATATGAAAGTTATCAGAAAAACAACAAAATTTTATTAAAACTAAATTCTGATGTCCAGATTCTAAAGAAGAAGATTATTTTTTCAAATATAATATATAAAAGTTTCAAATATTGAATTTAAAAAGGGTTATCCATTAAAAGGCGGTAAAATTTCGTTTTTTAAATACTTCTTTTACCTAAAAAATGAATTTGTTCTTACATTATGCCTATGAGACTCATAATATGGATTCTAAAATTATAAGGATTATATAAATGTAAAAATTCAGTTAATAATATTCATAACCTCTATTGAATGTCTAGTTTGGTAAGGCATGGTGTGCTTGAACTTAGAATTGCGTGTAGTGCAAGTTATTGAATTACATTGAAGAAATAACGTACTATGATATCTTTTAGTGTTACATTATTCCCTCCTTCAATATATTGTGCCCTCACAATTTTAAATTTTTCATCGCCAATAAAAGGTTGAAAATAGAAAATATCTTTGTGGGAAAACCCACATCGGAAATTGGGGTAATAAAATTTAGTCTTAATAAGAGGAAAAAGGGGAATGAAAAAGTCACCACCAAATTATGATCTTGATTAGGAGAACATTGGTGCAAATTATGGACACATAATTGGAGGAAAAATGTAAATATTTATAGGGTGTGATTGAGGGAATCAGTCACAAACAATTTTAGAATTGAGGGCCTTAAAGTCATCAATCTATTATGATTTAAAATATCATTGGTTCAATAAAACATATGTTATTAGGATAACACATTTTTAGTTTTATGATCCCTTACATAATGTTTAAGGATTAATTTCTTCATAGAATAAGAGAAGAAAAAAATATATACTTGACAAGTGGTGTTCAATCCTTTAACTAATTTCTACCAAAAACTCATCCTTCACTCTAAAAGATAATAGAACATAAAAAAATATTTTATTTATCCTATTTGTATAGGGTTAAAAAAATGAATTTATAATTTATCAACCAAAACTTTTAAAAAACTACATTATTTAATAAATGAAATCACGTGGGCCAGTGGTAGGTGATACACCCTTGTCTCCATTCAGTTGCGGGTTTAAGTAACATGGCCATGCCGGACGTGACGGGTTGTCGCTCGACCTCCGTTTTTTCCTTTTTATTGCAATCCAAAAATAATCTCAAACTAGAATTATCCAAAATAATTCTATCCAAACTCACAGTACAAAATATATAAGGAAGGTAAACACAATGGAGATCAATTTTTTCACATAATTACATATGAACACCTTCATCATGTATTCTTTTAAAACACTAAAACATCCTGAATTTCCATAAAACCTTATTGATTACATTCATACTCCCTTATTACTTATAGAATACTCGATATAATCCTTCTATCCAAAAATGTTTTAAACTCCAAAAATGATGGAAAACACAAATAATTTATCATTTTCAAGGTAGTCAACAATATCTAATAAAATTTACCCAAATCAATCATGTATTATTCCAAAAATTAATACCTCGGTATCAGAACCATATTATGGTTTATCTTTCTCTCAACCATATATTTTTCAAAAATTTAACCAGCTATTGAGTCACTTTTCATGGTTCCACACAATCTCATGTCCTTAATGAAATAGTACTACAATATAATCCTTATATACTCTATAATTCTTATAACATGTACATCATTAATACAATACTCAAATGAAAAAAAAAATTAATAACAATGTAAGAAATATAATAATTCCTCTTCGTATTCGGTAGTATCATAACTTTATTATTATCTAATAGCAGCATTTGGGGTATACTCTGATGATTTGGACAATGATTTGCATAGTGTCCCAACTCCTTGTTGATTAAGCATTGTACATTTGAATCTTTTTTATTACCCTTGAAATCATGTATATGGTGTCATTTTTCTCCACACTTATTACAAAATAAAATTCCCTTAAATAATTCACCAAGGTGATTCTTTCAACTGTTATCACATATGGGAAAATTCTTCTTTTCCCTCTTCTATTTATCCATCTTTCTCTCTTCCATCCTTTTCTTCTCTAGATTCCCATCAAAGCCACATGACTCAAATAATTCTTTACTTATCTTTTTAACACATGATATTATTTTATCATATGTTGAGAATGCATGAGATACTATTTACCTTCTAAATTTTGTCTTAATACCATAAAAGTTATGATCATTATTACTATTTTGATCATACATATTGCTGGAGTGCACATTCCTTCTATTGGGCGCCATTTCTATACAATGACATACACTATGTCAGTTTATGAATTACAATGATTAATTCCAAACTTGTAAAATACCTTACTTAAATTGAACATTTTATGGATATAATCAATAATCATAAAAATATTTTCTTTGGGAGGTATATACTCATAAATCCTTTATAATGATTTGTAATGAAATTGAGAATTATCCTAAGCATATCCCCCAAGAGTGTTGTAACCAGGAGTGAAACAAGGCCCGTTGTTGTGCACTAGTTCCTGTTCGAGTCTAGCTCAAAGCGGTGTTTTTGGGTTTTACCCCAAGGTACATTTGTTCCAGAGCCACCACTACCTGCTTGTATCCAGAAATGGATGTATTTTTTGGAAAACTCAAAAAATATCTACTATACCAAAATTCTAAGAAGTTCTTTATTACTAATCCTCATTGTCTATATTAGGGATATATGCTCTAATCACAGTTTATCTAAATCTAGTTTCCAAGGTTTGTACTAAAATTCCCCTGATACCAAATATAATTCCCCGACCCAAGAAGCCTAAATTCGGTGCATTATTACATAAAATTTGAATGATCGCAAAATATCATGTCTCGAAATACCGATTAGTTTAGTAGCCTTGGAAGAACTAGATACATACAAAATATTTACATTATATCATAAAATGGAAAACTACAAAAACATTGTTTCCAGGGACAACACTAATATCCAATACACTATCCCTATGGGTCAGTCATAATATACTTCTTCGCATCCTGGGGAAAATAAAACATAGAAATGGGTGAGCTTAGATGGTATGTATGGATAACAATATAGCGAAAACTTTCATAAATAAGAATAAACATTTAAAGTATTGTATAGAACTAAAAAAGACTTTTCAACATTAAATTAATCATAATATTTCAAATAAAAATCAAAATAATTCCATTTACTTACTCACATTGATATTCTACTTGTCTAATAATCACATGCAATATCAATAGCCACTTTCATAATGATGGAATACAAAATTCCAGACTTTCATAACCACATAGTCAAGGCCTTGTGCCAAGACTAAATATAAGATTTTGTCAAGGCCTTTTGCCAAGACACTAGTTTGTCTCATGATACCTACCGATGCATCGAGCTGCTATAGAGGGCTCCACCTATTACTTACTAAGTCCAATGCAATCCTTATATAAAAAGTTTTAGACATAACATAAACATTCATATTAAAAATAGAATATGAAATGTCAATACTTTATCCATAAACCATGAATGGTATATAAATAGAACATCCACAGTCAAACATATCAAAAAACCTTCAATACAATATGGAAGTTTTGAATCATAATAAATCAACTTAAAATAATCTTACAATCCATCAATGTATATTGACATAGATGAAATTAATATTTTTTTTGAGAAATATCTCTTTCTAATTTGAAATTATTTAAAAGTCATATAATTTTAAAAGAAAACACTTATTTTGAAAATATTTTTATAATCTTGTTAGGTAATCTTTGATTTTGTTAAAATGGAAGAAAATAGACGCACCATCCATATAAGTTAAAAAAACATTCTTACCTTAATTTTTTCAAAATGGTCAAAAAGTACCTTATTTCGAAAACAACAGAAAGATTCTTTTCAAAAACATATAAGGTCAGATGAGGGTATACATGAATTTAACCCAATGTCTATAAAATATTAAAAATATTTTTAAATACAATTTTAAGAAACATGGATGTGGATGATAAATAGGTCCCAGTAGAAAATTACATATAAACAACCTTGAATAATGAAGAGGTTGTAGAATTAACCCTTACCTTATACTTTTCCTTGGTCGAGGGTAGGTTAACCTTCTATATAATGGTGATATAATTGTTATTAAATTATACAAGAATCATATACAATAATATGATATCATATATTATCTTTTAATATTGCTTTGATAATAATATCTTATTATTATCGTCATTTCGGGTGTTAACTGAATCGTTTTCCTTTATATGCTTTGTTACGTAAGTAATATTTGTTATGGCTTGAATGTATCTTATTTATATCTAGAATGATATAAAGTCTTTAAACATTGTTTATCATCATCAAATGAAAATTAGTCTTGAATGGATACGATGGGGAATGAATTCCATCGCGTTTGTGGAGACGGTAATCCGTACGTGCAGTTAAATAGTTTGACATTTGCCATGGCTCTTTGTATTTTTATATTATATAGTTAATAAAATTACTATAAACATCAAAGAAAACCTCAAGCGGTTCATTAATGATACACCTATTTTTATATATATTTATTGGCCAACCCTTATATTTTTAGGAATAGAATATCAATTAATAATGTAATATATTTTTTAAAAACTATTTTTTGACAATTTTGACACTATTTGGTATTTTGTTTTTTCTAAATTAATAACAAAATTTTTACTTCAAAAAATATTAATAGAAAAAACCCTAACATGTCATATTATCTTATAAAATTAGTGGAATTTGAAAAAAGTCTCAAATTACATTTATTTGGATATTTATAAAATTAATTATTTTAATATTGAATTAATTATGTAATTACTACTTCATCATTGTGTCATTAAAAATTTAAATTACATAATTTCTAAATAATATAAATAAAATTAATTTATGTAAGGAATCGTTTTGAAATCCAAAAAATATTTATAGTATAAATGATTACTTATATAACCCCATGTAAAAATTGATTTACTAATGGATATTTGTTTATGTCATTTTTTACAGTACATTATGTTAATTAAAATAATGTGTCATTATCATTCATAAGTGGCTCCATGGGGTCCCCAAATCGACCCAAGGATGCCCATAGTCGGCCATGACTCATCCAATTAGGTTAGAACAAATGGTAAGGTAGTTTTGTATTATTATAATATTCTTTTTACATTGAATTACCCTATTTACCTTTAACCGCGGTTAATAAAAGTCAAAAGTTACTATTCACCAAAATTATTTTCATCTTATTGAACAACATTTTACTTACTGATATCCAGCGTGTCTCTCATATTTGTGAAATTCAATTCACAGACGTGGTAAAATTATGTTTTATGCAAATTTGCAAATGCTCCTAGGAGGTCGGTAAAAGACAATATAAAGATCGATAAAAATTTTATATATCTAAAATTATTATAAACGGAATCTAATTAATTACATTGAACTTATATAGGTATCATGTATCTACCATCACCTAAAATAAATTCAAATAAAATAAATAATTATTTAAATAAAATGTCGGTTTTAAACAATAACTCAATGTTTTTAACTATTCATCAAAAATTGAATGTTTTCAGAAAAATACCAAAAAATCACCCTAAGATAATTTTGATAATACGAATTCAAAAATGAATTATATTTTACCAATTTAAAATCATAAAAGTTTCATTAAATAATTTAAAATTAATTCCCGTTGTCAAAACCAGAAAAGGTATTTTTAAGAAATAATAACCATCAAAAGATTGACACATGTTTATGTCCAATTTCAAAGTGAAATTACTTACAATGAAAATCATTGGATTAAATGGTAGAAATATAATCGAATTACACTTCCAAACCATTAAAATTTATAATTCAAAACTATAAATTTTTTTGATTAGAAAAGTTGTTTTCAATTAAAATATATTATTTTTCACAATTCACCCAAATATGAAAGTTATCAGAAAACACCAAAAATTTATTGAAACTAAATTCTTAAGCCCTGATTCAAAATAATATGTTTATTTTGTCAAATAGAATATATAAAATTTTCAATTATTGGATATAAAAAGGGTTCTCCATTAAAAGGCGTTAAAATTGCATTTTTTTGAAAAATAATTCTTTTATCTGAAAAAAAAAATTGAATTTGTTCTTGCCTTATGTCTAAGAAACTGATAATATGGATTATAAAATTATACGGATTATATAATGTGAAAAATTTAGTTAATAATATTCATAACTTCTTTTGAACAGCTAGTTTGGTAAGTCATGGTGCACTTGAATTCAGTGTTGTGTGTTGTGGAATTTATTGAATTACTTTGTAGAAATAACGTACTATGAAATCTTGGGGTGTTACATGAATCAAAAACACATGGTGGATAAAGTGGAACTTCATGATGCTCTTTATTACTCCTTTGATCTCCATGCCACTCAGAGAAACCTCATTAGTGATGAGAGTTTGTGTTTGTACATCTATAAAAAATATGAATTTCTTAAAAATACATCAATCCGAATAGCCACTGAATATTACACACCAACATAATTAGAAAAAAATGTGAACCCCTTGAGGTTACCTTAACTAAAAAAGTAAAAAGGAAAGGATAAGAACATACTTATTAAATTATGCATACTGAACACAAACTCGAGGTAAAAAAAGGGGAAAATAAAAAATATAAATATATACATATATCTATATACATTAATATATTTATATATACATTAATAAATATAAAAAAAATTAAATATATGTATAAATATATAAACGGTGGAAGAAGAAAACACTATAGGACATAGGTATGTGGAAGGTACACTCCGATGTCTCCCTATGGTTATGGGTTCGAGTCCGGCAGCCTAGCCAAATGTGATGGGGTTATCCCTGTGAACTATGCTGTGTTATTTTCCACAAATATATATATATATATATATATATATATATATATTCTTAATTTTTCATATTTTTTAAATATAAAAATACATATATATATATATATATATAGAAGCACATAGAATAAATATATATTACATATAAGAACAAAAAATTGGAAATAAACAAAATAAAAAAACCACAAAAAAGGTAAACGAATGAAAAATTGTTGGGAAGTTATTTAATTATTTTTTAAAAATTCAATATTTTAACCAAAAAATAAAAAAATGACAACAATAAAAATTAAAAAAATTAAAATTAATGTTAAGGATAGGTTTCTTAGGAGAAAGAACTTAGTTTAAAGTCATTATCTTGACATGGACCACCAATTTATTCAATACCAACTTTCAGCATCTTAATGATTAAAATTTTCACCACATCTATTATTCCGTGATTGATTCATCATTGAGGTTTCTGGAGAGTTTTGGAATTTGACTCATGAAAAATCATATAGGTCCCAGTGAAAAGGACACTTCCATGAATATAAAAAACACTCCATCCAATTTATGTCGTAATCTTTCTTAAGATATCAAAGAGAATTTTCTTAATATTATCATTGAGAGAGGGTGAAATGAAAATTGAATGTTTTTTATTATCCCCTATGATGGAATACATGGGAGAAGAATTGTGGACTATGAGTTTTATATTGGGCTATCTAACACTTTTAGACACAGGTCGTGACTTTGAATCTAACTCTGTTTCATTTTCCAAATTCGTCAATAGAATTAATTCCTTTTGAAAAGAATATTCAACCCAAAAATTTGAATGTTCAGTGTTAGGAATGGGTATAGACTCAATGTTTCTAATATCTCTCAATAGTTCTATGAATTATGTTTTTGAAAACCCATCAATGGAGTTATACTTAGGAGACTCAATCTATATTGTCAAATTATCTTATTTTGAATCCAAAAAATAAAATTCTTACTGAATTAAATACCCTTAAACAATGCCTTTATCTTTTTCATATATCAAAAATCCAATGGTTGTTTCATCATTAATTCCAGGAGTGGTTTGTGGGAGAAAATATTCTTCTATCATTGATGGGGAAGGGAAAATCTGAGTTGGAATGAGTTTTCTAACCGTTTTAATGCTTTGTATTTCTAATCATAATGTTGAATCTTTCAAAATCATTTTATCTATTTATTTTAAAAAATTTAAAAGATTTTGTTGGGGATTTGGATATATAGGAGCTTGGACATCATGGAATTCACTAATATTGTTCTCTCCACTATCCTTAAGAGGGCCGTAAATTTAACCTTTGAATGTTCATCATTCAAATGATTATACCTATAACCAATTGTGTGGTAATAAATAAAGGGTTGATCAAATAAATTTACTAATTTAGGTGATTACAAAATATTTATTTTCCATTAGATTATATCATGGGTATGTGATAGGGTAATTTTGAAGATAATTTGTTGAAGAAGACTGAAATTTGGTTTCTAGATTCGCAGGACACATAGAAACAGAAAGGTGTAATGATTAGAGAGATGGGGTCAGAATAGAGAATGTGGGGTGAGAAAATGATGATAGTGTCTAATATAACATACATAGGTCCCCATAAATTGAAAAAAAATTCTTTCCAAAGTTTTCCCATGTTTTAGGGTTAAGTTGTCACTTGTAGTGTAGCTTGGGTTTTCGAATACTCTGAGATCTCAGAAGAAACCTACAGACCCATACATTTTATGGAATATTTTTGGATATGAATTCACCAACAATGAGTTGAATTTATATGGGTTTAAATATACACTAATATATCTATTTGTTTAAAAATTATGATAAAGGTTTGATCCTAGGTTATTACAAGCGATGGATTAGATGAAATTCCTTTTTAATGATTTCAATTTGTTATACTCAATAGTTATACATTTAGAGATATCAAAACAAATCATCACTTACGTGTTTAATAAAAACAAAAACCTAATTTTAATCACCTATAAACATGGAGGATCATTTTTATGAGAACTCAAATGTAAATGATATTATTATCACTTGATGTGTGTAGTTGTAAAATTCAACAAGGATGAAGAAGTATTATAAATGTAAAGTGAAACTCTCAATTAAATGAAGTAGTAAAAAATTAATGAAGTGATAAATAAAATCCAATCTGGAACCTTACTACTACCATGGATCATCCCATAAGAGGGTTATACCTCCATTTATGTTATTCTCTCAATGGAAGCGTTAAGTGGACTTATGATGGTGAATTGAAGAAGTGAAAAAATGAAATAACGAACACTCTTCCATTGTGTGATGTATTTATCTATTCACTATTTGAATAAATTCACATCGAAATGAAACATAATAAATGTGTAAACAAATATAATACAAAATTGGAAGACTAATAAGATTTATTAAGAATCTATTGTGATTTGAGAAACATACAAATTGACGAAAAGCAATTACAACATCAAATTTGAAGCATAACCTTATAATGAAACAAAGCATAAAATAAGATTAAATCCTCAAACAATAAATCCTTAAATAGGAATTTTGAAATACTTGGGTGAATCCCCCAACATTATGAGTCTCCTCAATTAATGGTGGTAGGACAAGGTGGGTGGAATGTTAAGGGAGAGTCAACTTTTCCCCCCTTGACAAAAAATATGATCCACCATGCATTACAATGAAAGTTGTGTCCAAAAGATCATCTATATGGAAGAATTTTGGTACCCCATAGAAGAAAAATATGTAGATACGGATTCCTCGTGACTGAATGTAAAATTTCAGCACTAAATAGTTTCTATTTTTTCATATATGATTTAAATGGTGGGATGTTTTTATGGGACAAAGAATCTGGACCATAATTTCATCTTCATCTTGGGCCGCCTAGAACTCCATTAAAAGATTCAAATTATCTTGGTAAATTGTTTAATAAAATATTCCCCATGATGTATTATATCCCACGATTAATTTTTAGAATAATTTGGATTTATTCATAGCCGATACAATAATTTTATTGGAATGTTTTCTAGTTCACATCACCCATAATTTTCTTGGTTCAAGGCTAATTTTAGTGGTATCCCAAAGAGAATACTCAAGTACTTCAAAAGCATGAGTTAGTATTTATAAAATAGTGGACCTGAAAATAAAATATGAAAATAAAATATATATTTTTTCTGTTTTATGAGGTGTTAAAAAACGAACCTTGTAATAGTGAATTTTAAGAATAAATTTCAATCATAATGTGAGTTAAAGTTCAATTTGTAAAAAGCACTAAAAATGGTGTTGATGAATTATGATGAACGTGAATATTATAAAAAATTTAATATTATCCTATTTTATTTGATAATCAATGTTATCCCAAACACCCTAGTCATCGACCAAAACTTATAACATGTCAAAAAACCATTTTTGGCACTTTAAAACTCTCGAGTTCCGAACCTGAGCCCATATTATAAAAACAAACCATCCACCAAATAAAATATTCCTTTTCCATCAGTAATTTCTAAATCGTAACGATGTAGTTCATTACTAACTCCCTATTGTAATACTCACCATTCAAAATAAAAATTGATAGTCCTCTAACAAAGCCTCCAGACTTTTGATGGGTATGTACTCACCATCAAATGTACATGTTATATCTTTGAATTCAAAACATTATTCCAATATAAAACTTCTAGAACGAAGCTTAATTTCATAGGATTTATCAAAAAATTAATAGTATGATGCATGGAAAAACTCAACTATATCTAGAGGGAAAATCCATATACGATTCTAACCTCACTATGTATGAACTCACACATATTACAAGCCAGACATGTTATTTTTTATTTTAAAAAAATTTCTCAGTTACCCCTAACACATTGATAGATCAAGATCCTATCTTTAACCAAGAATTTTTAATCATTCCCTTAATATGTAGGATCATGATCATTCCTCAAGCCAGTTCACCCACTTAACCACTTAAAAAAATAGAGTTTCAACCCATAATGACATGATGAAATAGGATGACCCCTATAAACTAAATCTTGAACCAATGATTCACCCCCTGAAAAACATAATTAATCTAGTTATCTATTAAAATTTTTTATAACCAGTGATCCACATGCTGAATCATTATTAAATCAATCTGAAATAACCATACTGATGTTTGAACCAGACTATTTTTTGTAATTTGTTTGTGGGATCGCTACAACCACCCCATTTATTAGTCTCCTTAAACAAGCACTAAACAACCTCCTATCTGATTCACTTATAGATCATGAAAATAACTCCAGGCCTGATAAAAATCAACAAAATTTATATAAAACTCAATCTAAATTTCAAATAATGTATTACCCAATGAACCAAATATCAGTGTATCTTTCTTCACACTATCACCTTGACCATCCATCGAAAATTCATTCCAAAATGATAAACCATATGAAACATGAATTATTTACCATCGATTATTAAAATTCTTCCCACTGTAGTAGTCTTTTTATCATAGCCTTTCAAACTAACTCCCTATCTTCTATGGCCCATGATCTATCCATTTCTTCATGTAATGACTTGATGTGGGCATCCCAATCATACCCAAGTAGAAATAAAAGAAACTAACTATTGTCCTTCCTTGTCTCATCATGAACATCACCTCTAATAGAACATGGTTCACTCCCCACCACATGGATTCCCTTACACAACTCTCAAATAACCAGCCCCAAATGGGATCTGATTACACAAGTACTACTACTCAAGTTCCAAAATCTACTCTCGACAAACTCTGACATCACACCTCCCTGACGGTCCATGTCAAGGCATCCACTTGGAAAAATTGTACCATTATACCCTTATCCTCTATGTTTTATCCCTTTAATATATGGAAATCTCATAGCTCACTAAATCCTAGGCCACCCTAACACAGCAGTTACCTAAAACTTGGAATGAACCCAAGATAAAACCACCATAGTGATAACACCATAACACCACTGAGCTTTCTATAGAACCAGATAAATTATAAAAAGACATACACTTGGCCGCTTTATTGATCAGTAACTCAAATGGGAGCCATATATACATTGTGTAAACTAAACGTTGAAAACAAAACATTGTTTCCCTAAAAAATTGTTCCAATGATCACTCCCCTTCTCAAGACATAAATATCCATGGAGAAATCCCTTATAGGTTCTCACCTTCGATCTACCTTGGTCTCAATTGTACCCACCAGATGAACAAACCTGTCCCACCCAATCAAAAAATTATCTCATGCTCCCATGAATCATATCCCATCTAACCTAGTCTCAACCACCTAACCCACTCATCATGCCCCTTTTGCATATGAGTCATTTTCAACATATCAAGGCATCTCACACCAAGTCTAATAGAATTATCTCCCACCACACATGCATCATTTGAAAACAAGAGGGTCGACACATGCTAACACCACAATACAAAAAGGTACATATCCACAACCATAGGAAAATTAACCTAAATAATCCCCCTAAAATAATAAAATTAATATTAGATATTCTCCAATATATTCATATATAATATCCCAATGCGTTTTGAATTATCTTTTAACAACCCCTAATGATTTCCTACAGAACAACATTATAAGATTAAATATTTTTCCACCAAAATGATATATGAGAAAAAATTTCATTGTTTTTTATTAACACATTAAATAACCAAACTAACATTGAATAAGACACAAGGTTCCATCATTAATGGGAAAACTTGTTATCATCCTCATATCACCTCTCAAGAAAACCATGCACTCATTAAGTCATCCATTGTTCACCAATTCTTGTTCCAAATCAATCAGGGTCTCCAAAAATCCCTCAGGGAATCAAATATATTATCTTCACCAAAAAGTACCTCAAATAATATCCAAATTACCTTCTATCTAAATTAAATACACATAATTCAGATGTGTATAATTCCACCAACATGATATATGATAAAATACTATATAAGTTATTATCCACTCTAAAAATTTATAAACCATTCATCAATAAGAAAAAAAAGGAAATAAAACATATTTCATGTTAATATGATGTTCCTATAATGATTTATAGACATGGTGTCTTGAAATAGAGCATATATCTACACCGATATAAATTAGAAACCTCAAAATCCATGTGTGTCACCCAAGGTTAAATAAAACCATCGTAACATAGAAATCCAAAAAAAGTAATTTCTTTCCTTGATAACATACAATTTCAACTAGAAATGAATTTATCAACGCACCTTTATAATATCAATAAAATGATATAACATATTCCTAGACCACATGTCTACTATCAGCCCAAATCATAATCCTAAACAAGGGTATAATACCACTTTGTGATTCCCTAGCATAGAACCCATCCATGTTGAGGATTCAAGTGACCTAAATCATGCCTCCTCATATTCTATAGGCTTTTGACTTGTAGTGAGTAAAAAATCCTCACAATGGGGAGACTATTAAATCAAATTAGAGTCGTACATAGAATAGAAATAACTATGAATCATAAAAATCCATAACATCAGTGTACACCAAATAAAAAATAAACATGAAATAATATATATGATGTTTTTATGCATAAACACCACTGATTATCCACAAGTTCAATCCGTATACAAAATAAATCTGAAAAACCCAATCTAAAATGGTCCCACTATCAATCACATTCTTTACACACCATGTCTTCAATATTATAAATTTTCTCCCACTATACATGACAGTTTATTTGATCTAAATGTAGACATAAGGTCTACACACTCACACACAAACACTGGGATTCTCATGCTTGGTATGAGAATATAACACAATATTGCCCCCCCCCCAGAACACATAATAAACATCATTATATCCATGTGTAGACATGAGGTAATGAATTAATATTATCATCCATGTAGAGTCACTAGCCACTAAATAGGCTATTGCGACACCTGATGGGGCATACAAGAAAAAATGGCCATTGGTTTCTAATCAAAGCACTACAACCCTGACAATACCAACTTTAGAGTCATTTTAAAATCCACTCATTTTCATACACAATATAAATTTTTTCACAACATGTACCTAAAGACTTGTGGAAGGGTAATGTTTTGAATTCCAACATAAGTTCCATAGAAATTGGACAAAATCATACCTATGTTGGCCTTGAGCCATCCATAATCACTGTAGTGGGGTCCATTGGTATCCATCACAACGTACAATGACCCATCTCATTGGGATGTCCATGATCATATTCTACTCATTGAAAGGAAAAATTCTTGAACACTGACCTAATACAAAAATAGAATGTTCTTAAACTTGATACATGAGGGAAGAGGGTAAAACCATCCCACCAACCCATCCACATACACAGTGAGGTTATAAAAAAACCAGCTGAATCCATTTCTTGAAAGCACATGGACCCAATACCCTCCCCAAGGATATACCATCTTGTCAGTCCATCCCCAAAGACACTTGTTATGTCTAATAAATAGTCCCATACCCATAGAAACAACATAGTTCAATCCAAAACCTGAAGAAATATGGTTCATATCTAATCACACAGCTCGTTTGTTGATCCTTGAGCACTAGTTTCTAGTGACCTATCCCTTTATCACAGCACGTCTCAACTCGATCCTCCGGGAGACCAATGAATCCTTCATATAGATCCTGGTCTATGTTTATCAGTTCCATTAGAAGTCATTTACCATATATGGACATCCTATCATAGAGGATCCACAAACCTAGACCTTAAGGTCCAATTTAACCTCACGGATTCCCTTCGTCACTCTAGGTCTCACAGCCCTTGGACCATCCCAAGTTGTTACGCTCTACCCAACCATAGTATCAATAGTCATGGTCCACCTACAGAACAAAACAATCTTAGAATCACAAAAAAATTAAAAATATTCATCTCACTCGAAGAACACATAAAAAATCTACCCTAACATCATAAGGGAGTTCCTCTGCACCCATGAGATATACTTTTATCTATATCATCATCAAATTGCCTCAAGACTATCATTATCACCCAATGAACCTAGTATCCTAGAAATGGTAATTATTTATATCATATATCATCCTAGAACCTCCTCTAAGTATCACATCAGATCACCTAACTCCCATAACCTTTTATATTAGTTGTTGAGTGGTCCTGATTTACATTAGTAAAAATGAGAATGTATCAAAATGACATATGAACTAATCCCATTTTATTCCATATACCTAGAGAACCACTAATTCTTGAAACTCATGACTGATCCCTATATAGTACGTATCCATGAAAAATCATACAAATTTTTTTTATACAATTTAATTAAAGGGTCCACCAACCACGAACACAGAGTTAAGACACCACTGATCTCCCTAGAGACTTGTCTATGCCAAACAATCCCCCTATACATTTTTTCACACATCTATCATGAAATAAATAAGCCATAATTAATTATAATGTTTTATATTTAATATTTACATTTAATTTAAATTGGTATAAATTCATAAATACTCACTCAGAACCATCAAATCACACGAATTGTAGGAAACATGGTGCAGTCCACTCCTGATAAACCCCACAAATATTGGTTGCCCAAAATACCTGAATAAACACATATTAATATTGATTATTTTAGCAAAAAAATTGAATACAAACTAAATATTCGAGTGCTAAACCATTTCCAAAAATGAATTCCAATAGTGTATACATTGAATCACAAATTTCCTCTACAATAGCTGAAAAAATCCACATTTATCTCAGACTATTCCACCATTCTCTATTGGAATCCATGACAAAACATAAAAAATCGAGTTATATTAAGGTTTTTAGAGAAAAAGAATTAACGGAGGGAGGATATAACCTAGTTATTCTATGATATTTTACTAATATAGACTCATGATCAAGGGTGATAATGTATAAGCGAGGTTTGGCCACTCAACCCCTCCCATGCATGTTCATCAACCTAACGATGGTGTTCCAACCTCGTTAAATTATTTAAAACACCAGGAGGAACCCTTAATATCATGAACTAAAGGATTACACCATAACACATAAATAAAGGGACCTGAATCCCTTCAGTACTATAATAAAAATCATAATTCCCATATTCAAGATGTGGATGGCCTGATCAAGCTCCCAATTACAGCCTGACCACTGTATTCCTCCTCTGAAACTCACCCAGACACCTCAGTCATACACCATACCATAAAACACATCCAAAAATAACATTTTTGGAATGTTCACACCCTCTAATACCCAAAAAATCATTATTCAAAAAATAAATCATCCAACCAAAAAATAAGTTCAAATTGCCTAGGGAGTTTCCACCCTATAATAATGAGGTTCTTTATACAGGCTATGATAAGGTTTTTTAATTTTTTATTATTTTAAATATTAAGTATATTAATTATGGTATATTATCCAGAATATGTGGTAAGAGAACTATAACGACCCATACTTTACATACATTTTTAATACTTCAAAAATTGAAGCACACTTATTACAACATATGATAAAACCACAAAGGACCGTATAGGTATAGTGTCTTTAGAAACTGGGAAACATAAACAACTGGTTCATAAATCTTCTATAGTGTCTCCCATTTATTTCATCATATCTAGGGTCCCTTTTAGCATATTCTACTTAATATCCATCTTCCTGACCTGGGGAAAAGAAAACATAAAAAGGTGAGCTCAAATGCTCAGTAAGGGCAAATAAAGGAAATAAAAATCATATCATATCTTTTTGAAAAATCAAAACCTGCAAAAGAGATCATAATATCTTAACATGGAATAAATCATAGAAGTGAAAATGTGATCCCCATAATCATAACATAAAACTTGAAACTTTGTGGCATGCACACATAATCATGGAAAATCATTTCTTGTTAGTCATGACTCATTGCCAAGACTATCTTAGTGGACAAAGTCCCTTTCTGAATCGAGTAACCCTCGTTTCAGTCCTGTTTCACTGAACCGGTATAACCTACCATTCCAGCCCTGTCTATCTCATGAGATATAAAATCTTTACCCAATGCATTGGAGGGAGATATAGGTCCCACCCATCTTATAATGAATCCTTTCTTATGTGTGCCACATAATCATAAAACATACATCATAGCATAACCCATGTAATAAAAATGGGATTCTTAAACGACATGACATCATAAAACAACTCATATAAGATAAAGAAATTCATAAAAATAATTCCATCACAACATGATCAAATCAATTTAATAATAGGGATAAAAACAGAACCCTTTATTATCTTAGATGGAAAATAAACACTTGAACTCCATTCTTGAGGAAAATATCCTTTCTTCTTCAAAAACATTTTTCCTTTCATAACATGTCATAAAACTTTAAAATAAAAGAAGTTGATTAAAAATAAACTTTAAAATTTGTAAAGGAATATTCTTGGAAATAATGTTTTAAAAATCCATTCATGCCGTATAAGTTAAAAAAAACATTCTTCGTACTTTTGTCGGAAAAGTCAAAAAGTACCTCGTACGAAAAACGACAAAAGATTCCTTTCGTACATATTACTAAAAACTCACCGAAGGGTAAAAATGGATTTAAACAATTGTAGGTGGATGGAAATAATATTACATATTGGTGAAACATGGATGTGGATGATAAAATACACCCCAGTAAATACTTACGAATAAACAATCTCGGATAAAAAAATGAGATTGTGATATTTCCCTTACCTTAGGTCCGATTTGCTTTGTTCGTGTCTGAAGCTCCTGTATAATGGTTTAAATAATGTTATTGACTTATTCCAGAATCATACATATTGATATGATATCATATATGGTCATATTATTAGCTTCTTGTTAGTAATATTTCATTGTTACTTGTTACTCGGGTCTTTATAACTTTTTGTTCTTTTGCGTGTTTTGTCGAATAAATTCTTATTCTTATCTTTAGGTTATAGATAATTCATTTACAGAATGGTATTAGTGTAGTATATACCATATTCATTCATTCAATTCATTTATAAAATCATTATGAAATGAAGATCATGTAGAATGAGTCGCATCACATCGTGGAGACGGTATTCCGTACGTATGCACGAGTGATGATATCGTTTCTATGATCGTGGAATTGTATTGGAGTATATATATATTATTTCAATATCAATATTACTTAATAATAATCATATATAGTTACTCATTACACCATTATACCCATCCTTGTAAAGTGATGGTGGAAAATAGATTACACCACGGCGTGGAGACGGTATTCCGTACGTACGCACGCGCGGTGATTTCATTTTTCCGTAGGATGGATAGAAGGTGAATTAGGGTTGTTTCATATTTATAATAAAATATCAGTATGTAAGTAATACTGATGTTATTACTTTATCATGAAACAACTAAAGAAGAAGAAGTTGAAGAAGAAAGAAATTGAAAAGATCGGTAATGGATATTACCTCTTCTTTGGAACGCCTCTTTGAATCCTCCACTTAAGGAACTAAGATTGGTCTTTGGAGAAGACCAGGACCTCTAGGATTATTCTAGGGAAGTGTAGAGGAGAAAATGGTAGGGGTTGGCCGAGCTTGAGTGCTCAAATTGGTGTGAGGAGGAGGGGGAGGAGGTGCCCTTTTATAAGGGAGGAGAGGGGCACCTTAGGAATATCTCAAAATATTATTTTATATTAAAGTCAAAATCGGTTTATAATGGTTCCAAAGGGTCTTATTTCGAAGATAAAGTGGGGAAGGGTCGAAATCCTATCAACCAATAGGATTTAGACAAGTTTAGGGTATTATTTTAACCTTATCAATTAGATTTAACTCTAAGTTAATTAATTTAACTTTTACCGTGTCTTTTTGTTTTCTTTCACTATATGGTTAATAAACTTTCTATAACATGCCAAACGAACCCCAAATTGTTTATTATTAATATATATATCCTTATCTAAGTCATTTGGCCGAACCTTAGATTTTTAGGAATAAAATAACAATTAATAATATAATATTTGATTTAAAAACTATTTTGTGTCAATTTTGACACTATTTGATATATGATTTTTGTGAAAGTCATAACAGAATTATATGTTCGAACCAAGTTGATTAAATCAACACTAATATATCATAGTAACCTATAAAATTAGTGGAATTCATAAAAAGTCTCAAATTACATTTATTTTGGTATTTATATTATCAATTTTTTCAATATTTCATTAATAAGATAATTACTGCATCATCTTTGTGTCATAAATAAATTAAATTATTTGATGTCTAAAAATTACAAATAAAATACCATCATGTAGGAAATCTTTTTAGCTTTCTAATGAATATTTACAATCGAATTTATCTTATGTATAACCCTATATTAAAAATGATTTACTTGTTAAACTTTGATTTTAACTATTTTAACCCTTCTTTAAATAAATTAATAATAAATGTCCTAATCTAATCCAAGTGGGCCTAAATGGTCATATTTTATTCCTAAGTTTGTTTTTGGTCGAATTACACTTGTCCAATAGTATTAGGACACGTGTTAGGGTAATATTGATATCATATTTACCCTTAGATACCCTATTTACTATTAACCGCGGTAAAAATAGTAAAAAGTTACTATTCACCAAAAAATTATTTTCATCTCATTGAACCACATTTTAGTCCTTGATATTAACTGTGTCTCTCGGATTTTTTGAAATTCCATTAACAGAAGCGGTAAAATTAAGTTTTATGC
Source organism: Viscum album (assembly GCA_963277665.1). Taxonomy (NCBI): domain Eukaryota; kingdom Viridiplantae; phylum Streptophyta; class Magnoliopsida; order Santalales; family Viscaceae; genus Viscum; species Viscum album. The sequence continues at coordinate 993,691,387 of OY728136.1, read as the reverse complement.
AAAATTCAGTTTTTAACCTACCACTTAGTGGTTTCACTATTCATCAAAAATTGAATGTTTTCAGAAAAATACCAAAATTTCACCCTAGGCTAATTTCGATATTCTGAGTCCAAAAATGAAGTCCATTTTGAAAAATAAAATTTATAAAATTTCAAAAAGTGGTTATTACTATTCATAACGGCTAGTTTTAATAGCATATTGTTGTTTAGTGAAACTCGGTATTGCGTACGACGCAAGCTATCGAGGAAGGTCGCGATTGCGTGTAAAGCAAGTCAAGAAAGTGTTGCGTAGAAAAAGATTCCTTTGATAATTTATATAACATAAAAGTCTCGGGTGTTACATTCTACCCCCCTTAAAAAGAATTTCGCCCTCGAAATTCGTCACTTTGTAACAAATAGATGAGGATACTTCTCCCTCATCATATCCTCAAGCTCCCATGTAGCTTCTTCAAGTTGGTGGTTCCTCCATAAAACTTTCACCAAGCGAGTGGTCTTGTTTCGTAGGACTTTTTCGCTACGATCCAGAATCTCTATCGGCTGTTCTTCATAAGAAAGATCTTGCTCCAGCGGTACAACTTCTGAGCTGAGTACATGTGAAGGATCTGGTATGTACTTTCTCAGGAGAGATACGTGGAACAGATCGTGAACTTGAGAGAGATTCGGTGGAAGCGCCAATCGGTAAGCTACCTTCCCAACACGATCCAGTATTTCAAAAGGACCGATATATCTAGGGCTCAACTTCCCCTTCTTTCCAAATCTCATAACCCTCTTCCAGGGAGATATTCGTAAGAACACTTTATCGCCCACTTCAAACTCTAGGTCTTTTCTTCGGTTGTCGGCATAACTTTTCTGTCTACTTTGAGCTTCTCTTATGTGTTGTTGAATAGATCTAACCTTTTCTTCCATTTCATCAACAAGATCAGGTCCTAATAGCTTTCTTTCCCCAACTTCATCCCAGCAAGTTGGAGTCCTGCATTTCTTTCCATAGAGAGCTTCATAAGGAGCCATCTGAATACTAGAGTGAAAGCTATTATTATAAGAAAATTCCACCAAAGGTAGGTGTTGATCCCAACCTCCTTTGAAATCCATAGAGCAAGCTCTCAACATATCTTCTAGGGTTTGAATTGTTCTCTCAGACTGACCGTCTGTCTGGGGATGATAAGCAGTGCTGAAACTCAACTCTGTATCCAGAGTATGCTGAAGACTTCGCCAGAACTTCGAGGTAAATCTCGGATCCCGATCAGATATAATAGAAAGTGGTACTCCATGCAATCTTACCACTTCCTTTACATATATCCTGGCAAGCTGATCTAGAGAGAAATCCTCTCTAATAGCAATGAAGTGTGCAGACTTTGTAAGACGATCAACTATGACCCAGATATCATTATTTCCTTTAGAAGTTTTATGAAGTCCTGTGACAAAGTCCATAGTGATGTTTTCCCATTTCCATTCGGGTATGGGTAATGGTTGTAACATCCCCTTAGACTTTTGTCTCTCAGCTTTAACTTGTTGACAAACCAAGCATCGAGAGACATATTCAGCAACATCTCTTTTCATGCCATCCCACCATAAGTACTCTTTCAGGTCCCTATACATCTTCGTGCTTCCAGGATGAATAGAAAATGATGAACTATGAGCCTCATCCAGCAGCTCATTCTTTAATTCGGGGATGGGAGGAACGCAAACACGATTCCTGAACTTTATTATCCCATCACAATCAAGGTTGAATTCAGGAACATTTCTCACCTTCTTTTGTAACTCGACATCTTCTTTCTGTGCCTCTTTAATCTTCACATGTATAGATGGTTGAACATTCATTTGAGAAAGATAAGATTTTCCCCCTTCCATTATAATTCCAAGATCCATCCTTTGTAAATCCATAAATATTGGATCTTTTATGATCCTCATCATGGATAAACTAGCATGGTCTTGTCGACTTAATGCATCTGCCACCTTGTTTGCTTTCCTAGGGTGGTAATGGATTGAGCAGTCATAATCCTTAATCAGCTCCAACCATCTTCTTTGGCGCATATTCAACTCCTTTTGTGTGAAAATATACTTTAAACTTTTATGATCAGTATAAATATCACACCTTTCACCATAAAGGTAATGCCTCCAAATCTTTAATGCAAAGATTACCGCAGCCAACTCCAAATCATGTGTTGGGTAATTTTGCTCATGGATTTTCAACTGTCGTGAGGCATAAGCTATCACCATATCATTTTGCATAAGAACACACCCCAATCCCTTCTTGGATGCATCACTGTAGATCACAAACCTTTCTCCACTACAAGGCAGTGTGAGCACAGGTGCACTGGATAACCTTCTTTTCAACTCCTTGAAATTCTCTTCACATTCCTCTGTCCAGACAAACTTAACTCCTTTCCGAGTCAACTTGGTGAGTGGATTAGATAATCGTGAAAAATATTTTACAAAACGTCGATAATATCCAGCCAAACCAAGAAAACTTCGGATCTCAGTTACTGTTGTTGGTCTTGACCATCTTTCGATAACCTCTGTTTTTGCTGGATCCACAGATATCCCCCCTTTTGAGATTATATGACCCAAAAATGCAACTTTTTGAAGCCAAAATTCACACTTGGTAAATTTGGCATAAAGCTTCTCCTTTCTCAGGGTCTTCAATATAATTCTCAAGTGATCTTCATGCTCTTCCTTGCTCTTTGAATAGATAAGAATATCGTCTATAAAGACTACCACAAATTGATCAAGATAGTCTCTAAAGACTCTATTCATTAGATCCATGAAGATAGCAGGGGAATTAGTAAGACCAAATGGCATCACTATAAATTCATAGTGTCCATACCTTGTAAGGAAAGTCGACTTTGGTATATCCTCCCTTTTGACCCTTAATTGATGATACCCTGAACGAAGATCAATCTTGGAAAAGTATTGAGCTCCGCGTAGTTGGTCAAATAATTCATCAATGCGTGGGAGAGGATATTTGTTCTTGATAGTGATCTTGTTAAGTTCTCGATAATCAATGCAGAGTCTCGTTGATCCATCTTTCTTCTTAACAAATAGAACAGGTGCTCCCCAAGGTGACGCACTAGGGCGTATGAATCCCTTATCAAGATTCTCTTGGAGTTGCTTCTTCAATTCCTGCAACTCAATTGGGGCCATTCTATAAGGTGTCTTTGAAATAGGCAAAGCACCCGGTACGAGTTCTATTGAAAACTCAACTTCACGATTTGGTGGAAGACCCGACAATTCCTCCGGAAAGACATCATCAAACTCCCGTACAATGGGCATATTCTTAATCGTGAGTTTCTCACCAACCATTTGAGATAAATAACCTTCATTTAGTGGAATCAATACCCATAAGATGGAAGAAATTTCCACTGGAAGGTTATGTTCATCCTTGCATTGATAGACGATCGTAGGTTGATCTGGAATATGAAATGTGACTTCCCTTCTTTGGCAATTGATATGAGCTCCATGTAGAGAAAGCCAATCCATGCCAAGAATCACATCAAATTCCACTAAAGGAAGGATCACAAGATTTGCAGGAAGCACTTTCCCACAAACTTCGATCGGAGAAGAATTATAAACTTCTGATGCGATTGATGTGCCATTAGGTGTTGTCACAGCTAACTCAACATCTAATTGTTGAGGTAATACGGTGATACCCTTAGAAAATTTTTCAGAAATAAAAGAGTGGGTGGATCCAGAATCAAATAAAACATTTGCTACTTTAGAGTGGATGGTAAGTGTACCTTTCACCACATCGTTATCGTACTCCACATCGCTGATAGAAATTGCATGTGACTTTCCTTTGTCTTTAGCCTTAAGAGTTTGTTGACGTCGACCATCATCACCAACCCTTGGATTTGGGCATTGATTGGCATAATGCCCCATCTCCTTGCACTTGAAACATTGAAGTGTATCAGGTTCATTCTGTGTATCCCTTCCTTTGTTTGCATCATTAGACATCTTCTTCCCATTATCACGGCATTCAAATGCCCGATGGCCTTCCTTTCCACATTTAAAACATTTACTTGTCCCTTTAAGACAACTCCCTCCATGTTTCTTTCCATACTTTGAGCATAAGGGAAAGTTCATCTTCTTTTCCGTGTGCTCTTTAGATTTTTCTTTGAATTCCATCTTCCTCTTCTTATCAAACCCATGTGACTGATGGGTTACTCCAATCTCCATCTCGACTTTGAGAGCACATCGAACGATTTCCTCATAGCTATTGAAGTCCCTTATGGCTAACGCCCTTTGAAGACTTGGTTTTAAGCCACTAAAGAATCGATCGATCTTACTCTCAGGTTGGATAATAATACCAGAAGCGTACCTTGCAAGTCTTGTAAAATTTGCTTCATAGGTACTAACAGATTCATCATCCCTTTGCTTCAGTTCAAGGAACTCTTTCTCCATCTTTGTTCGGAGAATACGAGGGAAGTACTTATTGAAAAATAAGTTCTTGAACTCGTCCCATTCCATAGACTCAATTTCATCCCTTTGCCTCGTATTCTTAACAAGATTCCACCATTGATCCGCATCTCCTTCCAAACGATACACTGCTAGGATGACTTTATCATGCTCAGAACATTGAAGAACTGAAAATATCTTTTCATTAGTACTAATCCATTGTTCAGTAACTAATGGATCAGTAGACCCGCTGAAAGAAGGTGGACGCTGCCTCATGAAGGATTCAACAGAATGTTGCTCCCTCCTTTGCTCGTTTGGAAATCCTGCATGATTCATAGCTTGAGAAATTTGTGTGAGCATGGCTACAAGATTTTGCATTCCAGCTCCCATATCGTTTGGTTGCTCAGGGGGACAATCATTGCATTTCCCATCGCATTCCGCATTAACAAGGTTCCTTCGGGTTCCAGCCATTGACTAAAACCAAGAAGAATAGTGTGAGCAACACTAATTATAATAGGAAACCACATAATTCAAGAATAAAATTTTCATGCTTATGGTCTTATCCTAGGTTATTCATGGCCATTTCTAAGATTGTGTTCTATGCTTAGACTTATCCTTAGGGTTCTTACTAAGGCTTTCACATCCTAGTTTCCAAAGGTTGACTATACCTTTCCTCTGATACCAACTATAATGACCCATACTTTACATACATTTTTAATACTTCAAAAATTGAAGCACACTTATTACAACATATGATAAAACCACAAAGGACCGTATAGGTATAGTGTCTTTAGAAACTGGGAAACATAAACAACTGGTTCATAAATCTTCTACAGTGTCTCCCATTTATTTCATCATATCTAGGGTCCCTTTTAGCATATTCTACTTAATATCCATCTTCCTGACCTGGGGAAAAGAAAACATAAAAAGGTGAGCTCAAATGCTCAGTAAGGGAAAATAAAGGAAATAAAAATCATATCATATCTTTTTGAAAAATCAAAACCTGCAAAAGAGATCATAATATCTTAAAATGGAATAAATCATAGAAGTGAAAATGTGATCCCCATAATCATAACATAAAACTTGAAACTTTGTGGCATGCACACATAATCATGGAAAATCATTTCTTGTTAGTCATGACTCATTGCCAAGACTATCTTAGTGGACAAAGTCCCTTTCTGAATCGAGTAACCCTCGTTTCAGTCCTGTTTCACTGAACCGGTATAACCTACCATTCCAGCCCTGTCTATCTCATGAGATATAAAATCTTTACCCAATGCATTGGATGGAGATATAGGTCCCACCCATCTTATAATGAATCCTTTCTTATGTGTGCCACATAATCATAAAACATACATCATAGCATAACCCATGTAATAAAAATGGGATTCTTAAACGACATGACATCATAAAACAACTCATATAAGATAAAGAAATTCATAAAAATAATTCCATCACAACATGATCAAATCAATTTAATAATAGGGATAAAAACAGAACCCTTTATTATCTTAGATGGAAAATAAACACTTGAACTCCATTCTTGAGGAAAATATCCTTTCTTCTTCAAAAACATTTTTCCTTTCATAACATGTCATAAAACTTTAAAATAAAAAAAGTTGATTAAAAATAAACTTTAAAATTTGTAAAGGAATATTCTTGGAAATAATGTTTTAAAAATCCATTCATGCCGTATAAGTTAAAAAAAACATTCTCCGTACTTTTGTCGGAAAAGTCAAAAAGTACCTCGTACGAAAAACGACAAAAGATTCCTTTCGTACATATTACTAAAAACTCACCGAAGGGTAAAAATGGATTTAAACAATTGTAGGTGGATGGAAATAATATTACATATTGGTGAAACATGGATGTGGATGATAAAATACACCCCAGTAAATACTTACGAATAAACAATCTCGGATAAAAAAATGAGATTTTGATATTTCCCTTACCTTAGGTCCGATTTGCTTTGTTCGTGTCTGAAGCTCCTGTATAATGGTTTAAATAATGTTATTGACTTATTCCAGAATCATACATATTGATATGATATCATATATGGTCATATTATTAGCTTCTTGTTAGTAATATTTCATTGTTACTTGTTACTCGGGTCTTTATAACTTTTTGTTCTTTTGCGTGTTTTGTCGAATAAATTCTTATTCTTATCTTTAGGTTATAGATAATTCATTTACAGAATGGTATTAGTGTAGTATATACCATATTAATTCATTCAATTCATTTATAAAATCATTATGAAATGAAGATCATGTAGAATGAGTCGCATCACATCGTGGAGACGGTATTCCGTACGTACGCACGAGTGATGATATCGTTCCTATGATCGTGGAATTGTATTGGAGTATATATATATTATTTCAATATCAATATTACTTAATAATAATCATATATAGTTACTCATTACACCATTATACCCATCCTTGTAAAGTGATGGTGGAAAATAGATTACACCACGGCGTGGAGACGGTATTCCGTACGTACGCACGCGCGGTGATTTCATTTTTCCGTAGGATGGATAGAAGGTGAATTAGGGTTGTTTCATATTTATAATAACATATCAGTATGTAAGTAATACTGATGTTATTACTTTATCATGAAACAACTAAAGAAGAAGAAGTTGAAGAAGAAAGAAATTGAAAAGATCGGTAATGGATATTACCTCTTCTTTGGAACACCTCTTTGAATCCTCCACTTAAGGAACTAAGATTGGTCTTTGGAGAAGACCAGGACCTCTAGGATTATTCTAGGGAAGTTTAGAGGAGAAAATGGTAGGGTTTGGCCGAGCTTGAGTGCTCAAATTGGTGTGAGGAGGAGGGGGAGGAGGTTCCCTTTTATAAGGGAGGAGAGGGGCACCTTAGGAATATCTCAAAATATTATTTTATATTAAAGTCAAAATCGGTTTATAATGGTTCCAAAGGGTCTTATTTCGAAGATAAAGTGGGTAAGGGTCGAAATCCTATCAACCAATTGGATTTAGACAAGTTTAGGGTATTATTTTAACCTTATCAATTAGATTTAACTCTAAGTTAATTAATTTAACTTTTACCGTGTCTTTTTGTTTTCTTTCACTATATGGTTAATAAACTTTCTATAACATGCCAAACGAACCCCAAATTGTTTATTATTAATATATACATCCTTATCTAAGTCATTTGGCCGAACCTTAGATTTTTAGGAATAAAATAACAATTAATAATATAATATTTGATTTAAAAACTATTTTGTGTCAATTTTGACACTATTTGATATATGATTTTTGTGAAAGTCATAACAGAATTATATGTTCAAACCAAGTTGATTAAATCAACACTAATATATCATAGTAACCTAGAAAATTAGTGGAATTCATAAAAAGTCTCAAATTACATTTATTTTGGTATTTATATTATCAATTTTTTCAATATTTCATTAATAAGATAATTACTGCATCATCTTTGTGTCATAAATAAATTAAATTATTTGATGTCTAAAAATTACAAATAAAATACCATCATGTAGGAAATCTTTTTAGCTTTCTAATGAATATTTACAATCGAATTTATCTTATGTATAACCCTATATTAAAAATGATTTACTTGTTAAACTTTGATTTTAACTATTTTAACCCTTCTTTAAATAAATTAATAATAAATGTCCTAATCTAATCCAAGTGGGCCTAAATGGTCATATTTTATTCCTAAGTTTGTTTTTGGTCGAATTAAACTTGTCCAATAGTATTAGGACATGTGTTAGGGTAATATTGATATCATATTTACCCTTAGTTACCCTATTTACTATTAACCGCGGTAAAAATAGTAAAAAGTTACTATTCACCAAAAAATTATTTTCATCTCATTGAACCACATTTTAGTCCTTGATATTAACCGTGTCTCTCGAATTTTTTGAAATTCCATTCACAGAAGCGGTAAAATTAAGTTTTATGCAAAATTCAGTTTTTAACCTACCACTTAGTGGTTTCACTATTAATCAAAAATTGAAAGTTTTCAGAAAAATACCAAAATTTCACCCTAGGCTAATTTCGATATTCTGAGTCCAAAAATGAAGTCCATTTTGAAAAATAAAATTTATAAAATTTCAAAAAGTGGTTATTACTATTCATAACGGCTAGTTTTAATAGCATATTGTTGTTTAGTGAAACTCGGTATTGCGTACGACGCAAGCTATCGAGGAAGGTCGCGATTGCGTGTAAAGCAAGTCAAGCAAGTGTTGCGTAGAAAAAGATTCCTTTGATAATTTATATAACATAAAAGTCTCGGGTGTTACAAGAATAAAATTAACTCAATGAAATTGAGAAATTTTTAGAACATGTTTATCATTAACTATTTTCCTTGGTCTTTTTTCACTAAATTGGAGAGATAATTTATGTAACTAAAGAGGAGGGATGGGGAGTAAATTAGTAACTATGAGGAAAAATTTACAAGACATACATAGTATAATTTTGGGTTTTTTAACATACATGAAATAAAATTTTATCAATTAGTTATTGTTTTAAATCCATGTATCAAAAAATAATTTTTTACAAAATACAGTGATAAATACAATGAAATCATATGATGTTATCTAAATCTTGAAATAGATAATAGAGGCTTTCATTTTTCTCATGCTTTTGAGTAAAATAATTTAATTTTTTTTAAGAAGATTCTATTAATGAGACCCACAGAGGAATGAAAATTATTCTTTCTTTTTGTGATAATTTTAGAAGCAATCATTTGGAATATTACATTAAGGCATGTGGTAAATATTTTTATGGTTGTAAAATAATTACATCAAGTAAATTAATGCATTTGTGATAAGAATAAATCATCCAATGAAATTAATGGTTATAAAGATTAAATAAATTTTCCATCCATGGCCTGATGTTATAAATATAATGTTTATAATCATTATTCCAATTATTTTATGAATATAAGTCCTATTGATGAAGATTGGAATTATAAACCTCTTAAGCTAAGATATAATGGGAAATCTCTTGAATTCACAACTACTGATTAGGTTTATGATAATGAAGTGGTTAAAGGAAATAAAATCATCTGATCTATAAACATACATTCTATTTGATTATTGATCTACCACTCTTTTATATATGAATAATTTTTTAATCATATCATATCTTCACCTTAGTGATTAGATGTTGAGTTAGTAGTAAAAACTCTAATTGGTAAATTTATCAAATCCTCTGTTTATAGCTAATATTCAATAGAAACTTGTGATAATTTACCTCCTATAAATATTATTTTTATCTCTCTATTTTATAATGATGTTATTATTGGAATATAATATCTTTTTTATAAAGATAGCATATAAATTATTTAGGTGTGGAATTCACATTTTTTATTTTCAATCAATCTTCTGTATTTTTCAAATGTGAGGATGAATATGAAATTCCAATAGAAATTACAACCATTGTATGAGTATTATTGCATAATCCTAAAATAAATTTATAAAAAATGGTTGGGGAGAAATTTAAAATTGAATATTATTATATTTTTTAGAATATACTTATATAATTTTTGAAGGTTATATTAGTTTTCCCCTAAATTATCAATTTTATTTTTCAATAGAAATCATACCTAGTGCTACAAATATTTTAAAAAATCTTTATAAAATGTCCTTCATTATGTTACATGAATTATAGAAGAAATTATAGGATAATCTAGAAAATGGATTCATATTCTTGAGTGAGCCACCATGTGGTAAACTTTTTATTTTCCTAAGGAAGAAGGATGGTACAATATGTCGTTTCATTAATTATTTGTTTCATAAAAAATCACTATCAAGAACAAGTATCTTGTACCCTATATTTGTGAATTTTTTTATCAAATAAAATGATCTCAATAATTTTGAAATATAGAAATTATTTCTAGATAACATATGTTGAGGTTCAAGATGGAAGATATATGGAAGAAATACTACCATATGAAGTATGAACATTATTAGTTTATAGTGATTCCATTTGTATGTTTCAATGTACCTACTATATTCATAGATCAAATGGATATAATTTTTTCATATAACCTCAATATATTTGTGGTAATAATTATGGATAATAATATTATATATTTAAATAGAAAAAAATTAATTAATAACATTTAAGTACTATCATAAGGACCCTAATGAAAGAGAAATTATATTCAAAATTTAATCAGTTTTTATTATGGCTATATATAGTTTCATTAATTAGACCTATATTCCCAAGAAAAGGTTTATCAATTCATTATTAAAAGAAAAAAATGTTGATAAATTTTCCAGACCATCTACAATGACCAAGATCTATATTTTTCTACATTTGGATAGATACTGCTGATTCTTTGTGAGAAATTTCTCATGGTTATTAAATACAATAACCCAATTAATATAAAAGGGGAAAACATAATTTGGATTATGAAATGGAATTAAAAATAAGTTATTTAGTATGTAAAAGTGGCGAAGGGTTTATTATCTATAATTATTCATTGAATAATGATCTTGGATTATTCCTCATACAAAATGATATTGTAGAAGATTTTTATTTACACTTATTTAAGGTCCAAGGAAAAAATTACCTAACTCGTGATTTGAAACTGGAAGTTGTAAATTTTCAATCAATGATACGGATTCATTATCTATATGGTGAAATTTGTGATATATATACTAATCATAAAATTTTAAGTATATCATTACACCAAAAGAGTATAATATGTTCCAAAATAAATGTTTGTATTTTGTTAAATATTATGAATGCTCAATACACTACCTCCTACATAAGGTGAACATGGTGGATAATGATCAAATTTATAAGGATCATGTATGTATTTCCAATATGAGGATTTAAATAGATCAAATACATTTGGATTTATGGATGATATATATTGACATAATAATACATGGGGAAGAAGAAATCTTTATTAAATTAATGTTCAATCATACATAAATCGGAGGATTAATTTGGCCTTAGATAATGATATATAACTATAAATGAATGTAAGAAATGATCACGAGTTCAACAATGATTATGATGGAATGATATTTTTCGGGAACTGAGTATGTTTCAAATCAATAACATACTTAAAATAACAATATGAAGAATATAATTGTTTATTACAATATCTATCCTAGATGTATGAATATGTATAGAGATATAAAATATAATTTATAGTGGGAAAACATGAGGAGGGATATTTCAGAATATATTTATTAACTCCAGGTATGTTAGTGTATTAGGGATAAATTATTGATGTATATAGAGATGTTATAACCATTACCCATACAAGAATGAAAATGTGAAAATATCATCATGGATCTCATCATAAAACTCAATAAAAAAACAGTCTGTACTTTAATTTGTCTTGTAGTAAATCTCTTTACAATGTTAGTACATATTATTTTTGTTAGAGAAGAATTATATCCTAATCAGCATTATAGGATATACCAAAAAATAAATTTTATGGTTTCATGGGGTGCCACATTTTGTTACATCTAATTCAGTTGAATGTTTTTCCTAAATTTTCTTAATTAGGATTTAAAAGGATTTTAATATTGTGTTGAAAATAGGTGATACTTATAATCTTCATATAAATTATCTATCATAGAGTACCATTTAAACTGTCAATGATATGTGGAGATCTTGTTTTATGGATTTTAATGGTGGTTGAGATAAATAACAGCCTCTAGTTGATTATTTTTACAACAATGTATTTCACTCGAGCATTCAGATTGAACCATATCATGAACATTATGGAAGGAAGTGAATAAATCCAATATGTTTTAAAGAATTTTGATAAATAAATATATAAGGAATTGATCTAGCAGGGGAAATGAAAAAAATCAAGTCACTCAACAGTATATCAGTTTAGCTCATGTGCGACTGAAGATTTATACTGATAATCATCAGTGAGATCTAGTGTTTATTTTTTTTATAATGTATTTCTATGAATATATCCTTAGAAGATAGTTATAATATTTAGAGATAAGGGAAATTGTATCCCTACATATATCAATACCTTATATATTCATTATCATTTTGTGATGAGTTCTTATTGCTTGGAGATTCCATCGAATCACCCTAATTTCATGATGCGTTCCATGTATCACTTTTCAGGAGCTACAAACCCGATTCTTCATAGTTACTAAACAAAAAAGTTGTACCATTAGAGAATGAACATTATTGCATGGAAAAAACTATAAAGATTAATATTCAATGATGTGGAGTAATACCACTCACATGGTTAAATATGTATACAGAACCCATAAATTTGGAGAAGCTACATCAGAACCAAAGGATGAGACGAGGAAAAAATATCATATTTTGTTAGTATTAAAGTAACATAATTTCCAAATATAAATTATAATAAGGTGTTCTAATGTGTCACCCCTATATTTTATAACATATATTTCTATTTTTGAAAAAATAAGTGTTCGATATTATTATTTATACGCAACCGTGAGCATAATGAACTGTGATATTGAATGGAAATATTATTATTAAATATGACTATTATTTAATAGATTTTGGATTGACGGGTTCAAATATTACTAAGATAAACATCAAAAAATTGAATTATATTTTTCCTTGATATCTTCAATTAATTATTAGGAAATTTGTAATAAATTTTATAAGTTAGAAGAGATATAATTTTGTGTTAACATATCAATTACTCAAAGTATATTTTCAAACTATATAATATGTATCTTGATCACTAGTGAATTTTTTTTAAAAAAAATATATTGGTATTAAATGTAAACCAAATAATAATATTTCATAAATTGATTATCTATTATTTAGAAGTAAATATACAATTATTTTAATGCATAAAGATTTATTTAAAAAAATATATTTGTAGACACTTTTTTATTTAAGTAAATTAAATTAACCATTATTGATGAATTATTGTCACGACCCATCCCCCAGGGCCCGTGCCATGACTACCCCAAGCCTGCTTTCCTTAGGCCAGGAGCGGGCGACTAGCACTGAAAGGCATATTACCTAAAACTGGGAAGGCATTGACTTTATAACCTCTAATCACATGCAGCCAAACACACAATGAGATATGAACACAAGTAAACTGTATAGTAAAAAGAGTGTGTACAGTAAGAAAAATTGGCTAGAATACAAGACCAACTGAAAAGTACAAGATAACTGAAAAAGTACAAGAAAACTGAAACAAATCCTATTAACACCTGCCAATGATCCTACCCGAGGGGTTGGTACAGCTCTCGAATGACAGTCTCTACGGTACGCCTTGTATAATTTCCACCTCTGAACTACCTCTAGTCCTTGTACTCTCATCCTTAGTTAGTTTTTTCCTTCATCTGCACTAAACATAACATGGTGTGGGCGTAGCCCATGCAAGGGTGAGTATAACGATACTGAGTGGGGACCCCAAGACCCTCAAAGGTATCAGGAAATCCAAAAAGGATAAACCACAAAGCATGTAAGCATCTGAAAACCCTACTTAGGTTTCTGTCCATACATATACCCAATTTATCAAGTATACACCTCTCATTCATGAGGAAACACAAGGTCCAACTCAAAATACCAAATCTCAACTATTTCATAAGGAAGGTAATACCACGAGGGTAACACCACAAAGGTGAGTACCACAAAGTTAACACCACATAGAAGAACACCACAATGGTTTCACCACCAAGTAAATAACCACACAGGTATGCCACACAGAAGAATACCACAAAGGTATCCCTGCGAAGGTAAGTACCACACAAGTATCCCACAAAAAAGAATACCACCATGGTATCACCATGAAGGAAACTACCACACAGGTATGCCACACAGAAGAATACCACAAAGGTTTCACCATGAAAGAAAGTACCGCACAGGTACGCCACACAAAAGAATACCACAACGGTATCACCGTGAAGGTAAGTACCACACAGGTACGCCACATAGAAGAATACCACCAGGATTTCACCACGATGGAAAGTACTACACAGGTACGCCACATAGAATAATAACACAAATGTATCACCATGAATGTAAGGACTCAGCTCACACAAGATATAACTAAGGTACAGTAGTAATGATGATTGGATGTAACTAATGAATCATCTTACTCTGTTAAGAGGTAGAGCCACACTGGATCCCAAATCATCAGACCCACACAAGATCCTAAATCATCAGACCCACACATGATCCTAAATAATCAGACCCACACATGATCATAAATCATCATACCCACACAGGATCCTAGTATATCAGACCCATGTAGGATCTTAGAGTTATCCCATATATATTCCTAGAGCGGATCCAACTAAGGCTGTTGAACATAGACCCACACAGGATCCTAAATCACACACCCACACAGGATCCTTTAGTCATGTTACATCTAGCTACAGGGTTCCTGCACTAAGCTCGCTTGATTCCTCGTGGATCTGCTCTTCAAGACACTAGTTGATACTCCAATTTCCACGAAGTCCCACAAAATAGTATCACAATGGACCTCCATGTAAAATGGGCCTCAACGCAATATATTGTGTGTAAATCGGACATCTGGTATGTAAGTTATTGGTCTCTTAGTTCCGAGGGCATGATTGGATTCGTACACGATCCAACCTGTTCCTACCACAACATTATCCAAAACTCAAGTGGGGTATACCAAAAGCACCATCTCGATCCAAGGATTCTGGTGCCGTAGACGGTTTTTCATTTCGAAACCATATGAGGGAGATATGTTCAATACAAGATCCTAAAATAATAATAATAATATTATTGGGTTTTTCATGAACCCAAGCCATGAACCAGAATTTAATATAAAAAATTATACTTAAATCGATGGTCTTAATTATAGGATCTTGTCTCCACAGATGGTAATTCAATATGATGTCACACACATGAGTTATGGAGGGTCGAAGATTTAATATTAAAAATTTATTATTATTATCTGGGAATTTCGGGTACCCAATCCAAAAACCCAAAAAAGAAATCCAATATTTGACTCATAATTTCCTTCTCGATGTCAAGGTTTTACTTCCGTAGACGGTTCGTGAAACTGAGGTCGTACGGATAAGTTACGAACGAATAACTATATTACAGCCAAAAACAAAAACAATATTATTTATATTATTATTCTTTTTTTCTTTTTTTCCTTATAACCCATATCAATTGATATTCATGCACAAGGGTAGGGCCTCCCCCTTATTCCAATTATTTAATTTTTAATTTCTTTAGATTTTTAATTCATCTCTTTTCAACTATTCCTCTCTCCAAATAACTCTTATTTCCCTATAATTCTAACCCTATGTTCCAGTAGGCAATCAATCCCACGACTTCTCCTACAACTCTAACTGCAGGCTTCCTCCACATGTCTAGAACCACTGTCTCACCACCTATCTCACCCACAGCTACGCCCCAAAGACACGCCGAAATTTAACCTCCACATTTCCCCTTCCACGGACCACTGCATCTTCATTCTAAACCTGAAAAATAAAATGATCACATATTCACGTTCCTTGGGTCGAGGAATCCGTGTCCATATGTCACGTTTAATAGAATATTGCGTTTCTAGCACCAAAAAATATTTGGCCACCTCTTTCTGTGAGCCATTGCAGCTTCATTCCAAGCCCGAAAAATTAAACGATCACATATTTGTGATACTTATGTTGAGGGATTCATGTCCATATATCGCGCTAAGAAAAAATCTGTGTTTCCAGCGCCAATAAATATTAGGCATTGAAGAACGCACGATGAACATGTGAAAATTAAAAAGAAAGAGGATCATGTTTTATGTGTGGGACTATGGCAATGTTTGTTTGGACATCGTTGTCGTGAATTTAGGATATGAAAAACAGTAGAGTAAAATTCAATTTTCTTAAAAACCCCTACATCAATTGTCCATTTGAGGTGGCAGGAGGAAGAAGATGAATTCAATGAGATGGTGATGTCGGCGTTCGTTGCTCCCACAAGATGTTTCTGATCTGGGCCCAAGAGTCATCCTCATTCTCTAATTCCAGAGGATTCTCTTCGTTCGATAGTGTTCTTTGTAGGAGAAGATAATCCTTTAAATACTCTCCCCAATTCTCCCTTTTCCAACACTTTCCCCAAACTCAAGAAAAAGAGGATCTAACTTATTAAATTATGTTTATTAATTTTACAAGTTAGGTTGGCTTATTAAGTAAATTGAGGTTGGCACATTAACCTGGGGAATACCATGGGTTTCCCCCACATTAATTTGAAGTTAGGGTGGTCTCCACCACCAAGAATTCAAAATGGTGGTTCAAATAAAATAAATAAAAAGTTATTTATTTTTTTCTCCCATCAAAATACGAAAAACTAACTTCCCCCATAGACCCACTGTGGTCAAGGTGAAGGTCTCCTTAAGTGAATATTGGTGTTTTGTGTTAACAGTATCCTCATATATCAATTTCGAGTACTGGTTCAAAAGTTACGAAATGCTGCTCGCACGTTTAATGAATGTACCCGAAAGAAGTTCAGGAAATTATTTACCGTCACCCTTGACCCGCAGTGGTCTAGGTTAGGCTCTTCCCAAGTGAAACACACCCCAATGAACCCAACAGTACTCTCGGATTCCAATCCGAGTTACAGTTTAAAAATTATGTATTTTACAGTAAAATAATTTTCACTTAATTATTTTATTTACGGCCAAAAACTAAGTATCATTGGTGGCCCGTACCGAACAAAGTTAGTATTTTCTTAAATAAACCATGCACTCACGAGTTCAGTGGTGGTCTTGAATTTTCAATCCGAGCTATCGTTTTTGAGTTATAATCATTTAAAATTTAAAATAATTTACTTAATTATTTGATTTACAGTTATGCCATTTTTGGGTTTTCTCACAGGTGGCCCGCACTGACTAAACATAAGTCGCACCCGGGGTAAACCTTCCACCATGAATGTAACAGTGTCCTCAAATTTCTGATCTGAGTTTCCATTTAATAGGTATTCCACTTTTTCACAAAAAATCCTTATGCGTGCTAATTAAAACTCAACCAAACTTCGACGGATCATTCCAGGAACTCCGGGCCTCAGAATCTCGCACCGACAGATTTCGCAATCTTGAAATAATTCTGTATAAAAAAAATATATATGGAATTTCTAGGGAATTACATTCCCCACCGTAGGGCTTTACATACCTGAGAGCCAAATAGAAGATAAAAAAACCAAAAAAGGGTTCTGAGAATGAATTTGAGCCTCCCACTCCCATGTGCTCTCCTGGAGGTTCCTGTGATGCCAATGTACACGCACCAATGGTATCGATCACCCATGAAGGACTCTCTCTTATTGATCCTAAATCTCTATTGGAACCTCCGTAAACGACGCCCCATCCTCTAAGTCCAGCTCGATGTGGTCGATAATGTGATATGGGCCATGCACGTATCCCCTCACCTAGGATAAATTGAAGACGTCACACACCCTCTATAACTGCAGTGGAAGATCAAAGAGGTATTCCACCATGCCTACCCTCCGAAGGATCATAAAAGGACTGATATACCTCATTGATAACTTTCCCCCTCTTCCAAATCTCTACAAACCATGACGAGGTGAGACCCGTAGGAAGCATGATCTCCCTCCTCTTATTGGCATAAGACTTCTTCCAGCTCTTAGAAGTTATCAGTTTCTAACAAGTGATACATCATGATACAAAATCTTCCACTGATTTATTGATCCATGACCACCAGTACTAACGCTGATGGTCTTGGTACATCATCACCACACCATGCTATACCGCCTTAGGGAATGTATAGAACTCCCTCAATGCATCCTTTTATAGTGCTACTGGTACCATGGTACGTCCTCTGAAGAAGAATAAGTGCTCCCCACATTCGGATTATCCATCAGGTGCTTACCCTGAGGATATCTGAGAACGGCGAGCCTCGCAGTCAGCATCCCCAGGCTGTGCCTCCCTGAATCATTGAAGAAGTGGGGGACTGATTGTAAGAGACTGAGGAAAAGCTACTCCATCTCGATCCACAAATGATATTTTCAAAGGGACTAGCTTCTATATCACCTCAATCAGCAGCTGCAGGCTATAACTCATGCTGAGTACATATGATACCATGTTTCCCTTCCCAGAAGTATAGACAATCTCAAAGTCATAGTCCTGGATGAACACTAGACACACTTGTTGGGAACTAAAAACTAAAAACTCCTGCTGCCAATAGGGTGAGGCTGGCCAACTCACGAGTGATCAGTTTCACCCTCCTATGAAAGATTTCATCCTGTGCTGCATGTGTTTCCCTTTTCCCCAAATAAATAATAACCTCAGCCGAATGTTGTAGATAAACCACAACCTGTTTTTTCCAAATACAGTCAATCTAAGAATGAATTGTGGATGTCCAGTCATACCCAAACTAACTTCATAAGGCCTCAACACTACCACCAAGAGGGTCCAACTGAAACTCTTACCTCAAGGGTAAGATTACACCATCGACGTAAGTGCGATTATCGAGTCTCCTCCCAAAGGAATCTCCAGACGTTAGGGTCAAGTCAATGGATTAACTGGAAACTCTAGGTCTTGGATAAGATTCTTCGAAAGAAGGAATGATAGGTACCTATATATATTGATATGAAAACTATTAGAAGACACATACCATATCTTGAATCATTCTTAGATCCCTTGGGTCGCACTCCTTCACCGCATGCATCTACCCTCTTCCCCTATCCTCCAGCTCCCTAATCCCGGCGAGGACCATAATAGGGGGTTGTTGTATCATGTAGAAATGTACACACCTCATGCTACTCCACTAACCCTACTTACACGTCTGAAGCCCTATAAATTCATTTGTCCTTAACACTTCTTCTTCTCAAAACATTTTTGCACAACCAAGTCTCTAAGTCTCGTTCCAGTTTCCTGCTATCCCACTACTAACATGCACTGGTTATATCCACTCAGCCAAATAATATTCAACAACAAAGGTTCTCTCTAGCACCCTAACATAAGTAGGAATGCATAGAGGAATAGTGATATCTCAGATGTCCCATAAGACACCTCGCTCAGAGGTCTGATATCTGAATCACATATCGTATCATATTCATCGAGTACCAGGAATGATCGTTACGCCTCGATGAATACTCAGATACAGAAATGTCGTCGTGCCGAATTAATAGAAGCTCTAGAGAACTCTCATACACCTCCTCAAGCCAGTCCTCAACCGCCTATGAGTCAAGCTCACCTTGGACCCTGAGGGGTCTCTGATGCTGAATCATGCGTAACACACAAAGCCTATCTATTTCTGTTACCGGTACTGCCGGTTGTAACTGCTGGAAAACAGGTAGTGATATAGCAGACAAACCACCCGAAGGTACTATCTCGGGAAATGGTCCATGCACCGAAGCCTCATCACTATACAAACCATCCTCATGGTCACTCACTAAAAAAGACTAGTAGATAATATCACCATATTCTATATTGGTGTCTCAAATAGGCGAAATACTCTTGCAACCGCCTCCAGCCATCCCTCAGCTACGTGGGAATCTGTCTCAACTTGAAACCTCAGAGGCCACTGCCATTGGAACTTGTGGAATGTTCTCAGTCATCATGCACCATCTGCTAGTGTGGCTGGTGGTAACTGTTTTCCAATGGGTGTTAGTGCTGCTGGTACAACAACTGATGGTTCCAACATAGTAATAGGGGCCCGCTCTAGAGCGTCGTCGCTCGTTGGGCCATCATCGGGTACTCCCTCAGGAAGGAATACCATGAAGGTAACACCACAAAGGTGAGTACCAAAAAGGTAACTCCACATAGAATAATACAAAAAATGCTTCACCATGAAGGAAAGTACCACACAGGTACGCCACACAGAAGAATACCACAATGGTATCGCCACAAAGGTAAGTACCACACATGTACGCCTCACATAAGAATACCACCAAGGTATCACTATAAAGGAAAGTACCACACAAGTATGCCACACTGAAGAAAACCACAAAGGTTTCACCATGAAGAAAATTACGACACTGGTACTCCACATAGAATAATACCACAAAGGTATCACCACGATGGTAAGTACGACACAGGTAGACCACACAGAAGAATACCACCAAGGTATCACCATGAAGGAAATTACCACACAGGTACGCCACAGAGAAGAATACCACAAAGGTATCAATATGAAGTTAAGGACTCATCTCACACTAGGTATAACTAAGCTGCAATAGTAAAGATGATTAGAAGTAACTAATAAATCATATTACTCTGTTAAGAGGAAGACCCACACAAGATCTTAAATCATCAGACCCACACAAGATCTTAAATCATCAGACCCACGTAAGATCCTAAATCACCACACCCACACAAAATCCTGAATCATCAGACCCACACTGGATCCCAGTACAACAGACCCACCTAAGATCCTAGAGTAGTGCCACATGGATTCATAGATCCGATCAAAGTAAGACTCTTGAACATATACACACACATGATCCCAAAACACACACCCACACATGATCTTTTTCTCATCTTAAAACCATCTACAGGGTTCCCGCACTAAGCTCGCTTGATTCCAAGAGGATATGATCCTCAATCCACTGGTTGATATTAAAACTTATATTAAGTCCCAAGAAGATGCATCCCAAAGGAACACCACATAAAAGGGTTTTCAACCCAACAAACGGTGCATCAATCGGACGCCCGGTCTGTATGTTATTGGATTTTTAGTCCTGAGGGCCTGGTTGGATTCGTGCACAATTGAACCTGGTCATACCCCAACATTATCCAAAACCAAGTGGGGTATAACATAAGGACCGTCTTGATCCACGGTTTCTGGTGCCATAGAAGGTTCATCATTTCGACACCGTATGAGGAAGACATGTCGAATTCAAGATCCCGCAATAATAATAATAATAATAATAATAATAATAATAATAATAATAATAATAATAATAATAATAATAATAATATTGTGTGTTTTGTGAACCCCAGCCATGAACCAGAATTTAATATTAAACATAGACATAAATCGACCATCTTAATGATAGGATCATGTTGCCACAGATGATAAGTCAATCGGACGTCACACACATGAGTTATGGAGGGTCTATGATTTAATAATAATAATATGTTATTATTATTTGAGCATTTTTAGTACCCGATCCACAAACCCAAAAAAGACACCAATATAGGACTCATAATTTCCATCTCAATGTCATGGTCATATTTCTGCTGACAGTTTGTTAAACCGAGGTCGTACAGATAAGTTAGGGAGGAATTATGGTTTTACAACCAAAAATAAAAACATCATTGTTTATATTGTTATTTTTTTTCTTTTTCCTTGTAACCCATCTTAGTTGAGATTCACGCACAAGGGTAGTGCCTCCCCATTATTCCAAAGAATTCATTTTCAATTTATTTAAATTTTTATTTCATTTCTTTTCATCTATTCTTATCTCCAATTAACTCTTCTTTCCCCACAATTCTAATTCATTGTTCTAACAAGAAATAAATACCACAACTTCCCCTACAACTCTAACTGCAGGCTTCCTCCACATGTCTAGAACCACCGTCACACCACCAATCTTTCCCAGATCTACTCCCCAAAGTCACCTTTTAATTTCACCTCCACATTTCACCTTACACACCCCACTGCATCTTCATTCTAAACCCGAAAAATAAGATGATCACATATTCGTGATCCTTGGGTCGAGGGATCTACATCTATATGTTGCGCTCAACAGAAAATTGTGTTTCCAGTGCCAATAAATATTTGGACTCCTACTTTCATGATCCATTGAGGCTTTGTTCAAATCCCTAAAAATTAAACAATCACATATTTGTGATACTTGTTTAGAGGGCTTCACATCCATATATCTCTTTCAGAAAAAATCCATGTTTCTAGCGCCAATAAATATTAGCCATTAAGGAACGCACGAAGAACATGAAAAAAATAAAAAGAAAGAGGAGCATGGTTTATGTGCAGGATGATGGCCATGTTCATTTAGCCATTTTCGTCGTGAATTTAGGATATGAAGAACAATAGAATAAAATTAAACATGGTTAAGAACCACTACCTGGATTTTCTGTAAGAGGTGGCGTGAGGAAGAAGACGAAGTCGATGAGATGGTGACATCAGTGTTCGTTCCTCCAGCAATATTTTCCATTACAGGATCAAGAATCATCCTCGTTCTCTAATTCTAAAGGATGCTATTCGTTGGAGAGTGTTATTTGTTGGAGAGGATGATCCTCCCAAACCTCTCCCCAATTCTACCTTTTCAAATGCTTTCCCCAAACTCAAGAAAAAGAGGACCCAACTTATTAAATTAAGTTTATTAATTTAACAAGTTATGTTGGCTTATTATGTAAATTGAAGGTGGCATATTAACTAGGGGAATACCAAGGGTTTCCCCCACATTAATTGGGAGTTTGGGTGGTCCCTACCCCAAGCATTTAAAATGGTGGTTTCAAATAAAATAAATAAATTGTTATTTTATTAGTTTATTTTTTTTCCTCACAGGAAAATCTGAAAAACTAACTTCCACCCTCGATTGACTGCGGTCCAGGTGAAATTCTCCTTAAGAAAATATCGTCACAACGAGTTCAACAGTTTCCACAAGTTTTAATTCTGTGTACCGGTTCAAAAGTTACAAAACGCCGCTCGTGCGTTTTATGAACGTACCTGAAAAAAAGTTTGGAAAATTATTAAGAGTCACCCTCGACCTGCGCCGGTCGAGGTTAGGCTTTTCCCAAGTGAAATCACACCCCAATGAACCCAACAATACTCTTGGATTTTCAATCTGAGTTAACTTTTAAAAATTATGTATTTTACAATAAAATAACTGTCACT
Organism: Viscum album; assembly: GCA_963277665.1. Lineage (NCBI taxonomy): Eukaryota > Viridiplantae > Streptophyta > Magnoliopsida > Santalales > Viscaceae > Viscum > Viscum album. Next base: position 993,668,249 of record OY728136.1, on the reverse strand, counting down.
TAATTTTTTTATTTACGACCAACATCTAACATTCACTGGTGGCCCGCACTGGCCAAATTTAGTATCTTCTTAAATAAATCTTTCCCTAACGAGTTTAGGGGTTGTCTCAGATTTTCAATCTGAGCTACCGTTTGTGAGTTATAATCATTTGAAAAATAAAATAATTTTTTTTTAATTTTTTTATTTAAGGTTATACCATTTCATCAAGTTTTTATTACAAGGAAATAAATATGAATAAAAAAATTTATGATTAAAAATACATTTCATTTTAAAATGGATTTTCCATATTTTTTTTAAAATATATAAAAATAAATTTCTACAAAATGTATTAATTTGATCAAGTAAAATTTATTTCATATTTGAAATAAATATAATTAATATTAATTAATAATTTAAACATATTTTTTTATCCATACTGATTCGTTAGAATGGTAAAAAAAAATTCACCATGGCTAGGGAAAAAAGTGTAAAAAGAAGGACTAACGTAAGAGATAATGTCTAAAATATTACAATACACAATAATTTTAATCTATAATTTTATTTTGATCTTATAATTCTTATATAAAAATATTTTTTAATTTTTATACACTTTACATGAGTGAGAAAAGTATTATATTTTATAGTTTTTAGTATTTATAAGTTTTCCACCAACCTCACATATAAAAGTAATCCTCCTATTTTCACTTATTGACACCACATGATCAATTAATATCAATTAAGATATAAAAAAAATAAAATTCAAACATCCATTTAAATTACCATGATGTATTTTTTTCCTAAAATACACATTCATTAACCCTTAGGGTTCTTTTTAAAATGAGGGATCCGAGAGATGTGGTATATATTCTTACTGAGATTTTTAATTTTTCTTTCTCCTTGAACCTCATTAAAATATTATCTAACCATATTGGAAATAACACATCATTATATTTACTATAATAATATTTTTTATATTAATTATTGAGAAAATTTATATCTCTTTTACATCTAATGGATAGTAGAAAACTTAGTTGATACTTATGTACGAACCACCATCTCCATGAAGCGATGTATTTTATTTTTCCTCATCGCCTCTGTTGGATGGTTATATAGATAAAAATATTGAAATTATATTATTATTATAACTTAATTATTATTATATAATATCAAATTGTTGTTTTATTATATTTTATTCCATCCATCGAAAAGTGGAAACATCACTCATGCATATATATAGACTACCATCTTGAAAAAGTGATGTAATTAATTTTTCATCATAATATTATTTATATTTTTATAAAATTTTGTATAATGAATAAATATGATATATATTAAATTATTTATATTTTGGATAATATTAAATTCAGAAAAAGGTTTAAGGACTAGACCATCGAAATAAAACATACATGGTAAATAGGCCAGTTTTCACCTAAATAACTATTTTAATGAAAAAAATGTTTACAGAAGGGTAATTGGAAATAATAATGGAATAATATTTAGTAACATATAACAGAATATGTTTTATATATATTTTTATAACAATTATATATTAATTATATTAGAGTTTTGTATGTGTAAGAAGAAAGATAATATTTAAGGTAAGGTTTAAGGTTATAATCTCATTTTTGTAGATTATTTGTTTTATATTTCCATTGACAGAAATTATATGATAATTATATATTAAACCTAAAATATTTTATTTTAAATGTGGTATTTTAGGGTTCTTTATATATTTATTAAATTTTACACTCTTTTATACAGATAGTTAATGATAAAATATTTCTAATAGAAGTCAACATTATTTATTATTTTTTAGTCGAGAATTTTATCATCCAATTACATCTTCTAAAAAATGTTTTTTGCATGTTTTTATCTATAAATAAATGTTTTTAAAGGTTATTTTTATCACCATTTAATTTCTTTATAAATTATAAAATGGAATCCTTTGAAATGTTTTTTCATAAGACCTGTTTTTGTGTTTTTACAACAGCGTGAAAAGAATTTCCTATTTTATTATAGAAGGATTGAATGGATTTTTCTATAGTCATGTAAATAATTCTTCATAAAGGTTCATTTATATGTTTTAATTGTTTTACAAATAAAATATTATTCCTAATTATATAGGAATTCTAGTTTTAAATATTACGAAATTAAAAATGGGTGTTTCAATTTATTTTAAAAGTATATTTTATATTATTCTAGAAAAGATATTTTTATTAATTGCAATAATATATTAATGAATTTTATGATTCCCTTGGACTATGATCTTATGTTACCATCTACATTATTTCTCTAGAAGGATTATTCCAACTATGTTTTAAATAAAATTTTATGAAATTCGTTTCTTTATTGTGGGATAATTATGTAATGATGAAATATTTATAAAACTAGTTTTATTTTTATTGGTTATGGTACAATGAATTTCCTTAGATTCTTTTGGGAAAATTTATTTTTGATTTTTAGATATCTTATGGGGGACATAAATTATATATGCCTCCAATTAATTGGGTAATTATTTATGCATCATGAAATATTATGAACTGGAATGGAAACTGAACCTAGTTCCTCATGTGAATCTGTCCACTATGATAGTCTTGGAACAGAGTTTGACTATGTAAATGATGAAATAGTGAATGAACACAATACACTGTGGGAAATGTTTCACTATGATAGTATTGATAGTGATACATGGCTAATGAAATTATTTTCTAATCTTATATATATTCCATAACTTGTGTCTTTTGAATATGATATGATCAAATAGATCATGATTGGTTATTGATGATTACGGAATCGTATGAATTTTGTATTTTTTAAGAAAAATAATTATTACATGAATCATGATTAATAATATTTTACATATTGTTAATGACATTTATAATTTATGATCTTGTTATCCCACCTTTATTCTTATATTATTATCATTTATGATCCTTCACTGTTATATCCTATGATTACCCTTACCGAGCATCTAAGATCACCCTTTCGTATATTAACGTTTCCCTACGTTATGAATAATTTCATTAAATTGGGTATGTCTTAGAAGGGTACTATGTGAGATGGGTTTTGTGGGTTAGGTTGATGATATTTCATTAAATATGTTGATTGTGTATCTCATATCTATGAATTCTAAATATTTGTGCTTTTGGAGGATGTATCACTATGTTTTTTTAATATTCATATAAAATGATGTAATATTTATGTTTAAAATTCTGCAGACACCTCAATTACACCAGATGATGGATCCTAAAATGATTTTTAAGGACACTAATGCATGAAAGGGGATGTTTTCCCCTCCAACTTCTCTACAAAATATACTTCAAAAAAGGATAGATATTGAATTTTCATTCTAATTATGAAACAATGGGAGATGGATCGCATAATTCTATAAGAATAATATATGCTATTCATTTAACAAATGGAATCTTTCATTCCAAACACCTCGGCTTCCATGTCATGATGCTCCTCTGTTACTTAATATTTTAATTTTCAAAAAAATTATTAAATGTATGTGAAATACACGTTTAATTTATTCTTAATTGATTATAACTGAATAAATCATGTGATAAATGAGTTACATGCACACATAATCTAATGTAGCTAATTTATAATCTTAATCATATTATCTGATATGTGTAAGAGAATCTCATGCCCCATTTTTATAAAATAAGAGTATCATATAGTACGATATAAATCTAATCAATATTGTTCCATGTAATTTCATAGAGTCATTAAATATGACTCACTCATTTAGGGAAGGGGGTTATCCAAAAGTAAAAAAATCAAAGCCTTTGGGCCATTAAGGTTAAGTATATTATAGAACACATGAATGACTAGTAATTATATATTTGCTTTATAATTAATAAAAGGAATATTATTCAACCATTGCATCAATACATCAAGGATTAGATATATAGAGAATCTATACAACCCTAATTCATCTTCTATGATTATAGTTTCACTGTTGGAGTTTATATGTTGGCATCTATAACAAATGAATAGGTCCTAACAGTTTCGCTCTCAATGATCTCACATATAATATGGTACATTCAAAGTATGTCTTTGGTACTTTGTTGAGATTGGGGTTCCTTTTCTTGAGTTATAACATTATTCTTATCACATTAAATATTGATTAGTCCATTAATTATATGAACAACCACTATTTCAGAAATAAACATTATGACCCAAATAGATTATTTACAGTATCTAGTGTAGTGATTTACTCTACCTTGGTTTCTGATTCCACTATGGGGGATTTATTGTAACTCTTCGCACTAATATCTCCACCAATAAGAAAAAATATTAAATAATATTGAGATTTCATAAAATATCTTTCATATTAGAAACATGAATCTAAGAAAACCATTACAATGAGAAAATCAGATACTCAAAATATTAATTTCATATCTTTAGTCCTCTTTAACTACTTAACGATGTTCTTTACATAAATCTAGTGACTCATAGTAGGATTATATTTGTATTTATAAGTAATTATAAGAGAATATGTGACATCAGTTTGAATACAAGAATTATCATACATGATAAATCCTATCATCTACATATAATTACTTCGATATATCCTTTCTAACTTTTTATAAGTATTATAAATATTCCTGAGATTGATTCCACATAACATTATTAAAGACCCATTTTTGAGTTCTTCATTATAAAACTCTTTATAACATTACAGATGAATATTTCTTGAATATGTTCAAGTAAAATCTTTGATATATGCTTAATGATCATCCAAACTAGTATATTGGCAACTTCACCCATGTATCTCATTGAAAAGCATTTACCCAACCACCTCTTCATATAGTGAAGGGGTAAGATATCTTTTCTATTGAGTATTATATCACCCAAAAACAACATTAAATACTACTAATCACTCGCCAATAAATATTTATATAAAATAATAATCCCCATTTTTGAAAACTAAACACATTAAGTACATATTTTAATTTGATATACCGATTATGGGAAGAAAACTTCATTCAATAATTGGACTCTCACATCTTGAAAACTATAGAAATATTATTTAGAACATCTTTTTTTAGAATTATCTTATAAAATTATATAAATAAATTCTTGGTAAGGAAATAATTTTGAAGAACAATTTTATATACCTCATAATGAAAATAGGTTGTTATGGATAAAAATATTTTAATACACTTTATCATCTCTATAGGTGAAAAGGATTTTTCATAGTCAATACATTGAATTTTCTTTTAACCATTTTTCACCTAGCATGTTTTGTGAGTAAAAAAAATATTATCCGTGTTATTTTTCTTTTAAAAACACACAATCACCCTATATGTCCCACCCCTTCGTATTCATCTAATAATATCAAAACATGCTTAGTGTACATGGAGTTCATTTCAAATTTCATGGATTTTAACCGTTTATCAAAATTAGGTCTGTTTATGACCTCCCAATTGGTGGTAGTGTAATCATAAATGAAAATTACCTCATTATTATCTGCTATAATAAATCCATATATCATTAACTCTTGATTAAACCCACTATACCTTCAATTTTATTGTAGAGATTGATTCCTTTATTTTTCAACAACTCTCTATTGAGCCAGATTAATCCCAATACAGGTAACACTTTCTATTTCATGGTTTTGAACTTCTATACGTTTAATATTCCTCCCAATAACTCAATAATAGATCAATTACTACTAAAATAATGTATAAAATTTATTAACCAACACTTTTCATTCCATTGGTTTATTGAAATAATATCGCTTAGTTTCCATGTGATAAGCAATAAGTAATAAATTTTTAGATGTAGAGTATAAATTATCATAATACAAATTTTATAATAAATCATTTCATCTATAAATGTTAAAAAAATAAATATGGGGATGTCATGATGTCCGAAACATGGATGCCACTCAGAGGTTCCCCAATACTGGTGGGTCACATGGCCTCAAGCACATCTCCTCAAATAGTAGATACTACCGAATAGTAGGGAGGGTCTTTACTGTATTTGTTGGGAGACTATTACCTCATTAACAGAGTGTATCACAATATACAAATAAGATAATAGATATATAATGTAACAAATATAGGATAAAAAGATGGCACAATAGAAACATACATGAATGAATAATAGAACAAATACATATAACATACAAAATCTGATTATGATATAGAATGAACTAATAATATGGAAAACATGGATACAAAGAATCATGAAATTCATTCTATACAAAATTATCAAAAATAACCAAAAAATAATCTATCATCACGAGCCCCGACACAATCATCTGCTACTGAGATCCATCATAATACATGAAATCAATCAAGTGTCTAAAGTGGTACACATTCCATTGTCAACAACTCCATACATGTAATCTTCCTATTTTCCAATAGTGTCCCAGATAGGGTGTTAGATAAATCTCATTAGGCCACAAACATCAGGGACTATAATATCTTGTACATGTAATATAAACATGAATATTGTGAAATCATGCATATATAAATGTAATGTATACAGTAATGTAAATACCCAAGTACCTGCTCCAACCTTAGCAGGACTTTGAACATATAACCAGTTTATTAATTAATAATGTTATAGTTATATATATATATATATATATATTTATATTTATATAGGACACATGTTGTCAAACTAGCATTCATATCCTTACATGATAATAATAGTGAAAGGATCCAAGATATACTAGGAATCATTGATGATGATAATAAAGAATTGGATCCAATGTAATAAACAAGGAAATATTGACTTCATGGGTTAATCAAAGTCATTTAATATACTACAGCCTGACTATTTGGGTAGTAGTGTAATCCATGGGGGATACACCGAAGGCATTCCACAAAAATAATTCTATATGAGTCCAAGGATATCATCCAAGGTAAAATGGGTATGTAATGACTTGTCCTATGAATGGAACCAAGGAACCTCCTATTAATAGACATCATTCCGGATCTATAGAGTGTATCCAAGTAATCCTATAATGATAACGAAGAATATATGCTATGGTGTCAGACCAAGAATCCACTACGAGATGATGACCAGGTTCCATGGTGGGTCTCAAATATTAATACTAGTGGCCTTGAATCATAATGGAATCCATGAGTGTTAAAGGAATTCCTAGAGGAATCCAAAACTGACTATTGTCTAACCACTCTTATAGTAAAATTATTGTTCTTATATGAGGAACCTTATAAATGATTAATTTAATTAATTATTCTATTTATTATTTAGTTGGATAAATAAGACGAGAGGTTTATTCATTGACTTTTATACAAGTGAAAATATATCTCAAGGACATTACACTATTTTATTAATTCACATATTTGATAGTAATTTAGTATGGTTGACTCCACTACCTTCCATTATAAATGTAAAGGGTTTCTACATACATGAAACAAATCCATTAAATTACATTTAATTAGGCCATGTATTATACATAGTATACATTCCAATTTAACCACTTAAGATTAATTTATCAATTTAATAACTTACCTTAGGTGGGTCAAGTGATAATAAAACATGTGATAGAACTTAATAGTTGAATTATTTATTTACAAACATACCTTTATCAATGTCAAGTCATATCTCACAAGAACGGTTGTTATAATTTTTGAAAACACCGTACTTGGGGTGGTCTACATTAAGTATGTAACCTCCAACAATAGATTCCATATTTAGAAAGGGTCTTATAACATAGTTAAAAATTACTATAAGTAAGGAACGAAATTTTAATTGGTTATTCCCATTAAAATAAACACAGAAAGATGATAATTTATAAAATGAAAAAGATTAATGGATGAGTTATAGACAACCTACCCTATGTTCATGTGACTCCCCTTGTCCAATATCATCCTCTAGTATTCCATATATTTGAAGAGATCTAAAGAACTTACCAACACCATAATAATATGTCACATGATCCTATATCCAAATAACATCATTAATAGGAATATGAATGAAAATGGATAAAATTCAATCGAGATATTACTGGTGTATATCCAATGAGAGAAACAGTTCTTCGATAGTTCTATGGATAGATATGTTACTTCAGTTGTCTATGGTTTTTTTCATTGGTATGTGTCCCATGGTACTATTTTAGGTATAACCATGCACCCTACTTTACCCCACTTTCCATCCCCTCACAGTTTGGAGAGACCATTTGTATTTTCTTGCATGGGTTCTACTAACTGTGTGGCTAGTCTATTTCTCCCAAAAATCTAGGTTTCATGCTATGAACAATCCACAGACAACCCTGAGACACCTACGAACTCATTAAGCATCAAAATTATGTTCAAAATAAATAATTAGACCAAATTTAAAAGGATCCATACGTGATTCAATAATTGGGTACTTATCTTCTTACACCCTTAAAGGAACTCATCACCAAGTTCACTTTCCAAGGGTGGTGAAACATAATTTTAGAAAACCTATGGCTACATGGCACATAAGTCATCTTCCCACTCCCTAGAATTGTCCTCTATATAGTTGTGCTTTAATAGAACTTGTATTGAAGGGATACACTGGCCTAAGAGAGCCTTAATGAACTAGTCAACGATGCATAAAGGATACTTCTCAAATAAAGTATCAACTTCTAACCCAACCTACTCAGGATCAAAAGTTTGAGATAGGTCAACATGATACCAATGAAACTGTGAAACATAGAAGATGGTGTGCATAGAATGGTACCTCTGAAGTAGTAACCACTGATTGGATACCATCCCAACACTCCCCATAATATCAAGTATCATGATATAATGAGGAGACATCTTACTTTTCCAATATATCCTTATATGAACTATCCTAGGCGATTCCTGATGCAAAACACGATACCCGACCTCAAAATGAAGTGGGTTTCAATGGTGATCAGAAAAAGATTTTTTTCTAGAAGGAGAAGTGGATATACAATTATTGATTAGCGTAACCTACTCCAAAATCTCTTATATGATACATGTAAATAGTATGGCTGCCTCTCCAACCTCTATACATCACATTTTAATGGAACAACATACTATACAAGGAAAAAATTGAGCCATTTGAATCATCACCTGATATCTATAATTATAGGGGAACATGATGAGAAGTATAAATATCTCCCAAGAACCACATAAATCAAGGAATCATGCCTAGATAAGTTCCTCTATAACTTGTATCATTCATTTCTATTGTCCATTAGTCTAAGGGTGAAAGGCTACGCTCGGAGGAACCTTTGTACCCATAGCTCTCTACAACCCCCTCCAGAATTTTAATGTGAAGTGAGCATCCCTATCTAAAATTATAGTATGAGGGACCATGTTCAGTCAATGATCTCATAAACATAAAATCATCTAAACTCATTAACATAGAAAATATCCCTAATAAGAATGGAGTGGGATACTTTCATCAGTTAGTCAATGACTACCCACACAAAATCCCTGCCAATAGGAAGAAATTGTAAGACAACTATAGAGTCTAGGGAAACATATTCCTATTTCAATTCTAAGACTGTAATTTGATGTAACAAGACAACATGCCTCTGGTTCTCTACCTTAACCTAACTATAGTTAGAGCACCTAGAACTAAATCCTTCTATCTGATTATTCACCCTAGGAAACCAATACTAGGGTAGCATATCTTGAAACATAATGGAGATTCATAGATGAATTTCCCAGTATGAATCATTAGACTCCCGCATTAGTTCTTACCCTATTTATATTGGAACCCAGACATGTCTATATATATACTGGATTTTGTTTCTATCCATAGACCAATATGAAGGTGATTTATCTCCTAAAATACTTTCATGGATAACCAAGCCTTTAGGATCTGAAAATTTTCTAATCATCACCATATCAACGAGGGAAGAGGTAACTATGAAGGACGAGAGATAAGAAATCTTGTGAATATCAAGAAAATTCTTATAAATCACATAGAAAAGGTCCAATAATTTATATTGATCACCACATTACCATAAAACATGTACCTGAGTTTTTTGGATCAGTGCACGAGCTACTTAATTTCCCTTTCTAGGTTAATAGGCATGCTTAAAATCAAATAACTAAAGATATTCACCCCATATTTTCTACATAATATTCATTTCATGTTATGTAAATGTATACTTGATTCTCTTATGATCACTATACACTAAAAACCACTCACCCAATATATAGTCTATCCAATAATGTAAGGAATAGACCACTAATGGAAGGTTAAGGTTTTAAATTAGATATTTTATTTAATTAGGACTCAACTACCATGATCCGTACACAAAAACTCTATCCTCTAACATCATCACTACTCCAAATGAAATTCATAATTCATCAAAGAACACTATATATCATCTTACAAGCTTTGTAATAATCTTAATAGCTGCTGAGGCAATCCACCCTTTCAGTTCCTTAAAGGATTTCTCTCCCAATTCTGAACATTGGAACTTAAAAATATTCTTTGTAAAACTAGTAAAATGTGAAACAAGTATTAATAAGTCCTATATAAAACACATGTAATATTTAGATGGCCCCAAGAATCTTCATATATCAAACAAATTCTTGGTATTCCCCCATGAATCCCTGACAATAAACATATTTGGGTCAATCTATACTTTTTATTCTATGATAATATGACCTAATAAGTGGATTTTTTCAGTCCATAAGTGTCACATATAAATCTTGTTATAATGATGATGCTCTATCACTGTTTTCAAAATTATCTCAATGTTATTTTCATAGTATCAACAAGTGTGATAATACACCAATATGTCTTCCACCAAGACCACAAAAAATAATCTAGATAGGGGCGGAACACCCTATTCATTAAATTTATGAAAAAAATGGTATTGTTAATGAGATATAATGTAATAAAAAGGTACTCATATATACCATAACATATATGGAATTTTTTATGAGGTATGTCTGATGTCAAGATATGCACATGATGATATCCCTATCCAAGGTCAATTATAGAGAAACCCTAGATCCTTAGAGTTTTCAAAGTCATCATAGAATTGAGGTAGTTGAAATTCTATCTTGACCATAAACTAGTTCAACTGTCAATAATCCTTGCATAGGAGAACAGTCCCATCCTCATTCTTGGAAAAAAGTACTAGTTAACCCTAAGAGGAAATTCTAGGCCATAAAGAACATTGGAGTGTATAACCTACAACATCCTATTGATCTTCTAGATCTTTGGAGGTTCCATCATGTATGGAGGAATGGAATATAGAGTGTCTCCTATAGTGATCTCAATCATAAACTCCACCTATATCAAAACTGGTAAGAAAAAAGGTATTGTAAAAAACTTCTTTGAAATGATCTACTATAATAGATAATTCATCTGTATGTAAACCTAAATATTATATAAATAGATTATTGATCCTGGAGGTCAATACACCTATCCCATGATGACCTAGTCGAGATCTTATATCCCAGACATCCCAATCACACTTATGTAGATAACTACTACCCTATGTTGACGTAAACAACTTTCTGTGGTGATAGAAGCTTATAAAGGAATGATAAAAAATGACCCTCCCATCCTAAGAATGAAATCAAAACTAGTCATATCAAGAGTAATGAATTCCCACAAGAAACAGTAACTTATTACCTTAGGGGTAAAGACCCTTCACTAGTGTATTCCCTTTTACTACACTCCAAATAGTGTATCCATGTTTATTACACCATATGAAAATTGTATTTCCATCCCAAGCATTTCCATGATAGTTAAAGAGATTAAAGAGTGTGAAGAATCTATATCAAATAAAGTAGATACTATAGTAGAGGCTACTTGAATAACACCTTGTACTATAGATGGTCACGCAATCCGATCCTTGGGTATCAGATGTAATTAATTAAATAGTCTAGATACACTACCTTGTACTATAACTGTACTAACATTAGTGTGACTGCTCTTCTAGAAATAATGATATGGAGTCTGGATATCATGAAAACTATCTCCTCCTTGTCTAGTCTAGATAGTGTTATTACAACTCCCCTTTTAGTGTGGTGTAAAATAATTATCACATGAAGGCTGATCTTGTGTGAACCTTCTTCAACCAGTATTAGATTTCAAGGTATGATACAAGCTTTGAAGATTACACATAATACCGCAAGGTTGACACTCCATAAGGCCACTATCAAACTAATTCTTTATACTCCCCTCAATATACACTGATGGAATACAACATAGTTTCTAAATCAGTTACTCTGGCCTCTCATAATCTAATGTGAGGCATCTAGGGATTTCTTCCATCTAATGAAATAACTACTAGCCTATCAAAACACTGATCTTGTATTCCAAGTACTATAATATTTCCATAGGTTGTTATTAGGGGTAATAGTCTAATTGACTATCTTAGAGAATTTTGGATTGAAGCATACATTCACATAAGTATTAATGTCATACTGGATCCCAGAGTTGAAATGTCTTCCATGAAAAATATCATCACCATATTGAATTGGTACAAAACATTGAATGTTAGTTAAACACAATGATTACTCCATAACTGATGTAAAATCCTCCTCACGATGCATGAATCTCTACTTGGTTAGCTATAAACGTAAGGGGAAATGATTTATCATATATGGAACTATGGAAATCATCCTATACCATGCCCTGAGGGAGACCAGCCTAGGTAATCGCATCCCACCAGGACTTGGATTAATAAAAATTATGTACATAAAAAGCTTCACCCTTATATATGGAGGCATCAGCAGATGATCTAAGATAAAAATGGTGGCCTCTAGCTATGACTAAGAAGCCAGTGAACCACCATAACCTTAGAAGATTGAAGGATGGTGATGTTGTACCTCATGAATTAGATCATCCATATTAGGTGCAAGACATGGAGAAAATTTATCTGACTGAACCAAATGTATGAAACTATCAAAAATATAAGCATCAATGACCATATTTGGTACAACAGGTGGTGCCTAAAGTGTAACTCCTAGCAGTAATAATTGTGTCTTAGGGCCCACCTTGTTTGAAGCATGATATTCACCAACCTCTTACCAAACAACCTGAGAAATTAGTGGTGTATTTTTTATACAATTCCAAGCACATGTCTTAGAACATGATTTAATAAGACATGGAGTTTTAGGGGAAGATTAACATAAAATATTGGTTCACTACCCATGGTATTATACCCCAACTACACTCTTAGAAAGAAGACTATTGGTATGTTCTCAAGATTAAATTATAGGGTTATAGTATATTTAAGGGAAACTATAACTTTACACATCATTTACTTGAAATATTTTATTTCCATAAGTCAAGTTTCATATTTACATTTTTCATTTAATTATTTCATATATGATGGTACATTTAAAATGGATCATCATTCCCAATGAATCAGTGTCTATACACCTTATCACTTAAATCAACACCCATTTAATTTCATAATAATGGAATGTCGTGGTAAATTACCCAACCCAACGCTTGAGGCCCCATACTCCTCAGGAATTGAAACTAGAAATCACTCAATCACAGTCCAAAGAAGCACATGTATATATAAGCACCATAATATAACTCAAAAATCATAGGAAAATAATGAAATGGAATCTATGAAATGAACCTATATGGTATGGAAATATTCATTGAATGTGAGTTATAGGTTTATATGATTATGCATGTAACAATGTTATTTTCCATCATATAATCCAGCCATGGATGAAATGAAAAAATCATTAAAAATAATAGAAATAATAATTACACAACATGTGTGTCACACAATAGTGAAATGATATCAACAGTAATAAGGAAAATGTATACCAACAACCATAATTCTTGCAACTTAAAATTTTCCTTGAAGATGGGTTAGTTGATCCTAAAAACATCTTATAACCATGTTCCAATAATTTGTAATATCTCTTCAATTGTCTCCAAATAGAAAAGAAAGAAAGGAAACTCTCTAATGAATCCTTTTGAAATCCTGATCCCAAAATCCACTCATAGGTTCCTTGATCGTGGAGGTCCACATGGCCTCCAGAGAATCTCCTCGAATACTAGAGGTCGATGCCTATCAGCGAGGGCCTATGGAGTGTCCGTGGGTAGACTATGCACTAATTACAAGAGTGAGGAAATAAAAATAAATAAAATAAAATTTAAATATTGGAAAAAAAATTGGATAAAAAAATGGAACACTAGAAGAAGACATGAATTAATAATAGAACATCTCTATTTAACATAAAAAAATATTATGATGATATTTAATTTATCTAAAAAACATTAAAACATGGATATAAAGATGAAACCAATACATTATATAGAAAATTAGAAAAAAACAAAAAACCATACATCATCCTATGCCCTGGACCGGCCATATACTACCAATATATATCCTAATGAATGAAATAAACCTTGTGTCTGAAGTGGTACACTTCCCTTGGTAAACACTTATATACAAGTAATCTTCATAGGTTCCAATGAAGGACTATATAGGGTGTGAGATAAATCTTTGTAGGACACCATGAATGAAATCTATAATTTCATGTCTATCTATATAAACAAAAATAATATGAAAGAATTCATATATTAAAGTAAAGAATCACAATTATATAAATACCAATGCACATGTTTTAGCCTCATTAGGTGTCTGAACATGTAAAAAGATCATCAACTAAGTATGTTTCAATTTATATTGTAAGTCTTATGAGGTAAAACAAGTACGGAAATCCAGACATGATAAAAATAGTGTTAGGATCCAAGATATACATGGAATACTTGATGATGATAATAAATAAGATATCCAAAGGTAATAACCAAGGAAACATTTACCACAAATTTTGATCCTACTCAAGTAATAAAGTACAACAAGGCTATAGGGTTAGGATTTTAATCCAAGTGGAAACACCAACTTCCATTCCATAATTACAATTCTATATGAGTCCCAGGATGCCATCCAAGGAAAAACATGCAATAAACGACAGGGTATGATGGATGTAAGCATGATAACACATGTTCATAGACATCGTGCTAGATCCAATGTGTGTATCCATGGAATCCTATAACGATAATGATGGATGGATCATACAATTTCCAAATTGTAATCCACTTATAGACAATTATCAGGTTCTATGGTGGGTCTCACCCTTAGAAATTGACATCCTTTAATCAAAATGGAATCCATGAATAATCAGAAACTTCCATCATCAATACAAAAGAAAACTCATGTCGGCCCACTCCTATAGTAATGTGGAGGTCTATATATAAGGCTCATTATAAATTATTCATTAAATTTTTTAATCTATGTAGTATTCATGTCACGTAATAAGTCAAGAATTTCATTCAATAACATCCATACAAGTGAAAAGGGGTCCTGATGACTTGAAACCATTTCATTAATTCATATATCTCATAGTCATTTACGGTGGTTCACTACCCTACCTTTCATTAGACCTGGAGAGGGGTTCTACATACATGAAACTAATCCATTCAATTACATTCAATTAGGCCAAGTAGTATACATATTATACTTTCCAATTTAACCATATAATATTGATTTATCATCTTAATAAACTTACCTTATGTAGTTCAAGTCATAAAAAGACAATTTCTATAAATTCACAATTCAATGATTTATTTAAACACTTAACATTAAAAAGGTTAACTAATTGCTCAGTCGAACATTGATGAAAAAGGGATTAACAACATACTAATAGAATAATTGTGGAGAACTATTCTTAGGGTTGTTGACATTGAGGATGTAACCTCCAATGATGGATAAAATATTTTTTAAGGGTCTTATAAAATATTTATAATGATTATAATTATGGTACATAAATTTAATTGGTCACACTCGATGATATTGGAATGAACACAAAACTACTATAAAATTTTGAAACATAAGGTATTAGGTATAGAACACCTACCTCAAAATCATATGACTCTCCCGGTCTATTATTAGCCTCTGATGTTTCCTAGATTAAAGTAGTTCTAATGAACAGACCAACAACTTAAAATAGGGCATATGATCCCACATCTAAGTAGTGTCATTATAACAACCATGCTATTTATTTCACATTAATTCATGATTTCTTACATAATAAATGTAATAGATTTGGAATATCAATGGTGTATAAAAGGAACATGAATAATAATACATGATATAACATGAAATCATAACTTGGGAAATTTGGAAACAATATAAAACATTGTATCAAAAAATATGTCAAGGATAACGACCGAGACACTATAATGGAAAAATTACCATAAAGGAATCATGGTCACCCCATATCCCAACATGATTTATCATGAGGCTAAACATTACCCAATACATTGGAGGGCTATATAATTTTGGGTGTGCTTGTCACTTTCATTTCATTCTACTTCTTATGTGTGCCACATATATCACACAACATTGATTATTTCATCATGATATTTTATTCCATAATAAATGAAATTTGAATAAATACATGTATGTCCCAATTTAAATAATTATAATTTTATAAATGCAAACACCCTTTATAGGAAACATTTATGGTATTCCCTATATAATTGTTTTGGTATGGAAAATCTTGATGAAATTTTAGTAGCAAATCGACATCCCATAAAAATTCATTACATGGGTTGATGAGGGAGAAATGGGTCTCGATTAAATTTGAAATAAAATGGAAAATATTTTGGACATGTAAATTTATATCAAAACAATTTTAATTTGAAATAGAAGTCATAATTTAATAAATAAACTTGAATAAATAAATGAAGGTAAAGAAACATTACAAAATTTCAGCATGGTAATAGGTGTAAATAAAGGTTCATGGGAGGTAGTAATGAGAGTGAAATGGGTACATTATTATTTATAATTCAAATTTAAAGGGGGTTTGTAAGAACATGTCCAAATATGAAAAAATGGTAATTAAAAGGCATAACAGAAAAGTGGTACATGAATTAAATGAAGAGTGGGAGATCCCTTACATTAGAGTGTGACTCCAAATGATTGGGAAGAGTTTCTTGTGAGCATAGGGGAACATTGGGAGGACTCTATAGAGGGTATGAAAGGGTAAGGAATATCTAAAAGTCATTTTGTTGGTTATAAATGGGATCTTAGATGGATTTATATAAGAAAATATTGGAGAATTCCTTATTATTTATCAAACATAGGTTTTGGAATATATAATCAAATCACAAAAATTAGAAACCTTACTATGTTTTTTATAGACGGTGTTCCCTAAATGGGAGTTTTTTTTCATTATTTTATATGTAAAATTTACTAATATAATAAAATAATACCCTTTTGTAGGTGGAAGGTTGTTACTCTATTAAAAAAATGATTTTAAATCCTTAAAATATATTAATGGTTTTGGAGGATTCATAAGGGATTTATAAAATTACCCAAATAAAAATAAAATATAATTATTTTAAAAAAAAACCTTATATTTGGTCTTGGATCCAATTTATTGTTTTTATTACATCATAATTTGGTAATTATGATTTCAGAATACACAAGGTATATTTATACGGTATTTAATTTTTCCCTCAAAATTTGGCAATATCATAAAATTATAAAACATTTAACATTAAATAATTATAATGTTTTTACTGGAAAAATTAAATTATTTTTATAGAAATAAGTATTTAAATATTTTATTTTTCACCTTTAAAAAAAATTAGATTTATTAATAAATTCTAGGTTTTTTACAATAATAATGTTTGAATCCTTCTAAAAAGTATGTTTTTACTTCATAAAATTGTATATAATCATTTATATTTAATAATTTTTTTAATAATAATATTTTATTAAAATATTACTTATTTCAAAAATACATTAATTCATCGAAATAAATTCATTAATTGAATTTTAATGTAAACCATTAATACTATTAATGATTTATTTAGTCAAAATAAATATCATTTATAGAGTAACAATAATATGGTGAAAATATATTCATTATTATATAAAAATAATGTACATACACATATTTATAGGGTCTTTATACACCTTCCTTTAATATACCAGCTAGACACCCTAAGTGTATGGTGCACAACGGTGGGACTTCCATGGGGTGCTTTGTGAAAAAGTTTGGTTCATGATCTATAGGAGCTTGAAAATAACCTATAAACAAGTTTTCTCATTCTTACGTTGGTATATCTTAGCTTTTGATTGGTCTATATAAAATCCAAGATATGATATCTGCCTCAGATGCTTTGAAAAATGGGATTCATTGGGTATAATCATATTGGTTGAGTCCATTACTTCCTTTGTATGTGTCAATTAGATATATTAAAACCTTATATATATTCTAGTTGTGAAAGCACTATTTAGCAGATATATGATTTCAATGGTAAATATGCTTAAAGTTCATTTAAATCTAATAGGATATAATGAACTGAAGGATTGAATGTGTTTTCTATAACCAAATTAAATAATAAAACATTTAATTAAATTACATGAGAAATTTTACTTATAAAAATTCAGGTCATTATAGTCATTGATAAAAAGAAAAAAAAATTGATAAAAATAATTAAGATCTTACGGATTCAGATCTAATGAGATAAACATTTATTTGATCAGACATTGATTAGAGAAGTTCCTTCGATTCCTATGTTAGGACTTTAAAGGAGATAAAAAGGGAGACAAAAGGGAGGTTATTCTCTAGAAAGATAAATTAATAATGGGGTGCATTAAAAACATATCATTAAGGGTATTTTCTTAAAATCACCCAAAACTAGGCATCACTTGGTTTGGATGCATGTTGGAAAAACTGTTCCCTAACCAAGTGTCATCATATGTAGGGAGGATAATTTTACATAGTTAGTCTATATAATTCGAGAAACTATACGCAAACTGTGAAAAACACCTCTAAAAAATGTTTTTATTTTTTTTATGGGCATGCATTCCATGGTGCATGGTTAAGGAAAAATAGTTTCCCTACTTTACACCACTGTGTGGCCCATCACAGTTTGGAGAGGCCTTGCAATTTAGCTTGAACAGTTTCTAATAACCCTATGGCTAGTCTATTTCACCCAATAAGAAATGTTCCAGGTTCTGAGCAAGCCTTAGACTCCCCCAAGACACTTATAAACTCATTAGAAATCCATATGAGGTCCAAAAAGTATAATGAATTTACAAGGATCCATACCCGAGTCAAAAATTAGGTACTTACAGATGTTTTACATCCCATATATTGCAAGGTTGCATTAATACTACTTTAAAATGAATGTGGTTGAATATTAATATTAAAATATACACAGAACTAATTTGAAATAAAATTTTAAGGTCACCATAACTCATATTCAATAGAAACCTGTACAAAAAGGCACATTGTCTCTTTTTTTGCACACCATTCCCTCATGGTGCTCAAGGGGAGATAATTTTGAAACTATTCCACAATTTATTAGATGCTTGGTGAATTCTGGGATTATGTATTTACCATCATAATACCTTTATCCATATATTTTTTCATTTCTTTATTAAAAGATATCAACATTTCAAATGTTTGAAACAAGTTCATCATTATAAAAACTTATCTAGTCTGAATAAATTCAATGATAAAAGTAACAAAATTCCTAAAACCACCACTTTCATTAGTAATCATTTCTATATATTCACAGATATGTATAAAATCCAATATTCCACTAGCCATTTCACATTTTCTACTTAAAGGCGTTCTTTTATCTTCTCTAATAATCAAGATTCAAGATTCAGAAATGATTCATAATTTACTAATTCCAATAATCCATATCTATAAAAATTTTGTATGTGTTTCTCATTTATATTACAATCAAGACAATGCCAATGATAAGTGGGGTTAAAATCTACCATCAAGTGATTATTCTAATTTTTTCAATTAGAATATTCATTTAAATAATGTTGAAACCATTTATCATATTCTCATGGTCATATAAAATTTCATTAATATATATAAAAACTTATTTTAAGAGTGAATGAGAATCCATTCTTCTTGAAACAGGATACCAAAATAAAACTTATGTTTATGGTGATAACATAATAAAAACATGTCAATTTTAATATACATACACTTGGAAAATTATTATCATAATTGTCACTATGTAATGTATCAACACTTACTCCAATACAAATAAGAATATATACTTCACAAATTAAAATTATCCTATTTCTCTGAGTATGTTTCTATTACCAAAAATGTGTGATACACACCCAGTATCCATTTTTTATGAGTCATTCATAGAATATTTAAAATATACAATATTCACATTTAAATTATTATAATTTATATATTCATTTAAAATTTGTATCAACCATAGATACAAATTTTCAATTTTATAGGTCATATATATATGTTATCTCAGTATGATTATCATTATATATTCCATAATCTATAATAAATACATATTTATTGGTGATTTTTTGCATTTATATTAATTCCTCAAGAGCTTTTAATGTAATCAATCTTACTAAAAATTATTGTCTAGTGTATCATATCTATTTAGTGAGTCAAGATTAATAGTTCACTAAGTAATGAGTTTTGTTTGGAGTTTAAATAACCCTGTTGTTATATAGTTATGGTATCATCCCAATCATAACATTTTGGTTTATTGTAATGTTGAGTAGGAAACTCTCTTCTACGATCTATAACATGAACCATATCAACTCTATCTCTCTGGTACATAAATGTATAGGGTTTCAAAGAAATGTATCACACAAAGATATAATATATTTTAGTTTCCTAACTTTTAGGTATATCCCTTACCACCATTATTTATATAAGATAATATATTGATATTTTTATTTGGTATATCTTACTTCGTAGAATGATTTATGCTTTTAAATGTGCTATTTTAGAAGGAATCATACACTGAGTGGTTTAATGGTTTTATTTAAATACACAATATTTTATTAGGTATCTCAAGGATTTTAAATCCATTGTATCTCATGAAATATTTAATATCTCATGTTTTAATACTTTGTGAATTCATTCTTCTAAAAATTTGATTTTGGAATATTATTCCATCCACCAAATTATTCTGTTCACACTAAATTAATGTCTAAATATTTATATAACCCCTTGTTTTTTGTCTCTCACACAAAATTATAATCCAAACATATTAATACATATTAAACTTCACCTTTTTCTAAAGGTACATAAACCATTCATATGATTATATAGAGTTATATTAAAAGTTTCACATGATTAAACTTATCATCACATATATCCAACCCCTCACCATTCTATAACAAGGAATAAACCACCATGTTGATGGGTAGTACAAATACAATTCACTCTCCCTTGTGAGAATTTAATCAATATTGAAATAATTTCATGATATCTAAAAAATCTACAATTCAAAAAATATAATCACAACTATTCCAATGTTCGAAACACTAAAAACAAATAATATATATCTCCTATAATTAATTTATCATATAAATTTGACCATACCCATTGTTCATATTCTGTAAAGTATTTATAAAACAATTAAGGGTCGAAACTAAATAAATAAAATTATTTATTTCAAAAACATGAGAAATAAATAAATAAAATTAATATTTATTTTCTATATGAAAATCATACATCAATATATATACTAACTATAACTTGTAAAAGATTTAGAAATTATAAGAATAATAATTAATATATTTTTTTGAATGTTTTATGCATGCCATATTTTAAAACTAATATAGATTAAAAACCTCCAAAATATGGATAATATTTTATGATAATATTTTTTATTATGGACTATGATTCATATCTTTTTTTCTGATTAGGGATATTGTATGACATTAATTGTAGTTTATGATATAACAGATATCATATTTACAGTACAGAAATATATTTTTTGAAAACATTTATTTTATCACATATTATGATATCTCATATCATAATATATGATATTAAATAAAATTTAGGATATAAATTATTTTACTTTATGATATGAATATATCATGCGCCATAGTAGATAAAAACATAAGAATTCAACATATCATATTATGATATATGAATATATTTATATTAAAATAATTATTTGTTTGAAAAACAAATTAACATAAATTATTAATTCATTATTAAAAAATAATTTCATACTAATTTCTTCATTTATGGAATCATCTAATGATTAATAAAAATGGAAACAAACCCATAGATGCCTTAATCGATCTTTAATAATCAAACATGCTTGGATATATTGGTGAATTTTTTTACCTAAAATGTTGTATCCTTGGCCACCATCTTGTTACTCAATGGAGTGAACTTTATGATTAACATAGAAGTTGTAAATAGTAACTTTATATCACTGAAGATATTACACAGGACAATGGATCCCAAAACACTTCTTGAGGACCCTGAAGTGAGAATAGAATTCTAGAACCTTCAAATTAATGAAATAAAATATTGTGGAATGAACAAGGAGAATCATCTAGCATGTAACAAGTGACATAACAAGAGATAGATTGAATACATTTATAATTATCCTTTATTCACTTCATTTAATGAAGAAAAACTACTATCTAAAACACATCAGGTGCCATCTCATAGAACATATGTGTTACTTCATTTGGGTAGATTCATTGAACTCCTTAAATGAATTTGAAAACCTTGTACAATTCATTATTAATTAATTTTAACCAAATAAATTATGTGGGAGATTATTTGAATGCGTGTGACATCCAGTGAATCTTAATTATATGCCTAATCGTATGATAAAATATAGGAAAGAGAATCACATTCCCCCTTTTTATAAAGTAATCATATAATATAGTATGTTACATGCCACATTCTTATAATCCAATATAATTCCACTAATATGTAAAATATTAATCAACCTTTTATATGATACCCTATAACATATTCACAAAAATGCAACAAACATAATCAATTTAGTTCGAAATGAATAAAATTAAATTAATTTTAAATCTTTTAATTTTCTTTGTATAAAATTTTATAAATACTTTAAAACCAATCATGGGTATCACATATAAGAATTTAGTAATATAAAATAATGTTTTAATGGTAAATCAATTTATGACATGTCAAATATGGGAATTACACAAAAACACCTACCTCAATCACTAGAGACAACCCTCTGTCGATAGTGGAAG
The DNA here is from genome assembly GCA_963277665.1 of Viscum album. Classification (NCBI taxonomy): domain Eukaryota; kingdom Viridiplantae; phylum Streptophyta; class Magnoliopsida; order Santalales; family Viscaceae; genus Viscum; species Viscum album. The sequence goes on along the minus strand of OY728136.1, from coordinate 993,645,277 downwards.
CCGAACCATGAAAGTAAATATCCACTACAATTCCTAGAAAAAAATCCCTATAATTATCAAGTATAAATCCTCAAGGTTACACCATATGAGCACCATTTGGATCCCTATTCGTAAATAATGATTTTACATCCATTATAAAGACATTATAGTTTTTTGTTATATAATAGTACGGATAATTCAAATTATCAAAATTAAATCCATATTGTATAATATTTCATTAAAATAAATTTCTTCAATTTGTGAGTACACTACGAAAAAAATCTACCTTTATTCAACATAATCTCACCTTTTTTCATTCAATTTTTTTAAATACATTTTTTTGAATGATATTTTTTTAAATTTTATGCAAGGTAATATTTATGATGTCTCATTCATTTTAGTATGATTTAGTTATTATTTCATTTCAAAGATTTATTCCTTGTGATCAAGATCCTTATAAAGACTTTGGTTATCTAAATTTGAAAAAAAAACTACTATCACTCATTATTACAATTTTTTGTTTTTACACATTGATCTTAATCCCCCATTGATATTTTTAGCAGTCAAAAACTTTCATTATGTTTTCTTCCAATGATTTTCAAATATAAAGCCTAATAATATAAATAATCATAATAAAAATCATAATCATGGATTTCTATATTTTTTTAAACTGAGTAGCATATTTATTAGTGATAATATCATCATCATCATCATCCATGAATATTTTATTGTGCTCATATTAATTTTTAAATACTATCACATCAACATAATCAATAATCCTTTCAAATTTATTATAAAAGATTCTACATGATCTTCCATTTAGTGTATATTTAATAAATATTTTGGTTTCATCTTTATAATGAAAATTTCTACAAATTTATCCTTTATTCTTGATCAATCATAGCCTCTAAAACACTCTAATGTGTTTTAGATTTTTCATCCTTTTAAACCATATTTTTTATAGTTTCATATCTGGATTTTTCATCAATAAAAACATATCTCAAATAAATAAATGGTTTTTAATATATTTTATCAAAAATTACATTAATGTATCTTTCTCAGTTAGAATATCACTAATAATAACAATCATGATTCTATTAGATCTTTCTTATACTAAATTTTATTATGAACTTTATAGTGCATTAAACTCATTCTTATGATGAAGATATGACATAAAACCCAATATTTCTTATATATATTTACCAAAAACATTCATGTAGTGAATGTCTTATGGTATGAAATGCATAAAAAGGCGTATTGTATGACATAGTTTAGGGGTATCATTGTGTCTATTTGAACATATAATCATGACATGTCAAATTAGTCAGATTTTAGAGTTATGGAATTGGATAAACCCTTGGATATATCATAAGAAGTGTTGAAGGTTTAAAATGTAAAATTTTAACAAGTTTTATAAAATTCACTAAAATAGGGTTATTGTGAAAATATTTTATGGTAAAATAAATAATGAGAAAAAAACGTATGAATTTTATAAAATGAAGTGAGTTTTGAGTGATGTATGAGAAAGAGATCACATCAAATTTATTTCAAATAAAATCATATTCATTTCTCATATATATTAAATTATATTCAGAGTAATTCATTTTTTTGGGTTGACCTAAATCCTAATGACCATCTTGACCCAAATATTGATGCACATAGACTTGTACCTTGGTGAAACCATTTTTTAAAAATGTTCAAAATATTATAAATGGATTTTGGGACACTAGAGAACATAATAATTAAATTAGAAGGGAAATTAAATGGAATCATATTTTTTATAATCATAATTGTATAAGTATCCCAAATGAACTATTTGTTCTTATCAATTAATAGAATAAAAAAATATTGTAAAATAAACTTAATATAAAAGTTTTGTCAGAAAATAAATCATGTATCCAACACATGATATGATTAAAACCCTAAAAATACCAAAAAACATTACAACTATTTTGTTTCATAATTACCTTTATATGTGTGTATCTCCCACATAACAACTACCCAATAAATATCTCACCACATAGTGGAGGTGGAGTCTTGAGTGGATTTGATTCATCATTTCATATATCCCTCATGGATATTTATATCAATATCCTCTATAAAGATTCAAAAATTTCAATAACTATCTATAATAGTGTCACATCACCCTTTACATGAAAATTCAATTGGGGTGCTCATGGAAACAATTTATAGGCATTTCGTAAGGTGGTTATTGGAAAAAAAATATTAAAAATAGTAATTATCTTAGGGATTTTAGAGAGTTGATATTCTTTTTTTCACTTTTGAAAGAAAAACATAAAGCATCATTTCCCCATGTGTAAAAATTTCTCCATTGAAACATTGTAAATAATTGGAGGTCAATAATTCAATTAATCCTATTTTTTTGGTTTTATCTTTTTAATATTGCTTTACATATATTTGTATTTCCCATTAGATTTAGTATTGTTTTTGGGTGTTGTAGGGCCCCATAAATAAAAATATTAAAAATATTAATATATATATTAAAGCACATAGGTGAATATTTTCATAATTAATTATTTTCCCAATGATTGGGACCTATGATGGGAAGTTTAAGACTGTTGTTTTCTCTGTAACATAGATTTCACCTTAGGAATAAAATAATGTTTTCTAGTATTTGGTGTTCAGTTGATGGTGATTGTTGACAAGTGGGAAAAGTAATTAATTAATTAATTTAACTAATTATATTAAATGACCAAAAACCGTAATAACGATCATTATTTGTATTGTTATGGAAATTCTTATGGTAATTCGTATAACCCTAGGAGATTAGAGTGTAGTTTGAGAGCATTGGAAGATCGAAAATGAGTATTGACAACTAATGATCGATAAAAATCATTAGATAGATGAAAAATGTAGAATGATCATCTTCTTATTTTCTATAGGCCACATTATTCACTAGAGATAAATCAATTTTTGATGTATGGAATACTCTTTCATGTATTTATTCCCTATCAGACTCAAATAACGTGTATTGATTTTATATCTTCTAATTTATGAGTTCCCCTTTCTTTGCAAGATCTCGACTATATTTTAGTATTTTAGATCTTTTTTACCCTTTTCTTATTACGTTATTCTACCCTCAGTTTCAGGAATTAGTTATGATTTTAATATGTCATCATCCTATGATGGTTTTAACTTTTTCAAGTGTTTTTACCAAACATCTCTTAACTTTCGTCATTTTTGGCCCATGGGTGTCATGGTTCAACATTTTCAGACAATATTTAAGTGTGATAGAACCCTTATATTCATGGAGGATATATGAATATGATTGATATAGGTGTTTCAAATATGGATCAACGTTTTTTGTGGGATATTAGTAATGTATTTCGTGTTTATAACCCTAAATGGTAACATATGATGCATCAGCTACACATACAGGTGAACAGAGTTCGACTTTCGGTATAGCGGAGGCCATGAGTGGATCATCAGAGGATCCCACTTTGATTTCATGAATTTGGGTGAGTTAATAGGCTGGGGATGTATTGAATGTGGAATATAAGAGGTCTATATGAAGGAATATATCATTATATAAAATTAATATATGAACAAAAAATACTTTATAATAACAATCTCCATGTAGTCCCTTTTTATGTTGGCTAGGGTTTCATGGGAAATTAAATATCACACACAATGTGGGACAGCGACACAACATGTGACCTAGTGTTAGAGGAATTTTGTGTACCCTAGTTGTACACATCCATATAAATGGATTATTAAATGGGTATGATAATGTACAATAGAATAATTAGGTACAAAAACATGGCTAGAGTAGCCAAGAATTTCCTGGTACACATGCATTTGCCATAATGATTGGGAACAGGCTGGGAGGACTCAATCATACCTCGAGCATCCAAGAAATTTCATGTACTTCATGTACGTGTAATTTATATCCATGTGTCTTGGAAATACATATGTAGAAGAGGACATACCAATGTGACAAAGATATGTCACACATCGTCTGACCTTATGTACCCATCGTGTAATTTTCTATGAGACTTCAACCTTTCAAATATCCTTTGTTAAGGCATAGATTTTGGCTTATGAGTAACCTATCATGAGTAAATTTCCACATAGAAAATTTTGGTTTTCTTTGTTTTGTAATTATAGATATCATTCAATGTGATTCAAGTAATAAACTTCTTTAGACGACACTTAGTTAGAGGTAGTGATTGGGTGTGATCATCGTATTGTTTCTGGGGTTAGTACACCCATCTCTCTCTCTCGTTTAATCTTCACCCATATCATTCATATATATATATATATATATATCTAGAACTAGACCACATTATAGAGGGAATGAGTCCTATATATATGTAGTGGACTCCCCATATTGAACTCAGAAAGTGAGGGAGTCCTCCATTGGAGTGGTAATCCCCCAGCTATGTTACGTAGCGAAGAGTTACGGGGACTCCATCCATCCAATAGTCCGAATACCTTATTTTTTTTAATAAAGCTTATTTTGAGGGAAGAGGGAGAAAACCCAAACTGACTTCATGACCTAAAACAAATCACGACCCTAAGGTCACGATCGTAAAACCAAGCTGACAACATGAAGCTTCTCCTTCCTAGAATATGATCATGATGAGGCTCTCCACCATTGCATGGTTGTGCGACAAGAAAGTGTCCTATGTCAAAGCACATGCCCAATCTGATGGTAGACACCATAACCTCTCAAACATCCAGATCTTCAAAATGCTGCAAGGATGAACTACCAACTCTGAATCCTCTTCTAGAACATGTTCCATGTGGCAGAGTAAGGTAAATTTCTAATAAACAACGTTTCCAAAATATTGCATGTAACCCCTCCATTTAGTTGAAGCCACTTCACACCAATGATCCAGACCAAAACAAAACCATTCAACACAAAAAACATCAAATCAAAATAGTAGTTAAAGAGGTTATACCCCCAAAAGACCACAATCCTCCCCCCTCCAAGCTACTTCGGAGGCATTAAGGCCCTGCCATAATGAGGCAGTTCCACGCCAGAGCCGACGCCGAGGCCACACTGAAGACGGAATCTGGAACCAGAAGGCCGATTCAATGCCATAACCGGCACCAAGGCCATGCTGAGGAAACTGATGATGTTGAGGCCATGTCGCAACCAATGCCAGTCCACACTGCCACTGAGAAAAAGGAGAAGCTGATGATCGACGACAAGCACACACTGAAGTCGAGGCTGAGATCCCGGAAGCTGAGCACATGCCAGAACCGAATCATAGGCCACAACTAAGATGATCTCAGACTGATAGAGATCCAGACAAGGCAGAGGCCACTCCAGAACTGAGAAGCCGGGAACTAGGAAGTAGATATGACGACAGAACTGGAGCTGAGGCCACGCCGGATTGAGACCTGACGAGGCCGATGCTAGGGCCGAGCACAACGAGGAAAATGCCGGGGCTATCACCAAGGCCATGCAGAGATAGATCCAAAAGTATTTGAGGCCACCAGAACTGAGAACCGACACCAAGACCACACCAGAAACAAGTCCAAGATCCAGATCCATGGAGTCGAGGCGACACTAGAGTTGATGGGAGGCCATGCTAAGGCGAGACCGGACAGAGCTGATGTCACACTGGGAATGATGCCGAGACCACCCTCGGACCAAGAATCTGATGCCAAGCCGCTCTGATTCACGCCAAAGTATAGGAGTAGAAGGATGCATAGAAGAAACCCTAGAAGAGGGATCACTAAGTCGTGCTACCGCTCAGAGGCTACAGGGCATCCATATCCTAAAGAGGTTACGCGTGATACATGGATATGATATGGGACCATTGGAGCTATAAGAAACACTTTATTAATATCATTTTGTGGAAATTTAGATCCTCATTATCTCTTATCATGGATTTTTTCTGATCATATATGATGTTGGGTTTCCAGTACCCTCAAACTTATAGGTTATGATGACTATTTTCAATTGATATTTTTTTCATCTTGGGTTTAAAGGAATCATACTAGATATTCATACTCTCACATATTCATTGGATTTTTTTTATATTTGTTGTGTTATATGAATACAATAGATATATCAGTGGTGACCATGGAGTACCATGATTTGGTGGAGCATATTAGTTCATGATGTTGAATTTCTTCGATGCTCGGCCTGGGAGATTACAAGTCCATATATCTAATGTATTTCCCTTTTCCCATTTTTTGTGAGTTTGGGACCACATTTATGGTTGGGTATGTATATCCATTTTATATCATTGATATTACACTATTGTACTTTGATGTATTTCTTGGATGTTGTTGCATGCATGATTTACATTCAAGGTATTCTCATATTTTTTTATGTATCTACTCTAATGAATGGAATTAGTTGTGTGTGTGCATGCATGTACTTTACGATAACACCTCTAATTTGAATGTTATAAATAATCAAATCTTATCACTATATGGTATCCTATTTGAAGTATGATTAGGGTGTCACACTCATCTGATCGCAAGAAAGACAAGCCCCGGTGGGCCGAGTCATGAAAAGTGGTATCAAAGGTGGTCTATCCATGTGCTTGTGTATGTAGTTAGAATTTTTATGATATATAGTTTTTTATTTGGGAAAATTATTTCAGAGTGAATATATTTTTGATATCAGGATAGGGAACCTAATTTTTTTGTGGTAAATGACATATCCATACACATGGACTTTGACTACTTGTTTGTTGACTCAGCATACCAAGGAATTAGCTGAATGAAAAAACGTGTACATGAATCATCTAGGATTAGGGAATTTTAATTTAATATTTTAATTTAGTAATCTCCCCATATATTCTCATCTAATTATGTTATTTCTTGTAAATTTTAGGATGCCTCTATAGAGATAGATTTTCAGGATACCAATACTGGATTAAGATGACAACTAGTTGAGTGAAGATGACTTTGTTCAAGGACATATTCATGTGGTGTTTCCACTATATAGTCCTATAAAGTGATGTCACCTATTGAGTATCATATAGATTAGCCACCATTTTTTAGGTTGAAGATCATTTTCATGTTGTACAAAAATTATATTAAAAAATTTGAGACTATAACACACACAGTCTTAGCATGTTATGTTGTTTCCAATGATAAAGACCTCTTATATTTAATTTTGAACCATATAATCAATTAGTAGATGATTTTATTAAGGTAGTGGTCATATTTTATCAACTTGTACCAAGCCTAACCAATAAAATTATTGTTATTGTGACCTATATTCTCATGGAGAAATAAAAAATTAGTGGGGTCTTATCAATAAAACTCTAGATTACATAATGATGTCATGGTTAGATTTACAAAATCTGTTATATTACTAGTATTACCCTTATATCATTATATCTATTCATATATAATATAATCATAATATAAATAAGGGTGATAAGTTACTTTCTATGTATGATTCAAGATTTAACAACCTCACACATTACTCTTTTGATATAGTGCATGGTATATAATTTTAGTCAAAGATGTTTGATGAGGGAATTCATAGAGACATATATTCTAGTTTGTTCTCCCTATACATTCCAACTTATATTATAGTTTTTTGTGGATTTTTTATATCTTCAATCCATTTTTTTATTTTATAAGAAACCACTTTTTGGTAAGTGGGAACCATACAAAAATCTCCACATATCACAGGCCCATAACCCAAAATACAAAAATAAAATACACTGCATGCAAACCCTACCACCACTATCGACTTCCAAAAATCAGCAAAAATAAAATATAAAAAAACAAGAAATCATTACTCATTAATAAATGAGTCATTCTGATCCCAACACCTTGAGATTCATACCCTGCCTCAAGTCACACACCTAACTCAACAGCCTGTCTGCATCCACGTCGATGAGCTCCACCAGTGGCCACCATCGCCATCGAAGGAATCACCATTGTCGTATTCACATCAACACAACACCAGGATCTTCAAACTCCACGACTCATCACCGCTGGCCGCTCTGAACCAAAAACCATCGATTCTAAAAGAATCACTATCACCGTCTTCACTATCTTGTAGTTATCATCGTCATCCACAACACCGTTGAACACCACCTACGTAAAAAAAATCACCAAATCAAAACCACTATCGTCACGTACAAAAAACCCACCAGAACAATGAAACCCATCAAGAGAATACACATTCGCGAATTCTTGTCACAAAAAATCAGCACCAGAAAATGACCGTTGAAGAAAAAAACCATCATTGACAATGAAGACCAAAAAAGAAAACACAGAACCTGGGTAAAAACACTAAATAAGGATGGGTATAAAATAACACTAGGGATGAAACCACAAAAAAAAATCTCGACAACCACAAATCGTATGAACAAAACCCTGTGTACTCATCGTTCCAATTCCGACCTAGAGAGGAGTGATGAAACCCTAGGTCAGAGCAGATTTGGGAAGCTGAGGATGAAAGAACGACTATATTAGTAGCTAGAAACCCAACGTCTACCCAACCACAATCCCAAAGTCTTGATGTTTGCTACACACCATCCCCGACCTAGAGAGGAATGAAGAATGTAGAGGCCATAACAGGTTAAGGAAATGGAGGGAGTCCAACCCACATACCTTTGATGGAAGAAACAATAAAAACTGTAGAAGAAATTACATCACGGTGAGCACAAGAGAAGAGGAGAGAAGCTGAGGATGAACACTAAAACCCTAGAGTAAAGATGATCCGTAGATAGTACAGAGAGCACCCTTCCCATTAAAAACTATTTTTGTGGAATTAGTTATATAGAACTTCATACTCAAGGGATATCATGTTACTAGAGATGGAAATTGAAATCATGGGGACGAGTCATCTGAATGAGCTTGCAGGTGTCATTTATCCGGGCTTCAGTGCAAAAGGTACACCCAGGCATGGACCTAATAATGAAGATCTATGGAACAAGACTTTCATAGAGGACTTAGAAAACCTAACAATGGACTGTTCTATTCTTGTGAGAGGTGATATTACTTGGCTTGTGATTTCTTGACTTGACATGCCGAGGAAGGTAGGTAGTCATTGATAGACTACCTTATAAGAGACAACATCAGGAAAATATAGCTCCCATGTTTGTCTCGGGTGTCCCCTAGGAAGGTAGTGATATTATAGGGGATGTTGTTTCTCTAGAGGGAGGATCATCTGGTGGAGGGTGACATTAAAAGATACTTCCACAACCACTACCAGGTGGACCTTGTTAGGCTCATTGGGCTGTTGGGTGAGGGTGAGAGTAGTTCCAAGATATAGAGGGATATGACCAAGTTATTCATGAGATGATTTTATGTTTGATAAATTTTTTCTATAATTTAGCTTATGTACTTGTTGAAATGGGAATGATTTAATATTTTATATCCATATCCCTTTTGGGAGATATAGATTATCTAGTTGATTATTTAGTCAGCTGCAATGGTCATAGGTTACTAAGAGAAGTGATAATTCTATATCTCACATATACCAGAATTAGAATATTTTATTTAGTTTCAATAATTCTCATGGGAACTCTTTTTCATTGCTATGAAACTATACGATTCCATACTAGGCATGGAAAAGTTTTTTGTTGTGTGAAACCATATTGGATTTCTTCATAAGAGTGTTAGATGCCTTTTTTATATGGGTTGTGATTATCCTTTTTGGTTGAGATATATCTAATGGTTGAGTAAGTGGGGTTCATAAGAAAGAATTTGAAACATATCACACAAAAATTATTGAATTTATCCTTTAGTAAAATGGGATTTTCATGAATATTATATCAAGTAGTCATGGAGGATTATATATATTTCATCCTTAAGGACATTTCATAACAACCTCTATTGATGGATATTGTATTATATTTAAAAAATAACACTATAACAATATTATTAATTTCTATGTCATATCATATGGCCCCACTAATAACTATATGTTGAGGGTGTCGTTTTATGGACTTCAAGAGAATGGTTTTTTAGAACCCGTTTTTCCAATTGAATGACTATAATTTTCTTAAAAAAAGGAAAGTGTGAGTTTGAGGATTTTTTTGTCTATCGTCACCTGAATCTAGTAATGATCAAGAATATGTACCCATTAATGAGGATTTATGACATTTTTCAAATTGCTGAATGGTGAGGGATTATTTTTAAAGATAAATCTCATCTCTGGATGATGATTGTTAAGGATTTGTGAGGATAATATTCCGAGGATGGTATTTTAATTTCACTATATACCCTATAAGTTTTTGTTGATAAATTTGTGTGTGGCTGATTACCCTGATGTTTTCATGAATCTTATAATTCAGATCTTATTGCAATACATTGACCATTTAATAGTTGTCTTGGTTGAGTACAATCTCATATACTCTGTGTCATAGGAAGAGCGTGAAGAGCATTTGAGGATAGTAAAAAACATACCCCAGGAGCACCATATTGATGGTAATATATTCAAGTGTTTGTCTTTGGATCCATGATGTTTCCTTTAGGGGATATTTATTATATTATAATGGATTATTTATGGATCTGTAAAAGGTTTTTTTTCATTAGGTGTCACAAATGTGTGTGTTGGAAGAGGAGAGTTTGGTCAGTTTTGTAGGGTACTACTAGAGGCTTGGGGATGAATTTTATTTGATAAACCCCCCCCCCCCCCATTGAATTCATTGATAGATAAATGTAATCCATTTATATATACTAAGTTGTTTCAAATATCTTATAAATAGATGATTCACAGGTTGACCAGTGCTTCTATATTATGACTACCAGAGGAGGGTATTGACTATGTGGTGGATTGAGATGCTTCTAAAGAATAGATAAATTTTGTATTGATGCATAGTTGAATCATGATCACTTATGGGATTGGATTGTTAATACCCCATGATAATAATTATGATACCCATTACCAAATGTTGGTAGTTGTAGTCGTCGCTCCGATTATATTGGGGAATTATCTTCTAGGTTATAATTTCATTTTGAACTTAGTCCATATGATTCATAGAAAAATATTCAAATAGAGAGATATTTAGCTAATACAATGTTTTTGGTTATACTTTCTATAGTAATATGACCATTATATAGTCTATAATCTATTAAATATTAATATTTTGGAAGATTCCATTATTAATAAATCTAATTCCTTCTTAGCATAGGAGGTTCCTAGGCAGTTTGATTTGTTATATCTGACCATGTTAATGTATAGGGGCGTACCTTATCTACATTTTATTTTAGTGACTCCATCACTTCTTCATCATTAAAGAGTTTATTATTTGGGAGATATTTTCTATGGTGTTTTCCTTAGATATCCTCATGAGATGTACCATGTGGATTTTCAAAAGGAGGGGAGTATGTCATAGTTTTCTAAGAAATGATGGATGTTATAGTCACATAATGTGAGGAGGTGTTGAGGGGGTTTATTAACAATAACATGGATATGCATTTGGGTGTATCAAATATGCGAAAGGGACATCAATAGCAGTTTTAGTGGGACAGAATGATGTGGATCATTGATGAGTTTGTATCTTAGTGACTCACATGTCTATTGGTACAGGATGAAAATTAGGTCCAAGATATTTAAATATACCACTTAAGGTCCCAAAATGGAAGTGGGGTAGCATATGAATTGATTTTATTATGGTAATTCGAAAAAAAAGAGAGTCCATGATGATATCTATATTATTTTTGAGAAACTCATAAATCTAACCAACTTTCTATTAATCCGGGAATATAATTTGGTTGAGTGTTTTGGGTAGTTGTATGTGTGTTATGTCTTCAAATGTAGTGTGGTACCCTTGAAAATCGTTTCCAATTATGATAATTTATTTATGTCCCGGTTTTTGAGGGATTTTGTAGAGGCTTTTGGGACCCTATTATAGATGAGAATATTGTTTCACCCCTAGAAAGATGGTCAGACTGAGTGAAAAATCCATGTTTTTGATGATATGTAGTGGTACTCTATGTTATATTAGAAAAGGTCTTGGAGAATCCATTTTTATTAGAAGAGTTTACTTATAATAATAGCTATCAGACTATTATTTTCATATCACCTTTTAATTACAAATATGATAGACCCTACAGGTCACCCTTATTCTAGACATTGTATGGCGAGACATCCCTTATTGGAAAAAATATGGTGTAAGAAATGATGTAGAAATTTAATGTGATCCATGATGATATATTGAAAACATAGAGATCATATAAATCTTATGTGTATTGGAATCATTGACCTTTGGATTTTTAATAGGGAGACCATGTTTTTTTAAGAGTCTCCCCATGAAGAGGATTTCATAGAATCGACTGGGGAATCAAATTGTCCCCAAGGATCATTGCATTGTTAAAGGTCCTCTAGATGGTTGGTGAGGATTCTTAAAACTTATACTTAACCCAATATTCGTCTAAGTGCATGACGTCTTCAATGTATCTCAGCTGATGAGATACATGTACAACCTTTCACAAAACATTAAATTGTGTTAACTATACATCAAAGATAAAGCCAACTTTAGAGATTACATTTTAGTGATTGAGTGATGATAGGGTAAGATCACATATGGAAAAACCATTCCTTGGTATTGAGTACTAGGGTAGTATTGGATAATTTAGTAGAGTTGTAGGTTTCATGGGATCAATATGCTGGCTTAGTTCCCCAAATTTTTGTGTATCGTTATCAATTTAGGCAGAAAGTCCTTGAATGGGGGAAGAATGTTACGTATCTTGTTTTTGTAGTCTAACCCTTTAAATATTTCTTTATATATCAATGTATTTTTCCTTATAGTTATCTCTACATTTGGTTGTCACGAGTCCCCAAAATCAGTACAATAATAATATTTTTTATATTGAATATATATTTGAAAATTAAATCTTGCGTCGACCTATTTTCAAAATAAATTTTATTACTATTGATAAGTGCCATAGATAAAATTAGGAGACAATGGTTCTTTATATAATATTGAGTTTGTCTTGGGTGTAATAAATGGTTGGTTAACATCTAGTGTTCGACTCATGGTGACTTATGGTGGGTGGATTAATTAATTTATTAATTAATATACTTAATTTATTTAAATGAAATAAAACCCCAATAACCATCTTTATGAACCACTTTATTTAAAATAACCATGCTAAGGAATATAACCTTAAGAGATTAGATTGGAGGAAGGAATTCTTTTTAGATTGGGAATGATGATCAGTGATGAAAAATTTTAGATAATCGTGTTCCAGATAAAGAACATAATGGGATCATCTTCTTCTCTACCACAAACATTCTCTGCCAATGATTGATTTTTTTCTATGGTAGGGGAAAATATTTCAGGTATTTCCTTCCTATTTTATTCAAATAATGAGAACAAATTTAATATCATCTTATTTTATGTATTCCTCTTTGGTTGCATGATCTAGGTAATATTTTGATATTCTTAATCTGGTTAACCCTTTTTAAATGAATTGATTTAACCCTTGGTATCAAAATTATTTAATTGTTAGTTGATTTCACATTGTAAAATAATGGTTTCAACTTCTTAATTTTCTTTTCCCACGTTGTTTTTTGTTTTCTTTATTGTTGTACCATGGGGTCACAATTAAACATTTATAGGCTAGATTCAAGATCAATGAAACCCTTAGATTTGTGGTGAATGTTTGAATTAGTTAGTGATCAATAATTTTTTGTGGATATTGGTTTTTTACAAGCTTCATGAAATTTATTTCAGGTTCGTAACCTCAAAATATGACATAAGTTGTTTTGGGAACACTTATAGGTGAACGGGTTTTATTTCCATCCAATCGGAGGCTAGAAATCAATGATTGGAGGCTCCCCATATATTTTTGGACCATCAAGGATGTAAATCGTTGGTGATAGTGGTAGAATAAGAGAATATAATTTTCAAATTAGGAAAATTATACTTTTGTATAATCCTAACATACATGGACATAACATACAAATAATACACTTCATGTAGTCCCTCATTATGGTTGTTAGGGATTCGTAGAAGAATTAAATATCACACTCTATGTTGGATGGTGAAAAGTTGTGTGAATTGTTAATGGAAGTGAAAAATGTCCCCCAAGGGTAAATTAGGAGGGAAGAATCTAGGTAAATATTAATGGACCTTTAAATGACCATGGTCAGGTACCCATACATAGCTACAAAACCTGGGAATTTCCATGTTCCCAAGCATGGGTCAGAGTACACAGGAACAAGTCAGGATGATAAGATCATTCCATGTTATGCTAGGGAATTTCATTTATATCATGTACAGTCGATGTATATCTACATGTATAAGAAAGTTGTGGGCATGCAAGTACATTCACATGTGTCTAAGAGATTCCATACATCATGTGACCCTATGTACATGTCATGTACTTTTTTAAGAGACTTCATCCTCTCTTATATCCTTATTTAAGACTCAGAATTGGGCCCATGAGTACACTATCTTGATTTATTTGTCACAGAAAATTTTAGGGTAGAATTTATTTAAGTATTATAGTGTACACACAATGTTATGTGAGAATGTAAATTTATTAAGTGAATCTTTATCAGAGACATTGATCGAGTATGATCATCGGAGTGTTACCAAGGTAAGTACACAACTATAACTATGTAGGTGATTGACATCCCATATAATTCATATAGCTATAGACAGAACACTCCACACATTATATATGGTGTTTGTAAACTCTCTATGGAGTAGAATCTCTATGTTGAGATCATTCATTGAGCATTTCCGCCATTTGAGTGGTGCTTCCATGACTGTGCTATGAAGAAGTGAAGTAAGAGGCCTTTTTATTCTAACGATATTACACATGGAAAGTGTCAATAATATTCAAACTTTTTATATATATAGGTATGATCTCCATTCTTAGATGGTTTTGGTTATGAATATACTCTTCCCTTATTCACATGGATTTATTCTGAGCATATCTAATGTTTTGTTTCATTAAATTCCATTTATGGGTTAAGATGAATATTTTTTATTGATGTTTAATCTCCTTATTATTTTTAAGTGTATCTTATAGGATATGTATGTAATCACCCCTGAATGGTATTTTCTCATATGTTTTGTTTCTTATATAGAAGATAGAAAACCAATAGTGACCTTGGTGACTTATTTATTGATATAGATTAGTTTTTTATAGAGATGATAGTGTTTTGTGGTTAGCCTTTGCGATTGAATGTTAGGTTATCTTTCTTCCTTAACAATTTCCATGTTTTTGTCAGTTGGGAACTCATTTCTGGTTGGGAATTTATATTACACATAATATATTTTATATTATTTTTTTTTACTTTGATGTATTTACTAGAGGTGGTTTCATGCATGATTTACACTAAATATGTTCATAAATTTTATTATGTCTCTATACTATACTGCAGAGCTAGTTTTTGGTTTGAATACATGTACATTAGTATAAGGACTCCCATTTTAGTGTTATGAAAACATGAAAATTATTGCTAACCAAAAACATATTATATGTGGTATTGGGCAGTCAAATATGGCTTACCACAATCCAATAGGGAACTGGTGAGTCAAGTCGTGAAAGAGTTGTATCAGAAGTGGTCTTTCCCCAGGTCGGTGTTTAGAGTTAGAAATTTTATGAGGTTTGATTTTGAGATTTATAGAATCAATGTCATAGTGTCTCATGTTTGGATCTTAGGATAGCTAACCCATAGTTGGGGAAATTACCAATATATCCATTTATAAGAAATATAACTACCTTTTTATCAACTATGTATACTTTGGATTCGATTATAGGAATCCAATTTTACATACATCATATAGTATTGGGTATTTAAAACTTCTTTCCCTTTTTCAAGTCATCTAGCAATTCATTTTTATCTAAATATGATACTTCTTATTTAATTCATGGTTCATACATGATTTCTTCCAGCTAAGATAGTGATATAGGTTTATGATGACAACCAGATGAGAAATCATGCCTCAGTTTAGGGACCCATTCCAGATTTCTTCCACTATGCATGCATAGAGTACTGCTACTACCTATTTATCAGCACATAATCCACCTATAGTGGTTTAGGTTGATGACCATATATCTGTCAGATATTAGATGGATTTTTAAGGCTATGAAAATGATACATATAGTATTATGGTGTTACATGAGTTCTAGAGACAGTGAGCACTTAGGTTTTGTATAAATATAGAGACTCAAGTAGTTGATGAGTTTCTCAAAGTAGTAGCCCATGAATTTTATCTTGTAATGACCCCATTTGATTATATGGTTGTAGCTTTGACCATTCTTACCCATAATGATTTAGGGTGATAGTGGATTTTGATTATTCAGACTCATGATGAGATGACACTATCATAGTAATACTTATAGTAATTATTTCATGATGAGTATAACCAATTGAAAATTTTCTATGTTCAGATCAAGGAGATTATTATCTACAACATAGTGATATATCAGTTGGTGAGAACACATAAATGAATAAATCATGAATCTCTCACTTCACATGGTGTGAGTAGGTACTTATAAGAATGGAAGAATTAGAATAGAATTTGTATATTCAGCCATGATAGCATGTTATCCGTATAAATTTACAATTGAGTTAGTGTTCTAGAGTGGACAGTAGTTTTAGCGAGATTTATAGAAGAGGGATGTTGGGATGTGTGAGCCGAAAGTGGACATCACAGAGCTGAGTTATCTATATCATCTTGTAGGTGTTGGACTTTAGGGTCTCTACCCAAGAGGAACACTCATTCCTAGACTCAAACTTGTGGATCTATGAAACAATGTTCACACATAGGATCCAATCATCCAAAAGAAAAATGTTTCAATTATTATGATGAGTGAGGTCACTTGGATGATGATTTCTAAATCGACATGCTAGGAAAGGAAGGATGGAAGTTGATGGACCGCCATGGTAGAGAAAATGAATTGATTAATATTCTACCATGCATGCCTAAGGAAACCATATTAGAGGTGGTTTTGTTAGATGAAGGGGTGGAGCTCTAGGTGGACAAGATTTTGGTTGAGGATGACAATATGACCTACTAACTCCACTGTCATAAGGTGAACTATTCAAGGATAAATGTTCTGGTGTCCAAGAGAATGGGTAGTCGTAGACTATAGATTTAAATGATAAACTATCCCATGATATGATTTTCTGTATGATCTTGTACTTCTCATCTTTAGATTCAGTACTTTTCTTCACATGCACAAGTCATTTTTTATTTCCATAACCCTTTTTCATGATCCACATCTACCAGTAGAGTCTTTAGACTAACAATTGTGGTTAAAGGTTCTATAAAGTGTGATTCCTCTATATCAAACATCAATTAATAGTGGGAGTTGTAATTTAGTTCAATGAATTTATCATGGGACATATTATTTATTGTGATAAAGCCTTATGGATTCATCATATGAATGGATTGGGTTTTCATAGTAGATTCATAGATTGAAAATCATCATAGGAAAGCTAGATGAATTTGTATAGATAGAATGATATTATCCATCTTGGGTGAGAGTGGATTCATATCCGAGTGAGTGGGGCTTATGATCCAAAAGCTAAAACCCATCACCCTTTATGGACGAGTTTATCCCTTGGTGTTGTGGGATCTTCAGGAATCTAAATTCTAGTTGTAATTGAGGATTATATGGATACCTTTACTAAAGATGTTCATGGATTACATATAATTTAGTAGATTGTATTTTTATTCCTCAAAATTAACCCTAATACCTCACTAAAATCTTCTATGACATATCTAATGGCCCCCATTGATCTCATACAATTGAGTGTGAAGTTGGCAGACCTTCTAGTGAAGGGGTTTGTTATACCTGTAGTTTCCCCCAACATAGATCCCATTTTGTTCAAGAAAAATACTTAATAGAGTTTGAGAATTTATTTTCACAATATTTTCCTTAATTAGGTATTGATTAAGAGAAATTACCACTTATTGAGGACTGACAATATTGTTCACCAGTTTTAAGGTGTGAGTTGGTTTTAAATGATCGATCTCAGCTCTATATGCCATCTTTTGTAGTTTGTGAGGATGATATTCTGAACACAGTATTTTGATGTCTCTATAGACAATATGAGTTCTTAATGGTGACTTTTTTGGAGACTAATTCCCCCATTTAATATATGGATCTTATATTTTAGATATTTCTATCATATTTGGATCAATTCTTTTCATGCTTATTGATGATATTTTCATATACATTACATTGTAATAGGATAAAATAGACCATTTTTAAGATGGTCTTTGACATGCTCTGGGTGAACCATAATTTTAAAAATCTCTCAATGTGTTAGTTTTGGATATTTAAGGTTTATTTTATGGGGTATGTAATAGAATATGATGGTTTAGAAATGTATCTGGTGAATATTAATGTAGTTATTTCTTTTGAACCACCCAAAATCATGATGAATTTTCATAGATTCTTAGGTTTAAAAGGATAATACCAAAAGATTATGTAATACTTATGCCATATTTCATCCCCTTTGACTAAATTAATGTGTATAGTGTAGTCATTTACCTAAAATAAGTAGTGTATAAGATCCTTAAATGAAATGAGTCATAGGTTGAATAGTTCTTTTGTGTTGAAACTACCAAAGGAGGGTGTTGAGTACATTGTGTTTTATAATTCCTCTCGGGTTTTTCATGGTTGTATGTTGATAAAGTGGTTGTAGTTGATCACTTATGTTTCAAAGAATTTGTGTAACGCCCCAAGATTTTATGAAAAATATTCTTTTTAATTTTATTAATGTCTTGTGTTGTACGCTACACCAAAAGGAGAACACACATCCTTGACTTGACTTGCATTACACGCAATCGCGACCTTCCTCGATAGCGTGTGTAGTACGCAATACCGAGTTTCACTAAACAACGATATGCTATAAAAATATTATTAAAACTAGTCGTTATGAATAGTAATAACCACTTTTTGAAATCCAGTAAATCTTATTTTTCAAAATGAACTTTATTTTTGGATTCGGAGTATCGAATTTAGCCTAAGGTGAAATTTTGGTACTTTTCGGATAACTTTCATATTCTGATGAATAGTGAAAATTACTAAATTATAATTAAAAACAACTTTTTTAATCGAAATAATTAATAGTGATAAATCATTAATTTGAGTGGTTTTAAAGTATATTTAGAATATATTTTTACAATTTAATTCAATGTTGGTCATTGGTTGTAATTTCACATTTAAACCAGACATAATCAAGTGTCAATCTTTTGATAGATATTGTTTCTTAAAAACACGCTATTTGTTTTAACAGCGGGATTTAATTATAAAATTAATTAATGCAACTTTTGTGTTATGAATTTGGTAAAATAGACTTCATTTTTGAATTCGGAATATGAAATATAGCTTAGGATGAAATTTTGGCATTGTTCTGAAAAACATCAATTTTTGATGAATAGTGAAACTACTAAGTGGTAGGTTAAAAACTGAATTTTGCATAAAACTTAATTTTACCGCTTCTGTGAATGGAATTTCGAAAATCCGAGAGACACGGTTAATATCAAGGACTAAAATGTGGTTCAATGAGATGAAAATAATTTTTTGGTGAATAGTAACTTTTTACCTTTTTTACCACGGTTAATAGTAAATAGGGTAACTAAGGGTAAATATGATATTAATATTACCCTAACACATGTCCTAATTCTATTGGACAAGTGTAATTCGACCAAAAACAAACTTAGGAATAAAATATGACCATTTAGGCCCACTTGGATTAGATTAGGACATTTATTATTAATTTATTTAAAGAAGGGTTAAAATAGTTAAAATCAAAGTTTAATAAGTAAATCATTTTTAATATGGGGTTATACATAAGATAAATTCGATTGTAAATATTCATTAGAAAGCTAAAAAGATTTCCTACATGATGGTATTTTATTTGTAATTTTTAGACATCAAATAATTTAATTTATTTATGACACAACGATGATGCAGTAATTATCTTATTAATGAAATATTGACATAATTGATGTTATAAACACCAAAATAAATGTAATTTGAAATTTTTTATGAATTCCACTAATTTTATAGGTTATTATGATATATTAATGTTGATTTAATAAACTTGGTTCGAACATTTAATTCTGTTATGACTTTCACAAAAATCATATATCAAATAGTGTCAAAATTGACACAAAATAGTTTTTAAATCAAATATTATATTATTAATTGTTATTTTATTCCTAAAAATCTAAGGTTCGGCCAAATGACTTAGATAAGGATATATTTATTAATAATATACAATTTTGGGTTCGTTTGGCATGTTATAGTAAGTGTATTAACCATATAGTGAAAGAAAACAAAAAGACACGGTAAAAGTTAAATTATTTATCTTAGAGTTAAATCTAATTGATAAGGTTAAAATAATATCCTAAACTTGTCTAAATTTGATTGGTTGATGATATTACAACCCTATCTCATCTAATCTTCGAATATGAGTCATTTTTGGAGGTTTTTAAGTGGGGTAATATTTATTATAAATTAATATTTTTAAGAATTCCTAAGGTGCCCCTCTCCTCCCTTATAAAAGGACACCTCCTCCCCCTCCTCCTCACACCAATTTGAGCACTCAAGCTCGGCCAACCCCTGCCAAAATCCCTTCTCCACTTCCCTAGCAACATCCTAGAGGTTCTGGTCTTCCTCAAAGACCAATTCTAGTGCCCTAAGAGGAGGTCTCAAAGAGGCACTTCAAAGAAGAGGTAATTACCGTTACCAATTCTTTCATCTTTATTTCTTCTTCCACTTCTTCTTCTTAGGTTGTTTCATTATGAAGTAATAACATCAGTATCACTCATATACTGATATGTTATTATCAGTACGAAACAACCCTATTTCACCATCTATCCATCCTACGGAAAAAGAAATCACCGCGCGTGCGTACGTACGGAATACCGTCTCCACGCCGTGGTGTAATCTATTTTCCACCACCACCTTACATGGATGGGTATAATGGTGTAAAGAATAACTATACATAGTTATTACAACATCATAATGATTCTGATATATTTTATAATCCACTCCAATTCAATTCAATATTTATAGAAATGATATCATCGCTCGTGCGTACGTACGGAATACCGTCTCCACGACGCGATGAGATTCATTCTCCATGTTAACCATTTAAGAATGATTATAATGTATATATAAGAAATAATAATGAAATACATGACATTATAAAGCTACTGGATTTATGTATATATATATATACATATGTATGTCATCTACTTACTTCCATTTCAAGACAATAAGGAAAGAAAAACAACGTTCATGCGTACGTACGGACTACCGTCTCCATGAACGGTGTTTTTCATTTTATTTATCTATCTATTATATATATATATATACTGAATATATATGATATATAAATCATATTTTATATTCTGGAAGTAAGTAAATCATGATATAAGTAATAATGATGTCAAGTACAACAAGTCAAAACACCTACGATAAATGAAACGATTTTACCCAAAAGGCTTCTTTAACATGGAATTTACAAAAGAACGGGTAATATAATGTTATAAGTGAACCATATATGATATCATAACAATGAATATGATTCTGGAATAAGTCAATAACATGATTTAAATCATTATACAGGAGGTTCGGACACTTACAAAGCAAGTCAGACCTAAGGTAAGGGAAATATCACAATCTCATTTTTATCCGAGATTGTTTATTCGTAAGTATTTACTGGGGTGTATTTTATCATCCACATCCATGTTCCCTCAATATGTAATATTTTTTCCATCCACTTAAAATAGTTTAAATCCAATTTTACCCATCGGTGAGTTTTTAGTAAAGAATATGAAAGGAATCTTTTGTCGTTTTTTTATACGAGGTACTTTTTGACTTTTCCGACAAAAGTACGAAGAATGTTTTTTTTAACTTATACGGCACGAACGGATTTTTACGGTTTTATAAAGCCTTATTTTCATGAACCTTCCTCCAAAAGATTTCATGACTATTTTTAACAAAATCTCTTTCTTTTAAAATTGCATGATGTTTTGTGAAATGAAATTTATTTTTGAAGAGGAAAGGATATTTTCCTCAAGAATTCATTTCATGTTTTTTATCAAAATTATTTTCCATATAAGATAATAAAGGGTTCTGTTTCTATCCATATTTTTACATTGATTTGACTATGTTGTGATGGAATTATGTTTATGAATTCCTTTATCTTATATGAATGGTTTTATGATGTCATGTGGTTTAAGAATCCCATTTTTATTACATGGGTTATGCAATGATGTATGATTTATGATTTTGTGGCACACATAAGAAAGGATTCATTAAGAGATGGGTGGGACCTATATCTCCCTCCAATGCATTGGGTAAAGATTTTATATCTCATGAGATAGACATGGCTGGAATGGTAGGTTATACCGGTTCAGTGAAACAGGACTGAAACGAGGATTACTCGATTCAGAAAGGGACTTTGTCCACTAAGATAGTCTTGGCAATGAGTCTTGACTAACAAGAAATGATTCTCTATGATTATGTGTGTATGCCACAATGAGTAATGTTTTAAGTTATGATTTCATTTTCACTTCTATGATTTATCCCATGTTATGATATTATGAGCTCTTTTGCAGGTTATGATTTCCAAAAGCTATGTTCTTATGTATATGATGTGATTGATATTTCTTTTGTTTACCCTTACTGAGCATTTGAGCTCACCCTTTTATGTTTTCTTTTCCCCAGGATATAAATAAAGGTTTTTAGGTAAAAAAAAAGAAGATCTTTATGGGAGATATTGAAGATCTTTCACCACGATTAGAAGAATACGTTCCGAGTTTCCAAAGACACTAAACTATTACGATCCTTGTGTGTGTGTTTTTGTTATGTACTATGTATTCCGCAAATGTAATGTAATGTCCATGTACGTCAGGATTCGGGTCTCTACAGTTGGTATCAGAGGAAAGGTTTAGTCAACCTTTGGAAACTAGGACGCGAAAACGTTAGTAAGATCCCTAGAGATATTTCTAAGGTATGTCTAGGGATTCCCCTAAGGATAAGTATACGTATAGGATATAGTTCTAGAACTATGGTAACGATATTAGATTAAACCAAAGATGATAGATATTTAAGTTACTCCCCCTTTATTACGATTTTTGCATCTAACACTATTCTGTTTGGGTTTTAGAAAATGGCTGGAAACCAGATGATTCACAATAATGGAGGATATGATGGACAATGGAATGATATTCTTCATGAGCAACCAAATGAAATGGGATTTGGATGTCCAAACATCATTATTATGCCGAATCAGCAATCTCACAACATGATCAATAAAGTAAAATTTGGTAAGTTTCCTGACTCGACTAATAAGAGAAAGATGGAGTTCCATGATGATCATAGAGGAAAGAAAGTTCAATTTCCCCTATGTAAATCATGTGGGAAGAGGCATCAAGGAGAATGTTTCAAGGGAACTGGAAGATGCTTTGGGTGTGGAAAAGAAGGATACAAAGCAAGTAAGTGCAAAGGAAAAGGGTCGGTTAACACCATGGATGAGGATAATGATATTGCTACGACATCAAAAATGGTTAAGTGTTTTAAATGTGGAATGTATGGGAATTATGCAAACAAATGCCCTAAGGGAAAGACTCATGAAGAGAATCAGTATGGTGATATGGATAGTATTTATGTGGATGATGATGAAGAGACTACAAATGATATGTGAGATGAAAGAATTGTTGAAGCTCGGTCAATGGTTTAAGAATGTTGTGGAATGATTACATGTTTATCATGTGTAATGTTGTATAAGAAATCTCATGGTACTATGGAATAAAGAGACATATGAGGATTGTTACACTGTTGTCTTTCCTTGAGTTAGGAAAGTGTATGATTAATGGTACCACTATCCATGAAAGGTTATTCAGATATTTTTGGAATGTAGATGATATGCGCATAATGAAGGGATAAGGAGAAAATTAAATGTTTGATAGTATTCATGAGCTCATGATTGATATAAGGACTAAGTGATATCATGGTTTGAGTATATAGAATTTTGAGGATTTTGGTATGTGGAAAGTGTTAACTTTTAACTACACTCATGTTTTCACTAAGGTATTCAAGAGAATACACGATTAAGGACTTTGAATGTTTGGAATGTGACCAACAAGACATATCTTATGATATGTGGGGATCAACGACAGTATTAAATCTCTGGTACTCGTTGTCACTATATTATGAGAGTGGACTGCAGTATTATGTATAAGCCTAAAGATTAGACTGGATTATGTTGGACATAAGTTAGTATTGTTTAAGGATAGAAGATTTTCGATATTATTGATGGGATGTTATAGTAATGTAGTTTTAGAAAAAGGACAACCTGCAGGACGGGCGACAGCCCATCGCGTCGGACAAGGATGTGGGAATCGAACCCACAACCGAAGTGCAACTGGCCTTTATCGCCTACCACTGACCTACAGGAAGTCCCTGTTTAGTAGAAACTAGTTTTATTATATTAAGCAGTATGATATATGAAGTATAAGTCCATTTTAGGAACCATATATGATTAATCTCACTATAGATCGACTTATGTATATAAGTTTTGCTAACCTTTTGTTTGAGACAGATGGAATGACCTGTCATTCTATCACATAATCTGCTAACACTTCACAAATAACAAATTCAACTTCATTTATTTAAGAGATGAAGTAGAAATTGTTCAAGGCACGAACAAAAGTGATATTTTACCAAAATAAAGTAAGTATTTATTCTAAGCAAATTTTCAACTTTAGGGAAATGATCTTGAAAACCAAAAATGTTGTCCTAGTGATCTTATACCTGATAAATCAGATGGTACCTTATATCATCACAAATCTATGGATTTGTGATTACTGGCTTTTCCATAGCCATGTTCTCTACCACTCTCCATCAGAACATGATGGTTAGATTTTTCTTCCATATCCATATTTTCACCTATGTGGAAACCCAGTGATTAGTATATTTGGGTAATCGTTACATTTCATACTTTAGTTTTTAAAGCCATGTTTTGGTATTCCTTTTTACGATGTGGGTTTCTATCAAAGAAAATTTTGAATAGTAAACCATTTATAACCCCGACGAATTTCGAGGGCGAAATTCATTTTAAGGGGGGTAGAATGTAACGCCCCAAGATTTTATGAAAAATATTCTTTTTAATTTTATTAATGTCTTGTGTTGTACGCTACACCAAAAGGAGAACACACATCCTTGACTTGAATTGCATTACACGCAATCGCGACCTTCCTCGATAGCGTGTGTAGTACGCAATACCGAGTTTCACTAAACAACGATATGCTATAAAAATATTATTAAAACTAGTCGTTATGAATAGTAATAACCACTTTTTGAAATCCAGTAAATCGTATTTTTCAAAATGAACTTTATTTTTGGATTCGGAGTATCGAATTTAGCCTAAGGTGAAATTTTGGTACTTTTCGGATAACTTTCATATTCTGATGAATAGTGAAAATTACTAAATTATAATTAAAAACAACTTTTTTAATCGAAATAATTAATAGTGATAAATCATTAATTTGAGTGGTTTTAAAGTATATTTAGAATATATTTTTACAATTTAATTCAATGTTGGTCATTGGTTGTAATTTCACATTTAAACCAGACATAATCAAGTGTCAATCTTTTGATAGATATTGTTTCTTAAAAACATGCTATTTGTTTTAACAGCGGGATTTAATTATAAAATTAATTAATGCAACTTTTGTGTTATGAATTTGGTAAAATAGACTTCATTTTTGAATTCGGAATATGAAATATAGCTTAGGATGAAATTTTGGCATTGTTCTGAAAAACATCAATTTTTGATGAATAGTGAAACTACTAAGTGGTAGGTTAAAAACTGAATTTTGCATAAAACTTAATTTTACCGTTTCTGTGAATGGAATTTCGAAAATCCGAGAGACACGGTTAATATCAAGGACTAAAATGTGGTTCAATGAGATGAAAATAATTTTTTGGTGAATAGTAACTTTTTACCTTTTTTACCACGATTAATAGTAAATAGGGTAACTAAGGGTAAATATGATATTAATATTACCCTAACACATGTCCTAATTCTATTGGACAAGTGTAATTCGACCAAAAACAAACTTAGGAATAAAATATGACCATTTAGGCCCACTTGTATTAGATTAGGACATTTATTATTAATTTATTTAAAGAAGGGTTAAAATAGTTAAAATCAAAGTTTAATAAGTAAATCATTTTTAATATGGGGTTATACATAAGATAAATTCGATTGTAAATATTCATTAGAAAGCTAAAAAGATTTCCTACATGATGGTATTTTATTTGTAATTTTTAGACATCAAATAATTTAATTTATTTATGACACAACGATGATGCAGTAATTATCTTATTAATGAAATATTGACATAATTGATGTTATAAACACCAAAATAAATGTAATTTGAAATTTTTTTTGAATTCCACTAATTTTATAGGTTATTATGATATATTAATGTTGATTTAATCAACTTGGTTCGAACATTTAATTCTGTTATGACTTTCACAAAAATCATATATCAAATAGTGTCAAAATTGACACAAAATAATGTTTAAATCAAATATTATATTATTAATTGTTATTTTATTCCTAAAAATCTAAGGTTCGGCCAAATGACTTATATAAGGATATATTTATTAATAATATACAATTTTGGGTTCGTTTGGCATGTTATAGTAAGTGTATTAACCATATAGTGAAAGAAAACAAAAAGACACGGTAAAAGTTAAATTATTTATCTTAGAGTTAAATCTAATTGATAAGGTTAAAATAATATCCTAAACTTGTCTAAATTTGATTGGTTGATGAGATTACAACCCTATCTCATCTAATCTTCGAATATGAGTCATTTTTGGAGGTTTTTAAGTGGGGTTATATTTATTATAAATTAATATTTTTAAGAATTCCTAAGGTGCCCCTCTCCTCCCTTATAAAAGGACACCTCCTCCCCCTCCTCCTCACACCAATTGGAGCACTCAAGCTCGGCCAACCCCTGCCAAAATCCCTTCTCCACTTCCCTAGCAACATCCTAGAGGTTCTGGTCTTCCTCAAAGACCAATTCTAGTGCCCTAAGAGGAGGTCTCAAAGAGGCACTTCAAAGAAGAGGTAATTACCGTTACCAATTCTTTCATCTTTATTTCTTCTTCCACTTCTTCTTCTTAGGTTGTTTCATTATGAAGTAATAACATCAGTATCACTCATATACTGATATGTTATTATAAGTACGAAACAACCCTATTTCACCATCTATCCATCCTACGGAAAAAGAAATCACCGCGCGTGCGTACGTACGGAATACCGTCTCCACGCCGTGGTGTAATCTATTTTCCACCACCACCTTACATGGATGGGTATAATGGTGTAAAGAATAACTATACATAGTTATTACAACATCATAATGATTCTGATATATTTTATAATCCACTCCAATTCAATTCAATATTTATAGAAATGATATCATCGCTCGTGCGTACGTACGGAATACCGTCTCCACGACGCGATGAGATTCATTCTCCATGTTAACCATTTAAGAATGATTATAATGTATATATAAGAAATAATAATGAAATACATGACATTATAAAGCTACTGGATTTATGTATATATATATACATATGTATGTCATCTACTTACTTCCATTTCAAGACAATAAGGAAAGAAAAACAGCGTTCATGCGTACGTACGGACTACCGTCTCCATGAACGGTGTTTTTCATTTTATTTATCTATCTATTATATATATATATATACTGAATATATATGATATATAAATCATATTTTATATTCTGGAAGTAAGTAAATCATGATATAAGTAATAATGATGTCAAGAACAACAAGTCAAAACACCTACGATAAATGAAACGATTTTACCCAAAAGGCTTCTTTAACATGGAATTTACAAAAGAACGGGTAATATAATGTTATAAGTGAACCATATATGATATCATAACAATGAATATGATTCTGGAATAAGTCAATAACATGATTTAAATCATTATACAGGAGGTTCGGACACTTACAAAGCAAGTCAGACCTAAGGTAAGGGAAATATCACAATCTCATTTTTATCCGAGATTGTTTATTCGTAAGTATTTACTGGGGTGTATTTTATCATCCACATCCATGTTCCCTCAATATGTAATATTTTTTCCATCCACTTAAAATAGTTTAAATCCAATTTTACCCATCGGTGAGTTTTTAGTAAAGAATATGAAAGGAATCTTTTGTCGTTTTTTTATACGAGGTACTTTTTGACTTTTCCGACAAAAGTACGAAGAATGTTTTTTTTAACTTATACGGCACGAACGGATTTTTACGGTTTTATAAAGCCTTATTTTCATGAACCTTCCTCCAAAAGATTTCATGACTATTTTTAACAAAATCTCTTTCTTTTAAAATTGCATGATGTTTTGTGAAATGAAATTTATTTTTGAAGAGGAAAGGATATTTTCCTCAAGAATTCATTTCATGTTTTTTATCAAAATTATTTTCCATATAAGATAATAAAGGGTTCTGTTTCTATCCATATTTTTACATTGATTTGACTATGTTGTGATGGAATTATGTTTATGAATTCCTTTATCTTATATGAATGGTTTTATGATGTCATGTTGTTTAAGAATCCCATTTTTATTACATGGGTTATGCAATGATGTATGATTTATGATTTTGTGGCACACATAAGAAAGGATTCATTAAGAGATGGGTGGGACCTATATCTCCCTCCAATGCATTGGGTAAAGATTTTATATCTCATGAGATAGACATGGCTGGAATGGTAGGTTATACCGGTTCAGTGAAACAGGACTGAAACGAGGATTACTCGATTCAGAAAGGGACTTTGTCCACTAAGATAGTCTTGGCAATGAGTCTTGACTAACAAGAAATGATTCTCTATGATTATGTGTGTATGCCACAATGAGTAATGTTTTAAGTTATGATTTCATTTTCACTTCTATGATTTATCCCATGTTATGATATTATGAGCTCTTTTGCAGGTTATGATTTCCAAAAGCTATGTTCTTATGTATATGATGTGATTGATATTTCTTTTGTTTACCCTTACTGAGCATTTGAGCTCACCCTTTTATGTTTTCTTTTCCCCAGGATATAAAGAAAGGTTTTTAGGTAAAAAAAAAGAAGATCTTTATGGGAGATATTGAAGATCATTCACCACGATTAGAAGAATACGTTCCGAGTTTCCAAAGACACTAAACTATTACGATCCTTGTGTGTGTGTTTTTGTTATGTACTATGTATTCCGCAAATGTAATGTAATGTCCATGTACGTCAGGCTTCGGGTCTCTACAATTTGAATCCCCATTGGGATAATTATGTGACCTATGACTTAGATTTAGAACATGTAGTATTTTCAAGAATATTTAGAGGCATTATCTTCGAGGTGATAATTTAATTTTTTACTAAACCTATCAGAGTATCAAATACTTATTCAAATGGATAGATCTTAATTGTATATAAGATAATTTGAT
This sequence comes from Viscum album, assembly GCA_963277665.1. Lineage (NCBI taxonomy): Eukaryota > Viridiplantae > Streptophyta > Magnoliopsida > Santalales > Viscaceae > Viscum > Viscum album. Next base: position 993,615,881 of record OY728136.1, on the reverse strand, counting down.
GGATTTTATATAGGAATATTATTTTGAAATAATCTATACACCATATAAAGAAAAACATGGTGGAATATTTCGTTATTTGGATATATCACTCTCCCTTAGTGGATGAGATTTCTAAGATGTTATCACCATTATAGAAACCATGTTAGAGATTAGGGGTGCATCTTATCTATATTCAATTTCATTGAACCTACAACTTCTTCAACATATGATATATTCTTAGTTGGGAGATTTAGAATGTGAGTTTTTTATGTGAAAAAATATCTTTAGGATATGCAATAAATGGATTTTATGAAAGAGGGTATCACATCATCCTTTTCCCATGATGTATAGTAGTTCAAGTCATGTTTCATGAGGAGGTGTCAAATATGTTTCATACCTCTCCCTTGGATATAAATCATAATTTAAAAAATAAGAATATGTGACTTCAATGGTAGTTTTTTGGGGAAGAATAGGTGAAGTAGTTTCATGTTTTTCTCCTGCTACCTCACATATCAATAGGAAAAGGCTAAACATCAGGATTTAGAATATTTGACTCAACCTCTTATGATACAAATATAGAAGTGGGAAGTAATTTAGATGGATTTTTATTTGGATTATATGGATATTGATAGGAAATGATTCTATTTGGGAGATTATTAAGGACTTACCAAGCCATTAGACTTTCTTTATCTTAGGAAGAAAGGTTCAATTAAAAGATTAGGGAATTTTTACATGCATGAGATCATCTTGATTCATGGAGTACTCAATATGATTATGCTCCAAAATAATTATTATTTAAAATAATTTTTTGTAGATGTATGATTAATTATTTTGGTACCCATTTATAGATTATCATATCATTTCACCCCCATAAATATTTCCATAACAAGTTGACTATCCAGGTGTAGAAGCATATACAAAGACATTGTGTGTTTGACTTGAGCGAGAGTTGGTTCTATCAATTTGTATTGTTAGAGTTCACTTATAGTAATATTTATCACTAAACTATTATAATGGTACCATTTGGGTCCCTTTACTAGAGACAATTTTGGTTTCCCTTGTGATGGATTGAGATTTTTGAGGCCTCTATTGTTGGGATAGAGATGCTGCAAGATACAATATAGAATGCTCATGTGATAAATTGGAATATGAGTACAACCTTGATCCAAACAAATTTATATTTATTGTTGTATTAAGAATTTGGAGTTAGATTAGGGAGACAATATTTTCTTAAGAGAATCCCCATGAGAAGGATTATGGATATTCTTTAGGTGGAGAAATCTATACGTGAGGCTCATCGGGCTTTCATATATCATATGGAAGGTTGGTGAGGTAGCTTACCAATTTTCTCTACCCAAATAGTTAGACTGACTGAATGATGTATTTATTGTGTTACAACTATTTATACATGTTCATGACCATGAAAATTTTATTTACTAGATAAATCTAGAAATTGAGGATGGAAACACCTTGGTGGAGTGCCGAGTGATAATCAAGAACAAGTAGAAGAAGAACCTATGTTAATGGATTGTTCCTCTGGTTCGAGTTCCTTGGAAGTGTGATAACATGTATAAGAGCTCCTAAGATATATATTTTCAAATGTGGGGTTAGTGTATCCACCTTATTGTGTATATAGTATTATTAGTTTTAAAAATTCTTAATGTTGGGGATAATTTAATGACTTTGGTTTTTTGTAGTCAGATAAGTTTAATATTTATTTCTAGATCATTAGATTTTGTTTCCTTAGAGTTAGGTCTCTATTTTGGTGTCTTAAAACCATAGAATTAATATATTAAATTTATTAAAATATATTAAATAAGTCTTCCGATTTTCATTTTAAAATAAATGATTTTCCAATTTATCAGGATCTTGAATGGAAATTCCAAGACCATTGACAGGGATCATGAATGTTAAATCCAATACCAAGTGAAAATATATAGATGTGGACATATTTTTTATTTAGAAAAGTGTTTCATGGTTTTGAATGTGATTTGTGGTCAGCTCCAGAGATTGTGTGTTCAGTACTATTCAGTCATTCCCTTTTCCCCAGTTTTTATTTGGTTGGGGCCTCATTTCAATTTAAAAATGTATTATCCCAATTATATAATTTATATTATTCTTATGTACTTTGATTTATTTCCTAAAATTTTTTCCATAAATGATTTACACTATAGATAATCTAGTATTTTACTATGTCTCTTCACTATTTTATGGATTATGTTTGGTGGGTGCATACATGTACTTTCATCTAAAGACACACTTTGATGTGTTAAACATACTCAAAATTTGTCTTCAACCCCTAGACAATTAGAGGAATGATTAGGGTGTCCACATGGATTACCACCAGCTATGTGGGCCCGATGGGTCGGGTCATGACATATAACATGAGTTACATACAAATTTAAAAATCATCCTCATGAATATTATAATTTAATATTCTCTCTAGTTATGATAATTTTTGGCCCTCAAAATTGTAATATTGGGATTCAATATATTTTATATCATATTTTCAAAATATTTAAGGATGTTTTTCATAAATTTGACCCAAATTGTTGAATAGATTAATCAGAATATGAAAATCAGTTAGCATGTATTCTTGGGATTCCTGATGTTTGGAACATTTTTCAACAACTTTATCTTGATCTCTCCAAATCACATCAACATACAATGTAAAAAAACAAAATAAGTGAAATTCTAAATTTTATGGGTATTTGATAAATAATAATTGAATCAAATTATATGTTTAATTGATTATTTATTTTTAATTTAAAATAAAAACATAGTTAACTCATTAAAATGGGTTGAATAAAACAGTGAACTGTGGCGTGATCACACCCCCAGATATATATATTTTCACTCTTAGTTAAATTCACAATTTACAAAATGATTCATGGTGATATTCTCCAAGTTAAATAATATTTAACATTGAATGGAAATTTAATTCAACTTATAAATGTGAGAAAAGAAAAAAAATTACACCAAGGTTTCAATCTTAGTGGGCATGGAAATACATATCTAATATATTGTATTATAAAAAATTCAGGGAGATGTTTGATAAAAATATTAGTAAGAATTTAACAAGACACCTATTCAACAAAATCATTACATCTTTATATGATAAACATTTTTACTAATCCTTAAACTTTTTTATCTAGTAAATATTTTTAATTTTAAAAGCAATTACATAATTGATTATTTCACTAAACCCTCTTACACCTATTACAATCAAATTTTAAAACCCATGTACTTATGAATTCTTGAAAGTAACAACATAATCTCTTGAACTATAAATATCCATATTTTTTAAAATTACATCACTCCCCTAATTATTTAATTATATATGTTTTTCTATGGTTATAAATAGTTGGATATTAAGTGCCCATTCTTAGGTCAATCCGGAATAGCATTGAAATAGATCAATTGATAAAATATCATATGGAAAAATAGTTTTGGAAAGTATAGTGACATTAAAATATCTTATATATACCATCAATTAATTAAGAAATATTCACACTTAATATTTGAGTATAGTGATGTGTGGAGATGTTAAATGACATAATTACTAAATTAAAACTTACACAGTGGAAAAAAATATCAATGGTTAAATATAGATAAAATTGAACATATCATTCACAAATAAGAAATTATTATAAAATAACCTATTAATGTTAAATTATTTCTGAAACCTACATGCTATTGGTGAAATAAATATTCATTTACTATTAAAACAACATGAAAGAATAAAATATGGAGAGAATTATCAATAAATTCAACAATTAGATAGGTATTTAATAAGTTTATTCTGGAATAAAATAAAAAATGTTGTAAAGGGATGAAAACCTTCAAAAACTATACATCAACAAAAATAGGAGAACAAGAGGAAAGATAAAACAAGTTCTAATTAAATCATGAATGTATCCACCCCGATGAATAGAATATATAATTTACTCACTATAATTAAATAGTATTTTTAAGGGATGGTGTAACATAGTGGGTCTAAGTTAATAGGTGATAGATATACTTATCATTATCACTGACACAAATATAATGGCTCTTTAAAGGAGGACACACATACCACTGACAACCCCCTAAACCCTCCATCTCATTCCAATTTTATAACAAATGTTGAAACAATGACAATATTATATAACATATAAAAAAATAAACAAATATAAAAATAAATAACTTGTTTTTATATTTATATACAACCTAAAAATATTCAACTATATACTAGAGTAACAAATTTTGAACTAAAATATTGTCTATTTCGCATTTTATAATAATTCTACAAATGTTTTGGAGAATACCCACACAAATACTTAAATATATTATATATTGTTTGATCAATATTAAAACCTAAATGTTTAGATGAGGAACTAGTAGAACATAGTTCTATTATACTATCTTTAGAACACAATAAAAAATTTTAGATGTATCATGTGGGAAAACAAATTAGATTAATGGTATACTAGAAGAAATGTTTTCGATAAAATGACTTTTTAGCATCCCAAAATTGACAATAAAAATATAAATTTGTAGAATAAGATAATATAAAAGGGTAGAACATCATGAATACTAGTAACATTATAATCAACATTGTATAAGATTTCAACACTAACAAATAAAAGATCATATTTTATTACAATATTTTAATGAAGGTTTATTATACGTTGACAATAATACGATTGATATTTTTTGAATTTTTTCCCTAGTGTACAGGAATCTCATCGTTGTAAATACCCACATCAAAAACAAGGAACAAAACACTTAGTAGTATGGTTTGAGGTCCAATATATGGGTCATAAGAGTTCATAAGGGGTAATTTTTTATTTTTAGAAGAATATAAACATAATATTTGATGAAGTAAGAACCTAATTTGTTAAATTTCTATTTTCAATGAAATTCCCAACATACGCTTCTAATTAATTGTGGTATCTATGTCATCAAAACCAACTATTTTAACTAATTCACACAATTGAGAGACCCTTCTAAAATTTCTGAGGAAATATTCCTCGGTCACCCATACAACCAAACCCTTATAATAGAATCATTATATCCATACATCTATAAATTAAAATGAAACCCATAACATAGCTAAGGGGGTATTCAAACTACCCTCAATAATTATATAACCACTAAGGGTAGGGAAATCATCGTACACCACCACCACAAAATCCGCATACACAATAATGAACATTCAAATAATCAACTACGAAACATGATCATATCCTAGAAGACCTGATAAAAAAATTGTAACAAATAACATTCAATTAAAATAAACAACTGATTATATCATAAAACACTTAAAAACTCACTTATGTTAACTCACCAACTTGGTGGGGTATCAAGAAAGGTGTAAATAAAAATCCTTCCAAACCAATAGTTAAAACATGGGATATGAGAAATGTCAATAACATCCCTATTTGATGTGGTAAAAAAACATAAAATAAAAATAATCAAACTATCAAATCCATCCCGTCCTATAGAAACACCCATAACAGCAATCCCTAAAGATCAAAAGGAGGAAAAACCATTCCCTAAAAGAAACACCATTAATATATAGAGAGTTTCATTTGAAGAGAAACTAAACCCTATAATTCCTCTTCCATTCCCCAAATGATTTCCCTTCCATGTCTACAAAAATAACCTAAATTATCAAGAAAATATTAAAAGAATTAAAAAATATATTATCATTACCTTGATTGTTGTTTTGAAACAAATTCCATTATTTCCAAGTTTATAAAGGGTATGCGTAAACATAGAAGTCAATTATGAGGTGATAAAAAGGTGAGTAAGGGGAGGAATTTCTCATCATTTGTCTAGAAATAACATCCTCCAAATGCATGGACCATATATCATTCTCATTGTTTTGCACCATAGGTGTGTATTTATTTTCATATCCTATGCTTAATTTTGGATCCTCTGTAAATGTAATCCCTTAGTAAATTTTCTATTTTTAATAGTTGTTGAATATATATTCTACTACAATAGTTATTCACCTTAAAAATGGATGTACCGTACACCTGTTTGGTGTGATTGAGGATATTATCATGAGGTTTAGAAACACAATATTTTAGGCTGTTTTTTATATGCTTGAAATGAAAGATCATATGAAAAAATGGGAATTCCCAAAAAAAAATGAAGGGATATCATTCTTGAAAAAATCCAATTCCATAACTTATTTATAGAATGGTAGATTATAAATGGATTATTGTGGTGAAGGTATTCACTCTAACATCCTTGGTACCATTAATCACCCCTCACACGAGAATAAATTTCCTACTATTCATTTTATTGATGTATTCCCTTTCCCTAAGGAAAATTCCGCAACTTCGGCAACCATATTATGGATTTTTTTTATTTATTGACATTAAAGGTAATGATTCATGTGCGTAATGTTTTAACGGTCTCTAAAGATTCCATTCATATTTATTAACTGATGATTTCATGTTTTTTTTAAAGACACAATGGCCATAATTGATATTTTTCATCTAATAAAATCATAATCCTAATTTTATGATTTTTCTACTAATATGTTATATGAGATCCTATAGCTATACCCTTCTCATTCCCTCCCATGAATCAAAAATTTCATAGAATTTTAACATAAACAATTACCTCAAAATTAAAAATTATATCTTGAAAATTGAAAAATGACGTCTATTATCATTTCTTTTTTACTCCCTGATGAACATGAATTATGAAACCTAGATCATTAAGTTTATTATAAATTGGAATTATGCTTGGAACTTAATGGTATTCTTAGTATTAGATAATAAATTTTTCTATGTTTCATGTTTTTAAATGACGAGGCTAAACTAGTGAGGTATTGATAATGCACACTAAACCCAAACATATTAAATGCTATTTAAAAAATGGTATCCTAGTTATTGTGTATGGGAATAATTTACCCCATATATAACATCAAATGGGTTAATTCATTGTATTCAATTTCATTGAAAAATATTCTAATGGTAATAAGAAATGAAAACAATTCATCAGTACTGACCTAGGTACCAAATATCTAGAATTTCTACATAAAGAATCGATGATAAAACCATGAAACTCGGAAACACCATTTTTAATTTCCATTCATGGAACATAATATAGAATAGTTTTCAGGGAAGATCTATTAATATTTCTTGTCTAGGAAATTTGGATATTTTCAAATACATATTATCTCTAGGGATCTGAAAATTTCCATCTTCACTTACCACTTGCACAAATTCTCATATATGAGGATTTTATTTTCTCTTTCTAATGCTCAATGCACATTCCAATGAAGCATGGTTAGTATTTTACTATATTATCAAGATAATTTCGTGGAAGTATTCATGGATAATTTCAATATATATGGATTCATAGTTGATGATTTTTTTGAGTAGTTTAGGTGTTTCAATTTCTAACAATATTGAATGGAAACATGTATTAAAAAAATATTAAAACTATATTTCATTATTCATGGTGCCAAAATTCCATATGAAGAGATATACAACCAATTTTGGGGGAAAACGCCATTATCTTCTTCGAAGAGGCACTCCACGAGCACCAAGTTAGGGGTGTGCATGTTATGGTTGTATTCGAAAGATCAAAAGCATCACAAAATACTCTTACAAGATAAATATGACATCTATATAGTTCCTTTCATGAAGGTCCCTCAAGCCACCAAGGTGGTTTTGTGCAAGATATTTCATTGTGTGCAAGACACTATATCAATAAACAACCCTCTTTCATTCCAAAAATCGTGTCAGTGTGTCCCTTGTGCAATTATTAATGATAACTAAGGAAGAATGTTGTGTGTAAGGAATATTATGTAATTGAAATGTTACACATCCATTGACAAAGATTTCAACTGTTAATATAAGTTCACCACCATTTGTTCAGGGTGATCCTATGGAAGTTGAACTATTTCTCTTCTTCACATAAGATGGATCGTAATGAAATCCTTAACGCATGGAACCCTCAAGGTATAATATCATTCACGATGGGTTCTCAATGGTTCCACCTGTGAGAGGGCCCACCATTTTTTAATCTTTTCCCTACCATTTTTATCCTAGGTAATCTGCGCAAAATTCACTTCTACCCGAAACCTTGGCCTTGAACTGAAACCTATAATGTTGGGTTCACCCACTCTTATATGCTCAATGGGAAAGACCTATGTTTGAGAACCTTGTTTTATTACTCATTGGGAGAAATGATTCAATCTTACACACACATCTTGTGAGAAACCCTCCAAGCTTGTGTGATACATTTTCATAGTCCCTCAAAAGATTTCCCCCATACCTCTAGTTGATGTGTTGCCATAACTTTTTTTTCTCATAATGGATACAAAAATTATATTGTCTTCTCAGCATAGGAATTATAACATGGTACTCACAATTTAAAACTCATCCATTCCATTGACTCCCAGCATTACTAAAGCCTTGCCTCAGCCAATGGTGCATGAACTACATTTACCTAAGTCCAATGGGTATAGAGTGATCCCCAAATGTCTGCGCTGCATGATATAAAAATTTCTAGAACCAATTTTCTTAGAAAATGATGTAAAACTATAGTATTAATCCATGAAATGAACATGGTAATCCCCATGTATGATCCTCATGAGATTCCACCACCACCCTTTGTAGGTCACATACCTTCCATACCGATCCATTTCGATGTGTAATCCCCATACACTATATTCTATATGTAGAGGATACTCCATGTATAAGTCAAATGGAATGAGATCATCCTCACAAATAATGTGATCCTCCTTGGAAGAATTAAATTCTATTTAGGCATCTTCTATGTGTAATCCCCACCCCATCTCGTGTTAGAACAACTATCATGACATGAGCGTCAAGTCTACAACTTCCTCTGTTTTCTCACACCGGGATAGAATCGTGTGGGATTAGATGTTAACATATATAATGGAATTCCCCCAACCTCCAAGAGAGCATCACTACCACAAAATGGGGCAAGGGAAGCGCCTTATTTTATCAGCACTAAGAAGAAAGCACTAATAATGGGGGGGATTTATCAGCACTAGCTAAAAATGCTGATAAATGTTTTTAATAATAATTTATAAAAAAATTTATATTTATATTTAAAAATAATTGTTATTTTTAAAAATTAAATAAAAAACACATGTTTATAATTAATAATTTTTTTAATAATTCAAAAATTTATATATATTGTTTTTAAAAAAGTATTTCTAATATTATAATTATATATATAAGTAAATAATTATAAGAGTATAAAAAATTTCATTAAATATAAAATATATGTATTATATTTATTATATTTACATTTATTAGATTAATTGATTCAATTTTTTATATTTGTTAGATTTATCATATTTTTAGATTTATTAGTATAATTAGATTTATTATATTTGTTATATTTAATATAGTTAATGTATTTTTTTAATTAATATATATAAATAATTTTTAAATATTTATATATTTATATTATAATTATTAAATACATATGTTTTTCCAATGAATTCGATCAATAAATATATTGATCATGCGTGCATATGTGTTTTGTATCATCATGAATGTTCATTTATACATTACACCCTTCTTATTATTCATATTTTTCTTTGATGACTTATTTTTTATTATGTATATTTTACAAGAAATATGGTTAATTCATGTTACCCATATATACTATTATGTTCTAAAAAATACTTATAATATTAAATTAAATATATTTAAATAAGAAATATCTTTTAATTATTTATAATTATTAAATTTTAATCATATATAAATAATTTATAAAAATATTTATTTATAATTATAATTACAACTCTATATATATATTTAAATATTTATAAAATTAAAATAAATACATACGTTATAATTTTCTAAATATATATATATATATTTATTTATACATATATACAAATATTTAAAAATATATTTATTAATAGTTATAATTATAACTATAAATATTTATATGTAAATAATTATAAAATAATAATAAATGTATTTATTATTATACTTATAAATTTATAAATACATAATTAAATATATATATTTATAAATATATACAAATATTAATAATAAATAGAATTATTAATAATTATAATTCCTAAATAAATATAAATATATTTAAATAAAAAAACTATAATAAATATATTAACTATACATATTTATATATAAATATTTATAAATAAATAAAAATAGTTATAAATATAAATCTAAATAAATGAATATATATTTAAATAACTAAAAAATTACAATTAATATACTAATTATATATATTTATAAAATTATAAATATATTTGTTATAATTTTATAAATATATATATATAATTTCAAATATAAATAAATATTTATTTTTTATAATTTTTAGTTACAAATAAATTAATAAATATTTATTAGTTATAGATATAAATTAATATTTATTTATAAGAATAATTATTAATTTAGAAAACATATATTTTTTATTTTCATATATAATGTTATATATAATTAAACAAATATATTTATAAATATATAGAAATATTGATAAATAATGAAAAATATTTATATTTGTAGTAATAAATAAATACAGATACATTTAAATAATGATAAAATTATAATAAATATATTAATAAAATTAAAAATCCTATAAATATAGTTTTTTATAATTTTATAATTATTTAAATAAATAAATATATATTCATTTATAATTATAATTATAAATATATATTTATTTATAAAAATAATTATAAAATAGGAAGAAATATAGTAATATATATCTATAATCTTATAAAAATATATAATTAATATATTTATTATATATATTTCTAACATTATAAATATAATAATTATATTTCTTATAATCTTATAATTATTTAAATTATAATTATATATATATAAATATATAAATATATTTATTTATTTATTTATTTATTGTTATAAAACATAAATAAATAAATATATTTATCAAAAATATAAATATATATATAATATAAATAAATTATCAATGTTATATCTTTATTAGTTCTTTTTTAGCGTTGATAAATGTATTTTTTATCAGCACATTCTATTTTAGTGGTAATAAAACATACCATTATCAGCGCTTTTTATCTAGCACGGATAAAAGTTTCAATGGGTTTTATAAAGAAGCCCTAACTTTCTCTCCCTTCCTTGAACCCCTCAAGATCTCGTGGAAGCTGATCCCTACTGTTGTCGCCTCCTCACCCTCTTCCTCTCCTTCATCCTCCTCCTCCACCACCTCCTCCTCTCCCTCTAGCCCCTCCTTCACCGTGAATCCCTCCGTCGGGAACCCAACTTCAATGCATGCCTCTCCTCCACCTTACACCTCTCTTCCGTCATGTACCTCGCCTCCATCAGAGAACTCCTCTGTCATGTGGCTCTCCTCTTCCATGAATGCAGCTCTTTTGTAAGCTAAATGACACATCCATAGTGAGTTTTCTTCAATTTCTCATATTTTTCTTCTTGTTCATTCCCCCAAATTCACTATATCATCACGGTTTCTCTTGAGTTGTTTATTTAGTAAGTTTTTTTATAATAATTGAGTGTAAAGTAGGTTGATCCATTTATCTAGAAGTGTGGTTGTCAGGTGCGGGCATCCTACATTTCCATGCGGTACACAGATGAGTTGAAAAAGATCTTTGAGGTAGGGATTCTACATAATTTCACTTTGTTTGTGTGTCCTTTGGAAGGAATCTACTCTGTATTTTCTATGGTTTATAGTTTTGCCACACTAATCAAAGATAAGAATTGGATAATTAAATAGAAAGCAGAAATGGGGTTTTCTGCATGTTATAACAGTTTCATATTGAAGGTGATGTTGTGAATTGTACGGGATTAAATCCCCACTAAAAATCATGTCTGTTGGTGGTCCATGTTTGCACACTAAATGAATTGCATGTTGGCTGGATCCTGTTGAACATTTGAATATATAATGTCTTAATTTTTGTATACATGGATAATGAATGAATGCCCTAGGATGATACAGCTTCTCTGATCACCTCTCAATTAACATGCAGAATTGAATAAGGGATGGTTTGTAAAATCTGAAATCGCGTTTGTTTGGTTTGAGTAGGGTTGCGGTTGTGGGAATAGTTCAGTGTCATGGCATTTAGGTTGACTCATCCATCAATGGTACCTAATCTATATTTTTTTATGAAATTTTCCTTAAAAGGTTATAGACTATTTTGGGACTTCATCAATTATTTTTGGAGAGGTAAGAAATATCTTGACAGAAATAATGATACTCTCATCACTTTGATTCTAGAGTTTACTAATATGAGTTTAGTTAAGGATTTTAGGGAAAATTATCATTTTAATATCATTTATAAATTCTTTTTGACGATTTTATAAAATAGAATATGGTAAATTATACCATTTATTTGTTAAGTACCATAGTTATTTTCTTGTGTTAATGATTTATATGATACTGTAGTCTCAATGATGGAGTCATCAAATATGAAAAATAATTAGAATATAAATCCTTAATCATTTTTTGATTAATTTTATCAAAAGGAGGGAATAAATAAGATAACCACATTTTTTATATTGGAAGTAGAGAGTGAAATATCCTATATATGTAGTACTTTTAAAAGATATTTTTTTAGAAGTGGATGGTGTAATGGTATGTAGTCCATAAATTATGAATAGAAATTGTGTAATTTTAAAAATGGGGGTTTTAATGATGATATGTTATGGTATTCTCCTCTTTGTATTGATAAAATGTTTTTTTAATATAAGATTAATTCATTTAAAAGTAAGTTTGACATTAACTATTCCTAAAAAATTCATGGTTTTAGCTGGATATGATACATGTGTTAGAAAGTCCACATGTTCAATCGGGAGAAATCCATCAAAATTTGGATGTATGTGAAACTAGATGAACAACTGATACTTACTATAAGAAAGTGGGACAACATGCACATTAAGCATGTGATATATGTGTTTTTTGAAAACTCTTTGAGAAGAAAAATCATTTCACTATAATCTTTGGACCATTAAATGAATATTTTTTATGGTGATATTGTTAGGGGTGTACGTTTTTTACCAATGGGTCAATCAGGATTCTTCACGATTAGAAGTGCTAAGAATTTCATAACCAATAATGTGGTATAGTTTCATTTCATAGATATTCATTAGATATATTCCTATTATCTTAATGATATATTTATTAAAACAACAATTTTAACCATAAATGAGCTTTTTAATGAGTATGGATTATATTGTGATGTATTAGGAGTTAGGATTTGAGAAGTTCTAGTTCATGATGGTCCGGTGGTTTATTATGGGTCTAGACAGTTAAAAACACAGAAGATATATATCCTAAATCCTTTCATATATTTAGAATAAAGTTTTGATTTTAATGAGGTGTTATTGGAATATACTAAAAAAGTGTTATAAATATATTTGATCACAAAGTGAAATGATCCATTGACTGCAGAGAAGGCATGTGTACCCATATTCCTTTAACTTTTACTCAATGTATATTCTCAAGAAAGGGGTTTTTTTTTCTAATTTACCATATTTAGAGGATCAAGAATAGGTAGAACATTATTCATGAATGCAGTGTAATATTGTTACCCACATTGGAGATATATGACTTTATATTCAAAAGTATCATTTTCAAGTGACATATATTTTTTTATCTATCTATTATTTATTCCTTAGTAGTATTACGGGAGAATACTATAGGATTCATACTATTTATTTAGGATATACATTATATACCTTTTATAGCTTTATATTTTATAAAATTTTGTTTATTTTTTATTCGTGTATTCTTTGTAATGTGCAAGTCTTTGGATTTATGTCTTTGTAAAAATGTCTATGTGGATCTTTTAAAATTATTCAAGTGTTTTGAAATTCTTCTTACAAAATTATATGTTTTCAACATAATTTTTTTAAATACCTTCAAAATTATTTAAACACTTTTCATGGATATAGGTTTCATGCCATGGGTTTGTAAACTCATTCGATTGGCTTTCAGAAAGGGATGTGAATGTTTTAAAAGAGTATGTAATGATTGTTTAATTTTAAAAAGGGTTGTGTGATGTTTTAAAGGAGAATTTGTAAAATATAGTGGGTTTTTATTTATTTTAGATGATAATGTGTTTTGGGTTATGTAGTTTCCTTGACTTCTTTAAAAAATAAATTGGGGTTTTGATAAAGAGTGTTTGAAACTGATTGGTTTATCTAAAAAAGGGCATGTTTTTTAAAGATTAATTTGTGTAAATCATTGTATTTTTAATGGTATTTCAATTGTGGTTTGATAAATAGTTTTAAAAGTTTAATTAATGTCTATATATTTTTTAGCCTTGGTTAATTTTTGTTTCAACATTTTGTGTATTTATTTTGATAAATAATAATATCACTGAATCAAATAGGATGGATATGAATAATGAATGGATGGATTCCAATAGTCTGACAAAAAATATGAATATGGAGTGAAAGAGTTTATCAATATTGAAAAAAACCATGCATATGACCCTTCTCAAATCTATTTTTTGTTTTTATGTTATTGTTATTCAAGACAAATTAGTCCAGATGAGTTGGAAGAACACTTGATCTATCATTAAATAGATCAAAGATATAAATGATAGATTAACACATGAAAAAATGAATGTATCTAGTAGGTGGGATAACACTACATTTTATAGATCATCTGATATGATTATTAGTGTGGAAAATTATTAAGACTATATCGATGACATGATTACATATGTGACTGATGATGAAGTTTGTATTGAGGAAATGAGAAGGATAGTTGAAGATGAACTTCTTGATTGCCCAAAAATGTTTGAGTGGTTAAAAATTTGTGCAAAGACGCCATTGTATGGTGTTTCCAAAAATATAAAAAATTATCTACCATATAGAAGCAATATAATTTGAAAGAATGAAATAGATTGAGTGATAGTAGTTTTATGGAATTAATTTCTCTCTTGAATGACATGTTCCAATAAGATAATGATCCCTCGATCCAAACATATGACGCGAAACAATTTTTATTCTCAATGGGTATGATCTATAAAATAATAAATAACTACCCGAATGACTATATACTATTTCACAAGGACTACAAATCACTTAGATAATTTCCAATGTGTGGTGATCCTCAATACAGGAAAGATGAATCCAGTCTAATGAATTTTGTATTGTAAATTCCAATCATTCCAAGGTTTAAGAACCTATATGGATCTAAGGAGACTGTAGGGAAATTTTCATGGCACATAGATAGAAGAAATAAATATGGGAAACTATGTCACTTGGTAGACTCTCTGATGTATAAGAACAATTATCATTAGTTTCCCGACTATGGAAATGAGCGTAGAAACCTTCCACTTTCATTATCTATAGATGGAGTGAATCCATTTAGTTTTCAAAGAAGCACTTAATTACATGGATAGTTATGTTGGTAATGTATAACTTGAAAACATGGTTATGCATTAAATAAAAACACATCATGTTATCTATGCATATATTAAGAGATAAACAATCAGGTAATGATATTGATGTATATTTGGCTCCATTGATCGAGGATTTGAAATTATTTTCGGATTTAGGAGTTACATTTTATGATGCTTACAAAAATTAAGATTTCATGTTGAGATCCATGTTGTACGGGACAATAAATTACATTCCTTCTTATGGAAATTGGAAAGATATAAAAATAAAGCAACTCATTGGTGTCATATCTACGAACAAGGTACACAATCAATTTGGTTGAAAAAATCATCAGAAACCACATTCATAAGACATCACATATTTCTACCTTGATAACATAAGTTCCAATCATGGAAAATATCATTTTATAGAAGTTCAGAAGAATGTACAACACCGTCTCCATGAATAGGTGAGCAATTATTTAAGAAAGTGAAATAGGTGGACTCTTATTTTAGTAAAAAAAATCGAAAAACCATACGAAAACCAGTTTAAAGAAGAGATCAGTTTATTTTAATTACCAAATTTTAATTTTCAGTATTTTAGACACTTTCTTGAGGTTATGAATGTAGAAAAAAATGTATGTGATAGTTTCATAAGCATGTTCCTAAATTCATTTGAAAAAAATATGGAATTAAGGCTAGGTTATATATTGTTGAAATGGGAATATGAGAAGAGTTGGATCATGTAAAGGGTAAAAAATAACTTTTCTTCATCCAACTACTTACACTGTTCCAAGAATGAGAGATATTATTTTTTCAACTTCTTGAATGACATTAAGGGTCCAGAGGAGTGTTCATCAAATATCAAGAACATTATGTCAATGGTCAAATTAATGTTAAAGTGTATGAAACCAGATGAATTCCATGTTTTGATGTAAGATCTACTACTTATAGAATAAAGTTGAATTTTTTCCAAGAATGTCTATCACACATTAACCAAAATTTGTTTTTTCTCAAATCTATATGAAGAAAATTTAAAGACCTGATGAAATTTCTAAGTATGGAAAGATTAATTTCCATTATATTATGTGAATTGAAATATATTCTTCTCACCCAAATAATATGATATGATGGTTTATTTTATGGTTCAATTGGTGAAAGAGATTTGACTATGTGTTCATGTACACTATAGATAGATGTACCCCATTTATTGATATACGAATATTTGTAAAGGGTATATCAAAAATCAAAGTCTGTTGGAGAGTTATGTGGATGAGCCATATATTCTTGAGGAAGCTATTAAATTCTCTATATAATACATGTACAAAGTGGAAACAATTGGTCTACAAAAATATCATCACACTCGGAGGCTTGCAGGTGAAGGAATATCTGGAAGAGATATTGTCACAATCAATATTACAAATCTGGCATAGGCCCACCTTTATATATTTCATAACATTTTGTTGGATTACCCATATGTTGAAACTCACAATGACATAATTAGGCATCTTAATCCTTCAAGGCATGAACTATAAACATCAAAAACATATAATCAACTATATATCAGATGTTTTTAGTTCCATATTTTAAAGGAGTCACATGAAAACATGGATTCAATTTTAAAACAACTTCAATTGCTAGACGAAGGTCTATGTGTGTAAATATTATCTTACAAAGGTTTTGTAATTAATAGTTATATATTATATACAAATCAGCATGATGAAGATGGTACCATGAAAAATTGTGGAGTTAGAATCATGGATACAGTGATGCATGTTTCTGGTACTAAGAAAATTAATTCAATTTATGTGAATATGTCATACTTTGGTATCATCAAGAAATTATGGGAGTTGGTTATATAAGATTCCAAGTGTCAAAATTTCAACGATAGTGGGTTGATAACATTATTCTTGTTAAAATAGATGAATTGGGATTCATGAATGTTGATTTCAATA
Organism: Viscum album; assembly: GCA_963277665.1. Lineage (NCBI taxonomy): Eukaryota > Viridiplantae > Streptophyta > Magnoliopsida > Santalales > Viscaceae > Viscum > Viscum album. The sequence goes on along the minus strand of OY728136.1, from coordinate 993,598,604 downwards.
AGGGTACAATGAAAAACAATTTATAATGACATTATTTGCAGTACAAGTAATTTATGTTACAGATCCTAGAAACCAAATGTGGTCCACTATTCTTTTATCAACCAAAAACACTAAAGGGTAATATAAAAATTCATCAAAGGATGACCCTTTCATTGGGATGTGGAAAACATTTCACAATAGTCCCAATGTAGATATCATTTTTATGTCATAAGAGACCACACTAAAGGGATTTGGATCATTCGTAGAGGGGTAAAATCCATTCAACCTTTAAAAAAGAAAAATAGATTTCAATAATCAAGTTACATTTTTTCATAATATATATAGTGTTATCTCATATTATTATCTATTTGTTGCTTAATTTATGTACTATAATTTAAATTCCAACCCACTTATTTAGATAATGAATTATATAGGTGATTGTGCACCCACTTCCAAGGAACTACATGTCTCTCAACCTGATACTGCTCGAAGTACTAGGGAGAGACCTTCTACATGTGTTGGTGCTCCCATTCCCCCGTAACAACAGGTCTCTCAACCTGCTCCTACTCACATTGTAGAGTACTGACCTTATGCACGTGCTGGTGCTCCCAATCTTATTCAATAGTAGGCCTCTCAACCTTCTACTTCTCTCAGTGTAGAGGTACAATAACCATCGGCACATTCTGATGCCACCACTCTAGAGAAACATATTGAAAATGTTGATTCTGGTAAAGTGGTAGGTGATGATGGTCTACCATCATAGAAAAAAAGGTCACCATAGGTTAATAGTGTTAAGAAAAATCATTAAGATAAAATCCAAATGCATCAACTACGAAGTCAAATGGAATGTGTGGGGTCAACATATTAACCCCAACAAATCCATGTTCATTAGTTATATTGTAATCCCCACATGACAATATGTGCCGACTTATGTAGATTTGTGGAACCATGTTATGACTAAGAATATGCCACTGATGTGGGAAGAGATTATGAAAACATTATGATATCATTTCTTATTTTACTAAAAATAACATAACAAAACATTGCCTTACAATTCGTTATCCATTTCAGATTGAATTTATAGTAGATGAATCCCACAAGAAGCATGTATTAATGCTTTCTGTAATGATTCAATTATGATTTTGCACAATCCTAATAATAAATCATCTAAATAATGCTGAAGGAAAAAAACCATTCCCACCGCTTATCTATGCACACCTAATAACCAATGAAATGTGGGATGCATTTACCAGCCATCGTCTGGATTCGTCTTTTCAGGTACTTTGTGTCCAATAATACATTGTTTTACAATATGTTTTTTCGTCACTTTGATTGTCTTTTTTTTTATTTTTGAAAACTCTACTGAGTGCTAAAAACAACGAAAAAGTAATAAAACCACCATACCCCTTCCAAAAATCCAGGATGGTGTATGATTCAGTTGAATAAAATGGTACATATTTTTAATATACCGTAATAATTTTATGTGACATGAAAGAACACCATAACTGTGTTACTATATTTATATTCAGATTGATGACATGAAATCCAATGCCACTTCCATCCCGAATTGTGTGCTATGGAAGGAGACACATGTAAATAACGATGGGTTACTAATATATGAGAACAAACAAAAAGTGTGGGAATCATCTATTTGTATCACATAATAAAAATATTTTTTTCTTTAAATCAATATTATGTAAAAAAGGATCGCTGATTTGTCTATATTTTCTATATGAAATAGTCATAGGAATCATTAACACTTGTTCCAGATGAATGAAAACTATCATTTTTCTTGATGTGGCCCGAACAGTATGGATACATCAGTGGTGTGGGTTTTGTGGTGACACATTGAATTTTTTTCAAGAAAAAAAGAGGATAATCAAAGCGAATTAATAAAAGAGATGAGAGAATAAAATAGCTACCCTTGAAGGAAAATTTCACTGGCATAGGGATGTGATGGAGATTTTAATAAGGTGTTGGAAAAGGGAAGAAGAAACTCAAGAACAACCACATCATGAATATCCCACCCCACCCCCACCAGCTATGGAGTTAGCCATTCCCCTGAAAGAGATGTATTATTAGAGGTAATCAATGTTCTAATAAATGTTTCTCTGAAATTTGAATCAAATATAATCTAATACCTTTCTGGTATATCAATTCTATAGTGATAATTATTGTGATTTATATCTATAAACACCCAACTATCGCCATGTGGAAAGGGATACAATGTTCAATATTCAAAAATACACACTACAAAACATACCACTTCCCACAGGTCATGTGAGAGTGTCGATTAACATATCCCATGAGTTGAGTGTAAATATATCTATTCCTATTCAATAGAATGATATTAAAATGGCTGAAATGGATGTTGGAACATTCATCACATGGTCGTCACATCTTGTAAAAAATAATTTCTACAATGAGGTATTCATTTCTAATTTACTTTTCATGCTAAACCTTTAATAGTTAATGAAAAACTTCTAAACCATTGAATCTTATTACAAAATGGAAAAAGATGACAAGATGAAATGAAATACCATCTCAAAACTATCTAAAGGATCAGTTAACTGATCGAAAAGATATACCAAAAGCACAATTACCCCATTCGTTCTATATCCATAGTATTATCATTCAACAATCAGTGGATAAAAAGTTAAAATATAGTGGAATCCACATAGTTTAATTTGAAAAAAATACGCATGGAGAGAAATATCAAAACATCATTGGTCTTGAGAGTGCAACTGAAATCCTCGTCTATGACTAGCTAGTTGGGTCATTTGTAAATGTAAAGATGAAGTTTGTTCTCCTGATTTCATTTTCCAAAAGATGATATATTGTGTTCATTATGACTAATTACATTTCATATTTTTGGTAGGTGTATATATTAAAAACAATTGAAGGGATTTTCCCATGTCCAAAAGTTCATACTCGTTAGTCCTCACATAACCTCAACAAAATAAACTAAAATAGAACAAAAACAAAATAGTGGTAGGTCTGATCAAATCATTTGGAAGGAAATGTTTAGATAAAAGACTCTATTTAATACCAATAAATTAGGGGTAAGACTCTAAAATTTAATCATATCAAATTTATTTTTATTTCCTTCATTACTTATTATTATTTGAATTTTTAGCCATAATTTGATTCTCATTATAGTAAATGTGGATTCTCCAACGATTTATTTATTTGATTCATTGCATGGGTATCAAATAAACCATCCACACATGATGGTGTTTATCAATTTGTAATACACTACATTCAATGTTTTAGAACTAAATATCAAGTTATATAATTTATATTATCTTTTATTGAGGATTCTGCTATGATAGGGAGGTACATATATATTGTCTGACAAAAAGGAATGATTATAGGGGATAAGGAAAAGGAATAACACACGCACTGAGACTATATAAGTATCACGGTATATATAATACGATATCACTATTCGAACTCATATTAAATCAAATTACTTATTCTACTCAAAATTTCTATAGTGACCGAAACAAACCAACAGAAAAGATTTAGGTTATTATGTTTTTAAATTTATGAGAGAGATCATATTTCATGAACACACCGGTTTCACTGAAGAGGTATTTTCCTAGATAATTACTATTTCATTTAAAATATTTATTAATCCATAGTGTATTTATATTATTCCAGTACTTTTATGACTGTTAAAAAAGATCATATTCAAAAGAAGTTATATATGTTCTCAGAAAAAAAAATTGATGGATACCTTATGAATTAATGTACAAAAATATCATGATGATGTGACTTCTATATGTAGGGTATGAATATCTAATGTCAATATGAACTTCTAACATCTTTATTCTAATGTTATACTTATATGATCATTGATATATCCATTATTTACACCAACTGAACATATATGATCACCATTTATTATGTTTCATATCCTTAGGTTATTTATATTGGTTTTAGAAATGATGTCTGAGAAAAAATATATAACTCAAAGTGCATATTTTTATTTAAAATTGACATTAATTTATGTAAAAACAATAATGGAAATACTGAAAACCAAGAAAACACATTCAGATTGTTTTTTATACTTTAAGACAATGTTCTATTAGTCATTTTTAATGTGAAGGGATCACCCGTACTTCAATACGATGAATAATGTGGCTGGTAGAACTCAAAGTGTATCTTTTTTATTTAAAATTATCATTAATTTAAGTAAAAACAATAAGTGACATAATAAAAACAAAAAACTACATTATAGTTGTTTTTATTCTTTAAGAAAATGATCCATGAGTCATTTGTGGTGTGTAGAAGCCAACCACGCCTAAATTTAACACACAGTCTGTCCCTTACAACTCCAAGTATCTATTTTATTTAAAATTGACATTAATTTAAGTTAAAACAAGTGACACAATGTAAAAAATAAAAAATATTCATATTGTTTTGATATTTTATAAAAACAATATATTTGTCATTTTAGAAGTTTTCAGATCATCTTCACCACAATACGAAACACGGTGTGGCTGGTATAACTCAAAGAGTCTTTTTTATTTAATATTACCATTAATTTAATTGAAAAAAGTGACGAACTAAAATTGATGAAATTCATTTGGATTGTTTTGATATTTTAGGAAAACGACCCATGAGTCATTTTTGACATGTGGGCGTCAAAATAATCTCAATCTAACACACGATGTGGCCATTAAAACTCAAAGTCTCATTTTATTTAAATTTGAATTTATTTTAAGTAAAAAAAGTGACATACTAAAAACCAAGAAAAGACATTAATATTGTTTCTATATTTTAGTACAATGATATATTAATCATTTTTTATGTGTTGAAATCAGTTGAACCTCAATACGATGCATGGTGTGGACGGTATAACTCAATGTGTCTTTTATTTAAAATTGACATAAGTAAAAACAACAAGTGAAGTATTGATAACCTATAAAATGCATTTTTAATATTTTAATATCTTATAAAAATGATCTATTAGTCATTTGTGACATTTAGGGATCAACCTCACCTCAATACAACACATGATGTAGTTGGTAGAACTCAAAGTGTCACTTTTTATTTAAAATTGACATTAATTTAAGTTTAAACAATAAGTGGAATTCTGAAAACTGAGAGAACTCATTCAAATTGTTTTGGTACTTTAAGAAAATTACCCATTAGACATTTCTGATGTGTAGGAGTCACCCTCATCTAAATTGAATTCACTTTGTAACCAATATGACTAAAATTATATTTTATCATTTTAAAATTAACATTTTAGTTAAAAACGTGTCACTCACTAAAAACCAAACTAATGTGCTCTAATTTTCTTTATTATTTAGGACATCAATTCCTATGTAATTTTTGAAGTGTATAAAGTAGTATCACGTAAAAATAATTCATTATGTGACTGGTATGAATCAAAATGCATGTTTTTAGTTTGAAATGACATGTTAGTAAAACAACTGAACTAACATACTATAAATCAAGAAAATGCATTAGGGTGGTTTTGATACTTTAGGAAAACAATCCATTAGTAATTTTTGATAGGTATGAATCAACTGCACCTCATTATGATGCACAGTTTGTCCGTTAAAACTCAAAATGTTTCATTATTTAAAATTGAGATTAAATTTTGAGAAAGAACAAGTGACATAATCAAAACAAGAAAATAAATTCATATTATTATGATATTATAGGAAAATGATCCATAACTTATTTTTAATGATTAGGAATCAACCCCCACCTCAATAGGATGCGCGGTGTGACTGGTATAACTCCATATGTGTCATTTTTATTAAATATTGGCTTTTTGTTAATGTGTTCTATCATATTAATGTTTAATTTATTACATTATATAATTACGAACATAATATTTGTATTCTTATATTGGTGGAATATTTTTCTTGAGTTTAGATGATTTTTTTGAAAACTGATACCTTGAGCGAAGAATTTTGGTAGGGGATTGCACATATTAAAAGATGAAATATTAATTTTTTATAATTTTTTTGGACAATTGTAAATGTAATTATATAAATTTTTTTTTTCAATTTTAAATAATAGTATTTATTTTTTGTATATACCATGGGTGGAAATGTTTTTATTCATGATGTGAATTAAATGAATATAGTAGCTTGGTTTTTGGTGTGCTATTTTAATTTTAGTTTCCTTCTGGGTGTGATCTGTTTAAATAGAAGGTTGGGTGTGATTTTATTTGTGTTTAAATTGCAGGTTGTGTGTGATGTTATATAAACGTCTCATTGAAGGCGGGTATCACTTAATCAGCACTATTTTTAGTGCTGATAAAGTCCCCCTTTATCAATTGTATTTTTAGCATTGATATATATCCCCTTTATCAGTGCTAAAAAAATGTTAATAAAGGTATCCTTTATCATCATTTTTTAGCACGGATAATGGACCCCCTTTATCACCACCTCGATTAAGAGTTATTTTTATCCCTGTTAAAGGCCATTTCACATGCTATTAAATGCCATATTTTTAGTAGTGCATCCTCACAAGTGTAATACCCATCACGTCCCATCAAATTGTACTCATCGATAGGTATAAATGTCATCCTATTTCGAACTATGTTGGATTTAATTCCCAATTAGCTAGGATATATAGGAAGCCTCCCTGAGGTCCAAACCCAACATCATCATCCATACTAATTTTCTATGGACCACATTCCCTCTTATTTCATGCCCCTACCTAGAGACCAACTCTCATTTAGCTCTCTTCGGTATTCTTTCATGCGTAATCACCATCCACATCATGTCTACTCCAAACAACACATGGGAAGCTGAAGGCATAATCCCCACTCCATCCATCCAAGAAAAATCTTCCTGGAAATGGTAGATTCCATGTGTAATCTCCTGACATCCCTCATCAATGCTCTCCTTGTGACACAAGAATCCATACCGCATGATGTTAAACTGCATTGATCAGTCCTGACCTATAAACATAAACAATGTTGTTGAACTATGTGGGTTTTGATCCTTGTATTCCATATAGGGTACATAGGATTATACTCTTAGGTTCAATCACAACCAACAATAAGCCTAGTCACCCCTCCTAGGGGTTAACCACCCTGATCCACCTTCAGTGGTTTTGTGATCAACATTTATGGTGTGATATCTTCCCTTTATGGGACACACCTCCTAGATCCACGTGTATAGGTCGTTCTGATACATCCATCAGTAACCCTTATAATTGTTACCTCCTTGGGATAAACCCGCCTGATCCACCCCAATACAGAATCTTTAACAATCCAATCTACCTATAAATGATGTTAATCTCATGTCCCCATCCATATCTATAAGATGTTATCATCCATCTCCATAATATGGTAAAATTGTAACCCAAAATATATACATCATGTTATAGATATGTTGGATAAGGTGAAATCCTTGGAAGATATTGACCTACGATTTCAGCTACATAATTCTAAACATGGGATACCTAAGGTGAATACCTTAGAAGATATGTGTCTAGAATGTTATATACCTCGTGATCGACATAGGATGCCTTCTGTTCAATGCCCAAGATGCCTCCATGAGATGCACCTTTATAGTGAAGAATATATTAGACCAATGTTCCTAGAATCCAGACATGAAAGGGATGTCCAAAATGATTACTCTCCTAGATGAAATTTATTTCCCTGACAAGACCCAATAGAATGTCTAGACAGAAGCATTGTAATTAACCTGCATCTGTAATGTAATGGCACTTGTAGCATGTTCCATGAATGTAAATTAGTTTTATGAGAGATACCTGAACTAAGAAAATCAGTTTCAAGGATGAAACCATTGATGTAAGAATTTAAATCCCATCGCCCAATTTCAATCAATGAGTAGAGATCATCATTAAAGGTGATGGAAATTGTCCACCATTGGAAATATGGAATGTGGGGAAACATAAATGTTATGCTAGAAAAAATCAAACATGTGATGAAATAACACCATAGAAAAAGAATTTGAAACTGAAATGGTAATACAAACATGAATCATTTATCCTTCATCCAGTTGAAATGGCCATGTTGTTCATCTGATCATGGATTTTACTCAGACTCTATTGACATCAGGCCACCAACAAAAAATGTAGAACATATGTGAATCTCTTGTCCACATCATGAGGAATAGCAGTGTTTGAGAAATAAAGTGAATACCATGTCATCTGATCGAGATATTTTGGTTCCAAGACCCACCAATAAAATAGTGGGCCCAACAAGGAACTCACCACGAATTGGGGTACTGAAATGTTGGGAATTCTGATCTGTGATACTGTCAACATGGATCTCTCTCTCCATGAAATGGAATATTGGATGTCCGGATTCATTGGGGATTATTTTAATTGTATCCATACAGACGGATTAATACACCTACTTTATAGGACCCATGGTTTAGGAAAACATCCAACCAACTCCCTTAGATGTACTGGAAATATAAATGTCAATGTAAAAATCCTACATGACACCCCCCTTGACTTCAACAGCGACTATGGATGTTGGGAACCTGCAGTCCATATCACACCCATAGATCATTATTATGAGGGTGATGGACACCCGTATTCATCATTACGAGTAGTATGGGTTCATACCCATGAGAAATATGGCCCACTATGACTTAGAGCCTTCAACGCCTCACACCACCTCCCCCAACGGCCGTGTAGGAAGACAATTCTCACCACCCCAATAAAGAATCACTTTGGGATCCTCTCTCAGGAGGGATCCTATGAATATATCCCTTACATCGATCGGGTATGGGATTATAAAGTCACCTTGGCTATTACTACCTCCTAGGAGCCACCATGCATGGTTTGCATTATGCCCCTTCAGCACCAACAACTGCTCGAACATCAGGTCAATGAATTAGTGGACTATAAACATTATCCATCATCTTGAGTATGTACTACTCAGCATCAACACTTGGGGGAAGATTGGAAGAATGCACATTAAGTGGAGTCATCTACTACATCACCAGTTGACCCTACCACCTCCAACACATTCTTAAATATTCCTCCAATAGATGATAAGAGAACCATGCACTCCCAATTGGGATCAAGAGCTCAGCTACCTTGCTGGAAGGTTGTGTTGACTTTGTCAATTAGTGGAACTACTGACAAACATTTTGGGATGGTTTGTGGTAATGAGATTTATTACAGAGGCCCTTGTACAATCTCCAACATAATCAAATGTCCACCCACATTCACAATCAAAATGGTGGGCATCCCAATGTTCCCAACATATTTCAAAGAAAATGTCTTCCCCAATTCATCGACATCCAGTACGTAGTTCATCCCCATAATTATGGTTCCTAACACAAAGGTAGTCACCAGGTCAAAGACCATCAATTTGAAGGTCCCCCTCAAGATATTACCATCTCAAGAAAATGTCCTCCTGATTTTAACACTGATCAATGAGAAGGTACATATCACTTCATAACATTCATTATGTGGTTATTCCCCATACTCATGCATCTTGTCAGGGAGCCCCACACTATGATACAATCATCTAGAGTTGAGGACGTCCCCACTCCATTAGTAAACAACATGTATTCCATCCCCATGGTTCTACTAGCTTATGAGTAGGTATTTCACTATATTCCATTGATTAGTGGGAAGGACCTACCCGCACTTCAACCCATCGGTATGGAGGTCCTCCCTGGGCGGTCACCAATGTACAACATAGAGGCCCTTCTTAATTCATGGCCTACCTGAGTGGATTCCTTCACCACCCCACGAACACAAGTTTAATTCCTCCCCACTATAAATACAATTAATACATAGTATCTCATCTTATCCCAACTAATCAATGAAGAGTCCCTCCCCACCTTATCACCCACTAACAAAGAGGTAATCCTCGTGTCGAAGAATTACCCTGCCATGTTGAACTATCTCTAGAAAGAAGGGTGAGCCAACACCACTCAGGATAACATCCAAGAAGTAATAAGTCTTCATCAATCTCATTAAACTCTCAAATTATGACGCATTATGTGATTTAATGATGGAACCTCCCCTTAATCTTCAACATCACAGTTTGGGGTAAGAGCCTAGTGGGAGACGTTCCTTATCCTGAAAGGTGAGATTTAATGAATTCTCAAACACCTGTGCAAGTACATGCAGGTGGAGAAAGATGTGGATCCCTTCGAGGGGATCATGAATATCCATATTTATCATCAATAGTTTCTCTCTCTACCTCTACCCGAGATCACATAAATATATTTTGGAATGGTATATATGATGAGTATATAGTTGATTCTCCAATGATTTTATCTACCCTTTCACATGAGTTTGTGGTAAAAACTAGTTCTACAAGGGCGTAATGATGTGATTGGTACCATACTTGAGATTCCACCAAACATGTAGTGAGTAGCTAACTTAGGTAATGGATCCTACATCATCTATATAATCACTAAACCAATACACATCCATGTCTCAACCAATCACTAAGATAGTGAAAATTAATTCTTGGTCCAACCAAGATAATTTCCCCTCTTCTAAGAAAGAAACCATATGGAAGAATCTAGATTCTTATCAATTTTAGGTGGTATTTTGGATGAATGTGGCTTCCGGATTTAATATCCCAGAGTCCCTCAATAAAGACTTGGTTATGTGATTCCTTTGAACTATCTGAATGTTACATTTTTGACTTCGTGGACATTAGTTGGTCTACCAAAGAAGCGAATAACATTTTGAATACATTGACCAGTAGTTCCGCATGGTTGAATTGGCATCACACAATAATGATCAACAACATTTGTCACCCAGATTTCACTGGATCCTCCAATTGGGATGTGTCGATATCTTTACAATGATTTGAAAGATCACATAAGAGGTGTCTAAACATTTTCAAATTTCGGGTTGGGGGAAGTACGATGCCCTCCACTATAGAATTATACTAGGATAGCCTAACCTAGCTATTGAAATTTAAGAGATCACTCTTGGTATCATCATAGTAAATATGGTAGTGAATTAAATTTTAAATGATGGGGGAACCACTTAAGGGCTGGACACATAAAACCTGTCACTTATGAGGCATATTATCAGACAGATAATCATACACATATTCATAACATCTAGAAAATATAGGAACTCAACCTCATGGATCCCTCTTCATCATTGGTCTGTAGCTGGAATACCAATAAGGGAAAAGGAAATCTGGATCCATCTGATCCATTTGATGTCGTATAGAAGATAGTGGTAGATCTTGTTATAGACGCCTTCTTCGAAAATATCGCAGATTAGAAGAGGATCATTGATGAGATCCTTGAATAGCGGTGCCCTAACTATGACACTCTTTGATATAATCCTGTTCCCACTCCAATGAGGCCACAAGGGAAGCCACAAGTCCTCCTTTAATAGTGACAACTAGTTAAGCCCATTGACCTGACACACCTCGATAGAGAATAAGTTGTAGTGTATAGAAATCAACCATGATATGAGTTCCCAAATCAACCTGAGTAGTGTGACAATATTCTCTATGACCCATATCAAACCACTCCATGAGAAACTGGACCGACCTTCCATATTGAAGAGTATGTCCTTACATTTTGGTTAGGTATCCTAATGAAGATAGGGAAACCCACCAAGGTGATTTGATAACATCTCCCACTACTCACCTCAGAGATCTAGAGACTTGTTAAGTGGTGATCCCACCTAATGAAAAGTCATATCCTGTATGGGTGGATAAAATGAGAGAACCCCTAGATTTTGGAAATCCATAATTTTCCACTTCTAATGGTATAAGAGACATGATGCAGCCCACTTTATCTTGAGGTGTGAGCCTATGCTGGGAACCCCCGAGTAGTAAGAGGACTCCAAGCTCTGATGTTTTATGTTGACCATGGAAGTATTGTTTTCTTATGATATAACTTGTAAACAATTGGGTCCATCAGTAGTTGTGAAGTCCTTATTGTGAATTATATCTACTAGTTCATCTCCATCATACACAAGCCAATCATTTCTAACCTTTTCATGTGAATGTAACTACCATATGATCATATCACAAACTTTTTCTTTTAGTGGAAGGGCTTCATTAATTTACTAGATATTCCACTGACCCATGATCATTTGACGATGATGTGTGTGGGGAACGTAAAAACTAATATATGCCCTACACTTGTCACAGAGAATTCCCAATGTGGGTTCTAGGTTTTTCTAACCAGACACAACACCTAGAAAAATAATTATAGTAGTCTAAGAAGGAATATCTATTACCTATCTCGGCTCATATAAGAAGACCCACCCCTAAAATACTACATATAATGAACATGTAGAGGCCCAAGCCCCTATATTTGTTTTTGATAGAGCCTCTCCAAGTGAAAACTCTCAAAATATAGAATCTGTAGGCACCACCACACCAAGAAAAACTTCATAAACAAGAAAATGGGGCTTGATCCCCTCATCCAGATCTATCCCGTGTCCAAGTATAGGATCCCATAGTTCCCTCCCAGAATAGAAAACACCATATCTAGTCCTTATATTATGAATAGGTTCTTAATTATCTCCACAGTTCCTTAAAATAAGAAATCTAGAAACCTCCAGAGTACAAGAATCTCCATGAAGCGAATCTTACTAAACACCCATGAAATTAACCTTATCGTAATTTGATAGAAAATACCATCATGAAATGATATGGGTTCTATAATTGGATTTAAGATAAGGTAGAAAATGATTTTTCCAAGCTGGGTGAGGTCCCAACAAAGGTAGCACAAATCTCAACCGAGTCTTACAACGACATCAACGTTTTGGGTAAATGGAAGTAGTTTTCCACCAATGGGATTAAAAAGTATGATGAATAGTTTCTGAATAGTGCATAATCTCACAATAATGTAATCATCTATGCATGATTAGGATACCTGGAATCAATGGATGTGGTCACACCTCCTCTATCTGATGCTTCTGCATCCAAATCACATCCCTCTAAATCTGAAAAGAGTAGGCACTAGTGGCACAAGAGAAAGTTAATACCACCATAGGTGTTGATTTAATCTCTCACACATACGAATTTCATACATATAGAGATGGTAATATACTCATTAATTCTCCCATAATTGGTGGATCACTCTGATGATGAGCATGAGTTTGCCTCCATGAACACTATCGACATAGTTGGCCCCAACCTGGTTCCCGTAGATGAGGAATGTTAGACAGGTATCACGAGTTCGATTGGATGATTCTAGGGAATTAATGGTTGAAAGTATAAAAATATAAATAATGCATGAGTCTGTTCTTCCTGAAAAGATATGCATGCCATTGAAACCAGATGGATGGTTCTACGTAGTGCTCAGTAGGAATAGTCCTCCCATCCCACTTCATCAGAAACAATGCCACAATTGACTATAATTATTGAATAGGTACAAATTGTTTTATTAAAATCATTATTATCTATATCTAGAAAAATCTAGGCCTTATCTAGAAAATAGTTTTTTAGTAGTGGTTCTGGGTGAGTTATCTGATGAGTAGTAGGACATCACCTGCACTAGCTAGAATCAAGTAGTTTATCTAGTTGTACCTTCCTAGCCTCCATCCAAAGAGTGGACCCCTAGAGGCAAAAACATGCATATGGAATGTATATACTAGGTTATGAATCTCCTCACTATCATAAAAAAAAATTTATCCATCCTCGAGGACCTCCTCCTTTCGAATGAAATGTGAGACATTAGAAAAATCCTTGAAAACCACCTTCCAATTTGATGTATAAGCAGCTCCATAAAGACCTTTTACACTGAGGGGGTGGAGCAAAAAGAATTCTACGCCATCATCTCATTCTCAAGAGACAATGAGGGATCCCTCATACTAATGAAAATTCCCCCACTTTATATTACCAGTTAATTAATTGGTGTCGATATTCATCATTTTATAGTCGACAAAGGTTCCAAGACAAATCTCATCCTTACCCGGACACTTCGTATTCTATGATTGACATACCATACTAGAGTCCCTCTAACATAAAGATCCATGATTATGAAAGGACCTAGTAAAGACAATGTGGTAGAATCCATTTGATAACTTAGTTTGGTTTCTTAGTCGCAAGTGTTGAGTTCATTGTTGTCTCATAGAATACCAAAAACAACCCATTGATTGGTAGTCTTTGGATTCATCTTCATGCACCAGTTCCAAACTCATTTCACCAATTTCTCATGTACTCCCTCCATAGTTGAGTAGGAGTTCATCAAGGTGATGAATCACCTTTAAACTCCTATGAATCCCACTATCTATATATGAAATATTACAGGAGAAAGGATACGTAGGTTCAGAATAATGAGGCTGACCACACCACCGTTGCAGCCAATCCATGGATAGATTTAGATGATGATTTAAACCTCATTATTCACCAAATAGAGGCTATGATTAAAAAATTGGGATGTTGTTTTATTATTTCTAGTAGGAAGGGGAGAAGTGTCCCTAAGTACATAGAGAAATAGATGATTAGCTAGTACTCCAATAATGTTCAGGCCAAGGTGATACCCAAAACCCCGACCCTTATGACATATCAAGATGATTACCACATGGATACCATTGGAAATCATAATCACATATTTATTTTTTCCAGGTTGAACTGATTGAAACTAACCCACCACTATTCCTCTGATATAATACAGGGATCCTTTGGTTAACTACATAATGGAATTGGTTTGAAACCTCTTTGTTCATGGCTTTAGCAGTGCATGAGTCCTTCATGGAGGATTTTTCTTCTTAACAATCTAACACCACTATTACCCAAGAACCATTTGGCTAAAATTAAACATATCTTCCCAAATATTTCTTGTTCTCTAATGATGAAGATAATTTTGAAGACACTCTTCCAGTGTTTGAAGAGGCTGCCTTCACCACCATTGAGGTGTTGGTGCGGGTAAACCATGACACATAGAATGATCCAAGGACAATTATAATAAGTGAATCCATGCATCCATAGGATATAAAACAATATCAGGATTTATTTAAGAAACATCGCGATGTATTTTACTGGATATGTGAAAAGATTCTAGGACTAGACACCTATGTTGATGTCCATTGTCTTGGTCTCATAGTGGGTCATCATGAGTTCAAGCAGCCACCCAGAAAAATGATCCCTTAACATGGTTTCATGGTCAAGGCCAATGTTGATAAGATTATCAGATCCGACTTCATCAATGATGTTCAGTACCCTATGTGGTTAGCCTACATCGTGTTGTTCATGTAGAAGAAAAATCATATCCGAGTCTGTATCGACATTCGAGATCTCCACTTCCATTTTCCAAAGGATTATTTCCTCTTCCAATGATAGATCTATTGATTGATACTACAATTGGGTTTAAGGTTATCTATTTCATGGATGGATACTCCAGTATAATCACATCTGGATGGCCCAAAAATATGAGGATTATACTACCATCTTAATTCTACAAGGTACCATCTTATATCAGGTAATGCATTTCGGTCTGATGAATATGAGATCCAATAACTCACACTCAATAGTCCAAATATTTAAAGCATTCCTCCAGAATCTAGTAGAATTATATGTAGATGATTTAGTTGTCAAGTACCCCCCCCCCCCAATGTCAGTACCATACTAGAGATATCAATAAAGTGTTTGGCTCCCATCACTCTTAGAATTTGATGATGATCAAATTGAAGTGTGCCTTAGAGGTTTCCTCTAAAAATTTCCTCAGCCTCATCATAAAATACAGAAGCATTTAGATTGAACCAGAGAAGATAAAATCTATCAGAAAGATTCATCCATCTTGCAACTTCAGTGAGGTTAGAGGAATTTAAGTTGACTTGGACTACATACACTAATTTATCACAAGTCTTCCTGGAATGTGTAATCCATTTTCTAGGATCAAGAAGAATGGTACGATCTACTAATGGGATGAAGTGTGTCAATCTAATTTTGAATAGATCAATCAGTATCTTATACAACCACCATTTATTATGCCACCAATATTAACGAATCTTATAGTCATGTATGTGAATTCTTTGGAATAATCACTTAGTTACCTTCTCACTCAAAATAAAAATGTAGATAAATACAATAGTTTTTACTCCCTTAGTTGCATGCTCATCAACAAAGAGGCCATATACTCTCTTATTGAGAAGAAATACGTAGTTATTGTTTTCACACTGAAGAAGTTACAATGTTGTCATTAGTGTCATGAGATAAATATAGTGTCCTATGTGGATCCATTAAATTATATCCTGAATTTCATGATTTTGATAGGGAATCTAGCACATTGGGTGGTGATTATTTAGTAGTTCGACATTAGGTTCATTCTGTAGAAATATATCAATGGTCAATTGTTGGAGGACTTCCTAACATCTCATCTGACTAGAAAATATTTACCTCTAGATGTTGATTTCCCATATGATGTAATCCTTTCAGTAGATTAGGTAATGTATTACTGACTGATGAATTTTGATGGTGCCTTCTAGAGCCCAATCAGTAGAAGACTCAACAATCCCAGACACAACAGAGTAGGTTTGGTGACCGTATTCATAGCCAATTCACATAATGTTCTTCCATACTCATTCTTACTATTGAAAGTATTCTATAATAATGAGGATGATTTTTAGGCTCTCGTTACTAGTCTCAATATTTCCCTCAATAGTGAATTCCCTTTATTTCATATGAAGTGGGCTATCAAGAAAATAAATTTTGACTAAATCATTATAAATCTAGAGATTGTGATATTGTATGATCATAATAGCCAAATAATGACCCAATTACCTTTTATCAGCTAATAGTGACTTATATTCCTTGGTTATAGAATGGTTGAGATGATGTCTTGGCCTATCTAGATTCCTCTCTAGTAGAGCCTGGCCAAGATGATCTATTCAGTAATGTTTCACACCTAATGGTCATTGCAACCATCATTCCATATATTGATAACAACCAATAGGTAAACTAGTTTAATGATAGTGATTTCAAATCAGGACATCCATATCCCCCAATAGTAGAAGAAAATTTTTATTGGACAACCCTTTTCATTGATTATCTACCTCATGGTACCCTCCATCTATACAGAGCCGAGTGAGATTTGATCCATTGAAATGCATAATAGTTCACCCTCTAGAGTGAGACTCACCTTGAGAGGGCTCTATATAGATATGGGTTTGATGGAATTATCCTTTGTTCCATACAAAGAGATGATATTCTTAGGTCATAGTGGAAGTTCATCTCTGATCTGGTGGCCCCCATTAGGCAGGATTCAAGATCACAAATCATATTCAAAGGCTGGGATACACCTATCCCAACCAATAACAGGACTACATCGTGTATTCCAAGAGGCACCATTTGTTTCAGGTCCATGCTAATTTATTACATCAACATCTGGAGCCACTCCACACCACCATGTACTCTTGGACCTTCACGGTTTAGGGATTCGATGTCAAGGGACCATATCAACCAAAAAAATATAACCAATGTAGTTTCAAAATAATCATGTCATATTTGTTTTAAACGTGGGTAGAATTGATTCCTATAAAATAATTTATGGCCTGATATGTGGTATCATTCTTGAGATCCCAAATCATCCACTGATTGAGAGTCCCTCATGTCATTATCATCGAGAATGGAACCAAATTCTAAGCGGATGAGATGAAGAAGATGTATTCCAAGTATAGTATATATTAAAACAATAATTCCCTATAAATTTTGAAAAAATGTATAGATAGAGGAATTTATCAAAACCATATTCTTCATTATGTAGAATATGGTAAAAAAATCAGAAAATTTGTTGAGACAAGATCCCCAATGCTCTCTGACTCTATCGAAAGACCACTCAAAATTCCGCCCAGGTGACTCCATATTCTTTATTCTATGGAAAAGATTCAGTAATTCACCTATAGATTTATATTCCATCACTATAAATATATATCTATGAGTAGAAGATTCTAGAGAGAATAAAAGAATCCCATCATGATGAAATGGAAGCCATTGAGAATAACAAGATCCATGCCTTGTAAAATATAAAGACGCACTAGAATAAGATAGTGAGGGAATTTAAAAGAAAAATATTTTCATTTATTCCTTCCTCTAAGGTGACACAGTTCTAACTCTCAGGATGCCGATGATTCCCAGAGGGAAGCCTCTAAATTTGGCACCCATTCGGGAATTCCCATTTATAATTCAGAAGGTATATCCTAATGGTGAACACTCTTTGATAACAATGGATGGTGAGCACATTAATCCTCCTTCCAATGATGAGTTCTTCATGTATAAATTCACATAAGACATTAGCATCCTAGGAACAAGATATTAAATAGGGCACCCAGTTTGATCTTTAAGACCTTAATCAAAAATTCTTCCTATGGTCCTAGATTTATGACCTTAAAATAAAAGTTCAATCCTAGGAATCATGAATTTTAACTATGTTCAAGTATTTCACGAGAGTGTTTTGTGTGGATTTCATCCTATTTTTTTCTCATTAATGCAGGGTTATAGCATTCTCACTATGAACATTCCCCATAGAATGATTTATCCCATTTTTTCCTCTAACATGATAATATATTTTGTAGATAACATTATAGCTGCATGATGGTGAACTATATAGCACCAACAACCTTATTACAAGATGTTATACAACATAAAAATTATCATCCTAGGTACATGATGATTAAATGTGAAGAACCATTATGTTATCCCCTAAGAAGAAATCCCCATTGGAATTAATCATCTACCATTCCATTTTAAATAACTACGTGCATCTTTATTCTTTTTCACATTGTATAAGTAGATACAACTGGATGTTTTGAATCATGGTATAGCCACTCCAAAAGTGCCCCCTCTTCATGTACAAGTTAGACTTATGTATGGATATTTTCATTAAAGGCTACATGCATAATGATTTATACCATTTCAGGATATGTATAAATGATCTAACTTCTCATATTTGATCCCATCCACAAATTTATTAACCCACCTTCACCTCTAGGACCCATTAATGGAACACTAGGCCTACATGGTTCTCATTAAAATTTTTTATGTTATCTACTCATTCTATATGTATTGTCATAAGAAAAACCATCTCAATATAGTAATTACAAGTTTAAACTTTGTGTTAGTCTCCTTAAAAGTATGTTGTTTGGCGTTGGTTCTTTTTTATCCTCCATTCAGAATGAGCTTCTCAATCCTCCACACTACATATTATCATTTGATAAGTCCACAATCTAAACTCTGTGAGCCTAAAATAAGGACTCCACTGCATGAACTCTATGACCTTCAACTAATAACTCCATTGTCTTAACTCTATCACGTTAAAATAAGAACCATATTGTTCAGGCAATGCGACATTAAACTATTCACTCTAAGTCCAAGAATCATCACATTAATAATTATGTGGGTTCCCCCTAGGGTGTGTTGTGTGGTGTTATACCACCTAGTCCCTTGTACAAGTTTTTTTAGGACACCATGAAAACACATACCCATATGAGATATTACATCTTTAGGGTCCAAAATCTATAACTATAAATAAGGAGTTAACGTCATTAACACATGATATGAACTCCGATCCTACCCTGAAAAATTTAGTGATTCCCCACAAATATCATGGTATTCCTTAGATCTATTTCTAGACTGGATTTAAGCCTCTATATTTGGTCTCCCACTATACTCTATTATAAAATTGTACATGTCCTGTTTCGTATCCTAATGGAATATGTAGCAACCCCAGAAACAATTTTTGATCCTAGAGACTTTTTTTATCAACCATTTGAACTCTTGGCCTCAGTCATGGTCTAAAAAATATGACCTCAATCTTTTTGAAACTAGCATCATGATCACTTCATGTGTTTAAAATTATTCTTTTCCACATTTATATTGGGTTTTGACCCCTGTTCCAAAGAAACAATATTGAATACCCCTTTTTCCTCACCCAGGGAAAATGACCTTAAGCTATATATAATCTATCTAAAGGTCCATATATAGTGTGGCCTCTTAGGATATCATTAAAATTAGGTATAATACTCCATAAACTGATACATTTTCTTTTGGTATAATTCCCATATTTGGTCCAAAAACTATCACCCTAATCTATGATCCGATGGGAAAACTCCATGACCTTAAACTGGAAGTGAAAGTCCAATAAACATGAATTTAAACAATATGTAGGTTGTATCCCCAATGAAATATTGTGATACATTGGGTATTTTTGGCGTCATTCACATCATATATTTCAATACATGAGACTAGACATGTTAGACATGGATATCAGATCCATGGTCTAGATAGTACAACCTTAAAATATGTGAAACATTCTGATCATAGGATATTAAACTAGGTGATGTGTACTAATCAAATGATATGGAACTATAAAATGATATCTATGTACAATATGAAATTAAATTTCATGTCTATCATCTTTATTGTATTACTTAAAATGAAAGTCTTCATAGGACCTCACCCAAGAGGTCTACTCCCTCGGTTCTTGTCATCTACCACATCTATCACAATTTCGGTCATCTCTTAGCATCTGATATGGAACTCCCCTAAAGATGGGTCAGATATTTTTTCAGACCAATACACATACACCAATTTTATCTAAGTCACATTGGCATAACTTTAATAGTGTTTGAATCTATTAAAAAATTCCATCACATCATTTCCAGGAATTGTGTTTCCCTTACTTGGATCCTCATCCTCTCCAACGTTTGAAGGCACCCAGTAATGGATTTGTATTAAGTAATTTTGGATCACATAATATCCCGGTCTAATGTCCTAGAATAAATTGGATGAAATCCCAAAATAGGTTATGTGTTTCGAACATGTTCAGTGGTCGAACGCATTTTTTTTGTCCCCATTCTAGTTTAATAATATGTATGTTGTGTTTTGAAAAAGGAAATTGGTTTTCTTGCATTACCATTTTACTCTCATAGTGTTCTGTATTTTTGGAATTTTTATTAACAGATTTCATTTCCATTTGTTCAGATAGATTTTAATTCCCCAAGAGGTATCACTTTCATGGACAAGTGCACATTGGGAAATTGAGTTGGCAGTTCATAGATCCATGTTCTCCAACAATGGCCTATTTCATGCCTAAAAACACTTTGTGGTCAATAAAAATTTTAAACCAAGTGTGTTTGATGATTATATAACACTCTCATTAAAATGGGAAATAATGTGGTCATTCCCTCTTTCTCACACTCACATGCCCCTTGCGAGCTTAGGGATTGGTCACTTGTTGTCTATAAAATATGACTGAAGAACGATAATTTAAAGAAATAGAATAAATATTTCCATGAACATAGAATGGAATTAAAAAATTAAATATGAAATTTTTGAAAATAGAAAGGGTAATACACATACTAGGGCCTCTCATGAGTTTCGGAAAAATTTCCCATATAGCTTTGCTCTGGAAATTGAACACTGCAACACTGCCAGCCTCTATTGTGTTACCTAAAAGGACATATACTACCTTCTGAGTACTGTTTACTCCACATCACTCATAAAATAAAGATCATTGTATCTAATTTGTAATTAGACTCATTCATCCTGATGTTTGGATTCTTGATGTACCACCTACCTGACCTTCCTCTCAGCCTCCACTAGCTAATCCATTGGTCTGTTGATACTCTTCGATTGAGTTTCAATGAAGGAAAAATGTGTGTTTGTTTGTTCTCAAAAAATATGCTTATCCTAGCTAACTTATATGATCTTTAAAATGTTTGTAGAATTATTTTGATCCCCGGAAACATCCATAAGTTGGCTTCCTTCATGAACTCACTTGGAGAGAATGTGGTGGACCATGGCATAGAGACTATGATAATCATTCCCTATAGTGCACATATTACACATACCATGGTAAAGAGACATCATTTTTTACTATATTTTGTTATGGATTATTCTTGATTAATAATTATATGCACCTATACACACTGATCCATATTATACAATGATCTTTTGCCACTTCCGGATCAGAATATCTCATCTCTTCCGGTGTCATGGGCAGAACTCTAGGAATGCCTTAGGGAGGTCGGTAGAAAGATCTTACTCTAGAATATCCTCAGATAGGATGAGCTCCATATTGTGGGGTTTTACATCTTTATCAATTTCCTCCCCACTAATGGAATCACTCACAACCATGGACAACGATTCACTTGGGTCCATAGTTGGATGAGCTTGGATGAGTGGCTCCTGATGGACCAATATAGCTACTATTAAAGGACCCTTGGATGCTCCAAAAATATATTATTATCATGTGTATAGTGATTTACGATTTTTTCCAAAAAGTAACATGTCATTCAATATAATCAACAAATAATAGTTATGACTCTGTGAAATTAATGTACTTATATTAACAGAGAATTGACATATTGAGCTCCTAGGTCACTGTAGGGACTTCCTCTGTAAAAGACCCTTCATCATTGGGTATTTTGATGACTAGTACTGTCTCACCATGTTTTTATTGAGTTGGATCATCAAGAAATATACAAATACATTGGTGAAATGGCTCCAAAAAAATATGATTATGGATGAATATTTTGATATCTCTTCTTACCTTTAATTAGAATAATTTCAATGATGATCCATCTTAGGAAACCCACGTATCCAATATTGGATTTTTTTAATTTTAGGGAATAGACACCCATAAATAATTAGTAGGACTTAATTATATGAAGATTTCACCCAAACCTTCTCATCCTAGGTTGGAAAACAAGCCACATCAATCTTACATCATTCCCAGTGCATGCTTCTCCATGTATTTGAGTAAAAATTTTACCCCTTTAGTAGGATACCCTTATGAATAATTGATATTCTCAAGTACACAAAAAGATTCAATTATAAAATGTAGATGATTTAAAGAGGATAGTTCAAAAAAGGTAGGTGAGTAAGGAATAAAATCATGGAATTTATCCAATTCTTCTACAGAGACTATGATATCACCACACTCTGGGGACACCTATAATGAGAAACTATTCACCCAGATTCCTCGTCTTCATAATCATATTATTTTTCATTAGTTAATTACTCTTTACTTGAATAATCGAATGGTCATGTATCCTCATGCCCCATCCCATTTTCAAATATCTATCGTACTGGGGTGGAATGTAGGATGAATTCGACACATTGGTATGAAAATTTTTCCATGGATAAATATTATGTGTCCCTATCATGAAATTACACTTTGATTGTGAGATGTGAAAAACCAAACTCTAGAATCTCAACCACACTTTTGGTCAGCTTCCACCATAGGTCCACCACTGACAATTATGTTCATAGAATCCTCTTGGAAGACCAAAGTGAAGTGAATACACCATCAACAACAACAATAAATGTTACTTTAAATTCATTATAAGAGAATCCCTTGTTATCCCTTGAGGCCACTATTGGGATCCTTCTCCTCCAAAAGGAAGTGGTTAACATGTGCCTTGTGATGTCCCTACCACAATAGTCCATCCTAAGTCTCCCTAGATGTCCAGTCTACCTCTCGGTGAGCATCCCACCTACATCCTCACTCACTAGTTCAATCCACTGAATAAAAATCCAGATGATTGCCTCTAGATATTATACCACCCAGTTTCTAGAATATTGTTTTTGATGGGATAACATCACCAATGGTTGGGGGAAGAACATTTATTTCACTAGATACCACATTCACTAGAATCCACCATAGTCGATGAAGGATACAGGGGTTCCACTCTTTGCATACCCCCTTGTAGACTCTCTTCTCTACTCATTAACGTCACCCAAACATCATCAAAATATTGGATAGTGTTTATGGTTCACTGTAAACATGGCTGTAGATCTAGACCACCATCACCCCACATTTGAAGCTTTATAGATTCTCCCTATGTTTCCAAGAGCCTTGGTGGTCATCCAATATTATAACAAATATATTTTTAAAGTGTTAAAGTTGATGTTTTCATCGTTTCTGATTATAATTATTACCCATGACTCTTCAATTGTCATCAATCAACCCCTGATGATATTCAATAGAGATGACCATAGACTAAAGTTTGGAGGGCTTATGTTGTTCGGGAATTTCTAAGCCACGTGGTGCAATGTGATCCAACCATGTAAAAAGAAGAATGGTATATAGATCCTTTTGGGCATGTTTCCCCTCACTACGTAACCTTTTATGTTGTAAAGTCTAGCCAGCATGGGTATCCCCAAGAGGACACTATTACGAGTTACTAGGATCACTTCCATGACCAGCATACTCGGATGTATTCCCATTCACGTATACTTGGCCGGTATAACATATAAACTTATGAAATGTGGAAAGGGAAGTGGTATAGATAAAAAGTGGGTCCTAGACTCCCACCATGATGTACCCCACTTCTGATACTGCCCTTTGTCCAGAACAAACAAGTATAATCCTGGATTCTTCCACTATGATATAATTGGGAACTATTTTCCCCAACCTACAAGCCTCACTCTTGATCACTTCTTAAAAAAATGTCAAACCATGTCTTGAAAAGGATATCCTAGTGAAAATAAGAGATCGTGTTATGAATTCTTCTTCAATAAACCTAAAAGATGTTGAGATGAGAATGAGGTTTGCTGCTTCTCATTCCATGTATTTTATAATTGAAGGAACTCATCATACTGAAATCTATTGAGTGTAATGTCATCAATGCATAGGATGTCCCAAAAACTAATGCTGACTTCGCCATGATGGAGATGAAATGTGTTCTTATTAAGGGAATATCGAATGTGGATCTCTATAACTAGATCAATTTGGTAGTAAAAGCAAATCCATAACATCCACATGACTCCATACAAACCAATGTTGTAAAAATATACTTCATAATTGTAGTAGGTATAGTTCACCCAATATGACCATACCCACTTAGTGGTGAAATTTCCCATGAACATCAAGTCTAAATCCTTACAAAAACATAGGATTTTATCTATCATGTTATATTAGAAAATGGTGTAATAATGGGAGGGGAAATATTTTTCCTCTTGATAGTCCCCTATGACTAATTCGGTCCACCATTTAAAGGGAATAAGCAACGATGGATTCATGATATCCAAAAGGATGATCACAAATGGTAATGTTCCAGTAGTTGAGTTCGTTTTTACATGTGAAAAAAAAACATAGTGTGTTAACCACTAAAATTTGGATGATCACCTCGTCCAACAACCCAACGTTCTATAGAGAGAGATAGTCCCTCAGTGGATATTTTTTTTGACTATCTTAGAACGTCCACAAGAGTTATGTTTTCATATATAACCCTACTCGATCGAGGGATCTGATGATTTATAGTCTTTTCAAATCTCAGAGCAGTAAAACCATCATTAATTTCAGTGGGATTCTGTTGATCATTCATTTGGGAATAGAATGATATATTTATCTACGATGTGAAAAATATTTTAGAATCATCATGCAAGAGGAAGTTTTGTGCATAATTAGGCAAGAATGAGCAGAAAATGTCTGGATGTTCCTGAAGTAGGATATGATAAAGAAGGAAAATCTGAAAAAAAATAAGTGGTTGAGATTCATTTTTCACATATAAAGGAATAACATATGCACATTAGTGAAAGGTGGAATATCATCTGGAAAGTAAACGGAACTGTATAAGGATTCCCTCTTCTTATTTATAGGCATCATCCCAATCATTCAATTTTATATAAGTGTCTTACATTTTGATTGGAGAATGTTGCATGTACCCATGAGAATCAATCCCTTTCTTTGTCTATTCTCTCAAACTACAACATTCTAGACTCAATTAATCACATATTCTATGGGTGATGGAAATTATGGTTCCAAAATTCAATCTGGTGCATCATACGACTATCTTTGGGAAAACTGAAGTCATCATTCAACTCAGCGAAGCATTTTGAGATTACCATAGTAGTTGCGCAGAAATTTAAGGTTGTGCATGCAAGATAAAAATATGAATTCAATCCTCTTACATAACATACAATATTCTAATCGCATTCTTTCGTGTAGCACCCTCGATCCAAGAAGGAATCCTCACACAAGATATCTTCAATGCGCGAAAGACACCAAATCAGTGCATAACCCTATTCTGTTCCAAATACAATGTCAATAAGCCTACTGTATTATCATTCACATTGCCTAAGGGAGAAATATAAATTTATGGAAACTTCCATGATATAATTCTTACACACCCATTATCATAGATATAGACTATAAATAGAAGTCCACCCCCTTTATTCTGGGTGATCATTCAGAAGTCAATGTATCAATCTACTGTGAATATAGTTGATATTTCGTGAAACCATGAAAGCATAGAACCCTCGTCATATAAGATCTATCAGGATAGGTTGTATGTGGGTCCACCATTGAGTGGGACCATAGTTTGGTAATCATTTCCCAACCGTTCTCATCATACATCAGGTGTGTGAAAAGTCCATTCTATTTTGAATCCTTGGCCTTGCATGCAGTCTTGAAATATTTTGTGCAACCCCAATTTGAATCTACAAGGGATGGAACTATATTATATAATCATTATTGATAACCCTTTTCATGTAAGGACCTAATATTGTGTGCAACTCTCTCATTAAACCCTCCATGTTTTCACATAACAATTTTACGGTCCCTCATATGTTATCCTCTATGATTCTAGTGAATGTTTTTCCATACCTTTTTATTCTCAGCATAAGTATGATAATGACATTATCTTCCCATTGTTTTCATGCTAATGTGGACATTATTATAGACAAATCCTTTTTGTCATTTAATACTTTAATTATTAAAGCCATGCCACACCAAAGGTTTCATAAGCTATGATTATTTAAGTCCAAGGGGTAATAAGTGAGTCCCCAAAGCTGCGCCTCGTGAAATGGATCTTCCTACCACTAAAATGATTTTCAAAAGACATAAAAATATAGTCTTACCCCATGAAATTCACATTGTATTCTTCATATATGATCATCATGGGATTCCCCCTCTATCCCATGTGATACACAGACATTCCATACCAGGTAGCTTCCATGTGTAAGCCACACACACCCCATTACATAATCATAGAATACTCTATATATGAATCATAGAGAAGAAGATACATATCACATGTATTTAGATTGTCTTTAAATGGAATGAAATTATCATTGGGCTACTTCTATGGATAATCCCTACACCATCTATCATTTACACATCCTTTGTGACATGAGCATCTGGTCTACTTCTTCCTCTTTTTTCTTACACAAAGCATGAGTAACATTGGATTAAATGTTATTAGACATCATGAAGTTACTCCAACCACCTAATAGGAATCCTTATAGGTGTAATCCCAAATAGGTTCCCTCAAATAGGCCTCCTCTTTATGTATAAGCGCCCTCCACTTCCAAACTATGTGGGATTTGATTCCCAATTAATTGGGATATGTAGGAAGCCTACCTGAGGTCGAAAACCAACATCCATATCCATAATGATATTTTCCAGACCACAGTCCCTATAAAGCCATTCATCTACCCTAACACCACCTATCTTTTGGGTCTCTTTGGCCACCTTCATGTGTAAGCCCCATCTATATCATCGTTACTTCTACAAGAACCTGGGTAACTCAATGCGTAATCCCAATTCCATTTAACCAAGATTAATCCTCTTGCAAAGGGTAGATTCCATGAGTAGTACACACACAATCCCTCATCAATTCAACCTTTTTGATGTGATATTCTTTACCGCGTGTCATTAAACTACATGGATTAGGCCTACCACATGACTTTAAAATGCTGCATCTAAATCAATAAGATTTTTTTCTAATCTTACAAGAAGGGTACATCGGACGCCTCTTTGAGGTTCAATCCTAACCAGTGATACACCTAGTAATCCACTCCTAGGGGTTAAGATCTTTAATCCAACATCAAGGGTGTTATAATCAACCTTTATGGTGAGATATATTCATTTTATGGGACACAGATCATATATTATCCTCAATAAGGAATTAAGATCCATCAATCATTAAAAAATCTAAGTTTTCCCACCTAGGGATGAATAAAAATGATTTTAATCAATATAGAATCATGATAAATCCACTCCATCTTGAAAATATGTTAAACTCATGACTCAACATTTCTTCGCATGACATTCTGATTTTTATCAACAAGACGTTAAACATGTGACCACAAATAGATACCTCATCTTAAACATGGGATTCCTAAGGTGAAATCCTTTGAAGATATTCACATATGGTTCCCTATAACTCATTCAAAACATGGGATTACGGATGTGAAATCCCTGGAAGATATGTTCCTTCATCATTAGATACCTTCCAATCAACATGGGATGCCTTGGGTTAAACCCTTAACATTTCTCCATGAGATGCCCTCACATGAGGAAGAATAAATTTGACCAATGATCTTAGCATCCAGACATTCCAACGTTGCCCATCCTTTTAAAAAAAATAAAGAGATGAAACCCGAAATGAGTCTAACAAACATGAATAGCAGTACTGTAGCGTACTGTAGCAGCGGAGGCACTGTATCAACAGCGGGTACTGTAGCGGCGGCAGAGCACTGTAGCGGCGGCGGGTACTGTGCAGTATTGTAGCAATGCGGGTACTGTAGCAGTACTATTCACAGAATGGGCTTTGGGCCAAAAAAATGGGCCTACGGGTCATGTAATGGGCTAAATGCCCACTAGGCCTTCGGGCTATGTAATGGGTATCCATCTACCCAGTTAAAGAGGTATTTGCTTTGCTTTAATAATAAAAATGAGGCTTCGGCCCCAACCTTTAAAACAAAATAAAGAGATGAAACCCGAAATGAGTCTAACAAACATGAATAAACTCTATGATGGAGACTCAGACTATGATAATAGTTCCAAAGATGAATCCATGGATGGAAGAAAAAATATCCCATCATCATATTTTGATAATGGAGCATACATCACCATTGAACATGATGAAAGTCACTCTTATTTAAGAATTAAGAATGCAGGGAAACACAAATGTGATGCCACCACATAAAGAATATGTGGCAGCAACACACCCTGGTGGAAGCGTAAGAAATAATCATGCGACAAGATATAGTACATAGAAATTAAATTTATGGGTTTGATATTTAGGTTGATTAATCAAACATATATATAATTTATTCGCAACTATTCATTTAAAATGTGTCGATATATGATCCTCCCTAGGTCATGTAAAATTTTATTATTATTTCAGTTGTGACATTATTTATATTATACTCTCCCTCTCTATATTAATCCAATAAAATTATGTTTGATAGATTTTGTGGGGGTGAATTTAATAAATTTAAATAGAGTCTTGCATCACCCTTATTAATTTAACCATCTTGGTAGGATTTATGATTTGTTCTCATGTATTACACATAAAAATATTCTTTTTGGGTAGTCTTATCACAACGTGTCAATATAGATCCAAATTTAATTGCATATTCCATTCAGACATTGAATATTTCCTAAGAAAACCACACCACAACTAAAGAAAAATATCTTTCCATTTTTTCCTTTGATAAATTCATGTACTATATTTTTTGGTCTAAATTGTTTTTTAATTCTTACTATATAGTATTATTATATGTCCATAATAAATTGGAAGAAAAAAAATGTCTCATTGATTTCATAATCTTAATTTCAAAATTAAATTACGAATTTAGTGATAAAAAAATATTTGAGAATGAAATGGTTTAGAGAAACCCCTAATTTTCATACACAATTATCACATCTTAATATATTAATATTCAATTCATAACATAACAATCCATGAAATACTTAGATAGGTTTATTATAATTAGAAAAATTGATAGATAACCAATATGTTCATAAGGGAGTTGTATCATCTTCCACTAATTTATTCATTATTACTACCCTTCATAGACACATCGTACATAAAACATTTATTTAAACCATGATGAAAGGAAACATAAGAAATTGTGTGATCATAGTCTCAGTAATTGTATACAAGGGATATGTAATTTATAAATCAAGGATATCATGAGAATAATGGTATAAGACTATGATATTAATATTTTAAAACCATACCCATCATATCATAGATCATAATATTGAGTAATAGCATATACCTTGGTAGTTTAGAAGTCATTAATAAAAAAAGGAATAAAATAACATGGTCCATGAGAGTGTAACATTGGGATAAGAAATAATTTTTTGGCATACATATTTGTATAAGAAATTATATACTTTGACTATTATGAATTACAAGACTATTATCGTGTATTATGTTTATTCCCCATTACATCACATCTTTAGTCAAGGATCACTCACAAGATTACCATTGTAGACATAGTCCATTAGTAAAATGGGTTCAATCCACATTTTAATACTTATTATGTCATGACATATCCATATTTACCTAATATATTGTAGGAATACATAATTTTAGTCTCACCAATAACATAATAGAAATAATATATATGTGTATAACAAGAATGTAAAGAATTGGTCATATTTCATAAACTATGAAAAATAAATGAGTTTAATAAACATTTAAACAATTATTTATAGCATATCCATTAAAAAATAAACTAGTTTGATAAAAATATCATCAAAATAATCATTAAACATATAAAAAAACATAATGATGGTATCCTTGGATCATATATTAAGTAAAGAATAAGTAACATCCATGCATGTTAACATAAACGAAAAATCCAATAAAATATCACTTTGAATATTTATAAAGGAAAACACTCGTTATAATTTGAAATCACATTTTTAAATAATTTTTTTCCAAATATTAAGGAAATATTTTCTATTAAATTAAACATTGATAATTTAGATGGAATTTTCATAGAGTTTAAAATTCAAAATGGTGGGAAATTGTTTTCATGTAGTGTACCTAAAAATAAAGATTTCTTTCATTTTGCAGAAAAATAAAAAGTAACCCATTAGTTAAATTATAAGATGATTATATTTAAACTATTTTTAAAAATTAAAACATGGGTAAAAATTATTTTTAAAAAATATCTGAAAATTATAAAAAAATTCTTGTAAACAGTTTTAGAAAAAATGGACAAGGACGGAAACATATTTCTGACCTAAGAGAGAAATTCATCCAGTTTTCTATTAAAATTTTCTTTTATTCTTTTCAGTAAATTAATATAGTAGATTTATTGGAAAATAAGAAATATCTATAAAACTATAGGATAAAAAATTCATGGTATTTTTATTGGTATATCATTTAATATAATAAATGGAAACATAATCATAAAAAATATTGATATACATAGTTACTGTAACAAAAACCCCTTATGAATTTGGTAACCTTTGAATAATAATCCCAATGAAAGAATATATTCAAATGAAACATTAGGTGTCATAAAAATATGAAAAATTATCTTATAGCATGTTAAAGAGACATTATATACACCTAGAAAATATAAATAGGTGTATAATATCAAACATGTCTCAACGAAAAATTATTAAGACATAGAAGAATTACTGCTTTGGTAATATCTAAATAAGATCCTCATAAAAGTAACCATAGTTTATTTTTAAGAACCAATAATTTTCATTAAAATAATTTTAAAAGAAATTCATGGGTATTATATACATCCCATAAATAAAATAAGTTGTGACTATGTCATATATATCAGATAAATATTACTGAGACAAGAAATCCATACCTCAAGTTTGACTTTCTTAAAAATAAATTTAACATATTTTATAATTAAATAAAATTAATTATAATTATATGATATAATCATGTACATACATATAATATCATATATTATCCATTATATAAATTTTATGATATATTTATTAATAATTCCTTATTTATATCATTGTTTTCGGGTCTTGATTGTTTCATTTTTTTCAGGACAATAACAGTTCAGTAGTACTGGTCCCTGTAATTTGATCATGTATAAGTTATATATGTAATTTCAATAGTTAAAAAAATATCATATATATTCATCTATAAAAATAATCGATATAAAATTTAATTACACCATTTATAGACATGAAAGGCAGTACATTTTCATAAAATCTATTTTTACATGTTGAAATATGAAAGAAAATACATTTAGTAATAATTAAAACATTAAAAATGATTATTATAAAATATTAATTCATTAAATATATTTGTGTTACTATCAATGTAAAATTGAAAGGAAAATTGAATCACATTTCTTCGTGGAGGTGTTCGTCCACACATACGTATGAGTGACGTTATAATTTTCCAATCTAATGGAAGGTAATAATGTAGATATGGTATTATAATTAAAAAATTATAATTAATACATAAATATAATATTTAAACTTCATACCCATCATAATAATAATCGATGAATGATGGGGATCGAAACTAAATTACATCGTCATGTGGGGGCAGTAGTCCACACAAACACATGAGTGATATTTCCACATCCCATTTGATGGAGAAATAGTGTGAATAATGGTAGTTCCATTATCGTAATAATATTTTTTTTATATTTAGTATTATTAAGTTATTATTTTATAATGAATAATATGAATTCATAGGACTTATAAGAAGAAATAATTTGAAATAGGTTGGGTAACACGATTACCTCTTCTTTGGTAGGCATTTATTAAAAACCTTATCAAGGAAACATTGAATGATATTTAAAGAAGAGAAGAACATATAATTTGTGGATATAGAAGTTTATATTATAATTTTGTAGGTATTTTTTATGCTGAATGGTTCAATTTGGTGTAAATAAAATTGATAAGGTGTGTCCTTTAATGAGGGAGGGAAAACATACACTTGTGATTAATTAAAATAAAAAATGTATAATTATGTTTTTTCAGAACAATAATGATTCAAAATGGATAGATATTTGACAAAGGTTTCTAATGACTAAATATAATCATCTATAGAAATATTGGTATGTTTTTGTGGCATTTTAAACACTATATTTTGGTTTATCACTTTTGTTAACCAATTTTAACCCTTACAACAGTAACAACTATTTTATCATAATGGCTTATAATTTTTCTTATAAAGTGACCATTAGATTATAAATGGATAAGGGATAAAATTATAATCTAATTATAACGAAACTTTTCCTCTTTAAATATTTTTATTTATGATTTTTAATAAATTAAATTATATATTATTTTCCAAAAAATATCACTAATGTAATTTTGGACATTATTCATCCACTTTGACCTTGATGTCAACAATATAGTTATGTAATGAAAATATAAACCTTTAATAGATCCATAACATGGTATTTTTATAGAAAAAAAACATGGAACATAATAATTCACCCGAATATAATTACTTTTAAAATTTTTAATGTCATTCATTTAATTTTTTTGTTTATTGAATAAATATTATGACGGCATTGCATTAGCATTTAAGGTAATTATTCAATAACTAAAAATTATAAAAATAATACAGTAATACAAAAATATTTTACCTTTTAAATTAAAAATAATAACTAAACATATCCTATTTTTATACTTATATAAAATCATTATAGATATTAAACTCCAGAGAGTGACATTGTGGAATTTTCTATACATGAAATAATATAAATTTCATAATCGAGTTAAAATAGAAACAAAATGATATATATCTCAATTTTAGAAATATATGATCTATTTTTTTCCATAAAATGAAATAAAATAATGTTTTGGGTTGATTTTATGATCTTAACTCGTAGTTATAACACTATTTAACTCATTCTACCCTTACCAATGTAGTAAATATTTTCCTCAGTTACAATTCATAATGAAAAAAATAAAAGGGAATTATTTATAAAATTTGAACCTCCTGATTCTAAATGTAATATAAATTTTTTAAAATTCAATATATATATATATGTGGGATATAAAAAATTCAATATAAATCCATAAAACACAATAAGAATAATTTTCTAGAAAAATATGTTATTGAGAATAATGATTACCATATGTCAAAATAATTAATATTTCTAATTCAAATGGAATTAATTATATTACACTATAAAAATTTATCATATGATGATTTGAGAACAAATAAATGAATTAAAAGGGACTTTTAAATTAATTCATTTGATGACCTTATTAGAAAAAATCGTTATTTTATCACTGTTCAATAAATAACCAATTATTTCAGAAAAATACCAGAATTTCACCCAAACTAAATATTGATATGATTACTTAAAAAATTATTTTAATTTTATAAAATAAAATTTCTAAATTTGGTTGAATGTTATTATAATTTCATCACAAATAGTGTATTGAACCCCACTTTTGAAGAAAATTTGTTTTTAGTGCATTGAATTACATCACTAAAAATGTGTTCATTTTTTCTAATAATTAACAAAAAAATTATTGATTATGAAAATTATAAATTTACCTCAAAATGTGTTTAATTATATTCATATATATTAATTTAAAGGAACAGTTATCATAATATTATTATAATATATTATAATTCAATTAATGATCGATGTTGTATATCAAGAAAGACATCGAATAATTACCATTTATTTAGTGATAAATATATTATAAAATATTAGGTCGTAAAATGTTAACCCATTTAAATCAATCGAACACTCATAATTTTTATATTGGTAAACAAAGGTTCAAAATTTCAAATCAATTTGTGGAAGACCCATAACATACAAAGGTATAATAAAGAATCCACTAAAAAGGGGAAGTGAGAAATGCAAAGAATAACCGATATAACATATTATTTGGTTCTCCAATAAAGATAACCTTTTTGGAATATTATGATATATACATGGATGAGAAATTTATAATTTTAGGACTAATATAGGGTGATGGAGGATGGATTCGTAATAAGGTTCATGACCAAAAAACCATAAATATATCATGGGTGAAAAGACCATCAACTACTAAAAAATGAAGGTAAATGGATTACATTTTTTTCAAGATATTTTTCCTAATGTTTAAAGAGTATTTTAATTTTAAGATATAAAACATTAGAAAATAAACTTACTAGATTTCTTTCTATTTCAGTAGAAAATTTATATCCTTTGGTTACTCTTTGACAACTTTTCACATCATCACATACTCTAATAAATAAATATTCAAGATGAATTATCATACCTACATCACCGAGATTAAAGTTTAATGAATCATAAGATCTACAAGTCATTACTTATACCCCCTAAATATTTTACAAAATATAAATGGTAAGTATAACTTTTCAAAAATGTATGAATAATATAAATTAATCTCTAAAACCTTAACTCTAACACTAAAATTTAAAATTAATCCATTCCATTAATATTTAAACTTAATAATTCTAAACAATGCGTCTAAATAAATTCAAAACCCAAAAAACAAAATATTTTTTCAATTTTTTCAAGGTAAACATTAAAACATATCTACAGTGAAAATGAAGTAACACATAATGTCACATACCATTCATGTGAAAATATTGGTTCTCGAAAAACATGTTAATAACCTAAATCAACATAAAACCTAAATGAAAAAATATATTATTCCAAAATTTAACACTATACATATTCCTCAAATAATATCATAGACTATTGAATATATTTTATAAATAAAAAAATCTATAATCATCATCAAAGATAACCTAAATCACTTTTTCATCAAATCAATAACCAATTTCAAGGATACCGATACTATACCATTTAATTAATTAATTTTAATAATCTATTTATCGAAGAAAACATTGTTAACTGGACATCAAACATGTATTAAGGGGTATCTTTAACATAATCACATGTCCTCCCAAAATATCAACTTACCAATAAATCACTTTTTTGATTATCAGTACCATTCGACAAATGTCGTAAAATACATAAAGAACAACTTCTATGGGAAAATATTTAGAGGTTTCTTTATTCTTAAAACAATAATATCATTTATATGTCACGTATACAACATAAGTATTGAATCCCCATACATAAACCCTTTGATAGATTCACCTAATTAATTTTTATAACATTGTTCCTTCCTTATTCTAGGAGGAAAGCCTTTGATTAGGGGATTGAATTGGATAATCCCCAAGTATTCCATATAAAATATGGGGAATTACTAATAAATTAATTAGTCCATGACCATAATTTCCAAAAATAAAATATGTTTTCATTAATTTGAGATAACCAATGAAGTTCACCTTCTAACATTAATGACACAATGAAAATTGAACGTTCTTTCCACTATGGTCATTACCACTTGGTAATTCATAATAGAATAAATTTCTCCTATTTGATCCTTTAGTGAACTCACTATTATTTCCCTTGTTAATCATATAATTTGATAACATAGTAGGCATAATCATATAGGTTCACATCTCATTTACTATTTCATTTAGTTTTCTATTAGAAAAATCATTCCATTATCTGTCACATTCACAACTAACATGAATCATCGTGATTTTATCCATTTTATAAAACTATAAAACGTAGTGAGTGATGTAATAATCATAGTAAGTGATCATGAAACTAAATTATAGAATGAATAAATTTTGACACCTTCCCTCCAATCTATGACTTTATTGGTTTAAACTGGGTCATTTATAGTTATCATCTATTCAAATCCTTCATAATTATTTATAAATAAAATGTTATTTAACCCATGTATATCCAATGGGATTATCAATCAAGGTGAACAATATGGTTACACTCATTATGAAAAAAAATTATGGTAAAGATATACTTGAAAAAAATTCTTTTTTTGAGTTATTTTTCCCTAAATTAATTTATACCAAAATCACAATCTCTATTTGTATCTATACAACGATGTATAAAAAGGAAAACCACATGAAATATATCTTACCAAAAATTATTGAGGTTATCATATATTTAGGATTATCCCCCATGTATTTCCCTAAATTTCTATAATAATAATGTAAAAAACATTACCTGAACCCTTAATTGACACAAACTATAGAGACCCATACTTTTCATGCATAATTATCACATCTGGAAAAGTGAATATTTAATAGACAACATTATAATACACTCCAAAATCATATATGTGTACTGTATTTGAAAAAATTGTTACATAAATAACCAGTTCAAAAGATATCTACATCATCTCTCATTACGTCCTTAATAATTATCACCCTTTTTAGACATATCATACTCAATTACTTTCTCTATAACATAAATAAAGGGAAAATAAGTAAGGGTGAAATCATATGCTCACTAAGGGTAAACAAGGGAAATATCAATGACCAATTAAAAAATGAGCATAAGGGTATTATAATATGAGACTAAAATTGAAAAAACATTACTAGAATATCATAGATCTAAAACTGGAGTCATGTCATAATGCATATAATTTTATAATACATGAATCGTAAAGGAATCAATGAATATGATACATTAGAGAATAATGTTGGCATAAGACATAATTTTTTGGAACACACATAATCATGTAAAATATATCAATTAGTGAAGGATAACTGCCAAAACGGTAATATAGAATTGGTTTCACTCATTATTCAATCATAACCTCAGTCAGGGTTCTCTTATAACACAATCATAGTGGATATAGTACTATATTAAATTGGATCCACTTACCATTACAACCCTTGTTATCTCATGAGATATATATCTATACCAAATGCATTATAAGGATATATAATTCTAGATGCACAAATCATATAATGAAAAAAATACATATGTATGTAACAAGATCATAAAATATTCATCATATATCCTAATATGTAAAAAAAATGGGTTCCATAAAAACTACCAAAACTAATCATAACATAACCTATGGAAAAGGAATGAGTTTCATTAAAAATTGATCAGTATAATCATAAAATATATTGATAAATAATATTTATGGTATCCTTCGATCAAACCCATAGTCAATCATATGTCACATCAAGTGGTGTTATAAAAAATAAAACATTCCTTTAAAATATCACTTCTAAAGTTTCTTGATGAAAACATCCTTTCAGTTTTTTAAAGACATAATTAAATTATAAATATTACCCAAATATTAACAATTTTTATTTATTGAAACTATCCTTGAAAACATGTTGGGGAATATTCAATGCATTTAGTGGGAATGGTTTTAGAAAAATCTCTTCACATCGTATACATGAAAACAATGATTCCATTCACATTTTCAGTAAAAGTAAAAAGTACATAATTAATAAAATAGAAAAATTTTTACATTTGACCCATTTTATAAAAATTAAAACAATTGTAAAATTTATTTTAAAAATGATAGGATAATTTTAAAAAAATTGAAAAGATTTTTATAAAACATATACATAGATGACAATGGAATTTTGATCAAATATTGAAATAAATAAAGTTTTCCTTGTAGTGGTTAATTCACTCTATTTAGGGTACAAAGAGATTAAAATTTAAGGGAAACATTTAATCCCATTATTAACCATATAATGATATATTTCATGAGATTTTTGAGACTTATATCATGAAATTTCCTCATTGTAATATTAATCTTATATTATCCTGATATACAATTAGATTGTAACATAAATATATTACCACATTGGTAACCATTGAAACATCATCCCCATGAATGAATATATTACAATAAAAAAATATAAAAAATTAATTAAAGGGGGTCATGATTTAAAATTTAAAAGTGGTAGTATGTAAGCCTCATAACTTAAATTGGTTCATAATATCAAACTTGCCTCAATTAAATGATATTGTGATGAAGAACACATGCCCCTTTGTTAATTTTTGAATCAAAACCACAAAAAAAGTGAACTGTATATGAAGTTTTAAATAAAAATAATTTAATTAAAAATAATCCAAAAATACATTAATTTATGGTATATATACCACCTAAATGAAATATGTGGTGAGTATATAATATGACCCAAATAAATAAAAGTGAGATAAGAAACTCCAACATTGGGTTTTAATTGATTCAAAAGCACATTAACTTAATTAATAATAAAATAAAGTTTATTGTAATTATATATTATATTAATATACATACTTATAATTTAATATATGATCTAATTATAACA
Organism: Viscum album; assembly: GCA_963277665.1. Taxonomy (NCBI): domain Eukaryota; kingdom Viridiplantae; phylum Streptophyta; class Magnoliopsida; order Santalales; family Viscaceae; genus Viscum; species Viscum album. The sequence continues at coordinate 993,559,856 of OY728136.1, read as the reverse complement.
TTTTCACACTAATTTATTAATAACTCTTTATTAATATTAGTACTTCCAGCATTTAACAATTTTATTTTTATGAGAATTTCGGTTAAGTGGTTCTAGTATTTATTGTTTAATCATAGATATATTATATCATGAATATTAATCATGATATAAATATAAAATATATTAATAATATATATATATATATATATATAGAAATCCATGAAGGAATATATGGTGAAATTAATTAAAGCAAACATGAATACGGTTGGTCATATATACACATGAACACTGTTTTCACTTCTCGATGGATGGAAAAACATAAAAGTAAAAAATAATTGTCCTATAATAAAAAAATATTATATCATATATATATTATTATCTAATTAAATATATTATTATTATCATCCATTTAAATAATAAATATATAATTAATTACTTTTTTCGTAGAGGTGGTGGTCTACAAGTACACATAAGCGACGTAATTTTTTCCCAAAGGATTGGAATGTAAGAAGGTATAAGTGATATTATAATTATAGAAGAATAATTTTTTCATAAATATAATATATAAAAATTAACGTAATCACAACAACCATCCATTAAATATGAATTAGAAAAATTAATTATATCACTATATAGTGGTGGTAGTTCACACGTACGCATGAGTAATACTTTCACTTCCATTTGATAGAGAACATGTTGAATTATGGTAGTTACATAATAATTATACAATTATATTATATTTTGGATATATTTAATTAATTATAAATACCATATATTTAGAATAGGTATAATATGAAATAATTTTAAAGAGGTCGGGTATGATAATTACCTCTTCCTTAATAGGCCTCCTTTAAATCCCTTATAAAAGAACATCGTTATGGTATTTCAAAAATAAAACTACCTATACCTATTATTATATAAATTTGAGATTATAATTGGTTATGTATCTTTTGATCTAGATTTATCAATTTTTTATAAACAAAAGAGAGAAGGGGTGTCCTTTATAAGGGCGGTAAAGGATACTTTTGGGATTTCTAAAAAAGACTAAAACATAATTATTTCATTCCCAATAAAAATAATTCCAAATGTAAATATATTAAAAACAATAAGTATAAATTCATATATATTATCATCAATATTAATTTATATATGTTTTTGTTTCATTGAAAACCATATCATCTAGTTTAACCCCTTCAATAACCATTTTAGACCTTAAATAGTCAACATATTTTTTAATCATAGTTGGATATAATTTTACTTATATAGTAAAAATTGTATCATAAATGGAAGGGAGATGAAATTTTATATTAATTACCCAAAAAAATTTCCTCTTTTATTATATTTATGATTTTAATTTATTTAGTAAAATATCATTTTCAGAAAAATATTTTTTTTCATAAAATATCATTAATTTTATTTTTCAATAAGCATTTACTATGACTTTATAGTCCTATAGATAGTTATGTAATTAGAATATAATACATTACCATATCCTTAAAATCTTATATTTATCTAACAAATTCATGGAGCACATTAATTGGCCCAAATTGTGTTACTTTTAATATTTTAAAAATCATTTATTTTATTTTTATATTCATTGAATAAATATTGTGTCGGTGTTGGAAAATAATTTAATGTAATAAATCTAACACTAAATATTGTAAATAAATTAAAATGATGAAAAATATTAATCTATATTTCAAATAAACATTTATAACTAAACTTTTTCTCTTCTTATCGTTATGAAAAAAATTTATAGATATTAAATTCAAGAGAATTTGACGTTGGTATTTTCTAATTAAGATAAATAAATTTTCTTATCAAGGGATATATTATAATTTTGGATTTATACGGTTGAATATTTATTAATAAAATGAAGTAAATGTGTTTTTTTTCTATTATGAGACCTTATCTTATGTTTTTAACCCAGTGACCCTCATTTTACACTTATTGAGGTGAAAACTATTTACCACAATTAACATTTATAATGAAAAATATAAATGAATCGTTTTTTTTCAAATTTATACATCTTGATTGTAAATAGGGTATAAATTTTTAATATTCAATCTCTATAAGTGTATGAAATTATTCTTTTATAAATTTATAAAACACAATGAAAAACTATTTTAAAAAAATTATATTTCTATGCATAAAAATTCACTTATATCAAAACCATTAAAAGTACTGATTCAAGTGGAATTGATTATATTATTATAAATTAAATTTATCCCATTTCACTTTTTTAAAAAATCCATAATGTCATTGGAATGTAAAATTACATTATTTAATCATACTTTTGGAAAAATTGGTATTTATGACTTTAAAAAAATTATCATTTAAGAAAAATCACAAAAATTTACCCTAAGTGAATTTTAATATGGTGATTTGAAAAATTATGTTGATTTTATAAAATATAGTTTATATAATATTATAATATTTATTATAATTTCCTTGTAAAAAATTAAATAAAATATACTTTTGAAGAAAATGAACTCTTTATGGATAAAATGAATTCAGAAAAAATGAGTTCTCATTTTAAAATAATTAATAATAACTTGTGTATTTAGTATTGAATTTATAAATTTATCTCATATATTTTTAGTCATATTTATAATGTATGATCTTGGTTTCTTGAAAAAATATGGATCCATTTCAGTTTTGTATATGTCTTTTGTTTAGTCGATATGGGAATGAAAAATGTGGTCATTGATGTTTTGGGTGTGTTTGAGAATGGTTTAGGGATCATAGTCCTAGTTTTTTTGGAGATATAAAATAGGGTGCACAGTTATATCACAATTAGTACGAATCATGTATCACAACCATACCACCTAGTTAGGTTAGTGTATGGTTAGTTTAACCATGTGATATGAGGTACATGGCTGTGAAAAACCTACAATTTACCACAAGGGTATTTTCTATAGTAAGTGCATGGTTTATTCGAACAACATGACTGGAAAATTTAGGGGTTTTCAACTTGGGTTTTATGTGGACATGATTGGTTTACGGTTTAGCCAACTATGTGGCCAAGCCATGCACACTATTAAAAATGGTGAAATGATCATTTTAATTTTACCTGTTTGTCCCTTATCCTATTTTTCTTCCCTCAAATTCACAAGAACCCCTCTATTGGGTTTCTCCAATTATCTCCCTCTATGAATTTTAGTAATATCCTATATCCAAACAAAGAATCGAATGTTATTAGTCACATTTCATCATCAATGATAAGTCTATGTGTCTTATCAATTCATTTCCACTTTTATCTCGCCATGATTAATGATATCTTCAGAAAGGATCTTATTCCATATTTTAATGGGTTTTTTTAATTTCTATGAATTATCTCATTCTAGATCTAATATTAAGTTAATATTAGAAAAGAAATCTTCTACCGGCATAATGTGGGTGGTATAATTATTTTCTTTAAAAGTCAAGTTGTTTAAATCATGAATCATTATTAAATATTCCATATTATCCATGTGTTTCCCTTAAAATTATTAATTCAAAAATTAAATTCTTATACATTGACTAAGATACTTCCATAAAACATTGACATTTTCAAAGGTTGGTGAAATTGTCTCCAACCAACCATTTGTGGGTAATTATATATATCCCCTTGACACTTTCCCCATTCCAATGTGAAAAAATCACATCATAAGGTGGGATATACATGTAAATTAGGATTCTTATGAGTAAATTAATATATTAAAATCTTAAATTGAATGAATGAAATGTAAATGGAAAGTAAATTTTTCTTGAAACATGTTTTACTATGAATTATTCCCATGGCTAAATGGGATAAAATTAAATGTGAAATGGAATAATAATTCACATGGATAATAAAACATGAAACATGCTTATGGATTTTATTTTGAAATTTATATACTATTATAAGATTCCCTTCCCCAACAATGTCTTATATTACCCACCCGAGCCTTCCTTGACTACCCATAGGATGCCAAACGATTCATGGATGCTTTTTCTAAGAGTCAATACACATCATGGTTTCAGTCCTTATGATAAAAAGATTACTGTATCAGAATGGATTTGTAGAATCATCTATTACATTATATAGAAATTATAATTCCTCATATTATATCCTTGGATTCATCTTGATGTATTAGGTTGTATACCACCTCCGATTACCTATATATACTATGAAAATTTTAGCCATTGACTACCTGGGACATGTTCCTAGGGCTTGATAGTAATGTTATTATAAAATTGAAATGATGTGGGTTCATTCTTAGATTATACTCACATACTATATTTCAAATATCAACATTAATATATGAGAGTTATATTAACATTATAATTAAATGTTTTTTACACTTATGATATTATATTTGGATGGCTTGGTCTTATGCCTCTGGTCCTAGAATGTAATTATATATAAAAATATATATTTATATAATGAAATATGTTTATAAAAATTCTCCCATAGGATGAATCATAAAGATTCTAATTGGTATTCCCTATGAACCTGATCCAGTTGGGTTTCAATTATCTTATATCTTTCATTTATCATTATACATGCACAATTCTCATTTGATATTCACTAACTAGATATTATTAAATATTGTTGGTGGTGGCCTACTGATATTCAATGACACCCTATTCTGGCCACCAATTGGTAACTAGATAGGATCCATTTAAGTAGGTAAGGAAAATGAGAATAAACATTCTATGGATGCTTGATTATTTATTTATAAGAATAATTATGGGAGATTAGGACTAAGCATGTCCTCACAAATTTCATTGGATATTATATTTTGTATTTTTTTTATATTTTGGTATCACATTTACTATTGAATCTGTACTTCACAATTCACATTATTCTTATTTTTGTATAGAATTATAACATCATCATTTGTATATGATACTAATTATTAATTACATATGATATTATTATTTTCAAATGCTTTATTTGTGACTATTCTACTACCTTATTTGTCTTTGTTATTTTAAAAATTATACATGTTATGTTGCTTTATATATTCTTCATCGATGTTCTCTACATTGATAAAGATGGTATTGTATCCCCATTATACCATCATAGACCCTATCTATTATTCGACATCTTCTGAAATATGGGGAGGTGTGATAGAGGTCATGTGACCATCGGGTCGGGCCACATATGAGTGGATCAAAACCGAGACATCACAAAGTGGTATTAGAGGTTTATTTTTCTTTTTCATACTATTATTGGTTTCTTATATAGGATTCTATGACATTTCAGAATTTGGTATTAAGACCTCACCTATGAGTAGCTAAATCACATATGGGGGATGATCCATGTTTTGTTGGATGAGACTTTCTATTTGTGACTACATTTGTTACCATTCTTCTAATTTCACTATTGGGTGACACACATGTCTCGTGTTATTCAATATAAAAGTGTTTTACCTTTGGACTAGTATTGCATGGGAGTATTAGCTCATACATCATTAAATTCATCTACTTATTTACATTCAATTTATATTGTAGGCCTTGTTAACTATACTTATTGCATTTGTTGGGATTCATATTGTTCATTTTATGAGACTTGTTAGTAATATTGTAATTGTAATATCATTTCTTGTAGGAAAAGAGTAAGTAATTGGATAATTAAATGATATTCATCAAACTGAATGAAATTTTATTATATATCATAATACTGACACATTAACAAATCGATTATGGCTTGTTTGATCTATTTAACTATGGTTACATGATTTAAAATGTTTGTTGGTTATGGTTAAATTAATTTCAATTAAAATTTATAAATTTTTATCCTCTATAAATTGGTAATGGTGATATATATAATCTAACCATCATATATAGATTCTTAAATACATAGGATAAATTTAATAATTTTGTTTGTTGATACATGAATTACATGTTTTAACTTACAAACTCTATGAATTTATAGATTTGGAATGGTAACTCAAATAACTGGACCCTGGTACATATATACACAGATATAAAATTATTGATTTCATAAAAGTGAGATGAAATAGATTTTATTAATTATGGAATCTAATTGCATCTTAAATATCGTTTTCTATATTACATTCAAATGAAACTTCATATAGCAGAACCATTGATATATGATATGATACACTAAGCATGAACTAAACTAGGTGATGGGAACATGGGAGGGTATCTTATGTTCCATAATGATATTCTATGTCACCTAATCCTAGATTTAGAACAATGTAGATATGTATTTCAAATTTTAATGGATGGATTTGTATCTATCCTTTTATTTCTTCCAAGATCATTTTACTACCAAAGCATGTTTTGAGGCATGTGCATGTAATTGTGTATATATTCTTCCATTAAGTTCAAGGGACAAATTCTAGGTGGGTGGTAACAATAATACTCCAAAATTGGTTGGAACTAAACCACCAGGGTTATGTCATGTTGTTCCAACATTGTCACCTCTTGTTATAATTGTTATGAGAACATGTTTTGTTTTTAGAGATGGTTTTATACAGCTACTAAATTTTATTCACGTAGCTTTATGAACTACACTAAATATGTCAAATATTAATAGGAATTTTAAGCAGAAAAAAATCTATATTTCATGAGGGAAGGCTGTCCTCACACTACTAAGTCATGGAAACGGTTATTCTGGTAATCATCGAGCATCATGAGACACCTTCATATAGCTGGGTGAATCTCATATCTTACATTATCACAGGGTTATCCAATAGGTGGTGGGATATCTTGAACTAGATTTATTAGTATTAGGTTAAGGTTTGGAGGGATTTATGATCTAGTTTCTATAATAATTTCCTTCTAATGATCATATGTGTCAATCATGATAGAGATTTTATGCACCTGGAAAATTGAACATTGTCCATTACGGACTACTTTTCGTCATTCCTAGAACTCCAATGTTTAGTTCGTACTCTACATGATGATTATATATCCATATATAGGTACTTTTATAGTGGGAGAAAGTATACCATCTTTTTTCAAGTGATCGTCTTCCATTTGAGGACTATTTATGAGACAATAAACCAATCCCTCATCATCGAGCATAACCTGAGATAAGGTAAACGTGTGGGATAGGGTATTTTAGCACATAGGTTGGGTAGTATTTCCTCATGCAGTAGGAAGTTATTCCAATAGTTTTATCATTAGGGAAGTGATAGAAAGTGTGTCTGCGCCAGTTGTAGTGTGGAATGAAATAAATGTTAAAGGATCAAACACTTGAATCCCCAGTCCAATAGAGACCAAGTATAGTGTGGTGCGTACACCATGATGGGGCATTTTTAGTGTTTATGTAGAGGTTTCCTCTAGATAATAGAGAAATAATATCTACATTTTCTCCAAAATCAAGAGTATGATCCTTGTATACACTTCATCGTAGATGTTGGACTATAAGTGGAAAATCTATCAAAGAATGTTGTTGTGGTTGAGGAAGAGAAATTAATTTTTTTTATTGAATCCATAGTGAACATACTCATTGTAGGTAGGTGGTAAATTGGGGCTATGGGATATGATTTATATTATGTAGTACATACTACACCTGAGGATAATATTTTCAATCCATCAACAATACTAAGTATGGCATTAGAATCCACTACATTAGTTCCTTATTTATTTGATAATGGAAGTTCAATTTTTTTATCTATGAACATCATTTAATAAATTAGTTTTAAAATTGAGTAATTTTTTTGTGTGATGGACATTTATACTCTATTTTGTATATGATATGAAAATGTACTCCAATTAATAGAGTTACTCATTGATATTGGAAGACACCATTTATTATGAAACTAGTTGATTCTTGAGATAATGAGTTTTGACATCAATCAAGGAATAGATTGGTTAGTTCCCTATCTAGACCATATCAAATGTTATCATCTTAGGGTTTTTTATCATCACCCACGGGTATTAACTAAATATACCCGGGTTAATGAGATATCTAAGAATGTTCAACCGGGCCTAAGCATCATAGAATGTTAATAGTGATATCGTAGATTTCAAGTATTTTCCTGAATGATAAGGGAGTGTGAGAGACAAACTTCCCTCTTACATAGAATTGTTTCATGGATGACTTTTTTAATCAATTTTCAAGGATAACTCCCATGAGAGTGGTGTAGTTTCTAATATATATTGTTCTAGGAATGGAAAAGGTATCTAGTACACCATATAGGATTTCTCCTACCAAGCTATTGGAAGTCAAGAGATGATTTCAGGACCTAGAAACAAAATGGTTTATATTACCCAGTAATTAACCTTGGGGTTCAACTGTACATTTTTCCAATAATATGGATATGACCCTCTAGATATGTGTATATTACACGTGTTTGAGTTATATTATTGGTTAGAATATGTATCCACTACCCTAAATTTATTATTCTTCTGATCATCTCCATGGAGATCATATTTTCTCAAAGACAGACTTAAGATTGGGATATCATCAGGTAAGTGTTAAAACCTTGGATATACTATGTATATATTTATGGAGAAGATTTAGACTATATGTGTATTCAGTATTGTCATTCAGCCTCATGAAAATGCCATCAATATCTATTTCTTTGAAGAATCATGTTTTCCACCCATACAAATATTTCATGTTACTAGTTTTAATAGAAGAAATATTCCAATAATAAAAAAATCACAACGATCATGTTGAACACAATGAAATCATATTGAATACACTAAGAGAGAACCACGAATATGATACGATCACAAAATACCACATTTATACTGATAAAATCCACTTCATGGTTAACATTATATCCAAACCAGAGGTTTCTATGGATCTAAAGAGGTGAAAACCATAGATTCTTGGTATAATCCTTGTATTTTCTTCATACTCATAGATTATTGGGGAAAGTTGATTATTATATGTGTTTGATTCACTTGTTTTCATGGTAGTTGAAAATTCCAAGGCCTTATCCATGTTATTTTTTGTTTTTCATGGTTCAAAGTTTATGAGAAGGCCTTTCAAGGGTTGAATGTTATACATAACTCAACGTAGATCATGATCCTACCAATACCTAGCAGGGAAAACATCATATATTATGATTCATTATTTAGAATTATTGGATCCTATTTGATGAAAGATGAATGAGATGTGACATGAATGTATTGATAGTTTGGGACTCATGAGAAAAACTACATGATGCATAACCTCAAGGAAGTATTAGTGGTTTATGATTTAATTTTTTGGATATTCTATCTAATTGATGAAATATTCATAGTATACACAGTCAATAAAAGACACAAATACATATCCAATCAGTGTGTCTTGAACTCCATACATCAAAGATAGATATAATACCTACAAAAGTTTTATTTATATATTGATTATAAACCTAGGAAATACAATGCAGTGGTTTATTCTCTATGATAAAATACTCAGACGCAATTTGTTCTAAGAAGAAATTGACGAGTGGCAGTTAGTGAGTCTATTTTTTTAGAGGCCTATTGAGATTATAGAGTGTCACTTGATTATTGTTATTATTTATTTAACATTGAATTCATCACTTTTGGATCTGATAAAGATGAGACACCTTTATAATCCCAATGTATTTTTCTTAAGGAAAGCGTGTTTGCTAAGGATTGTCTTCTTAGCTGGGTCATTGATGAGGATGAGATCTTGCATATTCATGGTTGTGTCTGGGTAGTGGAATAAATTATATATGTTCTAAAGTTGGAATCACAAGCTTCCAAATTAGTAGTGACCCTATGACTCACCAAGACACATCATGGCTATCATCGATAGTGTTGGTGGTCAGGGATAAAGAATAAATTGTTGTTTTGGTTACTTATTTCCCCACCTATGAGAATGTGATGGAGGAACATCATAAAAGTACTATAAATTTATATCCAATACCCATTTTAGAGATTAAATTGGATGAAAAAAAATATTTATGTTATGACAGGCTTACCGAAATCACCATCAGGCAGTGATATAGTATGGGTAGTTGTGAACATGCTAATGAATGTCTCAAAATTCTTTCATTCTAGGGAGACCTTAATGGTGAAAAACATGGTTTTTATTATGTCCATAAGATTATACAACTCCATGTTATTCCATGAACTATTATATTTGACTTGGAATTCGATTTCACATCATGATTCTGTCAGGGGATGCATAAATATTTTGGTTGAGGTACTCTTGAGTATAACATACCACCCATGGACTTATGGTTATTCAGAACTAAATATACAGTTATTGTAGGATATTTGTAGGGATTGAACCCTTGATTTTTGAGGTTATTCGAAGAAACATTTAATTATAGTTGAGTTATCTTACAATAATAATTTCCATGAACTTATTCAGATGGATCGTTATGAACTTCTCTATAATAAGCCATGTCGTTCCCCGTTGTAGTTGTTATAGAGAGGTGAGGTAGCAGTACCGTGACCACTTCCCATTCAAGAGAAAAAATTTTATTTACATATTATCATTAGGTGCATAGGTAAATCTCAGGATAGATTGTTTCCTTACACATATCATTTTTGTTGAACTCCAGATTTTGAGGTTATATATTGGGTCTTAATGTATGATTTTCAAAAACTAGGTCATCAATGAATTTGGACTCAAGGAAAGTTATCACAAAGATTTTTTAAATTTTTTTAAACATTTAAGACGATCAAGAAAATGGATTATTATATAGATATTACTATGTTATACAAGTCATTGCAGGAGGCCTTTCATGAGTCTTAGTTGTTTCATTACTATTGAGATCATTTTCATTCCCATTATCACGTGAAATTTAAGATGGATGATGATATTTATTTCAAAGATTATCATATTATTGTTGTTAATCATATAGAAAACGAGATTTGAGGAAGTTTTATTCTTATTTTCGGGGTGTAATGGAAGCATGGTTTTGTATAGAATGAGGCATGGATTAGGGAGGTTGGTATACATGCTCAGTGGCATGATTTATTCTATGATGATGATCAACCACCCACAATGAAACTCAGGGATTTTTTTACGGAATGTAGTTATAAGATGTTGTTTTTATTATAGGTATTATTATTTTTATTTTAATCAAAATATTTATTTTTTATATATGGTAATTCCTAATAATTTCATGGATGTTTTGGGAGTCTTTGGTCCTTTTAGGCCCAAAAAACCTAGATTTTGTGGAGTCATATTGAGGCACACATTTGGTGCACTATTATTACAAATCATGTGTCATAACAATGTATCCTGGTGAGATTAGTTCATGGTTATTTTAACCATGAAAGGGGAGTTACATGTCAATTAATAGCCAATAATTTACAATAGATGTATTAATAGTATTTGGGAAGTGGTTTAATCTAAACACGCACTATGTTGTGTGAGGGGGTGTCATATTAGGTTATAATTGAGCATGGTTGGCACACAATTATGTCATCCATTCATATAAATCATGGTCCCCATTAAAAATGGTGAAATGAACATTTTTTCCTCCACTCAATTAATACTTATCTTCTTTTTCTCAATAATAAAATTCATAAAAATCCATATGGTTGATTTCTCCCTTTTCCCACAACTATGTCATTGAAGGATATCCACCATATGGACTCAAAATTGGAAATCGTTTGTAATTTTTCATCATCCATGGTATGTCGATGATTACCATTTATTATTTTCCTAGTTTCTATCATTTCATTAATGTTACCTTGATGTAAGCTCTTATTAATTAATTTCAGTGTTTTTTCTAGATTCTTCAATTTCTCTCATTATTGCATGAATGTGAAATATATATCGAATGAGGAGTTATTTATCAGCATACAGTTGATGGTTTATTGATTTTATGTAGAAGTATAGTTTTTTATAAAATGACTTTTTGTTCCACAATCCAGAGATTTCATGAGTAACATGAAAATATATAATTACTAAAATAAGTTGTTAGAACTTGAATAAGATACTCCAATAATCCCTTGATGTTGTTGGAATTTGACAACCTCGACTTGAACCACCCCTTAATGTGTGAGTATTTATGTTCACTTGACACTTTAAACATTCTTGTGTGACTAGAACTACTCTTATTTTAGGATTATCTTTCTAATTACGATTCAAATGAGTAAATTAAATAATTGAAATGTTAAATGAAATGAATTAAATGACAATGGAACATATATTTCAATTGAACATAGTTTAACATTGACTTTTTTCAATGTAAACATGGGATAAAATATAATCTGAAATTAAATAATACTTCACTATTCTTATGAATGGTTAAACATGCTTATATATTTTATTATGTCCATTATATTCTATTATAGGATGGCCTATGATGAGAAATTCTTATATTTTACACGATGGCCTACCTTGAATACCCAAAAGATTCCACATGATTAATGGATGTAAATTTTAAGATATTATACCCCTCTTGTATTTGTTTATTATCTTTTATCAATGATTATCTTGGTGTTGCTCTGTAGGATCATTTGTTACTTTTTCTAAAATTTAAAATTCCTTGTATTATCTTCTTGGATCTAGTTTGATGTCTTTGGACATTGATCACCTTAAATTGCCTTATTGGGTACCAATAAAGTTTATCATGAGGCTACTTGGGAGTTTTTAAAATGCTTTGGTAGTATCATTAATATAATATTTCATTGGTTAGGGTTTACCCATGTTTTAATCTCTCCTCATATTGATAATGTCACTTATGATAGTTCTGAGATTGATTGTCCTTAAAAGGTCATGATTTTTTACCCATTTGGTATTATATTTAAAATCCTTGGTAACACACCAAGGTCATGCCTAGTAATTACATATAAATATAACCACATATATTTATATATTATGAAATATGTTCATAGAAATTACTTATTAGGCCAATGAAGGTAGTTTTATATGGGTATACCCTAGGTACCAGATCCGACTAGATTTCAGTTATATTAAAACATTAATTTGTTATCATATATACACATTACTCATTTTTATACTATCATAATAGATCATATTAGACACTATTGGTGGTGTTTTATTAAATTTTACTAGATCACTATTTGGGCCATCGATTAGTGCCTAGGAAGACTACATGGATAAAAGTAGGGATAATGATTATTCCCTTCAATTAACACTTGACTATTCTTTTATATATAATATTACGAGAGAATATGATCAAGCTAGTTATCAAAATTCTATAAAAGATTATATTTTGACCATTTTTTATATTTTCGTATCAAATGAATGGTTGTATGAATGTTACCATATTCCCTTTATTCCCATTTATATATTATATCATAAAATTATCTTTTCCATATGATATTGACTTAAAATTATGTTTGTTATTATTATGTCAGGATGGTTTATTTGTGATTATTACACATCCTTCCTTTTCTCCACTATTTTCCTTATCATATAACTTTTTTTGGTTTGTATATTCATCACTGATGTGATCAACCGTGATAAATAGGGTATTATATCTTAATCACACCATAATATAACCATGCTTCGTATTGAAAACTTTAAGAAAATGGGGAGGTTATCTTGATCCCATGTTTCCACCAGGTCAGTTCAGTTATGATTTGACAAGGTTTAGGACATCAAACATAACTTCCAATTTAATGGATATTTTATAATAATAATTTTATAATATATCAAAATTAATTTGAATATCAGTGTTTCATGTTTGAAAATAAATCAAAATGTTAAAATTTATTTAAATAGAAATATATTCTGAAATATTGGGGTGTTACATGGTTAGAAATATCAGTAGGATATTTCCATTCATTTTACATTGACTCATCCACTTGAATTCCCATATATGACATGTTTTTTAATGGTAATTGTTATTGAGGGAAATATGTTGTTCCCTGGTTTGATGAAATTTCAAATTATTTGATAGAATTTTTAATTTGAAATTATTTTAATAAAAACCACTATTTAAATCTTAAAAATGAGTCTCATTGGAAAATTTGGTATTTCATATACCTTTAGCACATATATTATAATCAATTCAAAAGGCATTGTATTACAAATAGTGAGGTTTTTTCTATCCTTCGATTTTATCACACTCATGTATATGGGGTCCAAATATATCTCAAAAAAACTACATATAAGTTACATGATTCAAGGATATTTTTGGTTTCATTATTTTGGGATTACAATAGATTTATGAAATCTATTCATCAATTTAAAATGACCTAGAATGACTCTTAAATTTATGAAATTCCACAATAATAATTAATTTTCTACGAATTTTTTTTATATTTGTGGAATTGTATTTATTGGTTAATTTACTAATTCATTTAGAAACATGTGTATTCATCTAGTAATGTATCATGTGCCTGAATATCTAGAGGAAATTCCACTAGGATAGATAGATCAAAGGAAGTTGTGGAATTTTTTAGAACACCAATATTTTTTTGTTTGGATTTCCTTGGATCACCATCGATGACCAGGGTTCACCTTTATACAATTATTCTTTGTTGGATTTTTAACGTATGTATGGGGATGTTAATTGATTTTATATAGTTTATCACCACAAAATAATGGGGAATTTATTGTGTATAATTTAAAGGAAAAATAAATTATTAAAAAAGTACCTCAACCCAACTGAAATTGTTGGAGTCCAAGACATGATGATTCATAGTGGGCTTACCAAAATTCATTAAAATGTACCACTAGAATGACATTGTATTATTTTTTATTTGGAAGGAATTTTTTCTTCCCTATTCATATAGAAAACTAGGTATTTTCTGAAATTATATAATGAAATTATAATATTTCTAGTGAAGTTCCTAAAATATAATTATATATTTAGAATTAGTATGAATTATGAAGAGATTAATATGATCACTATCAAATCTACAAGTAAAAAAACAAGTTTTCCCATCACTATCCCATCCTTCACATTCAATTACAAATTGTTAAAAAGGTCTTCCTTTAGAATATAATGTCAAAGATTCACCCAAGTATTATTTTTTTCACTAGTTTTTTCCATGGTATATTACTAAGGTCTATCGTTATTAAATTTTATTGTCAAAAACATTAAAACCTACTTTAATTTTTTATAAAAGGGTACTAGCTAAATGAATTCCATAAAACTCTTTTTGAATCCCCAGAGTAGGAACTCCTTCAATAATAAAATTATCAATGACACCCACCAGGTTATATAATTTCTTCCCACCTTATCCTTAATTATATTTAGGAGACTGAAAATTTTATGTTTGGGTTGTATAATATCTAAATATCAATATTACTTTTGTATTATTTTTTATTTTAACATTTTTGTATCATACAAAATTGTATTTTTATTTTTTTATCCTTATCTCTCTATCTATTTTTTGTTGTTTGTTCTGTGTTGGAATAATCTTATTAAATGCCCATTTAATCAAGTTATTTAATGAAATTTCATTCCAAATTTATCCTTTACAAGTAGTTTTAAAATTTAATGAAGAAATAATCACTGATTTTATGTGAATTTGAAAATAGATTTCATGTTAATTGGAGATTTTATTATAATTTTTTTTATAAATGATATGGTCGGTTCTATATCTATTAATCAATTGAGAATTTTTTACCCTATGTTGAGTTTTATATGGGTTAGTTATGACATTTAACATCTTTATACAACACTATAATAAACCATGATGTGTGAACATTTCTTACAAAAATAAAGGTATATATAAGTTAGTTTAATAATGTTTAAATTTAAAAAACAAAATTTCCATAAGTTTTTTACTTATCAAATCATTTATTAATACCTTATCGAATTGACCTATTCATGTATACCTATTATCAATCTATTTTACACCTTCAAAAATAAAAATAAAAATAAATAAAATAATGAAATAATGCTGAAATGTAAAAAATATTGGGATACATACATTGGAATCATATGGTTTGAATTATTTAAATTCATAATTGCCTATATTTGGTAATAAGAATAAAATGAGTGTCTGGAATGATTGATGGAAAGGACTTGGAAAGCATAAAAGATATATAATGAATTATATTTAATAGATAGAGAGGAGAAATATTGGAAGAAAATTATTATCATACACACTCATGAGGATATAGTTATATGGTTTAATATTGAATTCCATTCTAATATTAATATGAGGAATCTTTATGAATTTTGTTCTGATAAAATTTACTAGACACTCATTAATATTATTGCGGAGAATAGCTCCTTTGTGGGTTTATTTCGTTTATCAAAGCGATATCATTAATTTAATTTCCTCTAAATGTTAAATATTTACGAACATAGGTATATATCCATCCATCATTTTATAAAAGATTACATTCTTATGAATGAAAATATTTAAGGATGTGTTGTAATCTAACTTTAATTCATGTTCTTATCTCACTGTTATAAAAATATGTAAAACTATTTTTATATTGTAAATAAAAAATATATTAATCAATTTAATTTTTAATTTTACTCAGTTTTCTATTGTTAAATAATTTTAAAATTTTACATTTAATTTTTTTATGTTCACATTGTTTTGGCATTGATTTGGGGACCCTATGATAAAGTTGAAGCAAAATAGTCTAAAATGCCTTAAATCCGAAAACACATGTGAACTGATTTTCATTTTCCATAAAAAATTTGTCCAACAATGTTGGATAAAACGTGGTGAAAAAATAAGGAATATAAGTTTTAAAATTTCATATAAAATCTTAAATCCTAAATAATCCTTTCAGAGTCCCAAAATTTAATGCCATTTAATAGAATAATAATATTTAATGGTCACAAGGTCACTTTTTTAATTTGTAAATTAAATGATATTTAGATGTACAATTTCTGGAAAATTTGTTGGAGATACTAAAGAGGTGGGTGAAACCCTTTGTTGTTTTTATAAAAGTGACAATATTGTTGGAGATACATGTATTGTTTAATTATATAAATATTTATTCAAATTACGAATTATAATGCCTTATGAAAACTATTATGGATTTTGTTAATGTATACATATTTGATGAATAAATTGTTTTCCTTTTAGGGAATTATGTGATATGTGATATGTTTATTTTTTTGCATCAATAAAAACAATATTGAATACTCCTCATTTGGATAAAAATATGAGATTGGGATTGAAATTGAATAAAGGTTGATATTATAATTTTCATGTAAGTATATTTTCTATGTTCATAACATGTTAATAAATTTTGAAACTCTAGGAAAAATATCTAAAAAAATAAGTTTACCTATTTATTTTTCATTCAACGAATAGATGACATTTTTATGCCTATTTAGTATATGCTTTTGTGGTTGATGACTTTAACCTGAAAATTAAATTTATTATAATCAATGAGATTTATCACTCTCCAATTTCTTTGGAAATTATTCTTTTCTGCCATTTTCATATTATTACATCCCAATATTGCCTTCATCTTTGGTAGTGTAGTTATTTATAATTCCATACGACCTTCATATTTTCATTTCATTCTTTTCAAGAGGATGTTTTATTAACCCTTTATATGATGTACGGATTCAAAAATGGTATTTTCTGATGAAAAACCATTGATTACCAATATCACCTTCAAATTATGATGATGTAATTTTTTAAAGGGTGTAGAATGTAAAACCCTTATATTTTAAAAAGAAAACTATGTTCTATATCATTTATTATGTGTGAAATAGATCTTAAAAAAACCATTAAATGTTATTATTAAAATTTGAACATTATAATATAGAATTTAAATTGGTGTGTATGGGTCGGATTACATAATTTACAATATATATATAAAATTACTAATCTATAAAAATTTATTGATAAATTTTTGGTAAGAAATCACAAAATTTTTATTAAAACAATTTTATCCTTCAATGATATATTTCCTTAAAAAAATGATTTTCTAGATTTTTTTCAAAAAATCTGATAATTAATTTCTGTAACTCAATGAATATTTATTTTATAAAGAGGATATAATTTTTTAAATAATAATATAATGAAATTTGATGGTGACATTTTGAAATTTTTTTGAAATGTTTTATTTTACAATGAATAGTTAAAAAAAATTCTATTGAAAAGAAAATTTTTCATGAAATTATTTAAAAATTAATATTCTATTTTGGATTAGTTTTAAAATATAATTTTTTATCTTTGATATAAAATGATCCAATTTTAGTCTTTTGAATTAATTTCACACATGAATTTGGTATGAAAATCTTTTATACTTAAAAATAAATTTTTCTAAACAATAATTTTTCATTGTATTTTTCTATTTAAATATAATTTAAATTCTTCCACTTATATGTTTTGAATCATGAATAATAGATTCCATATATTTAATTTGGATTGCCAATTTTTTTAAATAAGTTTATTTTATATTAGTTCATTATGAATAGTAACCATAAAAAATATGTGTTACAACTATAAAGGTAAAATGGGATAAATAAGTTTGAAAATAATTTGATAAAGAAAAAAAGTAACTATAAGAATTGGTTTAATTTTATTTTATGAGTAAATTTTTTCCAAATTTAACCAATATTAAAATATGTTACCTTTTTCCCATATGGAAATGATTATGACCCTTATAATACTTTATGTAATGAAAAAGAAAAAATGTCACCCTCTTATTTTTATATATATCCAGTGTGTTCAGAAACGGATAATTAATGTTTTGAATTAATAAAAATGGATATTTTGACCATAATGAAATTATTTTCATGTTGGTGATCTATATATAATTTTTATTAATTAAATAATTATATTAAATTATTACACAATGTCGATGTAATTTTTATTTAATTAAATGAAATATAAAATTTATAATTTTAAAAATATTAAAATTAATATAATTTGAGTGATTTATTTTGTTACAATTAAATCTCATATAAACATATTTTTGGTATTTTAAATGTTTATATTTTAAGTGAATTGTTTTTTGTTTTTGAAATGAAATTAAATGAATAGTGTCATAGTTGGCATTATTGATATTTATAATAAAAAATGTTTTATTAAATTATTTAAATTTCCTAAAAATATTATATTCCAAAATAGAACGAGAACATTTTAATAATATAAACCATGATTTATTTATGTGTTTTTGTCCTTTTATAGTGATTTTCATGTCCTTTAAAGACTAAATAACATAATACTGGGGTAATTGTAAAAAGGGGGGGGGGGGTCAAAATGGGTAAAAATCAAATTTTTAGGGTGTAAAAAGTAGCTAAACTTGTCCAAATTTTTTTATTGAGAGGATTTAAAACCATAATTAACAAAAATTAAAATATTTTCAATTCAGATCCATATAAATTGGAAAATTATTTTATTTTAATATAATATTATAATAAATCACAAGTGTGACCCTATGCTCTCTTAAAAAATGTCACATTTTCGTCAATTTTATCACAATTAATGAAATATCTGTGTAATATCATGAGACCTAAACATTATGATTTAGTTCTTAAAACATAACAATTAAATTTTCAGCTTTGAAACTAATAAATGTTATCCAATATTTTTTATCAGAACTTATAATAAAAAAAATATTTGAACACACGAATACCCGATGACATTTTAGGTTAATAATTTTAAGGAATTAAAGAAAAAACATGAATATCGTAGGGAAAAACTTTACCCAAAAAAATAAATCATCTTTTATAATATATTCAGGTACATCACAATTATTATACATATTCAAACTAAAACCTTTCTTCATAACCTTGAGAAAATAAGCATGAGAAAGGTTAAGATCAGATGCTCAGTAAGGGAATCCATAAGAGATATCAAAGATTAGATAAGAAAAAATTGAGCATAATGGTATGTAAAATTTGAAAATTATACCACTTGTATAAAAATCATAATCTTGAGTTAGGTAATAAATCATGGAAGATCATAAGATATTAATAAAAAATAATCAATAAACATAATTACTTAGAGAAAAACATTTGAAATGGTTTTTTGGAATATACATAATAATAGAAACTAATTTACTTATCATTAAAGGATACCTTTAAAGACCATAATAGTGAAAAATTCATGTATAAAATCGGATTCACTCCCCATTCTTTCCATGACTAAATAATACGAGTTCACTCCCCATTCCAGGTCTATTTATCTTCTCAGATATAAATATTTACCCACTACATTATTGGGAGATATAGTTCCCACCCATCACATATTGAAAACCACACATATGTATTGAACAAGAACATAAATCATTCATCATATCAAGCCCTAGATATTAATTGTGTTACATAAAAATTTCATCATTGCATAACCCATTGAAATGGAACTAGTTTCATAAAAAAACCATCCAAATAAAGAATAAGGATGTAATCCTTTAATAATATCCCTGGTATATAATAACTAACATCAATTCGTGTTTTCTTATGTGAGAAATAATTTTTTATGATAACTTGAAATAATTATGAAGAAAATATCATTTCAATTTGGAAAACACTTTTTTTGCAAATTCATGCAAATATAATGGAAAATGTTTCCTTTAAAAATAAACTTGTAATATTGTAAAAGAATATTCAATGATGTAAGTTGTAATAAAGGTGAAAAACTCCTTTAATTGCATATAAGTAAAAAAATCATTTCACATTTTCATTAATAACTTCATAATTGCCTTTTTTTGAAAATAACAAAAATATTAATATTTAGAAAAGGTGGTAAAATGTAAAATAAGGATAAATATAAATTTAAACAATTATTTAGTAATAATAAAACAATTTTTGAAAACATTATTAGAAAACACATAAATGAAAGTGAAATATTCCCATGTATATACATAAATATAAACAATATCGAATAATGATGATATTGTAAAACAAATCATTACCACTTTCTGATCAGTTGAATCGTATTCCCCATTAAAGTCATAAATATATATATATATTTTTATATCCAATAATTTTTTGGATAAAACTCATAAAATAAATGAATGGGAATTATATTTACCACAAAAAAGAATCCTGTAATGTTCAAGGAATGTGTTCCACAAAAACAGAAGTGAGACAAAAATCACATACAAATATCATATCATTAATGTGAGTAGTAATCAAAAGAATAGATTTTTTGTATCAGTAGTAAATCCATATAAAATAAGTTGAGATGAAAAACAATATAATAAAAATAAATTTAACACATAATTTCACTATGATAAAATTTGTGAAGTAGGGGTTCAAACCAAAGAACAAAAATTGAATTAAGAATTCCCTTATCTTAAGTCAATATCATCTTATATGTTCTTTATCTTCCTGAATAATAAAATTTGGTTAATAATATTATTCATTCTGATCCCTTTTCAGGTTTATTATTCTTTGTTATTGACATATTACCATATTATAACAATTGATTAATTTTTATGTTTACATCAGATGTTTTGACTATAACTACTTGTGCCATCCTATTCGGTTACATTTCTAGTTTTGGTTTATAGAGGTACTTGGGGGAGGATTTGGGAGTTTTCAGTGGTAGATAATGGTGCAAGAGAACTACTATAGAAAATATGAAACCTGTAATGGTGGTTCACATCTAATGCGAGGCCGGTTTACGACGTGTAAATTTTTAGGGTTAATAAATAAAAGGTGAAACATTTTATGATGAAACCAAATTCGGAGGATTACAGAACATGAAATTGGATTACATGTTGTGTGAATCCCTAGTGTATTATATTTTTAAAAGTTCTTTGAGGTCTAATTTTTATGCATTCATTGATAGGTTCCTCTCTCTCCCATTATGGATGAACCCTAGGTTCCTAAAAGAGTTATTTATTCCCGCATCATTCATATTTGATATGATGGCCCTATTTTTTGATTGTTTTCAATATGTGGAAATCCCCTCTTTTGTCATGGTATGTTTTCTTCCATTTGACTGCTAGGTATTCACTATTGCTATTTGTTATGATTTTGGATGTGTGTTGTGTAGCGTTTTGCTGGTATTGGGATGCATTGTAGGTTGAATCATGTTTTTTCGTGGTGTATTACAGTTTTTCATTCTTTTTTCTTCCCTATTTTGTGTACACTAAGTTGGATGCAATTTATTGAGGTAGGTAATTTATCATTTTTATTTATTTTTTATTATGCAGGAGGGGTTTTTTTACATATGGGTTATGTTTTATTTATGATTAATTATTTATGTATAAATGGTTAAATTAAAATAGAAATGATTAAATGGGGTTTTATTCATATACTTTTACATCTTTGATATTATTTGTGATATTATTAATTTTATAGTCTTGTTTCCCTATAGAAAATTATGGTTGTTGGGGGATTTTTCGCACTAGATTTATGGTTTTAGATTAATACATTGGTTTTTATTATTGCGACATCATGTTTAACGTAAACTGATTAACCACATTTATTTGGATAATAAATTGGTTTCCCAAGGATAATGACTTGTGTGAAAAAGTCTATAAAATAATGTGGAATGTGATAAAATCCCCTTTGAAAATCTGTCAAACGATATTGATGTGTTGTTAAATTTGTTCATACTTGTGGGACGGTGAAGTGTGGTTGGGGATTGTGGGGTTGATAATTCATGTGTAATGATTGTGGGGGATGTAAGGTGGCTTGTTTTCACATGATTTTGGGGTAGTGAGGCGGTTCGTTTGGTAATAATTTTGGGTTGGAGAAGTGGTCTGTCTGGACATACTTCTATAGTGGAGAGGTGGTGTTTTTTTGGTTCTAGATAGTAGAGTAGTTATGGAATAAATAAATAATTGTTTGGTATTGTTTGAAAAGGATTGTATTAGTTTGGCTAATTGGTAAAAATTGTAAATTAAGAATTAAATTGTGGATTGTGTGATTAAATGTGGTTGTTTATAAATAATTAACACAATTAGATGATTAAATAAAATTGTTTTGAAATTTGAATTGGGTTTTGTGGCCTATTGTGTGGTTTTGTGCTTTTAGAGGTGGGAAAAAAGGTAATAGTGTGGCGAGTTGGTTGGTTTGTTTCAAACCCATATACTGGGTTTGAGTTATTGATATTATATATATATAAATCCATATATTTTTTAAATTTATATGAACACCCACACTGTTGAGTACTATGCGATGACACCAGCATTGTCATGTGAGTGTGTTTTTCATGAAATTCGGGGAGGAGTACAGATGGATGGGTACCCACTCCTTCCCCACTCTCTTCTAGTGGAGGTAGGGATTTCAGAGGATGTGATGGGTGGAGGTATTTTAGTGGATTATATAGTGGGTGTGATAGCCTAGGTGTTTTTGGGAGAGGTGTGATGGTTTATGTGTTTTCGAGTGAGACTTGAATATGCTTGTGGAGTGACAGACCGAGTGACTTTGGGCATGGTGTGACATGGTCATTCTTGTGGGGTGGAAAGCCCTGGTGTCTTTGGGCTCGATGTGTTGTGACCATTCTTGTGAGGTTGTGTGTTATACATAAGATATGGGAGTACCAGGATGTACAACGTTGGATGTGAGAGTATCCTACTTTTTGAAAAGTTGTGTGGGGTACCCTTATCGATGAAATTACTTTTGTATTACATTACTTGGTTTTCATTATTTGGTAAGTATGACTTGATGAGGTTGGTATTGTTAGTATAGCTTGTCAGGTGCTATTGATTTTGTTGTTTTCTCATAGTTTCTTTAGTATTCTTCTTTATCATGTCCATTGGAGACTTCACTAAGTATACTTGTATGATAAACCAATGTATATAGAACTTATATATGTTTTACAAGATGACTACATGAACCATGTTGAACATTACAAGATCAGATATTTTATAATTGATGTGTTGATGTTTTTCTTTACCTTGGGGTATTCGCTATAGAATGTTTTATCTGTAATAGTTCTATTTATACATACATGTGGGGTGGTTTTTGATTTCTTTTATATTATGTATTGGAGTTATTTGTGGATGATCCATATTAGCTCCCAATCCCATATTATTAAATAGGTTAATGCCTCCCATAGCATGAAATTTTTATACCCTTAGAGAAAGTCACTAACCTAGATCCCAGTAGAGGAGGGAGTTGGGGGTAATTATCTCTCTCCCCACATTGTATTATATTTGGAGGGGGGTGTTCATGAAAGAGTGAAATTAGAGGAGTGGATGAGAGATAATATAGAGTTTAGAGTTAGGAGATATGAGGATTGTATGGGGTAGTTTGTAAATAGTTCTAGTTGACCTTTTTGTGTGACATCGACTTGGGAGACAAGTTAGGACATGAGATTTTATCCCCCCCCCCTATGTTCCAGTGCACCAACTCCGATATTACTGAACAACCAAGTGAGGTGGAACTATTTTCAGGGTAGATACCTAAGAGAGGTACATTAATCATTATTACTTGTGTTCTTATTTGAATTGGGATGTTTGGAATGCATTAAAAGGATACAAAAATGAATTAAATAAGTCAAAATGAATTGTAATAAAATTATACACTATGGAGCATAGGATGTCCTCGGTTTTCCATTTAGATATTAACCTTATTCATTATTCATGTGTTGATTGGGTAGTTAAGGATAATTTGGCTAATATGGATGATTACATTATGGTTTATTCTGTTGAGGTAGATGATAATTGGTAGAGGAATATTTTTAATTTCTAGAGGAAGGATTTGGGGAAGTATGAGTGTAGTGTCTCAGATGTGGAGATAGAGAGATAGATAGAGGATGTTGATATCACTTTCGGTTTAATATCGGTTAAAATGGGATACTGGATCCATTTAGAAGTCATTTAGATATAGGTAGCAAGGAATCAGTGGTGGAATATGTTTCTAGGAGAGAATAAGGAGTCTTATATTTTTTTGATCAACTTATAGAATATTTCAGGACTGAGTTCCTTTCATTGACCATGATAGTAGTAATGTGGTAGGAGTTTCTTTTTTTCATCAAGGTAGCATGTTAGTATAATATCTTGTTATAATGTTAAAGTAACATTTATCTTTTTTACCAGATCATTTTTCATATGAGGATCCTCATGCGAGACATCTTGATGTGTCAGTCTATCCTTCTATTCAGTATACAGTTACTCCATTTATGTTTTTTACATTTTTTGAGGTTTAGAAGAAGGCAGAGGTGGTCGAGTAGATGCAATCACAATGGGGTTTTCTATGGGAGGGTAAGTAGCAGTGTTGTCTATGGATCATAGTTTCTATTGGTAGGTCTTATGAATGATGACCATAGAGGTTTTAATCGGCAGGGAGTCGCCATCACCAGCTTCCTTTTCAACCTTCTAGGGATAGTGGATTTCATGATTTTTCTAAGATCATTGTGCCAATGTGTTTTTGTTTTAGGGTTTGTGGACATAACAAGAACCAGATCCCAATTCTTCACATAACTTAGTTTGGTGTAGGTGGACATGTTCATTTCTAGCCTTAGTAGCAGTTTCTAGAGAGAATATTTTAGCATATTGGGAATCGTCGTTATTTTCTACTAAGTAGAGATGGAGCAGGTTTAGGATGACCCCCTAGTGTTCCTTATGTTGAAGTACCATTACCCAAGAATGTTTGTAAAGTTTGATGTCATCATAGAGGTAGATTATTTGGGCATGGTCAGTTTTAGGCAGTAGAGGTAGTAGTTCAAGAGGCACCACAGATCATTAGTGGTATGATTAGTTTTTTTTAGCAACATTGTTTTTCCTTTTTGATTTAGTAGATTTACACTCTTTTTTTAACACACTCTATCCCATACTCTAGTAATAGACATAAAGAGGATTTGTGTTCCCTTGGTGTTGACTATGTTAGTCGAAGGTCAGACCAACATATTTGACATGGGTCGAGGTTGTAGACTGATGATGGGTCTGTATCAATCCCATGGGATCTTTTATTGCTATAGATGCAACCATACGATGTGATCCTTCACATAAACTAGTTTTATTTTTTATGTATTATTATCAATTTCTTCTGTACGATATTCATGTTCTCAGATGTGGATTTTTAACTTGTTATTTTTTTTGGTGAGAGGGGTTTCCATGAGGGAAATCAGCTTGTGGAGCCCATTCCTTCCACAATGATTGATTTTTTTTGTGCAATAAATGGATGGTAAGATGGTAGAGGTTCTTAGGTCCATTGGAGAGTTCATATATATTTTTCCAAATGATACTGTGACACTAACCCCTCAATGTAATGTTGTGTTTTTGATAGACTTTCATTCAATTTCTTCTCTATGTTCAATTGATCGTTATCAAATGGAACCATATGAGTTGTGGGATTTGAGGATACAGATTGATGATCTGATGCAGAATAATTTTATCTGGACTAGTGTTTCACCATGGGGTTCTTGACTATTTTTATCTAAGAAGGAAAATGGTTGTATATAGTTTTTTATTGACTACCATAGGTTGAATTAAGATACAGTAAAAAAATGTTACCCTCTTCCATGGATACAATATTTTTTAAACCAGCTGAGAGGGGTGCTTGGTTTTATAAGATTGATCTAGGATATAGATATCACCAGTTGAGGTTGAAAGAGGGCGATATCCCGATAACTTCCTTCAATTATAGGTATGGGACATTATGTTTGAAGTCATGGAATTTAGTATTACTAACTCACCAGTCATGTTCATGGGACATATGAACTCAATGTTTCACGAATCACTAAATTAGTTCTTCATTTCATTCATAGATGATATCTTCATCTACATAAATTCATAGGAGGAGAATGTCGAGCATCACAAAACTACCTTTCATATTCATCAAT
Source organism: Viscum album (assembly GCA_963277665.1). NCBI lineage: Eukaryota > Viridiplantae > Streptophyta > Magnoliopsida > Santalales > Viscaceae > Viscum > Viscum album. Next base: position 993,533,357 of record OY728136.1, on the reverse strand, counting down.
TCTTCCATATATATGGAATGTTTACAAAGTGTATGTTCTTTATATTATTGGTTAATTTCCATAGGAATATGGTTAATTAGAAGGGTGTACGTATAGACCCATCGAATGATGGGATAGTTGTTTCTTGTGAAACACACAAGAATGTGGAAGATGATCATAGTATCATTGGTCTTGTAATTTATTATCAGAGGTTTGTACCCAATTTACGTTGATTCACATCCCCATTTAACGTTTTTACTAAGAAGAACAAGGGTTTTATGTGGATTTATCAATTTTGGGAAATATTCAGTTACTAGAAGGGGAAGTTGTTTAGTGAAATAGTGCTTCAGTTTCCCGAGTAAGGAGTGAGGTTTATGGTGTTTTTTGAATATTTTTATCTGGTATTGGGATGTGTACATATGAAGAAGTTGTAAATGATCTCATCTGGGTCTAGAAAGTTATGTACCCATGAGGGTAAATACGCCACACATGATCTGGATCTAGTAACAGTTTTGTTTTTGAAAATGTTTTTGTGAAATTACCTTATTGGGGAGCACTTTTTGGTCTTCACGTATCATAATAGTTTGAATTATATCTTTTCCTAGTGTGATTTAGACTTTTAGAAGTCGATGTGGATGGATTTTCTTCAAGATTATGATTTATAGATAAAATTCACCTCATGGAAAGAGCATTTTTAGAAAATAATTGATCAAGAAGTCATGGAAGTGTGTTTTTTAGGAGTCCTGGGATGCTTTTATAGAAATGGGGAAGTAGAATTCTCACACATAGATGCATGATTGGATAGTGGTAGAGGCTGTTTATTTTGTATGATGGTGAAATCTTCACTGATGCAACATGTGGAGGAGTCTCTATGGGGGACTCAAAGGATGAGATGATGTGAGATTACTTTGTTCAAGGTGATCCTTTAGAGGGATGGTCAGAGGATGGTCATAACCAAATGTTTTTTATGAGAGGTTGTTTGTTTTGTAGTATCACATTATGACGTGCTTTGTGAGTTTCATGAATTACGTTTTCAAGTACACCCAAGAGTTTCTGAGATGAAACATGGATTAAAGATGAATCTTTGGTGGACTAGGATGAAATGGGAAGCGGTAAAGTTTGTGGAAAATTTCATGGTTTTTTAGTAGGTAAAATACTATCATAATGTTCTTGGTTTTTTCATACCTTAGATGTTCTTGAGTAGAAATTGGATAAAATATCTCTAGATTTCATCAATGTTTCATCAATGTGTTACTCAATACTCTGTAACGTAATGATATTATCTGGGTGTTATTGTATTGGTTGATAAAATAGGTCAACTTATTAGTGATCAATGATTTGGGTGCAGTGGACGATTTGACTAATAGTTATGTGGATGAGGTGGTGTAGTTTCATGGAGTTATGAGGTCCATTGTATCATATTGAAATGAACATTTTACCTCACATGTATGGAGGGGATTCCAACATTATTTTGGCAATAAGTTACACATCCACACTACTTTCCACCCTTATGAAGATAGGAAGATGGAGTAGAATATCTAGCTCTTGGGGGATATGTTGTGGGAGTGCCTCTTGGACTTTAGTGGATCTTGGGTATGGTACCTTCCATTGGTAGATATTTCTTATAATAATGAATATCAATATTTAATTTTCATGGCCCCATTTTAGGCTATGTATGGAAAACATGTCATTCTCTATTGTTCTAGACAAAGGATGAGGAGATAATCATTTTTGGTCTTGATGTGGTGTACATAACAACAGATAAATTTCAACTTGTTCAAAAGAGGATTAATGTAGAATAGGACCAGAATAAATCTTATGTTGATCATATAATGAGTACCTTAATGTTTGAGTTTGGTAACCACATGTTCATTAAGGTTTCAACAATATATGGGTTGAAGAAGTTTTACAGAGGTGGTAAGCTTCCACCTAGGTTTTGGGGCCCTTTTAGGTTTTGGGGTGAGTTAGAAAGGTGGAGTATCGTTGGAAGTCTCCACCATGGTTATAGAATACCCATGATGTATTTTACATCTCTAAAGTTCTTTGTATCTTAACATTTAATCCAGTGACATTAACTTGGGATATTTGGATATTAAGAATGATGTTATGTTTTTGTAATGAGTAGAAGAGATATAGGAATTCCAAGAGAAGAAACTTCATGGACGGATCAACTGTTTGTTTCATGTTTTGTGGAGGCATTTTGACCAGAAGGAGAGTACATGAGAGTGATATAAATAGATTTCTTCCCTGTACAAAGAGTTGTTTTGAGTTTTTCTTTCATCTATTTTTCTTTGTGATTTGATGTTCTAGTCCTTTGTTATTATGAGATGTGCTCTTTTCCTTGGTTTAATATGTGTATGGTGTGATGTGTTATAATGTCCTGACATATGTAGATGGTATAACCTGATACCTATTCGAGATTCATTAACTAAGAGGTGATTAAACTCGTTCAGGTGAGTCGGTTCCACCCAGAGTGGATAATATCATATCATTGAAGATGGAATTCTTTGATTCATCTGTTCATGACGTTGCTATTTTTTTATTGTAGTGGTTGTTGGTTGGTGATGTATGAATATTTTGATTGTTGCGCAGTGGTTGTGTGGTAGTATGATTATTTTAGAGAAAGACACTTTTGTGTATGGTGATGTGGTTGTGTAGTGAGTTTTTTGGTCATTTGGGTTGGTGTGTTTGAATGGTGGTAGAGTTTGATTTATGATGTGTCCTTTGAGAGGTATAACATGGGGTGGTTGATCAGAACCCTTTTTTATGGGAATGGTTTTGGATTTCATCATGATATAATCATTTTAGTGGTATCCGATCCAATAATTCGTGCCCTCCCGATCTTTTACTTTTATTGTTTTGGTTTATAGAGTTATTCAGGGGAGGTTACAAGAGTTTTTGGTGATAGATAGAGGTGTGGAAGGACTATTATAGAAAGTAAACATCATGTAAGTGTATTAGATGACGTGTAATTGTGGTTCATGGATTTTGATAGTCTGGTTCATGATGTGTAAATTTTCTGGGTAAAATAATAAAAAGGTGATGCATTTTTTGGAGAAACTGAACCCTGAGTATTACATTATGTGAAAGGGGATTACATGTCATGTAAATCCACGATGTAGTTAAATTTTAAAATTTCTTTCTATAATTTTTTTCATTCATCTATGGATTTTTCTTTCTCATATTTTGGGATATCCCTTGGTGCCATGAAGAGTTATTCAAGCCCTCTTACTCACCCCTTGATCAGTTGGTCCCAATGGTTGTTTTTTTATAATCTATGGTAAGCCCCTCCTTTTTCTTGGTAGTTTTCCTTCCATTTTTCTCCAAGGTATTAAATAAGGAAATGTTTTTATGGTTTCATGTGTGTGTTGTGTTTATTTTTTATGGTCTTTTATAGTGGTGTTGGTTGATCCATGGTATCTCCGGGCATGGTTGGGGTTTGTGGGTGTTCCTCTTCACCCTGCTCTGCATAGTGAGTTGGAGAAGATTCTTTGAGGTAGGAAATCCCTCATTTCTATTTTATTATGTATCATGTGGGAGGGGTTTTCATTTTTTATGAATTTTTTTGGATTTGGTACATTAATTAAAAAAAATAATCAGTCAAATTGAAATTGAAAGGGGTTAATGGGGTTTGATTCACAATCTTTTACAACTTTGATATCATTTGTGATATTTGAGTTGTACAGGAATGATAACCTACTATTAATTATGGGCATTGGTGGATTTTTTTTTTGCGCCAGATGTATGTGTTGAGATTGAGTATTTAGTTGTAATTGTTGTGATATAACCCTAAAATGTAAATTGATTAACCACATGTATTTGGAAAATAAAATTGTTTCCCCAGGATGATGACTTGTGTGATAATGTTGCTAAAATAAGGTGAAATGTGATATAATCACCATTGTAAATATATTAAATTATCTTTCTGTATTTTAATGTGTGGTCATGGTTTTGGGACAATGATGTGTGGTCGGGGAATGTGAGGTTGATGGTTTGTATTCTGTGCTCTTGGCGAAATGTGTTCATTTGTATGATCATTCTTTTAGGGATGTGATGTGGTCTGTTTGTCTATTATTTTGGGGTGAGAAGGTGGTTTGTCTAAAAGTTATTTTGGAGAGGTGAGGGGGATATTTCATTGTTTTAGATTCTCAATTAGTAAAGGAATAAATAAATAAATGGTGATAATTTTTTAAATGGATAGGTTTGGTCTGGTTAAAAGGGTGAATGTTGTAAATGATTAATTAAATGATGGGTTCTGTGATTAAATGTGGTTCATGATAAATAATTTAAAACATGTGATTATTAAATTAAACTGTTTAGAAATGATAAATTGGAATTTAGTCTTGTTTCACGGTGTTATGGATTTACAGGCAATAGTAAAGGTGACAATTTTGTGAGTTGGTTGGTTTTTTATATTACCAATAGGGTGGGATTTATTGTTTTATATTTTATATATAAATTTTTATATTATTTTTTCCATACACACCCCACCCATGTTGAGCACTATGTACTGAAACATGGATAGTCACATAGGGTGTGTTTTTATCAACATCTGGTGAGGAGTATGGATGGTTGGGTACCCACACATTCCTTATCTCTCTCCTATTAGAGGTAGGTATTGAATAATCTATGATTTCTAGAGGTATTTTAGTGCAGTAGAGGGTGTTTTTGATATCCAAGGTGTTTTTCGATGAGGTGTGATGGCCTAGGAATTTTTAGGTGAGAAGTCACCATGCTTGTGGGGAAGTAGCGCATGTTTTTTTGAGCATAGAGTGATGTGGTCATGCTTAAGGGCCAGTGAGCCCAGGTGTCTTCGTGTTTGGTGTGTTGTGACTATTATTTTTCAGTGATGTTGTACACAGAAGATATGGGAGCATCCTGATGATTGACGTAGGGTGTGATAGCAGCATACTAGTGGGAAAGTGGTGCAGGGCACCCTTATCGTTGTGATTCCTATTATATTATATTAAATTATTTTCATTATTATTTGATTGTGCTTTGTTGAGTTTCGTATGGTTAGTATACATTGATAGGTTCTTTTAGTTCTGTTATTTTCTCATAGGTTCATTAGAATGCTTCTTTAATATGTGCACAAGAGACTTTGTTCTTCCTACTAAATATACATGTATTATCACACTATATATATAAATATATAATGTCACTCAAGTTTCTAGGAGGACTATAAGAACCATGATAGACATTACTAGATTGGATCCGTGAGAGTTTATATGTTCCTTCTTTCACCACTACTAGAAACTTAACCTATACCCACAGTTTCAAGCTCTTGGTATAGACCACAAAATTGTGGGTATAGGCTATACCCTTAGTTTGAAGGAAGTGTGGGAAACTAAGGAATCGATAAAGCCTTGAGCTGTACCGATGGTTTGAAAAACCTATACCCATGGTTTGAAAATCATGGTTATAGACTATACCCAGGGTTCATCCAATTGTAGGTCTTCAAAGTGTGGGTATAATAATCAACTATACCCACAGTTCATGAATGTTATACTTACAATTCTAAAACAATGGTTACAGCTTTAAATAAAATTAAAACCATATGTTTTGAACCCTCACCACTGATATTCCACTAAACTCCCTTACCACTACACCAATTTCCCATATATATATATATATAATTATATATATATATATATATAATTATATATATATATATATATAAGACATGGTTATAAATAAAAAGTATTAGGTGAGTTTCGAACCTGCACTACTACTCCATCGCCAAACTCCCTTTCCACTACATCAACTGCAATTATGTTTACACGCACATATATTATCTTATATATATATATACAAATAGTGCATATAAAAAAATGTTCAGCACAGGGTTTGAACCTTCACCGCTACTGAGTGGCCTAACTCCCTTACCACTAAAGCGATTTCAATCATCGTTAGTTATGAATATATTATATTATACTCATATATATATATATATATAATATTAGTATAAATAAAAAGTCTTGAGTGAGTTTTGAACCAGCATTCTTACTCTACTATGGAACTCCCTTACCACAATACTGCTTTCAATTTCATGAATATATATACATATTATGTTACATATATATATATATATATATATATATATTTATACAGAACTCATAATCTAAAAAAATCAGAAATAGTTTTTCTCTCCAATTTTTTTGCACGCAAACATAAAGGACCATATACCCACAGTTCAGTTAAACCGTGCGTATAAGTGACATCTATACCCACTATTTGAAGGAACCATGGATATAACCATCATTATTAAAGCCTATATTAATGGTTCTTAGAGAACCATGGGTATAGGCTTATATACCAAATCCTATACGAACGTTTCGTGAAAACACTAGGTGTAGGCCCACCTATTGCCACCGTTTAGTGTAAACCATGGGTATAGGTTTTCGAACTGCATTCACGCATAATGTTTTGGATTCATGCAGGTAGCCTATACCCATTTCATATCCTTAACTATGGTTGTAGGTTAGAAAATTCCATGTATAAACACATTTCATAAAAATCGTGGGTATAGGTGGGTCCATACCCATAGTTTCTGAGAAAATTGTGGGTATAGAACCATTTTCCAAAAGTGAGATTTCCTTTTGGGTATTTACGTTGGAAAATTATATATATATTACTTATATATATTCATGCATGTGTTATGGTTTTAGAATTATTTTATATTCTGTCTTGGAATTTCTTATGGATGATCCATTTTATCTCTTGATCCTATATTATTATAGAGGGTAATTCATCCCATATCATGATAATTTTATAACATCGATTTTAGTATCTAACCCATGACATAATGGATGTGGGATTCAGGGGTCACTATCTCTCTCCCCTCATTTCCATATCTTTGGAGAGAGGGGGCTTTGGCATTGATGGTATTATCTAGTTGAGTCAAAAATGGATTGTGTATGATTTATATTTTCAATGTGTTGATTATTAACTTTTTCCATAATAATAATCATGAAATAATTATCATTTTTTATAAATAAATTATAAATTTAAATCCATCACTAAAATATCAATATGAAAAAGGAACTAGGTTACAATCATAGAGGCAGTATCTCATACGTACACATGAGTAACGATCCCATTTTCAATGATCATTATGAAAAGAAGGTAAGAATTTTTTTTATCTTTCTATAATGACAAAATACTTCATATTAATTCATTAAATATACTTACATATATCATCCATGATATGTGGTGATAATAAATGATGGGCATTTGTTCGTGGAGGTGGTAGTCCACACATACACACAAAGGAAATTATCATTTTTTATGTATGGAAAGGTAAATAAATAATTGATATATTTATTTTATATAATGATAAATATTTCATGAATATAAATATCACTTAAGTCATTATAACCCATCAATGATTGATGGTTATGAAAAAATAAATTACATCGGTTTGTGAGGTGGTAGTCTTCCGTACACATGAAAATTTAATTTATTTCACATTTGATGAAAGTGGAGGTGGACATGGGTTATTACACAAACATAATAACATCCCAATATATGTATGATACTATAATTATTATTTTATCATGGTTGAAGATGTGTTTATGGATGTTTATGAATTAACAAAAATGAAACGCTCGATTAAAATCAATAACTCATCTTCAGACAATCTTTTATGCCTGACACCTCAATGCCACTAAGGGTGGTGATATTCCTATAAAAAGACCACTAGAATGTGTGGGGTTATAGTAATATATTTGGCTGCATATTTTCTAAAAATTGTTTTTTATGTGTGAATAAATTAGAATAATATTTTACCTTTTTAAGAGAGGAGGGGGTCACCCTTGGAAATTCCAAAATTATTAAGTTAATATGAATTAATTTTAAAAGAAAAAATTTATCTAAAGTGGGTAATTTAAAATTTAAGATTTTTATGGGAATAAATAAACTAATTAAATTAAATTTACATATGTTTTGACTATATTTCTACCCTTATATTTGATTTTTAACCCTTATTTAAACCAATTCACTCTTACAATGACAACATGGATTTCTACTCTTTGAGGGTTAATATATTTACTATAAAATTCAAGACCCCTAAATTGATAATGGATAAAAATATACCAAAAATATTAATTAATTTATGATAATTTAGAATTTTTTATCATTTAATAAAATATTATTTACAATACAATATTCATAATGTAAATTTTAAAAAATATTTCTTACATTGACTTTTGTATATCAATATAACACTTCTAATTCAAACCAAATATTTTATTACATCACTAACATGTAAAGGTAATCTATAATTTTTTTATCACATTAATTATAAAAAAAATTATTCATTTTAACTTTTTTAATAATAATTGTTTGATATTTTTTCCAATAAAATAATTACTACATTAGTGTTTTGTAAGCATCCAATGTATTTATTTTATCCCATTTTTTTAAAAATCACATGATAATGATAAATAATTTAGATTTATAATGTGTCTTTATAGTTGAATATATCTTATAGATAACACCATTTTAAAAAAGTTATATTTATTAAAAATTAGAGTGTGACATATTTGAATTTTCAATAAGTAAAATATCATAAATGTTTTAATCACCTAAAAATGGATCCCAAAGTACATATTTTAGAAACCTAAAGATTATGGGAAACATTTACTCATAAAATAATCATTGGTTATGTTTAAGGTTCATTTTATAATCCTTATCATATTGTTTTTACACTTAATTACCTGATTTACCTTTTACAGTGTTAACAAAATCTTCAAAGGATATTATTAATATTGTATGAAAATAAAATGGTCATTTTTAATAAATTTATAATATTATATTAAGAATTTTAAATCCAATATTAAAATTTCAGAATATGATGTTACATATCATAATAAATAATTAAACCAGAAAAATGATATGTAAAAACAATTGGTCGTAAAAATTTAATTTTTAAATATAAAATGTTTTATACTATGTTTTATTTTAAAATACATTTAAAAAATAAATTATTTAAAATTTTTAAGTCAAACTGAACCAATTAAATTTTATAACTGATCGAAACATATTTTTCATTTTAAAAAATTTAAAAGAAAATACAATTTTGAATAATAATCAGTATTTTTTAGTAATTTCTGAAAAAATAATTTTTTCACACTATTAAAAAAAAGTAATTTTATGATATTTTCAACATTATAAATTCAAAAAAATATCAAGAACTTCTCGAATACAATATTTACCCATAATGAGAAGAACAATCATTTTTGATGAAAACATGTTTTTGAAGAATAAAATAACTTTATTAAAAAAAATTGATCATTTTATAAGAACATACCAATATATTCATATTGTGTTGGAACATTATATTTATTTCATAAATCAGTTATTCTAATTCATTCCCTCCAAATTTACATCTAGTTTATGGTATTCACATAATAATATTTCCTTATTCATTTAAACTCAATGTTGTGTATCCAATACACTATAAAACATAGTCTTTCACTATAAAATATAAGGATAATACATTATACCCCACATTAATAAATTAAAACCTCAAAATATGAACTTATTATTGGTATCCAAGGATGGATATTTAAAAATACCTTTATTGGAATCCTGTATTGTAAAAATGTTCAAGAATACTTACACTTTAAAATAATTAATGAAATGTATAGAGGTCATTTGGAGTAACACATATTAGGTAACATGTAGGAAAACATGGTCATGGAATAGAAAAAAACACCCATGAATTGATATAGAGTGACACAGAACATAGTAATGATAAATTTAACCATAACAAAACTATAATCTATGATGTGTAAAAAGGCTATAGGAATCTAGGTGAGAAAAGTATACAAATAATGTTATTATTGAGAAATACTTTTCCTAACGTTTAAGATTGAATTTACTTTCTTTAGTATGAACATAAGTAATCAAACATAATATAAAAGTATATTTTTATCCTTTAATCTTTTTCCGCCACAATCTCAAATTTTTTCTAAAAAGAATGAGTATTGTAGATGAGTTTTTCATGTTTAAAGCTTTAGATTCAACGTGTATAGATCACTAAATCCGAAAAACTATAACAGACTATTACTGTAATATTTATAATATAACCAAAACCAGAATGTTTAGAATAATATTAGATAATTACACAAATTGATAAAACTGTAAAATGAAGAAACCCCAAATTTAATCACCAGAACTAAGAACTAATACCCAAACACTCCAACATAATTAGGCCTTAAAGGAAGTTTAGGAAACCACTAATAATATTTTTTTGAATAATTTAGTAGCGGTTTTTTAAAAAATCGCTAAATCTTGTTTTTTACACATCCCCAACACTTCTCCCCTGACCACCCCCCACATCCTCATCCTTAGAGACCTCAAAAAGCTATACATTTCATAGTGCTCGCCACCAACAGTCCTAGAACATGCCACACCTCGCCACCCCTCACCATCAGTAACAACCCCCCCCCACACACACACACCTTGGCCCCTGTGACACCCTGTAGCCCTAGAATTTCTAGCATTCGCCACCCTTCCCACCAGTCCCGACCCCTTCCGTATGCGTTGTTCCTCATCATCGATCACTACCATTACAACCTCTCAGCACCAGTACTGACCTCACCTCCCACCCCATACGTTTTCAGTAAGATTTATCCAATATAGTAATGTTTAAAATTTTTATGTTAAATTGAATTCAAGTTATTTTGGTTTGATTAGTTTGTGTTACATTAGGATGGTTCGATTGAGAAAGGTTCAATTTAATTTAGTTCGGTTAGGTAAGGTTAATTCCACTCAATTTAGATAAGTGAAATTTGGGTTCATTCTATTTGGTTTTATTCAATTGATGTTTGAAAATATAAGTTGAAGATAACTCCAGCTAGTCGATTTTATTTGTATCTTGTTAGGTAAGATGCATTCTATAAATTTATGATCGATTCTAATTTTTAGATCAATATAATTTTCTTATATTTAAATAGGATTGAATTGTTTCAATTTTGTTTCATTTCATTGGGTTCTATTTTTTATAATTATATTTTGCTTTTCTTTCAGGTTTTTTATTATTTTTTCCAATGAATTTATTTTTAATATGTATAGTTTTTTTGGGGTTGTATTGGTTAGGTCTCATTCACTTCTATCTTGTTTACTTAAGGTATGTTTAGGATGTCTCTATTTAGATTGTATCATGTATTTTTTGATCATGTCAAATTTGGATAAGTTGGTCTCAGAAGGTTAAACTTATTAAATTCATGTTGTATTATAAAAGTAGATATTAATATGATTTTGAGTAATATATTTTCATGATGTAAATGTTTGGTTCTATTTTGTTTATTTGAACTCAAATATATTCATGTTAATTTTTTCCTAGTCTTGTTGGCTATGTTTAATTAAATTTTGTTTTTTGTTTGGAATGTCTTATACTATATTATTTGATTTTATTAAGGACATATTATGTTTGGTCGATTCATATTGGTTATTTTATGTTTAGTTCATATTGGTGTGATTTGGTTTAGTTCATGTCATTTTTCAGTTTTTTTGTTTAGTTTAGTTCAGTTTGTTTTTCTTCTGGTGAAGTTATATTTGAGTTATGTTGAATTACTTATGATATATTCTGTTTGTTTTTTATTTATATTTTTTTAGTATTCATTAGATCATTTAGGCTGAGTTGGATAATATTTTCTGGGTTTTTATAGTAATTTTTATTTTATGTTTCTCATCTAAGAAAAAAAATCAACACGCTTAGCCAGTAATTAAAGAGGATACATATCCCAAAAAAATGTTTGAAATGAGATCTAAATTGTAAAGGGTAGTGGTGATTATAAGGTAATATTCATGTTTTATGTGTCTCAGATACATTCCATTGAACATATATTATTTTTTAAATTGACTAATATCTATCAATGTAGTAGTAAATCACGTGGGAATGATACATGGGAAAATTTAAAATAAAAACCATTATAATAGATTATGATAAAGGGGTATTTAATTAAATTTTCAATTTTGGAAATGCATGTAAATAAGGGAAAATGATCAGATATAAATAAACGAAATTGTTTTACTTATAATGGAATTAAAGGTGTATTGAGTGATTGAAGAATACTTGTGTTAGCATAGTCTGATGATGAATTGTTTTTTGTTGCAATGAGTATTCTGTGGAAATTAATGTGGTGATTGTATGGTAACATGATGTGTTCATGTTGTTTGCAATGTATATTTCTTGACTTACTTATTTAGGGTAAATCCCCATGTTTGGATATGATTTAACCATTAGATTGGTTAGGATGTTGGTTATTCCTTATGTTATAATATATTGTGATTTTTCTTGAGTTTGAAAATAGGAGGATTAGGCCATGGGTTTTGTTGTTCCGCAGGTTCGCTAACCAGAGGATTTTGCCTTGTGATTGGCATGAATACTATTTTCAACCACTTAATAACCAATATCCTCATAGTTCCCCATTTCAACGAATCAATAGAACTCTCCTTCCTATCATTGAATTGAATGTAAACAAATTCATTCCATTTCATATCGGTGATCTAAAATTTAAAAAATATTTTCACACTATAGAATGAATATACATGTTATTAATTAATGAATTTCATACAAAACATTAATTTTTACTCATAAGTATGTTCCTAAATTAATCTCAAATTCTTTTTCTAAATCAAAATTTACTAAATTAGATCCAAGAACACATCTACATAAATGGATTCCCAAGAAACAAAAGGCCTATTTAGCTTCCTTGTAGCTAAAACAATTTTGATAGTCTTTCTTAAAAACAAAGAAACTCCAATTATAACTTCAATATTGAACAAAGGAATTGTTATACCCAAAGACTCAATTGTTCCTCTAACTTCAATTTTGATAGGGTTTTATATATACACATATATATTGTTAGTACTATGCATATATCATTATTTTTCATTTTTTTTATGCATAATTGTTTTAAATATATGTTCTGCAATTAATTTAATTTGATTAAATGACATGAATTCCAAATAAGAAGCATTATACTATTTCATCGACCATGGTGATAGATGATGATACATCTATTTCCCAACCTATATATGGAATTTGAGACACAATTCACATGCCCACAACACCACCTCCCCCTACATCATCTCTCACACCCTTCGTGAGCATCCCTTCTATAGCTCAGTCATCTCCTTCCACTTCAAAAGCCTCAACAGTGAGGGAGCAAGGATCCACTTCTATATCTTCATGGGAATACTAGAGGGTGACCATTATAGGTATATATTTTAATATGAATAATTTTTTTTGTTCTTTTTATACTAACTTTTTGTTTATAAATGAAGGGAATAATGAAAATATGGAGAAAAATATGCAAAGTTCAGACATATGGAATCTAACTAGAGTGAAGATAGTTGTGTCGTTTGATTCCTATAGGGTCCCTATGGATGAAACTGCAAGATTTTTTGGCCATATTCTAGGCCATCTAGTCGTGTGTTCAGTTTCCATTCCTATTTCATATTATGATTGGAAGAGTATCATTCAAATTAGAAAACTAATGTTTTTGAATCTCAAATAAAGGCAATTTCAATACACTATGGTGAAATTGAATGTAATTATGTTATTAAATTATAATATTTTTAAAATGAATTTTGTATACAGATGTTTTTCAACTTTATGGTTGTTGATGTGATAGCACGAAAGAGGAAATTCTAAAATTTGGGAAATAAATGGAAAAACATTAAGTGGAGATTGTGGAGAGATGCCAACAATACTTCGTTGATCGCCCAACAGATTACAACAAGCTACCCAATGAGGTACCATAAGAGTAATGGAAAAAAAGTTTTGACATACATCGTGATGAGAAACATATGTTATGTTAATATATCTTATTATATTAATATCATTTTTCATTTATACATGTATATAAAAAGGATATGACATTGAATACATTACTATTAAATTATATTTTATTTATTTTAGGATCATTCAAGGAAAATTGCATCAAGATGGGATAAGCATGTCATCGCTCACACTACGTGGTCAAAGAGTTTTTCTATAAGATGATGGACTCTGGTAATATTTTCATTAGTTTAAATATTTATAAGAAAATATTATCTATTTAATATATTAAATTTCTGATTTATATTTGTTTAATGAAGTCACAGAATTTAGGGAACCAAGTATCCTGAGAAGAAGTGTGGTTGGATGTTCACAAAAAATCTGATGCATGTTTATTAATGATCCTACCAAAGACATTTGGTTATAAACTCATTTTTCAATATTATAAAATATTATCAGTTTTCACTATTTTATTATATAATACTTCTAATATGATTGATATTTGATTTATAGGTTAATATTAATGAACTATGGCATTCCAATCACATACAATCTTACTCAGTCTCCTCGGATGTCCTAGTTACTAAAGTCATTGGGAAGGAGATTCCTGGTCGAGTGCATGGGATGGGTTTTGGCCCCATAACCTATTATTTTATTGGAATTCCCCTGAGGATTTCAGCTACATCTACTCTTAATTTTCGTCAGTCCATACCCCGAGATGCTCAGAGAGAGATTATTTCTATACCAAACACAATTTAGGAATAGGGGACTCATATATCCAGTTTGCAGAAAGCATTGATTGATTTATATCAGAAGATGACCAGATCTTTCACCGGTGGTATTTCATCAATTTGTGGTGAGAGGGTATATCATAAAAATTCAAATTTAATTAGTTTTCATATGTTTATTGGTTTTAATTTTAAATATAATTATACAATATTATTTACTTTTCAATATAATGTTCTTATAGGTGCAGGTAGAAGGATGTAGAGATCGATGTAGAGAGGATGACAAGTTGTGTTCATCATCGGTCAATAAATAGTGGTATTTTTGATCTATTGAAAAATTATCGTAACAGTCAGCTTGTATATGTATCATGTGTGGTAAAGAGTTGTCACCAAAAATTTTGATGACATAATTGCTTTTTGATTTACCATATTTACTTTTATGTATTCTAAAATCAGTCTTCCAAATACTCTAAGAATTTATGATCCCTATGTTTTATTGTTTGATATTTATATTCATGAATCATATAATAATGTGAAAAAATTTCTAGTTTATTATATATATGGTGTAGAGAATCAAGAAGAGGTTTTTGGTGATATTTCTAAAATCATCATCGGTTTATCATAGAGATAATTTCT
Source organism: Viscum album (assembly GCA_963277665.1). Lineage (NCBI taxonomy): Eukaryota > Viridiplantae > Streptophyta > Magnoliopsida > Santalales > Viscaceae > Viscum > Viscum album. The sequence goes on along the minus strand of OY728136.1, from coordinate 993,518,222 downwards.
ACAACATAGTGGCTAATGGTGGATTTTATAGTGGTTTTACCCTTTTAATAATAGTTTCACTAGGGATAAAGGATGTGGTATAGACTCTTCCTGGTGAATGGCTTCTGCAGAGTGGACCTTACCACCGCACTGCGGACCCTTCTCATATTTTATTAGATATGATATGTGAATATAATTGTGTTTATTAGACACAAAATTGACCATACTGGTTTTATCATGTTCCCTCCCCTTTATGACATAGTCATCAATTTTGGAGTAGTTATGTTTCATGGTGAAGGGGGTTGTGTTATGTTCTTTTTTTACAGACAACCTATAAATCTGAAAATCCCCTCAAATCCCCTCATTATCTTGAATCTATTCTTAGTTCTTAGGCAAACCAATTGCATCCCAAGAAGTTATTTCATCCCCTATTTAGTTGATTTAAACCCTATCATTAGGAGATCAATATTTAATGGTTTTAAGTGATCCCCCCACCCCACTATTGTTCTCCCTTTTCTCTCCAATTTTTATCCATGAAGGGTTACTATTAAGGGGAACATGTTATTTTAATGATGTTAAGTTATGAAAATCTTGTGGGGTGTTTTGTTTAGGGTGATCATGATGTTCTAAATTATCTCGGTACTTGATGGTGGTCTCCCTCCCATTATAAAATTCATTATTAGATCAAAAAGTAGTGATGGAGGTAGGGGATCCATCGTCTCTCTTTTAGTTGTTTTACTCAAAATGTTTAATACTGTTATTATCTTTTGGATCCTTAATAATCATTATATAAGCCTCTCTTATTTGGATTTATTCCATCTTCTATAGTTATTCTTTACTCATTCTTGTGTTCTATTTTATCTAGTATTATGTTTTCTCTAAAAAGGTTTAAATCGGTGTTTTGTGGGTATAATAATTGTTACTATGTTCCAATCTTTCCTTTATGGGTTACCAATGTTATGTAGTTGTGTTTTTTCATTAGATTCTGAATGTTTCCAAGATTGAGGTTGGTGATTTAATGATTTATCATTATTAAATGATTTTAGTATACTTTTTTATCCTTGAATGCGTTCTATTGATTCTATGAAATTTTTGATTTTTGATGTCCAATGGTTTTGAGGTGTGTATATTCTTAAAAATTTATTTTGAAATTAAATTGGATATGTTTCATGTGTTCTTCCTTGCGGTGCTTCATAAATTTTATCTATAAATTGTATAAGTGATGTAAAATCTGTTTCCAAATTGAAGAAGTGTGTGTGTGGATTTGAAAGTGATTTTCTTAATGAAATTATTGGTTTCCTTGTATTATTTTGGATGTAGGATGTATGTCCATGTGAAGGATGTGGTCTATGTGGTATGAGAAATGAAATAGATCCTAAAGGGAATAAAAACTCACGTATTTCATTAAAATGAGCTTGTTAGAAAGGGAATGTTGGGTTGTTATTGTGGTTGTACGATGTGGTGATACTTTCTGGGATGTGGTGAAATGTTTCATTAATAATGAAATTTTAATGGTTTTTTTTCAGGGTTCTCGTACTAGTAATACAGAATCGTTAATTTTTTTTGTTTTTAAATCTACCTTTAGAAGTGGTTTAAAACGCCTCTATAATTTGGTATCTTAATATTATAGGTTGTTAAAACTACCGCTAAATACATGAATGGTGTAATTTAGTGGAAAGTATTTTTATTTAATGACAGTTATTGTGAAAAATGGTTTTTTAGTGGTGGTTTGAACCACTTATAAATAGTCCTTGTTTTCCATTATCATTTCTCAGTGGTTCGTGTGGTTTTTGCAGAATTTTACTAGGGATAACCGCCGCTAAAACCAAAATAACCACTTCTAAATGTGTTTACTATGATGGTTACCAAACTGACGCTAAAATGATGAAATCTCTGCATATTGTACGCTGACACCAAATCTAGAAATAGTTTTTTGAAACTGATATAGAATAATAGGGAAACAGTTTAAAATGCTAATATGTAATGATTTTCATGTAGTTAAAGGTCAACATAAATAAATCAATAACTATGCATAAAATTCCTTACGAATATTCCAATGTAATATTGAAACCCAAAATTCGTAAGTATTTTAACACAAAGTACTTCAAGAAAATTTCAAAATTTATCTTCGATAACATAAAAAACTCTTGAAGTCTCATAGATAATATTTTATACAAAAATCGTGAAATCTTTAATATATTCTAATAATTTCCATACATCATAAATCCATAATAAGGAAATTCAACCTTTATTCCTCAAATAACATCTCATTGTATTTTTTTTCCTTATTCCTGTATTTATTTTAAAAATTATATTGATCATATTTCCATATAACATTAATCACTAAATCACCAAATCAATTTTCATTCCCCTTGTATTCTATATGATAATATATATTTTACAAAATAATCATCTTCATCATCCATCAAATATATTTACTAAAATAGAAAATTCATACGAATTAGGACTTCATGTAGGATAGTAGTAGGTGATACGCCCTTGTCACCATTCTGTTGGGGGTCCAAACCACATGGCCTTTCTGGATGCGATGAGAAGTCAGATAGACTTTGAGTTTTAATTTTTATAAAATTATATGAATATAATACTTATAACATTCCAGAAAATATGATAAGAATTATCAAAAATAGACTTAACATTTTTAACATTAAATAAATTTTTTAACTTCAGTTGTCATCTCATACCATTCATTTTTCATTTAAAAATTTATTAACCTATAATTTCATAAAAAAATAAATGTCTCCAAATATATGATTATTAACCTTAAAATTCCATCACTTAAACTAGGAAAAGGAGGGACAAATACTATAAAGTCATGAAAAACTTCAAAATTATATACCCATGATAATATCTACAACTATAAGGATGACCTCACATGAAAAAATAAAAATATACTAGTTTATCTATACCCTACTCTGATACCAAATGTAATAGCTTGAGACCCACACTTCTAGACTCGATGCTAAAAACCTAAACATGATATTTATGGCTTTGATACTAATATAGGTGGCCTAATATTTTCCATAAACACTTACAACATCAAAAGGAAATATTAGATCACTTACATACCCAATGAACTTTTACGAGTCTAATATTAGTGAATTAGGACAACCTGTTACATATATTGGATAAATAGAAAAACTAGCCTATAAAAGTCTATATAGCCTCCAAAAATGTCTCCATGTATAGAACTATTATAAAAAATATACTATTGAAAAACTATTCTTCATAGCCTGGGTAAATAATACATAAGAAAGGGAGAGATCTGATGCTGAGTAAGTATAAGAATATGAGATATCAAAGGTTACACAAGCATAATATGGGAATAAGGGTATATAAAATTTTAAAATTATACCAAGTGTATCAAAATCATAATGTTGATTCATGTAATAAATCATAGATATTTATAAGAAATGAATAATAAAAGAACAAAATAACAAAATTTTTGAGAGAATAATATAATAAATAGAATTAATACATAGTAATTACCATATAAAATCATTTAATTATTTGTCAAGGTCATTTCCAAGACCATATCAGTGGAAAATTTCCTAAACTAAACTAGGATCAATCCCCCTTCTATCTATGTCTTACTGAATCAGGTTAACTCCCCATTCCAGCACTGTCTATATCATGAAGTATAAATCTTTACCCAAATAATTGGAGGGAGATATAGGTCCCACAATCATATAAAGAATAACATACTTACATGTTCTACAAGAACATAAATCATTTATCATATTAATAAACATAAAAAGAAATGGGTTTCATAAACATTTCCTCATTGCATAACCCACGTGAAAGTAACTAGACTAATAAACATCATTCCATCATAAACATAAACCATGCAGAGAAAAATTAAATATGGTAACCTTGGATAATATCTCCAGTAAAAAATTATTAACATAAAATAATGTTTTCTTAGATGGAAAATGATTTTTAAATAACACTTGAATGTTTTTTGAGGAAAATACATTCTCTATTTTGAATTATTTGTATAAGTCATGATATTATAAATGAAAAAAATTACATTGAAAATAACCATATAATATTTAAAAGGAATATTAGAATAATTAAGCCTTAATTATAGAGGTAAAATATTCTCATGATGTATAGTTAAAAAACATTACATTAAATATTTAATAAGAGAAGTCATAAAGTTTGTTTTTTTTAAATAGTGGAAAGATTCCATTAAAAATAATTTTTAAAAAATAAAATAATGATTAAAAAGATAATTTAAACCATAATTTAAGAATATTAAGATAATTTATGAAGTAATGTCTATAATACATTGGAATTTTATAGAAATAATCCCCATCAATGACTTAAATATAAACAATCATGAATAATGAATAAATTTTGAGATAAACCATCACCAATTTGAAATATGTTAAATTATATGCCTCAGGAAATAATGAAACACATATGGATATATAAAGCCCATAATTTTAAGTATAATTACCATAAAATTAATTCATGGGAAGTATATAATCCACAGAAAAGAAACATGTAGTGTATAAGGCATGTGTCCTATAGAAAAAAAGTGACACAAAAATCCAAATAAATATCATATCATTAGAGTGAGTGTAATTACAAAGAATAAATTACATGTATCAGTTGTAAATAAAAGTTAAACAGAATCATATAAAACATTATATAATAAAAATTCATTTCATACATAATCTTAGTGTTTCATAATCAATGAAATATAGTTTTGACCCAAAGAATTGAAATTGAGTTATGAATTCCCATACATTGAGTCCAAATCATGACGTTCTTTATTCATCATCTTTATTAATATAAATTGGTTAATTATTTAATTTAATATGAACATTTTTCAATTTTATTGTTATTTTAATTTCACTTGTTACAATGTTATGAAAATTACTTAATTATTTAGGTTCACATCAACCATTTTGATTATATCAGATATGTGAGTCAAAAATTAATTTGGAATGATATATCTAGTCAAAGTGGTGATTATTAAATATTATCTATAATAATAATAATGAAATAATTATCTTTTTTTAAAAAATTTATTATTAAAAATCCATATATTAAATATTGGTAAGAAAAATGAACTACGTTACAATCATGGTGATGGTAGACTCTACATACATATGAGTAACGATTAAATTTTTCAAATATAATTTTATAAAAAAGTTATTTATTATTTTAATTTCCTAAATTATCAAATATATATTTTTAATTTGTGAAGTGTAATTTTTTGTATCATCTCTGTGATGTGGTTATGAAAAATGAATTTCATCTCTTTATGGAGGTGGTAGTCCAAACGTATTCATGAACCATGTTATCATTTTTCTGTGTATAGAAAGGTAATTTTTTTATATATTTTGTTTTTATAAAAATAAATATTTCATAAAAATAAATATTATTTCCATCATTATAATCTATCCATGATAGATGAGGATGGAAAAATAATTACATCGGTTCATGTGATGTTAGTCTGTCGTACACTCAAATGATGAATTTATTTTCCACATAGGCAGAATGGGAGATGGATATAGATCATTCCACTAATATTGTTACATCCACAACCTGGGTTCCCCTAAATCCGTTCCCCAATCCGGGTTGTCACATGACCTCAAGTACACCTCCCCATACACTAGAGGTTTCTGACTAGCAGTGAGGGTCCAATAAGTCATATGGGGAGACTATAACCTATTTACCAAATCAAGCCATAATATAATACAATATAAATGATAGAAACAATAGGAAACGACCAACAACATGAATAGTCAAACATTTCTCAAACTAAGTATAACCCACAAGAACGAGTAATATGTATTGTCATGCTATAATGCAAAGTGAACAAAACCAAAAATAATGAAAAATAGAGGAATACAAAAAAATAGTACCGACTTCATGTCTGGAACCCCATCCATGCATGTCGTTAAGTATTACTCAACTCCCTATTATATGACTTTTACCCTTGTCTAGACCTGGAAACCTGAAATCTGCTCGGGTACCCAACGGCGGTTTGAGCAGGGTGTGAGTACAACTCATCAAGCCACCAATAATGGGTTCTAAAAATATCGAATATAAAATATTGTTCATGCAAGTGTAAATAAATAAAAATCAAATGAATGAAAATTCAGAGGCCACTATTTGACAATCTATACATAGTTAAACTAACCCAGTCACTAATTTATTATTTCATTATCATTACTAGTTCATCATCAATCACACAAGGTTCATACAATACATCATTTTTATATGGGAATAGGTAATTCCCTAACTAACTAGGGATAACATATCATTACATCATAATGTACCCACCTAGAATACTCGGTCAAGTAGGAATGAAAATTTTAGGGGAATAGAGCTCCATCCCCTTCCCTAACCCATGCATCGTGGGTGGAGTTGGAGCATCAGTCTAAATCGACCTATAGGAAGAGCACAATTTTTATCCCACACCTCAATCCATGTTCACATTCTTATCCATCCATTCACCATAAACAAACCATATAGAAACAAAACAAAACTAATATATACAATAATCATAATCCATAATAATCGACTTGGTAATTCTTCTTGTGTCATAACCCATTAATACATTTTCCATTTAAATCACTTATCCCATGTAGCCCAATTCCCATTCTCAAGCCTAGATCATGAGGCATATTAAATAATTAACTTATATCGAACCATTATACAAATTCATAAGCATCATTCCCAAACCATAATTAACCAATACCTCATTTGGACTTCCATTAGGAAAATAACTTACTCAACAAGGGTTCTATATGATCACAGAACAACCTTGAACATACATAGAAAATAATAGGTCCATAATGTATCGATGCACCCCATGGGTGGCCCTAAACGGGTCATATCATTCTCTATGTGTCCCATAGGGGACCATTAGGATTTTCATTCATCATTTAGATATTCATTATACGAAATATCATCAATGGAAGAAAATCACCAAAATGAGTAACCAAGAAATAAACACAAGAATGCACAAATCTCAAACTAAACTATGGTATATAACTTGTAGATCACCAACCATGATTTTTCTAAGAATTCTCCCTCAATGGAATACATGGATCCCCTTTAAACCAACCCTTTAATCCTCAACCAATATATAAATTGAAAAATAGGGTTTTAGAGATTTAGAAAGAGACGAGAGAAAGATAAAAACCTTAATAGAGTGGAAGAAGCAAGAAGGATATTAGACATAATTAGAGATTCAATATGAAATTGAAGGCACTGAAACTGATCTAGGAATTAAATAGAATCACCCTTTGGTTACCTTTGGATCTTTGGTCTGTCACTAGGGTTTAGGGGAAATGAAAGGAGGAAAATCCAGAGTAAGGATTTAAAATCCCAAAGTGACAATTTTTTAAATTTCTCAACTTTACTGGGCTACACGGTTTACCCACACTGTTTTCCAAACTATGTGAAAAAAATTCCAGAGATATTGTCCCAAAATCACCCCTTCTCACGATTTCATTGGAATTACGCATAGTTAGCTCAACTGTGTGATAACCATGTGCAAGGATCTGTCCAAGGCTACACAATTACCTAGGATGCTCCGCATGGTTTTCAGTAACCGTGAGCACACCATGCAACATGCCCAGAAATTCATTTTTCCTCTTCCGAGCCACGAACACCCAGAACACCCTGAAGCATTCTCATGAACTTTGGGTAAACACTTATTGGACTAGAAAAAGGGACTTAAAATGAAACATAATCTATCACACACCTTAATAAAATTACCAAATCATACAACCTCCCCACATTATAACAACACAATCTCGAGGGGCTCTTCTTGAGCACCATTGGGTTTCTGAAACAACAAGATTAGGCCACTAGAACAACATATCTGATTCTCTCTCCCACTTTTCTTGCTGAACATTTCCATGATTCCATAAAATGAAATCCAAAGGCACAAAATTTCCCTAAAAGACCTTATCACTATGATACACAATAATCACCAGATTATATCAAAAAGATGCATCAGCCACCAACTCCATATCCTCAATATTTATCACATGATATAGATCAGTTTTATACTCCATAGTTGTGAGACGTGAAAAAAATCATGTATTCCACTATACCATTTTGAAAGATACATTCAATAAGCCTCGGGTCTGATCCTCTCCATAGTATCAAACGACCCCACATACCTAGGTGTCAACATTCCTTGCTTCCAGATTCAACAGTGACCCAACCTTGGCGACACTCAAAGAAACAAAACATCGCATACCATTAACATTAGAGGTCTACGACACCAATCTGCATATGAATTATTCCTACTCTGAGCCATTTCTATCTACTTACGAATCAACCAAACCCTCTCAGATGTATCCTACTATAGACTCAGTCCCAAGATTTTAGATTCCCAAACTTATGACAAAAACAATATCTACATGGATTATCAAACAGTTCCTCAAAATGTGCCATATAAATTGTATCCTAAAAACTATTATTGTAATAAAACTCAACAAGAATAAAGTTCTTTTCCAAAAAACAATCAAAATCCATAAAAAAGTGTCTTAACATGTTCTCCAATACATGAATTGTATGATATGACTTACCATTTGTCTGTGGGTGATAAGCAGTACACAAAAACACTTGGGTACCAAGTGCCTTATGTGGCCCCTGTTAGATGAATTATATGAAATGTGAATCACGATCTGAAACTATGGTTCTCATCCCATCATCTAGTCGCACTATCATTCGAACATATAATTCATCCAACTAATTGACTGTATAAGTTTCATAGATCAGTAATAAATTATCCACTTTAGTCATCCAATCCACAATGACCCATATTACATCATTCTTTTGAGGCATCCTCGGAATACCAACAACTAAGTTTCTCATTAAGCCATTCATATTCTATTTTGATTAGGAAATGACTGCAATAACCCACCACGATTCTAATTCTTGACCTTAACCTGCTGATGGGTAAGGCATTGTGGAATAAAATCTGAAACCCCTTTCTTCATTCTTGGCCACCATTACTATTGATGGAGATTAAAATACATTTTAGTTAATCCGAGATGTATTGCCCACTTCGATACATGGAAATCATACATCAACTCTTTGTGTGCACCCTTCAATATCACAACATGACCCGAAACATAGAGAACTCCATTTTCCCCAGGAACCCAACTAAAAGGTGACTCCCCACCTTTAAGACATTACCTCATATCCAAAGACTTGAGATCCTCTAGTAGACTCTCCTTGGCCTGACAAAAAAGTTTATACTCAATCGCTATCAACGTAAGGGTTATTAGTCTGTTCCCATCCTTCACCTACAGGTGCATCTTAGCAAACAAAGCAATCATCCTCCACAAAGAGTTATGTTCTAGAACCATCTGATTTTGAGTCTTCTGACTCAGAGCATCTGCAACACTATTCCCATTTTATGGTGTGTAATCCAACTCAAAATAAAAGGATTTTAGGTAATTGATCCACCTTCAATTCCGATGATTCAAATCATGTTGATATAAAATGTAAATAAGGATTTTATGATTATAAAACAATATGAATTGTTCATTTAATAAGTAATTACTCAAACATGTTAAGGAATAAACAAAAATAGCTTGATCAAGATCATTAGTTGGTTAATTCCTATCATGGGGACTCAACTATCTTGACCCATAAGCTAAAACCCGATCATTCTACATCAACACTACCTAGATTCCGACACCAGATTCATCATAGAACAAAGTGTACCCCTGACCTTGTTCAGGTATGATCAGAATCGATGAGATAGTCAAATACTATTTCAATAATTGAAAATCAATTTCACACTACTTTGACCATTAAAACATAACACCATTCATGTTTACGTTCAAGATTTGTGCTTCAAAACGAGAGAAATACCAAATGAACCTTTGGTAATAACTATCTAAACCGATAAAACATTGAACAATTGAAAATTTCATAGGTTTATCCTAAGACACCACAGCCGACACCATCTCTGGCTCTACCAACACATATATCTCAGAAATGATATGTCCCCTGAAATTCACTTTGTCAATCCATAATTGACATTTTTGAAGCTTGGCGTAAATACTATGCTCTCTCAGCATACTCAATACAATTACATGATGTGTGAAATGATCGTAAACAGTTTGTGAGTACACCAATATTTCATCAACAAAGACAAACACGAATTGATATTTATAAGGGTGAAATATTTGAGTCATTAGTTCCATAAAAATGGCCGATTAATTGGTCAACCTGAATGAAATAAAAAAAAATTCATACCACCTGTACCTCTGTATAAAGATATCAATAGTAAGTCAGTAGGTCTCACCCTCAAATGATGGTTTACCAACCTCAAATCAATCATGGAGAACTCTGAGGCACCCCTTAGTTGGTCAAATAGGTCATCAATTCTAGGAAGTGGGTATCATTTCATAACCTTAATCTATTAAACGTCATGTAATTGACACATATCCTCAACGACCCATCAGTCTTCTTAGAAAATAGCACTGGTGATCCCCATGGAGATTTAATATGATGAATGAACTACTTTCATTCCCATTCATACGGATGAGATTTAGTATATTGGAATTCTCCGATCTCCATTCGATATGAAAGAAATAAAACTTTTTCTTCCACTGGAATAAACATGATTATGAAATCCACATTTCTTTCAGGAGGTAGTCCCGAGAAATCCTCAAGATACACATCCTGAAACCAATCCACCACTAGGGAAAAGGAATGTCTCACCACCACTCCATCATAAAGAATAAGGCATGCCACTTTGGATATGAGTTGCCCCAACTATTGAAAAATTGACATTGTGCTGCCTGCTCAAACATCACACTAATCATGAAAGTCATAAGTGCATCTATCGAGAGACATGAAATTTACCCTATGAAGGTAACAATCAATAGGGGCCTGATACAACACTATCGATTCCATACACATGATTAGGTAAAAACTTGACATCTCGAGGAAAGACAGATTCCATAGAAAATCATAACCACCAATCTATACATAAAAACTTCTATACTAAGCGATATCCTCAACTCAAACCCCCAATGAAGTATCAATTGACATAACCCCGGAAACATGTTACACAGATTAGCCCAACACAACCACAAACTATGAGGAGAAAAAAGAGTGTGTGTAACCTATTCCAAATAAAACATTCACAAGTTTGGAAGCTAAAAGAATCATACCTCGAATGGTAAAAGGTCTAGTCTCGGCACCTCTAGGTGTAGAAAAACCCATATGAAGATGTTTGGTCCCTTTACCTTGGGATCCACCCTTAGTACCCCACACTACACCACCCTGATTATGCGCCTGGTCGCATCCTGGAGTTCTAAATCAATCACCCCTACCGGTACATCCAGTGGATCTCCAACTACCATCTTGATACGGGGTGATCGATCCCCTGTCCACACTCAGTATCTACCTATGACTCACATCGATGATCGACTATTGATGGTTCTTAATGAACCTTTGAATTTTTCTAAGCATTCCACAAGATCAGCACTCAAATGGTGTTGAGGGACATTGACCCCCATATTCCATATCCTAACACAGTGATAGAAGAATAATAGATCACCACCCAAAGGTGACACACTCTTCTTACTATTGTGTGCAACGTCATCTTGTTGGAAGCCTACAAAATGACACTTCCTTCTCTCGGAGGTTGTACCACCTATATTCCCAGTTGGTACCACAAGTACACCTCTTAAATATCCCTTCAGGTTCCATTAGGAGATAAGGGCTTGGTCAACTACCTATGAAAAACACTTTAGACAGAAGATGTTCACATGGGACCTAATATCTTTCCTAATACAATCCAGAAAGTGTTTTTCTACCATCACCTCATCTCCAACCATCATCAGGAATAATCAGTGAAATTCAATGAAACCACTTGTATAATCTATCACTAATATAGCCCCTGAGTAAAACTCAAAAACTCTACAGCCTTCTTGTACCTCAAGGTTTCTGGGTTGTAATTTTCGAGATTCTTTTTCGTGAAATCATTTAACACCATTCCTTCATCTTACTATTTTTGAACCATAAAATCCATCCAACTATTGACCTCACCTCTAAGATTGTAGGCCGCTAACTTAACTAACTTCTAACAATGAGTCTCCAAATGAACAAGAATAGTCTAGATAGACTCTATCCAAAACTCTTCTACCTCTATCCTACACTCCATGGTCAAGGTAAGAGGTGCTGCAGCTGAAACTCCATAGTCAGCTCGAACATACTCATCACAACCCACCCTAGGCACCATTCCATCATCTTCATAGAAAAATCAAGATTCACACAGAACTGATCTTCCCTATTATCTTGAACCACCAGATCCCCTTCTTCCACTATTGAGGGAGCATTCTCATCAATTTCCTCCTATCACCCAACTGGAACAGGTCTTCATGGATTAATTTCTCTACAATGCCAAACATGAACTATAGATCAAGAACAATAAATCTCTCAAAAATATAAAAAACATATTTTCATTAGCTACTAAAAATCCATTTCATATACACCACCCAAACAGGTTTGATCATACTCGACACACTACTCTTGTCCATTACTAAAATGGTCATGGATATAATGAGGTAACTAACTCACAAAACAATGATCCTTTCCTTATACACTATCTCTAAACTATTCTCACATAATAAATTATTCCAAAAGCACTTCATTTCACACAAAAAACTTTATCAAGTCTAATTCAATAATAATCATTTAACATTCCCCCATTTAACCCATTTTTATTTCTTAATTAAACATAATTTCCACCACTTTAGAAAAGTCAAATTCATTTTACCCTCTATGCCACACACACCCATCCCATGTGTGTTTGCCTATTATGATGTATGTCACTTATAAACAGATGTTCCTAGAATGTTTCATTTATTCCCAAACTAATTTCATTGAATCTATGAGAAAAATATTATAAAACCATAACATCACCACATATGTGAATCACATAATGTTGAAATATCATCAAATGTCACAACATGCAACAAGAAGATCAAATCCTGCCCTGGGTGAGTTGGGTTTTCCTTTATACATGGGTTAGCTACTCCCAAGCACGAGCTCATTACAAAACCATGAAAATTTCCTATTATCCTTTCTATAATCCCCAAATATAAAATAGTTAAAATAACTCCTCTGATACCAGTTTGAAATATCACTGACCTATGTGCCACTAAATTTGTGCCATAGTCCAGGTCTTCACATGACCACAAACAGCCTCCTCGTACACCAGAGGTTTCTGACTGGTAGGGACGTCCCAATATGTCATGTGGGGAGACTATAACCTCTTTACCAGAGTAATCCATAATAGAATACAATATATATATATATATAGTGAAAACCATAAGAAACAACCAATAACATGAATATTAAAAAATCTCCCAACCTGGGTACAACCATAAGAAATAGTAATATGTCTTGTCATGCTACAATGACAATTTAACAAAATGAAAATGAAGAAAAATATCTGAATTCCAAAAATGGTCCTAAATCCAAGTCTGTAACCTCATCTTTTCATGTACTAATGTCTAACTCAACTCCCTAGAACATGGCTCTTTCCCTTTCCTGACCTACAAGCATGGAATCTATGTGGATACCCAACAGTTTCCAGAGTAGGGTGTCAGTACAACATAGTAGGCCACCACCAAGGGTGTATTCAAATATTTAGTCTAATAGATACTTCATGAAAGTACAAATAAATAAAAAGTAAAGGAAATGAAATTTGGCATCCACTTGTTAACAATCTCTACTTAGCTAAACTGACCAAGGTGGAAATTCATTAAGTCCTTATCATTACTAGTTCGCCATCAATCACACATGTTTCATGGAATACATCAATTGCATATAAAAATCGGTAAGCCCAAAACCCACTAGGATAACTTATCACAACATCACAATGTCCCCACCTTAAAGCCTCAGTCCTGGTGGAATGAAACCATTAGGGGAATAGAAATTCATCCCCTTCCCTAACCCATGCATTGTGGGTCGAGTTAGAGTATTTATCCAACTCAACTCATGGGAGGAGCCTCAATCCTTTATCCCACACCTCAAGACATGTGTAAACACTTATCCATACATTCACCACACAAAAAACATATAGAAAAAAAACATAACCAACACATAAAACAATCATAATTGACAATAATCAACATAATAAATCATCTTGTTCCATTACCCATTAACACATTTTCCATTTACATCACATAGACCATTTAGCCCAATTACTATTTTTAATCCTAGATCGTGAGGCATATTAGTGAATTCCCTTATATCAACCCATTACACATATTCATAAGCCTCAATACCCAACCATAAATAACCAATGCATCATTTGTACATCTATTAAGAATATTAGTTAATCAAATAGGGTTCTACCTGATCAAACAACATCCTAAAACCTAGCTGATCCTATGTACAAAAAGTAATAGCACACCCGATGGGTGGTCTTAAATGGGTTAAATCATTCTTTATCTGTCCTATGGGGGACCATGAGGTTTTTTATTCATCATTTAGAAATTCATCATCCCAAATATCCTCAAAAGACCTAAATTACAATAAAGAGTAATCAATATATTGTGTTAAGAATCCACAAATCTAAAATGAAACTATAGAACATAAATTTCAGACCACCTACCTTGATTCTGTTGATGAAATCTCCCTTAATCAAAGCCTTAGATCCTGATTATACCAACCCATCAAGTGACAACCTATATCTCATTGGAAAAATTTGTATTTAGAGCTATAGAATGATTTGGGTAAAAGATGCAAACCTAAATCGAGAGGAGGAAGCAAGGAGGATATTAGACTTACCCAGATCTTCTATATGAAAATGAATAAACTATTAATAACTTAGTAATAACGGAAAAACACCCTTGGGAGATCCCGGGTGCTTTGGTTCATCACTAGGTTTTAGCGGAGAAGAAAGGTAGAAAATCCTGAGTGAGACTTTAAAATCCCATATAGAAATTTTGTAAATTTTTCAACATAATCAGGTCGCACGGTTTACCCAAATGGGTTTCCAAACCATGGAAAAACCGTGCAAGATATACAATCCCAAAACCAACCCTTATCACTGCAACATTGTAATTCTACAAGGTTATCTTATCGATGTGGTAACAATGTGCAAGGCTCTACCCAATGCTTCACGGTTACCTAGGATGCTCCGCACCGATTGAACTAACCGTTCGTAAACCATGCAACAAACCCAGAAATTCATTTTTCGTCCTCTTTCAAGCATCAATCCCCTTAAAAACCCCAATACATCTCGTGAACTTTGGACAAGAACACTTATTTTACTAAAATAATGGACTTAAACTGATATATAAACAAACAACTACCTTAAAAACCATGAATATTATAAACATAATAACATTTATAAATGTGAAGTATACTAACATTATTCTTTTATCTTTGTTGGAGAAGGTTTTATGGACATGGAATAATAAAAAAAATATAGAAACTTTTGTTTAAAAATGATTCTACTTCTTTAAAAATAATTCCATTTTATTAACACCTTAAAACCAATAAGGGTTGTGTTATTCCTAAAAAAATATCACTATAATTTGGTGTGGTATTGTAGTAATATATTTGGTTAGATATTCATAAAAATGGTGTTTAAGAGTTATTAAATGATAATAAGATGTTCCCTTTTTTAATAGAGAAGAGGGGGACTCTGTGAATTTAAAAAATATTAAATAATTATACATTAATTTTTAATTCCAAATTGACCTAATGTTAGTTATTTCAAATATAATGTGATTATCGGTCTAAATAAAATTATCTGAACATGTTTTTATATTTTTTTCTATATTAATACCCATGTATTATGGTCTTAAGCCTTATTTAACCCCTTTAACTCTTACTATAACAACATTGATTTTTACAAATTTAGGGTTAATATAGTTACTATAAAATGTTAAAATACCCATAATTGGATCGTGGATGAAATTTCAAAACCATATCCTAATATTTTTTATAAATTTAATTTATTAATAATTTTTATTCATTTAATAAAACATTATTTTCAATAAAATATTTATAATGTCAGTTTTATGGACTATTCATTAATTTGCCGTTAATAATATAAAGATAAACCTATAATTAGAAAATACTACTTTTTTATATGCATATAAAGTAATTATAATATATAAAATTCTTTGATAATATTAATTATCTCAAATTTTATTTATTTTAATATTTTTAATAACAGTAATTTTATATTTCAATTAATAAAATATTTATTTCATTATTGTTGTGTATGAATTTAAGTAATTATTTCTTCAATATAAATTAAAAATTAATTACCATGATGAATATAAATATTTTTCTAAAAAATAATATTTATTTTCTAATATATTATATAGATAACCCCATGTTAAAATTTTTAGAGTTATTAAAAATATTATCGTGACATCATTGGCATTTCATTAAATAAAATTTCATAAATGTAATAATAAAATAAAAATTGAATGTAAAGGCCATATGTTCTAAAAATTTATTCATATGGATGAAATTATGTCATATAATAAAATTGGACCCATATTAATGGTAATTTTATTGTGGTTATTATATTATTTTTACCCTTAATTAAATGAATTTCCCTTTACCATGATAACACACATTACCAAGATTGCTATTCATATTTTCAAAAAATAAAAGGTTCATATTTAATAAATTTCTAACCTATGATTCTAAATTTTAAATCCATTTTTTAAATATCAAAACACATAAGTTTAATAATTTAATTTGAAATTAAACAAAAAAATGGAATAAAAAATATATTTTTCCTAAAAAATTCCCTTTTTAAAATATGAAATGTTTTTATACTAAATTCAAGTAGAAATTACATTTAAAAAACTATAAATATAATATTTTAATAAAAATTTAATTAATTAGAATTTGAAATTAATTTTAAATATAAATTTTCCTTGAAAAATAAATGTTTTAAAAAATAAAAAAAAGATAAATTTGAAATTATTAATTAAAAAAAATATTTTTTCAAATATGAATTAAATAAATTCTATAAATTAACATTAATTCATAAAATGTATAAAAACCAATTTTTGATGAAAACATATTTTTGAAGAATTAAATGACTTTAATAAAAATTTAACAATCATTTTCTAATAACTTAACAATACAGTCATATTGAGTTAAAACTTTATATTTATACAGTAAATAAGTTATTTATTTTTATTCCATAAAATTTAACAAGTAGGTTATAATGGTTACATGATAACATTTTTTTCTTCGTTTAAACTCGGTGTTGTGTATCTCATTTATTATCGATCACAATGTTTCCCTATAAAATATAATGTTATTAAAAATTTATTCTTTAAAGAACAATATTAATCCATTTTTAACATAAATACCCATGTTACAGAGTAATTTGTCATCATATTAGTATCATATTAATTCTTTTGGCGCAAACCATAATAGGATGTTCAAAGAAGAGGTATCATTTTTAATCAAGCATTTGCTTTTTTATTTATTTTATTCATACTTAATAATTTCATAAAACATGATAAAATAATAATTATATAATATTCCATATATGTATATGAAATTATTTTATATAATAACCTATATCTATATCCTCTCACATCAAATGGGAAACGAATCCATCGTTCGTGTATGCGGCAGACTACTACCTCACGAGCGTATGTAATTCATTTTCCACTACCTCTTATTATTGTTGGTTTTAATGATGGAATTTATGTTTATATGAAATATATAAGTACTATTTATTATTAATAATATATAATAAATCACAAACAATATTACCATTACAATCACTAAAAAATTATAACTTCATTCATGTGTATGTGTGGACAACAACCTTCATGAACTGATGTGATTCATTTTTCATCACTACATCACATGAGTGATATATATAAGTATATTTAATGAAATAATATGGTATTTATGATATAATGATCATTTTTAAATGATAAAATGATACTTAACTTTTTTCTATAATTATAAATAAAAAATTGGAAATATTAATCATGCGTTGATATATCATACCATCTCTATAAAGGAAACATAGTACATTTTTCATAACTATCCTTCATAGTTTGTTTTCAAAGTATCACCGATAAATAAAAATTACAATTATGATATTATTATTATAATTATATATATATTGGTAAAAGATACTTTTGTATTGTAGTGAACCTACCAAATTTATTTTGGATATATGAGTGGAATGTTATTATAACGTTCGATATAAACTTGAAGGATTAAGTAATATAATATAACATTGTAATAAATAAAATAAAAAAGAATAATAAATTTGAAATTTTTATTTCCAAAAACTAAATAATTAATATAATTTTATTTTTTACAATGATAATTAATCAATGTGATGATCTAGACACCTGGTAAGGGAATTTCTTTAAAAAATAAAATCATTTTTTAATGTTTCCCTTCAAACTGATTTTATTTCATGTCTCTATTCTTTTAAATGTTTCAATAAAATAATTATTTATTCATAGATGTATTATGGAGGTATTATTTTAAAATATTTTAATTTCATTACAATTTTTCATAATAGTAATATTTTTATGATTTTATGTAAGGGAAAATTTATATAAAAAACATCATATTAAATGTATTAAATATTTTTTAGAGATCATTGTCTTCCATATCCATATTCTTGAAATTATTCTATGGAATAATTTATATGGACATTAATGAATTATAATGTATATTTTAATTTCTATTTTTAATTTCTTTCAAAGGTTTCAAAAAGGATTTTTTTTCATATTTTATAGAGTATGTTTGAATTTATTTACAAAATAAAAAAATTAATAGTCTATTATAATCTATAAAATGACAATGAAATTTCCAACCACTGTAATCACTATTTTATTTTTAGTTTAATTATAATATTTTATGATTCCTTCAAATAAAAACCCTATTTAAATTCAATATTATTATTTTCTTTTTTGGAAATGCATTTTTGAGAAGAATAATTTTTTAATATCTTAAACTATTTTACATATGGTATCAAAAGTTTTTTTCAAGAGTTTTACGATCAAAATTCAATAATAATTTTTTTATTCACAATATGGTACATGATATTAATATATGATCACCAGTGATACCAATGCATCTTATATGATAGGTGAGATGATATATCTTATATGATGGTTGTTTCTAGATAGTGCTTCAATGAATTGGGATCACTTTATTTCTTTCAGAAGTTATGAATTTAATACTCTATATTTTCATAAAGGGTTTTTATTTTCTTATTGTGTTATAAATGATTTATTTTGAAACAATATGTGTTTTTATCATGTATAAATGATTTATTTTATACCCCCAATTAATATTTAGATGAAGGTAAACATTTTATAGGCTTTTATGTTTCTCACTAGACTAAAAAATTCCTTCTTTTTATTTCTCTAACTAGGATTTTTGAGATCATCATACGTTTCATAATATTTTTCATAGGGTATATGTACGTGTAATAACAAAGAATAATTCATGATTAATTTCATGAATATTTTTGATGGAAATAATATGTTTTCATTTTTAAATATTTTATATCATGGTAAAAATGGAAACTAAGTAGAAGTTTCTACTTATAATTTATGAGTTTATTATGTATGAATTATGACATAATTATTTAAAATAATAAACCATAATGTTTCATGGTATGTAATAAGTGTAATACATGACTAAAAATCAGGAATATGTAATTGTTAAGGTGAGGTCATTATACCATGAATCCACCAAGATGAAACCAGATATATTGACCCCACATCCCTTTGAAAAATGGTGATGTACTGATTTCATAATATCACTCAAATATCAATTATATTTTTATGCAAGGGTGATACCATCCTTCTATTATTCAATTTACATAGTTAATTTTTTATTTTGGATCCACCACATTATAAAATTCATCTGGTTTATAATATTTGTTCAATAATTTTGGCTATCCCATGAATCCTCACTACCTTTCATATAAATGAAATTATAGAATGTTAAGGGGTCGAATTAAAAAGAGTTAGCTAAAGAGAAGACACAAACATAAGGGTCCTCAACTAGTTAAATGGTCTAGTAAAATTATTTTTGATATAATTCAAACACATCATCAATGAAATTGACATTAACTTTCACCAATGATTGATAGACCAATCATCCTCAATGATTTTCACATGAATGAAATTATATATGGTGAATATGTTTAATAATCCAAAGTGAGAGGTAGTGAAAATAGATACAACATATTACTCAACCAATTTAATGGTGTAATTAAATTAATCGTGATCCATGTAATGTACAACATAAGCTATGCTAGGGTGTCAGATCATAAGTCTGAAACGAATGTTAGGAATTTGGAACTTAGGTATAAAGCGGATATAACAACCCTTCACTTTATTACATATTTTAACATGAGTTATAACATAAAATCACACTTAAGACAACTATAAGGATAAAGTGGTCTTGTTTTATGGGATATTATGAACATTACATGAAAACTTAAGACATAAAATACTAAATCTTTATTGAAAACTTATTTTACCTAATCGTAACATTCTTTCGTACTTAGCATTGAATTGGATAACCTAAGGACATAAATAAAAAAACGGTGAGCTATAAAGCCTAGTAAGGGAGTAAACAAGGAATACAATGAAGAGTAAAATAAATGACAGGAAATAGGCATATCAAGGGAGAATAAGAGAAATATGAACATAAATGCATGATTTTGCATGATTATCATATCATGGAAATTTGGAAAAAAACATACAACATGATATTAGCATGATCCCAAGATGATTTCACATGGATTTGCATGAGTAAACCCTCATTTATATCAAATTAGCATGATTAAACCATTATTGAACATGAATTATAATGTGTAAACCCTAATTGAACATGGAATATCATGATACTAACATTACCAAATTCATTGGAGCGCTGTCAGGGTGAACCCTTCTTAATCATTTAATTTCATACATAAGTGTTCCATATAGATCATACAACATGGATTCTTTAAACATAAAACTTTATTCCATGATTAAGATATGTGGAAAACATGAATATAATTCTTCAATCAACATGTACATGTACATAAAGGTGAATGTACTTGATAGATAAATGGATTTGGTATTCAATTACACAATGATTTTGGCATGGAATTTTCAGTGTTACTTTGGAAGCATAACGACATGAAATAGAAATTATAAATAGGTTGATGATGGAGAAAGGGGTATCTCATAATTTATACATGAAATGGACAGTAAGGGGGTCATGGAAAATAATATCCCAACATGTTTACTGAAATTTAGATGCATAATATTTAATAATTGCTTGAATGTAAATGAGGAGATCCAAACCCCTTAAATAATTTCATCATATTAATAAGTGTAAATTGGAGAAATTAATGAGAGATAAAGGGGAATATTATCATTCTAAAATAAGGAGGTAAGTCTTGAGGATCCCTTTCTTGGAAGTGTGATCCCAAAGGATTGTAAGAGGCTTGAGAGAGGATTCATGGGATCATGGAGCACCTTGGGAGGATTCTATATATGGTAGGGAAGTGTAGGGTCAAGCTCCAAGGATTTTTAGTGTAGAGAAGTGGGAGCTTTGGTGGGTTTATATAGGAAATGAGAGGGGAATTCTTTAATATTTTAGAAACCTAGGTTTTGGAATCTGTATAATTAAATATTAAAAACCACAAAACATACCATGGTTTTTTCCAAAGGGTCTTGGAAAAAATTATTTTGTATGTACAATGGACAAACTTAATAAAATATTAGTCTTACTTATGTGGAGGTGTGTCACACTCTGAAGGAAATAATTTTATAATGTTAAAATACTTTATAAGTATTTGAGGGTCCACTAAGGCATTGTAAAATAAATAAAAAAAATATAAATTAACATTATTTTAAAGGTAGAACACGTATTGTCGAAATTTACCTTTTATTGTATTTTATTACATCACTATTGGTTCATTATGATGTCATAAAACCCAATATATATTTATATGTTATTTAATTTATACCCAAAAATTTTATTTTCTCATAAAATTATGAAAAATTCACAGTTGGATAATTTCGACGTCCTGATTCCAAAAATAATATTCATTTTATCTAAATAATTTTATAAATACGTGAATTTTCACTTTTAAAATAAAACCTGACATTTATTGAAAATTCATGGGTTTTGTCAAAAATAGTTTTCAAACCTTAATAAATATTACAATTGTAGTCATAAAATTTTTTATGATCATTTATATATAATTAAAATTAACTTAGTAATAATATTTTAAAATATTATTATTTAAATAAAAAATCCATTAATTCAGTAAAATTTATTTCTTAACTGAATTTAAATATTAACTAAAAATCATATTTGTTCTTTATAAACCATTTACAAAGTAACAATAATAAAATGAATGTATATTCCTTATTCTATACAATAATAATACATGTAATCATAAGGATAGAGTATAGTTGCATATCCCCTCATTACACCATCATATTCCCTAAGAGTATGGTATGCGATGGTGGTGCTTTCTTGGGGTTGTTCGGTGAACATGGTTTGGGCCATGATCTCGATGAGCTTGAAATTCTACCATAAACAGTTTCACTCATGCTTAAGTTGTGGGATCATAGCATGGTATTGGTCTAGGGAAAAGACCATAAATTATCTCTACCTTGATAGATCTCATAAATGTTCTTCAAAGGGCATAATCCTACTCGTCGATGCCATCATGTACTTTGTCAGTGACAAAAGGATTTATCAAAACCCTGTATATATACTATTCATGTGATCACAGTTCAATGACTATATGAGCAATAGTAATAATTCTTAATGGTATTTTAAAATCCAAACACATAAAACTGAAGAAGTGAATATGTTTTAAATAACCATTTTACATAATAATACATTTAATTAGATCAAGAAGAATTTTAATTAATAAAATTTTGTGTCATTAAAATCTTCATCCATTAAAAAAAATTTCCCATGAAATTTTCTTTTCCAAAAATAAAATAGATGAGGGTAATTATGATTCATCACTTCTTACGATAACAACATTTTTTCTTCAAACATGTGGTTTCACCACAAAAACTTGAGGAGGGGCACTGCCTTATTTCGTAGAACATTTTCCCTATGATATAATATCATCACCAACTTCTCTTCATAAGAGAGGTCATTCACCAATGGTAACACCTCTATATTGAGTACATATGATGGGTTAGGTATGTACTTCATAAAGAGTGATATATAGAATACATCATGTAATTGAGATAGGTTTAGTGGGAGTACTAGTCGATAAGACAATGCTCCAATGCGACCAAGGATCTCAAAATGGATGATTTACCTTGGACTAAGCTTTCCCTTCTTCCAAAATCTCATAACTCTCTTCCACGGTGATATGAGAAAGAATACCGTGTATCCAACATCATACTCTTGGTCTCGTTGAAGATTATCATCATATTTCTTTTGTTGACTCTAAACAACTTTAATGTGTTGTTGTATGATCTTAACTATATCCATTATTTCTTCGACCATTTCTAGACCTTGTATTTTTTTCACCCCAAAATCTTCCCAACATTTCAGTGTTCTTCACCTATTACCATAAATGGATTCATAAGGAGCCATTTTGATGATTGAGTGGAAACTATTATTGTAAGATAACTCAATCCAAATAAGATGATGATACCATCTTCTATTTAATTCCATTTAGCATTCCCTCAATATGTCCTCAAATTTCTAGATAGTCCACTCATATTGGACATTATTTTGAGAATGATATGACATACAGAAGATCAACTCACTATTCAAAGCATGTTGGATAATATTCCAGAACATAGAGGTGAATCTTGGATCTCGATTGGATACAATAGATAGTGATACTCCATGCATCCATACAACTACTATAACGTATATTCATACCAGTTGAATCCAATGATAAATTCTCTCAAATTGGAATGAAGTGTGCAGTCTTTGTAAGACGATCCACAACAACCCTCATATCATTGATTCCTTTAGATGTCTTCATATGTCTGGCAACAAAGTCCACAGTGATGTTTTTCCATTTCCATGTTTGTATAGGTAATTATTTCATCATCCCATTAAACTTTTTCCTCTCATCCTTCACTTGCTGACATTTCGAGTAAATTGATGTATACTCAGTGATATCCTTCTTCTTGTTATCCCACCAATAATGATCTCGATGATATCAATACAATTTTGTGTTTCCAGGTTGAATGGATAAATTCAAACTATTTGCATCATCCAAATGTTCTTTATTTAACTCTGGATTTTATGGAACACATAGTCTTGACCCAAACCTCACAATTCCATCTTCATTATGAGGATTTCCATTTTCTGATAGTTTCCAATTTCTTCTACATTCCCACCTCATCCTTTTGAGAATCCTTTAATCATTAAAAAAGTGATGGTTGAGCAATCGTTTGTGAATGTATTAATGACGTTCCATTCTTTATTATTCCCATGTATATCTTCAAAAAATCTAAGAAGATTGGATCATTTTAAATTCTCATCAATGGTAGAATTGTTGGGTCCTTTCTACTTGGAGATTCTTCTACCTTGTTTAATTTCTCAGGGTGGTAATGGTTTGAGTAGTCATAGTATTTTATCAGTTATAATCATCTCCATTGGTGGATATTCAACTATTTCTCTATGAATATATATTTGATAATATTTTGATCTATATATATTTCACACTTCTCCCCAAAGAGATAATGTAGCTTGATATTTAATGCAAATATCACTACTTCCAACTCCAGATCATGCATGTGATAGTTTTTCACATGAATATTCAACTTCCATGAGGTATTGGCAATGAATTTTTCATTTTCCCTCAAATTACATCATGTTGAGAATTGAAAAATTGTATAGAATAACATTACCACAAACATCATCATGTGTTACAATACATATATAATTTTTTCCCTAATGATTTAATATCATTTTTTTGGGGACTCAATGATCATAGAAAACATAAAAGATATACTAAATGGAAATGAATTGAAATACATTATGACATGAAATAATTTTTAGTAGTCATTAAATGTAATTCAATCATCATTATCCATACTAACATATAACATCCCATTCTCCCTTGATCATGGAGATTGTTTATTATCTTCATGATTCTCAAACCTTGAAATAGAGCATTGTCTTAGGTAATAACATACTTCTCTACATGTATAGCATAGAACTGTATAAGATTACTTAGACAGAATAGTGTTCACATCCCTTACAGTATCAATTCCTTCATGGAAATTGGATAATTTGGGCATTCCTTTCCACACTTAAAACATATCCTAGTCCCTTTGTGACATTT
The DNA here is from genome assembly GCA_963277665.1 of Viscum album. Taxonomy (NCBI): domain Eukaryota; kingdom Viridiplantae; phylum Streptophyta; class Magnoliopsida; order Santalales; family Viscaceae; genus Viscum; species Viscum album. Next base: position 993,492,901 of record OY728136.1, on the reverse strand, counting down.
CCTTTGGTGCCTCTTTCTGCACTTATTGAATAAAGGAAATTGGGTCTTCTTCCCCACATCAACATTAGCATATGAACTTTCATGATATTTCATATTCTAATTCCTTGATTTGTTTGGGAATTCAACAAAGTTTCAAGTGTTTATCATTATTTTTGATAGCTAGTTTGGCATAATAGTTATATGTCCTACTTGACCTCCTATTTGATTGGGAATATCCCTGGAACATTCATCACATAGCCCTTCGTGTTGGTTTTTATCAATATTCCTCATATTAATAGCCATTGACTAGGATAAAATAAAAATTATTGATGAGTATCTTAATAATTTTAACACATAAAGGGAAAACCAATTAAATTAAATGGAAAACATATAAATAAAAATTTTCCTTTAAACTTATAAATTTATAGGATTTAATATATGTTATAAGTGATCTATCTCCTAACATATATTCTTGTGTTATTTTTTCCCTTAATGATGGTTTATTATGAGATTATGAATTTACCAAAGAATATCTCCTAGGAGATTCCAACCAAGAGTATAGAAAGGCACATTTTTGTGCACCAGTTCCTGTTCGAGTCTAGCTCAATGCAGTGTTTTGGGTTTTTAAAAGGCCCCAGCCTTAAACCTTACATAATCTTGAGTTATTACAAGATTACACATTGGGGATCTTTTTGGGATTAGAGTTTTATAGAATTAGATCATGAAACTTGCATTACATTCCACATTTAAAAAAAGTGGTTACATAAAAGAAAGTATTCATTCTTCCCATCAACAGAAACATATTTAAAATAAAACATGGATTCTTTCTTGACATATCCTTGACACTATCATCACATCATGTACCTTTCCCTTAACCTGTGAAAAACATTTCAAAAACATGGGACGAGCATAAAAAGCTCAGTAAGGGTTATAAAAATATTGAAAGGAAACATGAGTTCATATATACATAAGAATGAAATCATACTTCACCGATAAAACATAGGCACTTTAACATACCTCATCAAATCATGAATAAATCATAGAAATCATAAGACATAAAAGGTAACTTGAGTCATTCATAACATTCTTACGTTGGGAGTAACCCTCCTGGTGATGTTTGGAATACCCATCACAGTATATTCCCTAAATCTCTTTGGAGAAACCTTAACGTTTCACTCCTTCTCATTACCCGATGCATTGGAGAGCTATATCGGGCTCACCTGCCCTTAGTTTATCACGGAACCACCTATCTTCTTAATAATTCCCAAGATCCTCAACATAATCGTATCACATAAAACATGCATAAAGGAAACATAACATTTACACCTTTCAATCACAAGATATCAATACAACACATTGATATAAAAACATTATGAAAACCATTTTCAATACCAAAATAAAAGAAAATTAAAACATGGTATTTATTTTTCTTTTAAAAAAAGGTATGGCTTGTAGAGGAAGCCGAAACTCAAATAATTCTCATGGTGAGAGAGAAGTCATTGTCGTCGCATACGTACAACAAAAACATTCCCTTTTGTCGTTTAGTAAATGTTTCTTATAGAAAAGATTCCTTTTGAATAAACGTAAAAGTAAAAGGGGTTTATACACCATAAAAAAGAAGGTTGTGTATAAAACAAAATATTCCTCAATGAAAGGAGATTGAGACGAAGTCCCATACAAAGACGTGATCCTTTGTTTAAGGATTAATCAATTACATAATTATGTGTGACAAACCAATACACCAAATATAAGTGGATATTAAGTGTAAAATAATCAAAGGTCATTCACACATATTCAAAGGATGACATATTCAATAGCTACATGTTGAACCCAAAGAAATTGAAATTGGGTTAAGAAGTTCCCTTGACAGCCTAACGACGTCACATCAAAATGAGTTGATTAGAGATAAAAAGTGTATCTCATCACTTGGACATACAATTCACATCAATAAGGATATATGAGAACATATCCCAACATAACAATATTTAAATTAAAAGACCCAACAAAAGAAGTCTTTTAAAAAGAGGAGGGTGAATGGTTCCCTTACCGACTTGGGTATCTTTCAAAACATACACCCCATGAAAGAAGGACAATACATCATTGATGTAAATACTCATAAACGAAAGTATATTACAAAAATAGTAGAATAATGGGCAGTACATACACCACTCAAAGGAAATTGTGGCCAATGTATCATAAATCTCACGGGAATAATTGTGAGATGAAAAATCCCTTACGAAAACTCGGCAGTCTAATCGGCACCACATAAAACACACAAACTGGATTGATGAGATCAAATAAGGTATCCCATCATATTAACATAAAGTTTATAGAAATATGAATATAAAAGAACATCCCCCAAAATAACAAATATGAGCTTAAAATAAGTGACATAAAGGATAATACTTAATAAGAAAGAGAGAGGTTAGATCTCTTATGAAAATTCGGCAGCCTAACGGCGCCACTCAAAACATCCAAAATGGATTGATGAGAGAGAATAGGGTCTCTAATCACATGAACATAAAAATTACAGTAATGTTAATATAAAATAACGTCCCAATAACAAGAAAGATGAGCTTTAAAAGGAATGACATTAAAGAGTGTACTTAAAAAGAAAGAGAGGAGTAGGATCCCTTCCCCCAAGTCCAACTTGTCTTGTTCATTTCTTTATATTCATGAATAATAAACTTTGGTCAATTAATAATTGGCCAAGTACCTCCTTTATAGATTATTATTCAGTTCATATCACATATTATAATGTTATAATAATTGTTTAATAATGTTAGTTCATATCAGACGTTTTTGCCGATGTTTGGTACATGAGTCAAAAATGAACTTGATTGAAAAAATATTGCCCATGTAGTTATAAGTAAATAATTTCCAGAAGAGTATTAATGATTAAAATATCATATATATCCAGTAAATATTCATTTTATACTATTCCATATCATTTGGAGATAAAAAACAAAAACCACTGTTCATGGAGACGGTAGGTCGTACGTACGCATGAACGCTACTTTCATTTTTTTTCATATTAATGGAATTAAAAAAAAATAGAGATATATATACAAGTTATAATTCCAGATTGATATAAATAATTTAGATGTAATATATTACATATATATCCATTATATATATGTACTTATAATATTACATAACATTTTGAGATAAGAAATGAAATGTACCGTTCATGGAGACGGTAAGCCATACGTACGCATGAACGCTACTTCCATTTCTATTTCATATTTAATAGAATTAAAACATAATGATACATAATAGTATTTTAATTCCAGTACGTTATCATATATAATATCATTAAATATATCCTTTATACGTACCATATATGGTATTAACGAATCAAATCACTTTGAGGGGGCGGTAGTCCGCACTTCCTTAAATGAAGATATCGCGTTTACCCATAATGGAAACCATAAAGGTACGCCATAAATGAAAAATACAGAAACTTAAGTTATACATAAACATATTAGATATCATATATAAATATAGTTTCATCTTAATGTCCTCCTTTGAAAGTGTTATAAGAATGTTGAACAATCATTGTTTCGGGAGGCAGAAATTCGCCATCCACGGAAAGAGTATGTTCTTTAACCATTAGATGTAGGTGTGTGTAAGTGTAGCTAGAATCCTTATTATAAAAATATGCTAGTATATTTAAGATACTGGATTTGTTACAAAATAAATTAATAAAAAGAGTTTAGGGGGTTGGAGAAGCAAAATAAAACAAAAGGACACAAGTGAAGACATTACCTTAAAATAGGGTAACACCCTTTGGTTTGAGCTCAAAGGCTTCCTTGGGAACACTTCTACCCAATGTGAGGCTTCAAGGAGTAAGAGAGGTAAGTGGAGAGACAAAAGGGGAAGGGTTTTGCCGAGCCAAATGCTTTGGGAGTGTGTGTAAGGAGGTTGAGGTGGGGGCCTTTTATAAGAGGAGAGGAAGGGCACTCTTGTAAAGTTACAAAATGTTACTTTATTTTCAAAAGAGTTTAGGATTTTAAAGGTCCCAAATTGCTTTATTTCGAGGCTAACGTGATAAGGGTTCTAAATCCACTCATCCAATATGTTTTGTACATTTTTAGGTTTTATATATTACATTATCTTTCCATTTTATTTAAATCGTTAAATAATGAGGTCATCACTGTATCATCATGATGTGATAAATAATTTAATTTATATAATGTCTAAAAATTATAAAACAAATACTATGATGTAGGAAATATTTTTATCTTTACAATTACTATTTATAGTAAAAAATATTACTTGTATAACCCCATGTAAATTTTTTTTTAGTAAAACATCTCATGTTTGTGTCATTTTTACTTTAACATTAAATAAAAAGTTATTTATGTCATTTTCCAACCGAAGTGGCTCCATGGGGTCCCCAAGTTGACCCATGGATTTTCTTGGTCTGCCATGACACATACAATGAGGGTAGGACATGTGTCTAGGTCATTTAATTTTATTAATACATTATTCTTACCATAAACTACACTAATTACCTCTAATCGCGATTAAAAACTTAATAAGTTACTATTCACCAAAAAATTATTTTTATCCCATTGAACCACTTTTTACATCTTAATGAAAACCATGTATGTTGGATTTTTGAAATTCAAAACACAAAGATGGCAAAATTTCATTTAAACGGAAAAATCAGTTTTTATAAGTACCACTTAGTGGTTTCACTATTCATCAAAAATTGAAGTTTTTCAGAAAAATCCCAAAAATTCACCCTAAGCTATATTTGTTATTATGAATTCAAAAATGAAGTCTATTTTAAAAAATTAAAAACATATAAGTCACATTATTTAATTTAATAATTAATTCCCGTTGTCAGAGAAAATAGCGCGTTTTTATGAAACAATAAGTATCAAAAGATTGACACTAGTTTAAGTCTGATTTCAATGTGAAATTAATTCCAATGACCACTATTGGATTTAATGGTAAAAATATATTCTAATTTCACTTTAAAACCAATTCAAATGATAATCTAATCATATAAATAAATTAGATGAAAAATAGGCTTTGAATTAAAATGCAACATTTTAAACTATTCATTAAAAAAATGAACTTTATCGGAAAGATACCAAAAATTTACACAAAGTAAATTTGGATGTCCCAATTCTTAAGAAGAGTTTTATTTTTTCCAATAGAATGTATTAGAGTGAACAAAACTATATTTAATGACGGTTCGTCATCAAAAGGCGATAAGTGAACCTTTAGTGAAAACTAGGGCATATAGCCTAAAATTGAATTCTTTCCGTATTTTAAGCCTTTATATTTTCTTGGATAAATGTAAAACATTTAAAAACATATATAATCAAATTTTAGTTATTTCTATCCATTCCCACCAATACAACAGCTACATGTTAAATACCATTTAAAATAATATTATTTTATTATTAGAGTGCAACGTAAGATTCACAAGAAACTCGTTGTTACGTGTTGGGTATGCCATCGAGCATAGCATCCCCTTTAAATTCATATTAATATATTATTCACAAATATGGATAAGTATGTTAATTTAATATTCTTTATTTACCTGTGGTGTTATATCCTTCCCCCCTTTTGGGAATTGCGTCCTCGCAATTTTTAAAATTGAGCTTGGAAACATCCTTGAATGTCCCACATCGGAACAAGAGTCCGTAAAACTATCACGTTAAAATAAAGAAAGAGAAGTATAGAGGTCACCCGAGTTAACCCATACTAGGATTCCATGTAGGAAAACATGGAAATGGAGGAGAAAACATAGGGTCATGTTCTGATGGAGAGTGATAGAAAACCTGTTTAGGGGAAAGTTAACCACAAGAAAATCACAAACTTATGATGGGTTAAACGGTATTCGATTCCCCAGTAGGAAAAGTTAATAGACAACCTTTTTTTAAGTTACTTTTTATTGAAGAATTTATTCATAAGGAAACATAATCACTTATCATGTTGACTTTCAACTTTTACTAGATTCCTTAATCAAACTCATATTTTTTTCCAAAATACGAGTATTTAGGGAGGCTTGTTCGCATTATGAGTACTATAATCAACTTCTAGAGAATCACCTAATCCACCGAAGAGAACTATATACTTCTCATATCTTTAGACCTTAACCAAAACCAAAACCAAAAAGGTTAGTACAAGGTCAGATAATCCAGAAAAGGATAACCCTTTAAAAATAAAATCTATGCATAATCTCCAAAATTTGTCCAACAAAACCCAAAGTTCAACGAGAACGATCCGATAAACAATTTGTCCAAAAAATTCTTCAAATTAAACGAATCTAAGATTGAAACCCAAATATTTTAAGGATTTAGTCACATGGTCTTCCAAGTTAAATCTTAACATTTATCTCCAAACAACATCAGTTGCTCCTAAAGTCTCGTATTGAAAAGTAATTAACCTAATCACATATCCTCCGTGATAGGTTAATCATTTTCATAAATAACCCAAAATCAACGTAATCTTAATTCATAAAATCATATAACTAAAAAGAATCATTCAAACTAACCAGGGACTTCACGTAGTCCAGTGGTAGGTGATAAATACCAGTCGCACTGTGGTTGTGGGTTCGATTCCTGCAGCTTTGTCCGACGCGACAGGTAGTCACACGGTCTGCATGTTGTCCTTTTTCCAAAACTATATAATTCTCAAATAATTCCCCAAAAATAGATAAAATCATCAAAAATAAACATAAAATATTTTAACATCAAGTTTATCTCATGCCTTTCACTTCCATCATAACATATAGTAACCCATAATTACCTCAAAAGTAAGGTTCATATAAACCCAAATGGTTCCTTATAAATATGTCCACAAAAGAACAGATAACTATTCCTTGAATAAAATTTTCATATATTAAACATCAGGGTTACACATAATATAAAAAGTCTTCTAATGTAACCCCATCATCAAAAGAGATTTAATACTCTTAAGAATTTCACCATAACTCTTTAATCCCTTATATGTTGACATCTTACTCATTAAACATTCTTCATGATCCATTAACCATTCCTTTCCAACTTATTCCGAAATACCTCTTTCCTACAAACAAAATCATGAATCATATCCTAAGATTCCAAAATATGAAAACAATAGTCATGAAATAATACATACCTTTGATTGGTAATTGTCAGTTTCTTCATCCTCAATCGGAATGGCATTAGGTATTGGTAAACGAACATTTGTATGCTCTTGGTGATCTCATTCACGAAACCTCTTCATAGGACATGTGTTTGCATAATGACCATGCACACCACATTTAAAACATTCAATTGATCCCTCAGAAAGATCTTCTTTCCCTTTCCTCGACTCAATTGGATGCTTCCATTTTCCATGGCAGGTTCCTGCTTTATAACCTTCATTTCCACATCTATAGCATGTTTTTGTGCCCTTGAAACATTTTCCTAGGTGTTTCTTTCCACATCATTGACACATAGGTTTTTGAACACACTTACCATTATAATTATTACCTGTACTTCCGTAGGGATTTTTTTCTCGCATATATGATTCCTTAGAGAAATCACCAAGGTTTAGGTGGTCAATCATGACTCCAGATAGTTGGTTGAGGATAATAACAAGAGTTCTCATTGTATCTCCCATATCATTCAGTTGCTTTCTCAAAAAACTATCATAGTTTCCTTCACATCCGCTTTTACTTTTGTGCCTACTAGATCCAGCCATTTTCTAAAACCAAAAAGGTCAGTGTGAGTATATCAAAAAAACATCATGTACTAATGAGGAAGATAAACACTAAGATATACTTACTTGTTCACATTATCTAAAACTAGGGCTCTTTCTGAAATCCTAACCATTACGGTAATGCCACTTATGCTTAAAGAATACCATAACCTCTAAATTTATCTAAACCGACCTCTGATACCAATTATAAGGCCCCATCCATAAACCTTACTTAATCTTGAGTTATTAAAAGATTACACATTGGGGATCTTTTCGGGTTTAGAGTTTTATAGAATTAGATCATGAATCTTGCATTACATTCCACATTTAAACAAAGTGGTTTCTTAAAAGACAGTATTCATTCTTACCATCAACGGAAACATATTTAAAATAAAACATGGATCTTTCTTGACACATCCTTGACACTATCATCACATCATGTACCTTTCGCTTGACCTGTGAAAAACATTTCAAAAACATGGGATGAGAATAAAAATCTCAGTAAGGGTTATAAAAATATTTAAAGGAAACATGAGTTCATATATATATATGAATAAAATCATACATTACCCATAAAACATAGGCACATAAACATACCTCTTCAAATCATGAATAAATAATAGAAATCATAAGACATAAAAGGTAACTTGAGGCATTCATAACATTCTTACATAGGGAGTAACCCTCCTGGTAACGTTTGGAATACCATCACAGTATATTCCCTATATCTCTTCAGAGAAACCTTAACGTATCACTCCTTCGCGTTACCCAATGAATTGGAGATCTATATTGGTCTCACCCGCCCTTAGTTTATCACGGAACGACCCATCTTCATAATAATTCCCAAGAAGCTCAACATAATCGTATCACATAAAACATGCATAAAGAAAACATAACATTTCCGCCTTTCAATCACAAGATATCAATACAACACATTGATATAAAAATATTATGAAAACCATTTTCAATACCAAAATAAAAGAAAAGTAAAACATGCTATTTATTTTTCTTTTAAAAAGAAGGTATGGCTTGTAGAGGAATCCGAAACTCAAATAATGGTCACGGCGGTGGAGAAGTCGTTGTCGCCGCATACGTACAACAAAAACATTCCCTTTTTTCGTTTAGTAAACGCTTCGTATAAAAAATATTCCTTTTGAATAAACGTAAAAGACAAAGGGTTTTATACACCATATAAAAGAAGGTTGTGTATAAAACAAAATATGCCCCAATGAAAGGAGATTGAGACGAAGTCCCATACAAAGACGGTATCCTTGGTTTAAGGATAAATCAATTACATAATTATGTGTGAAAAACAAATACACCAAATATAAGTGGATATTAAGTGTAAAATAATCAATGGTCATTCACACATATTCAAAGGATGACATATTCAATAGCTACATGTTGAACCCAAAGAAATCGAAATTGGGTTAAGAAGTTCCTTGACAGCCTAACGGCGTCACATCAAAATGAGTTGATGAGAGATAAAAAGTGTATCTCATCACATGGACATAAAATTTACATCAATAAGGATATATGAGAACATATCCCAACATAAAAATATGTAAATTAAAAGACCCAACAAAAGAAGTCTTTTAAAAAGAGGAGGGTGAAAGGTTCCCTTACCGACTTGGGTATCTTTCAAAACATACACCCCATGAAAGAAGGACAATACATCATTGATGTAAATACTCATAAACTAAATTATATTACACAAAGAGTAGAATAATGGGCATTACATACACAAATAAAAGAAAATTGTTGAAAATGTAGCATAAATCTCACGGGAATAAACGTGAGATGAAAAATCCCTTATGAAAACATCACAGCCTAATCGGCGCCACATAAAACATACAAACTGGATTGATGAGATCAAATAGGGTATCTCATCATATTAACATAAAGTTTATAGAAAGAGGGATATAAAAGATCATTCCCCAACATAACAAAGAGGATCTTAAATGAAGTGACATAAAGGAGAGTACATAAAAAGAAAGAGAGAGGTTAGATCTCTTACGAAAATTCGGCAGCCGAACGGCGCCCCTCAAAACTTCCAAAATGGATTGATGAGAGAGAATAGGGTCTCTCATCACATGAACATAAAAATTACAGTAAGATTAATATAAAATAACATCCCAATAACAAGAAAGATGATCTTTAAAAGGAATGACAAAAAAGAGTGTACTTAAAAAGAAAGAGAGGAGTAGGATCCCTTACCTCAAGTCCAACTTGTCTTGTTCGTTTCTTTATATTCCTGAATAATAAACATTGGTCAATTAATAATAGCCTAAGTAACTCCTTTAGATATTATTATTCAGTTCATATCACATTTTATAATGTTATAATAATTGTTTAATAATGTTATTTCATATCAGACATTTTTGCCGATGTTTGGTACATGAGTCAAAAATGAACTCGTTTGAAAAAAGATTGCACATGTAGTTATAAGTAAATAATTTCCAGAATAGTATTAATTATTAAAATATCATATATACCCAGTAAATATTCATTTTATACTATTCCATATCACTTGGAGATAAAAAACAAAAAAGCACCGTTCATGGAGATGGTAGGCCGTACGTACGCATGAACGCTAATTACATTTTTTGTCATATTAATGGAATTAAAACAAAATGATGGAGATATATATAAGTTATTATTCCAGAATGATATCCATAATTTAGGTGTAATATATTAAATATATATCCATTATATATATTTACTTATAATATTACATAACATTTTGAGATAAAAAATGAAATGTACCGGTCATGGAGATGGTAAGCCGTACGTACGCATGAACGCTACTTCCATTTCTATTTTATATTTAATGGAATTAAAACATAATGATACATAGTAGTATTTTAATTCCAGTATGGTATCATATATAATATAATTAAATATATCCTTTATACGTAACACATATGGTATTAATGAATCAAATCACTTTGAGGGGGCGGTAGTCCGCACTTCCTTAAATGAAGATATCGCGTTTACCCATAATGGAAACCATAAAGGTACGCCATAAATGAAAAATACAGAATATTTAGTCAAACATAAACATATTAGATATCATATATAAATATAGTGTCATCTTAATGGCCACCTTTGAAGTTGTTAGATGAATGTTGAACAATCCTCGTTTCAGGAGGCAGAAATTCGCCATCCACGGAAACAATAGGTTCTCTAACCATTAGATGTAGGTGTGTGTAAGTGTAGCTCTAATACTTATTATAACAACATCCTAGTATATTTAATATATTGGATTTGTTACAAAATAAATTAATAAAAAGAGTTTAGGGGGTTGTAGAAGCAAAATAAAACAAAAGGACACAAGTGAAGACATTACCTTAAATTAGGGTAACTCCCTTTGTTTTGAGCTCAAAGGCTTCCTTGGGAAGACTTCTGCACAAAGTGAGGCTTCAAGGAGTAAGAGAGGGAAGTGTAGAGACAAAATGGGCAGGGGTTGGCCGAGCCAAAGGCTTTGGGAGTGTGGGTAAGGAGGTAGAGGTGGGGGCCTTTTATAAGAGGAGAGGAGGGGCACTCATGTAAAGTTACAAAATGTTACTTTATTTTCAAAAGAGTTTCGGATTTTAAAGGTCCCACATTGATGTATTTCGAGGATAAGGTGATAAGGGTTCTAAATCCACTCATAAAATAGGTTTTAGAAATGTGTAGGTTTTATATATTACCTTATCTTTCCATTTTATTTAAATCGTTAAATAATGAGGTCATCGCTGCATCATCATGATGTCATAAATAATTTAATTTATTTAATGTTCAAAAATTATAAAAAAAATACTATGATGTAAGAAATAGTTTTATATTTCCAATGAATATTTATAGTAAAAAATATAACTTTTATAAACCCATGTAAAAATTGTTTTAGTAAAACATCTCATGTCTGTGTCATTTTTACTTTAACATTAAATAAAAGGATATTTATGTCATTTTCCAACCAAAGTGGCTCCATGGGGTCCCCAAGTTGACCCATAGATTGTCTTGCTCTGCCATGACACATCCAATGAGGTTAGGACATGTGTGTAGGTCATTTCATTTTATTAAAACATTATTCTTACCATATACTACACCAATTACCTCTAATCGCGATTAAAAACTTAATAAGTTACTATTCATCAAAAAATAATTTTTATCCCATTGAACCACATTTTACTTCTTAATGACAACCATTTATGTCGGATTTTTGAAATTCAAAACACAAAGATGGAAAATTTTCATTTAAACGGAAAAATCAGTTTTTATAAGTACCACTTAGTGGTTTCACTATTCATCAAAAATTGAAGTTTTTCAGAAAAATCCCAAAAATTCACCCTAAGCTATATTTGATATTCCAAATTCAAAAATGAAGTATATTTTAAAAAATTCAAAACATATAAGTCACATTAATTAATTTAATAATTAATTCCCACTATCAGAGCAAATAGCGTGTTTTTATGAAACAATAAGTATCAAAAGATTGACACTAGTTTAAGTCTGATTTCAATGTGAAATTAATTCCAATTACCACTATTGGATTTAATGGTAAAAATATATTCTAATTTCACTTTAAAATCAATTCAAATGATAATCTAATCATATAAATAAATTAGATGAAAAAGAGGTTTTGAATTAAAATGCAACATTTTATACTATTCATTAAAAAATGAACTTTATCGGAAAGATACCAAAAATTTACACAAAGTAAATTTTGATGTCACAATTCTTAAGAATAGTTTTATTTGGTCCAATTGAATTTGTAAGAGTGAACAAAACTATATTTAATGACGGTTCGTCATCAAAAAGCGATATGTGAACCTTTAGTGAAAACTAGGGCATATACGCCTAAAATTGAATTCTTTCCGTATTTTAAGCCTTTATATTTTATTGGATTAATGTAAAAACATTTAAAAACTTATATAATCATATTTTAGTTATTTATATCCATTCCCACCAATACAACGGCTACATGTTAAATACTATTTAAAATATTATTATTTTAATATTAGAGTGCAACGTAAGATTCCCAAGAAACATGTTGTTGCGAGTTGGGTACACCATCGAGAATAGCGTCCCCTTTAAAGTCATATTAATATTTTATTCACAAATATGGATAAATTTGAAATTTTCATATTCTTTATTTACCTGGGGTGTTACAGTTTTACTCATAGATACATCTGTGCCAGATCCTCCTCTACTTATTTGTATCCAGATAGGGGTGTATTTTCATGATAAACCACTTATTCTATAGTCACAAAAATTTAGGGATGTTTTTATTATACTCTGTGTTATCCCTAAGGTTTTCACTAGTATTTTCTAATCCCAATCCCAAAAATAACTAATCATATCATCTCATACCAACTATAACAGCCTTTCCCTTTATTACATATTTTAACATCATTTATTACGTTAACTCACACTTAAGACAACTCTATGGATCTATAGGTCAAGTGTCTTGTGAATTTAGGAACATTAAATGAAAAATGAAGACATAAAATATAACATCATTATTGAAAATGTCTTTTACATAACCACAACATTCCTTCGTACATAGAATTGCATGGGAGAACCTGCGAACATACATAAGAAAAGGGTGAGCTATAAAGCTCAGTAATGAAGTAAATAAGGAATAAATTGAAGATTACCAAACATGATAGGCAATATGAATATGAATGGAGCATAAGAGAAGCATTAACATAAAGAAATTATGTAGCATTATTATCAAAAAATTGAAATGTGGCAATGACATGTAACATAATATTAGCATGAGCCAAGGCTCATTACACAAAGATTAACATGAGTAAGCCCTAATTAAACATTAATTTTCATGACTAAACCCTACATTCACTTGAATTAACATAAGTAATTCCTCATTTCACATGGGGTATCATGATACTAAAAATTATTCAATGCATTGGAGTGCTATCAGGGCACACCCTTCTTAATCATTTCATTTTATGCATAAGGGTGACACATACATCATACAACATGAATTCAATAAACATAATAATTTATTACATGAATAAGAAATTTGGAATAAATAAATGCAAGTACTCAATAAACAAGTACATGTGCATAATTTTGAATACCCTTTATAGAGAAATGAGTATAGTATTCACTTAAATGATGCTTTTGTCATGGAATGTTTGTTGTAACATCGACAACATAACGACATCAAATAGAAATCATAAAACGGGACGATGAGAGAGAAATAGGTATATCATTTTTTATACATGAAATTTATTTTAAGGGGGTCATAGAAAATAATATCCAAAAATATTTAATGGAATTTAGATGTTTTATATAAAATAATATCTTGAATGTAAATGAGGAGAGTGAAATACCTTATAGAATTTCAGCACGGTAACAAGTGTACATGAGAGACATTAATGAAAGAGAAAGGGGTATCTCATTCTTAAATCATAAGTGGGAAGTATATGGGAGGTTACTAATCATAACCAAACATTTATAATTGAAAATAAAAGGGGAATAACACTATAATGATACTTGTACATAAATAAGGAAGGAAGGAAAATGAGGATCCCTTACTTGGAAGTGTGATCCCAAAGGCTTGGGAGAGGCTTGAGAGAGGCTTCTTGGGAGATTGGGGCGACTTGGGAGGATTCTATATAGATGAGGTAAGAGTATATATGTTCTAAAAGTATTTTTAGTGAATATTATTGCGATCTTTGGTGGGTTTATATATGAAATGAGAGGGGAATTATTTAATATTTCACAAACATAGGTTTTGGAATCTATATAATTATATATTCAAAACCAAAAACCGTCCAATGATTTAATTAACATGGTTTTCATAAAAGTTTATTGAAAAAAGTTATTTTATTATAAAAATGGATGAAATTATAAAAATATTATACTTACTTATGTGGAGGTGAGTCACACTCTCAAGGAAATTATTTTTAAATGTTAAAATACATTATAAGTCTTGGAGGGTCCAATAAGGCATTGTAAAATTAATCAAACAAATATAAAATCACATTATTGTAATTTTAAAACATATATTGGCCAAATACCATTTTTATTGTATTTTATTACATCACTATTGGGTCATTATGATCCTATAACACATTATATATTTATAAGGTATTTAATTTTTACCGAAATAATTTATTGCTATTGAAAATTATGAAAAATTCACTGTTGGATAATTTCAATGTCCTAATTAAAAATATAATTTTTATTTTATATAAATTGTTTCCTAAATATGTAAATTTTCAATTTCAAAATAAAAACACTAATTTATTAATAAATCACAGGGTTGGAAAAAATAGTTTTATAACCAAAAGAAAAAATAGAATTGTATTCATAATACTTATATGATCTTTTTTATTTGATAGAAATTACCTTAGTAATAATATTTTATTAAAATATTTTATTATTAACAAATCTATTAATTCACCAAAATTTATTTCATAATTGAATTTAAATTTTAACTAAAAAAACAATTTGTGCATTAAAAATCATTTTCAAAGTACCAATAATAAAATGAATGTATATTATTTATTCTGTAAAACAATAATGCACCAAATCATAATTCTAGGGTCTTGTAACATATTACTTTATAACACTAGTACATGCCATAAGAGTGTGATGTTCGATGGTGGGGCCTTCTTGGGGTTGTTCTGTGAACATGGTTTGAGATGTGATCTCGATAAGCCTGAACTTCCCATGTAAATGGTCTCTCTCATGCTTAAGTTGTTGGTTCTAGGATTGGGCTTGGTATATGTAAATTCATATAAATGTTTTCTCCCTATAAATATTTGATAAATGGGCTTTAAAGGGAATGATCCAACTTGTTGAGGATATCACTTACATTGTCTGTGACAAAAAGATTTGTTAAAACCCTATATATATAATTGTCATGTGATCAATGTTCCAAAGCTATATAAACAACAGAAACAATTATTAATGGTATTTTAAAATGAAAAACATAAAAACAAGTAAGTGAATATGATTTATATAATTACATTATATAATAAGACATTTAATTAGATCAAGATAAATTTTCATTAATAAAATTTTGGGTCATTACAGAGGATATTACTAGTCTAATTATCTTACCATAATTTGATATCTCCATTTACAAGGATCCAACAATATTTATCTTGCATGATTTTAAGGGATCTGTATATGTTTTTCAAAAACATATGACCCATTAACTTCTTACTCAAGATAATAAACTATTGAATTTACATATTTCCTATGAATAAATATCTCCCAAAGAGAATGAATAAAAAATATTCCAATTCATGATTAGATTAAAAACACTATATAGTCTCTAAAATTCATATAAAGCTAATATATTCCTCCTAAAAAATAATTTTTCTTCCATGAAAATTTTTTATAGTGACTTTTTCACTTCTATTGAGTATCCCATATGATGTTATTTAGGAAAATCTCTCTTCTTTTAAATTAGAGTTGATATTTTGTATGAATAAAAAGACATGTATGGGTATGGGTGAAATTATATAGATGATTAGGCTGATAATACCTCCAAAATAGAAAAAGTGACTCCCCCAATTGATAATTATCTCCAAAATTCTGATGATGATAATTTAAATTGATTTAATGTAAAATCATTTCATTGAAAAAGGATCTCACAACAATTCCAATGGTAATTGTCTATTAGTGATACCAAGCCAATATTTAATGAATTTAGATTTCATTATCATTTATTTGTAATGTAAATGGATATCTAACCAAATTTAATCATTTTCCCACTTCTATTATCGTCAATTAATATATCCTTAAAAACAAAATTGACTTTATTCTAAATTTGATGATAAAAAAAATATAATCCATAAATAATAAATTAGGTATTACAATGATTTCATAATAAACATTGAATGGGTGAAAATTTTCACTTTTTATTTCAATGTATATGTTCCTAATTATAATATCTAGGGAGAAGATAAATAAATTAGGGAATGAAGATATCCTTGGTGAATATCTTAAACCAATTTGAGAACCCTACAATTTTTTTCTCAAAGGGGGTTAATTAAACAACATGAGGAAAATTAGTGAAATATAAGGTCACATACCAATTATAATAATCCAAATTAATTGGGAACATTTAGGGTGAAGTGCTATTCCATTCAATCATAGTATGTCTCCATCTTGATCTGGATCATGGCATTGGATCCTACCACTCTCCTATAAATGTTAGTTAACATTTCGTTAGAAAAGATAAGAACCCCATGAGAGATTATACCATTGAGGAAACCATATATATATTTTTAAATCTGTAGAGGTGAAGGATAGTTAATATCTTATTGAGGATTGTTAACATAATATTTCAAGAAAAATTGAATAATCAAAGTTTTCAAAATTCAATAAAGATACTGGGATGTTTCAACACGGGGATAAGAAAAAGAATAGTTAAAGTGAAAACTCAATGCATATGTCCACCCTTAAATTATTCATGCACCACTACTATCTGAATATTATTGATTTATTTATAGGAATTAATGTTGATAGAGACTAGGAATCCATAAATCATGAGGTACTATCTTGGTAGTGTTTTTTTATAGATTTAAGGATTTCATCCTCACGAGGGTTGGTTTTCAGTAAATCAATGACATGATACTCTACTCAAAATGAGTTTTTATTGAACATAATATCCTCTATATGAATTATTAACTCTCATTACAAGACCTTGAATAATGATCACAACATCATTATTGAAGGAACTATATTCAATTTTATAGTTGGTCATCCAAACAATTTTTTTTCCCAGATACATACCCTAAATTACACTATGTTTTAATCTCATTCATTGGTCCATCTTTTATAGGATCTTTCCAATGAATCAAACTATTTGGTGACCATATTTCATACAAGTATCATCATTTATTAAAATGTAGCATGAAAATATCATTATACTGTCAATCCTAAATCAAATCATCATGATGATTACCCTCATCCTAATGACCTTCCATAAATTTTATGGGGGTTTTATGGTTACTAATACATTCTAAAATGTCACCCTTAAGTCTATAAATATTATATTAGAACATTACCCATGCATTCCATTACATGGGATATTTCAATGACTTTCCTTCTGGATAATTGAAAGATTAATAATCTATACATTATTTGGAGATATGAAATTTATGGATAAGAATTAGAGAACCATAAATATAGGGAAATATAGGAGAATATTTAGATAGGGACCTCTAAAGAGGGTAGAAATATGTGTTACATAAATTATAAATTTTAGGAAAATTTGAAAAACACATATATATATGACTTCATATTCTATTGCCTTATCCTTTTTTTGTACCATATAAAAATATATATAGTGAAACCTATATCCATGAAATTGATTTCTTTTGTTTTTAGTTATTAAATATTCCCCGAAATATTGAGGGGGATTTTACATAGAACTCATTCATAGTTATATGATATATATAAAATTTATTACATGATATCTGTGATTGAATTGGAAGATTTATAAAATAAACATGAATAAAATATAGAAAATATTTTAATATGCCAAATTGTTTCATTATTGGGTTTACTAGACCTCTTTTTTTAATTAGAACGATAAATTAATACATTTTCCATTTATTATCATGAACTTAACAATATCATAATCAAGAAAAGTATATTCTAAACCATAATAATGAATAGTTTAATCATTATTGATTGGAGTAATAATTACCAAGGATTGACCTTCAAATTGTATATCATCATTTATGAGTGGGAAGAGAGAATGTTCCCATGATTTCCATTTGTATAAGATTTTGGTAGTATGAGTTCGTAAAGATTCTATTCCAATAAAAAAATCACATGATATCTTTCTGGATATAAATAATATATTATTTAGATATTACATTTAACAATTTATGTTAGTTTCTATAAAACCCCAACCATTATATAGATCCATACCTATATAAAAATTTTATAACCTCATGTAATTGGATTTAATTGAGGTATTTTAGGTGTTTGAGAAGGATAGAAGGTAGGTGGGTGTCTATAATGTATTAGGGACCCGAATCCATAAGATTTTAGTTTTATAAAATATCCATTGTAGTTTCACTAGCTAGCCAGTGGAAAAAATGAGAAGCACCTGCTATGGTATTGAGCCATGGGATAGCCAATGGCTTAGGGCTAGTTGTCTGGTGCTCTATCAACTATCCAAAAGGGGCTACCAACTAGTCATTGGAATCCAATGAAAAATAATTATTAAGGTTAGAATTGTTATTTAACTAGGTCCACCCATATTGAATATACCATAGTGTTTACCTCTTTATATAAATAGTAGTAGTCCCTCATGTTATCCAACTCCTCTTTCATCCAATATAGAGGATCTCCTAAATCCTTGGTCTGTTTTGACTTCCTTCAGATGTGTTTGAGATCGTATGGTAAGTCTAAGGATCCAATAGTGTGTGTTATTTAATTATTTCACCTTATACTACTACAAAACATGTTTTTTCTAATGTTGGGGATTTAGTAATGCTAGCTAAAAATGCTGTTAATGATTCAATTTATTATTGTTGGAAAGAGTGATGTTAAAAATCCACCATTATCAGTGCTTTTTTCTAAGCACGTATAGTGGCATATTAGAATTTTTTTAGAATCCCAAATATAAGTATAATTATAAATAAATATTTGTCATGAAAAATAATATAGTAATATATAAATATTTTTATATTGAAATAGATATAATATAATTTTTTTAAATATGTTTTAGGAAAGGTAAATAAGATTTAACACTTAATATATAATATATTTATGATAAATGGATTATAAAATAAATAAATAAATATTTTAAATTAATATATTTCTTATTATTATGGAGTAATATTATTTTAATATAAATTATAACATAACAGAAAAATAAAATAAAAAAAGATGTAAAATAATATAAAAATGTAACTCGAACATCAAATGGCTATAAAATTTGATACGAGTATCCATTTGGGCTCTATAAAATATCAAATTGAAGCATGTAATGAGATATATTCCATCAATTCTAGAGGTATATCATTATCACATTTTTCTAGGAAAAAATTCCTAGAAGGGCTCTAATGTTGAGTTTTTAGTTGGTGTATCATGATTTTTTAACATTTGATGGTCTTTCAACAACATTTAAATGGGTATTTTCCCATTTTTCAATGGGGACAGAATTTTTTCCTAGTTATTACATTCATAATGATATTATGGTTTTTAATTTTTTTTCAAAATTTATATTTATTAATAATTAAATATATTCATGTTTTCTTTTATTTACATATAATAAATAACTCATGTAAATACATATATCAACATATCTATGTATAAATGTATATTCTAATATATAAAAATAAATACTAATTCTAAAAATTTATTTAGAGAAATATCTAACCCTTTTTAAAATATGCAAATATATTTATAATATTTATATATCCATATGTGTGTGTATTAATAAATAGATATAAATATTATAATGAATTATATGTAAATGAATATATTATATAATATATTTAAATAAATATAATATATTTCACATATACCCATATATTGAATAAATTTAATGAAAATAAATATTTTAATATATGTAAATTTATATATAAATAAATAGAAATATCATTAAATAGACAACAAAATTACATGGTGTAGTGGTAAAGGTGTTCCACCTTTTAAGGAAAGGTGCAAGATTTGAATCTAGGAAGGCGCGCATGAGTTTAGGAATTCACAAACCACTAATAAGAGGGGTTTTGGGGAGAAAATAGTTGATAAAGGGGTTGTGGAGCCCTATTAATGGGGTTGTTGAAGCGCTTGTAAAGGGGTCAGGAAGAATGGTTTCAGAATTTTTCCCCCTTTAACAACATTTCCATTATCAGCATTAAAATTAATTGTTAAATGTACCTTTAAACAATACTTTTTTAGTGATGTTAGATGGTTCCTTTAACAGTTATTTTTTATCATTGATAAAAAATTCAGTTTTTTAACTGCGCTTCGATTATCGCCTCTTTTTTAGCATTGATAAAGGCCATTTATATTGCAGTTAAAGGATATTTTATAGTAGTGTTCAAGTTTCCTCTCTCCATTTTAATCGATTTGTTCATATTTTTTGGGCTAGGTTCTTCACATGATTTTTCTTCGATTTCAGGTGAAATTTGAAGCCAACATTGGATGGGATTCCTACCCTAAATTCAAGGTATGTTGTCCCAAAATTTTAACCCATAGTCTCACATTATTATTTAGAGAATTAATTATATGGTCACACTAAGTTTCCATGTGGTAAAATTTCACCCAATTATGACCCAAAATATTTGAATCAAATATTTAGATAAATTTAAAAGTGAGTTATAAAAATTTAATGAGAGATTGATTCCAATTGAATGCCTCATTTTGGGAATTTAAAATGAATATGGTTTCTTATAATGAAAAATTATCTTGTACAAAATATAAGGTATTTCATATTTATAAATTTTTTTTCATCATGATTGAAAATACGAAAAATTTTAGATCTATTATTGTTAATGATAATGTAATTTCAATGCATTAGTTAATTACAAAAAATTATGTATGTAAATTTTGAGATGGTGTTGGATTAATAAATTCAAAGGGTTGTTATATAATAGTTGATGGCTATGGGTATTGAAGAGGACCATGGATTTTATGTTTAAAATTAGACAAAATATTTTGGTAGGAATTTTTCTGCTAAGGATTAATGGATCAATTTTGATATAGGGGATATTACAGTTTTTCATTAAATAGAGATTGAGTAGTTTTAAATTTTAATTATAAATTGAAAATATGAATGTGGTTGTTTTTGGGAATGTTAAATGAGCATGAAATTTTTTATGTTAATATTAAATTCTGTTGTGTGTGGTCTTGATTTGTATATAGGAAACTCACATAGCGTAAGTATTGATATTATAAAACAATCAACTTTATGTTGGTATGTGGTATTTTATGAGAGAACACTAATTATGAGGTTTTTTTTAATTAATAAAATATACCATGTCATAGAAATATCCTATAAGGGGATCCTATTCCTTAGGGGATTATGAAATTTCATAGAAATCTACCATTAGGTTGGTCATAGATAGTTATTATATATACCAAGGAGACCTGAATTGTTTATGATTAGTGTGGTCTACAAGACATACATAGAGATACACTATCAATATGAGAAATACGTATTATAGTTTTGGGTCAAATACCTATGGATCAATAGAGGTTTGGATAATCTATGACATCAATGTGGATCCGAATAATTGGTGGTTATTTTATTTATTTTAAAATTTACTTGGTAAACTATTTAATTTTTTTTAGTTTAATTATATATAGGACATATAAATATGATTCATATCAAATTGGTTATATTTGGAGATATTATTGGTGCTGGAATACTTACTTGTACTCACACCCTGGTTGAGCTACCCTGGAACTCATTTACCAAAGATGATACTACATAACTTCATGAATGGGCTAGGAAATATCATCGCTTGATGATTAGATTACCAAGAAGGAGAATTGGGGTTAGGAATATGACATGACTCAGGACCACAATAAGGGTTATTCATTATCATCCATTATTATTGGTTCTTATGTATATTTACTTCTAGTAATGTATAACTACTTACCTAGTAATAAAATATTTATTTATTATTTCATGGATTATTTATGTTGTTTTTTATAACTTCCCATGACATGTATAGTTTCTTTACATATCATTATTTATATGATTTATTTTATTTCCACTATTTTTACTCTAAAATATGGGTATATTCACCCTAATACACCACATTACACTCATGATACTATTCTATTGACTTTTGTGTATGGGGAGGAGGGCCTCATGTATAATAGTATTATTTTAATTGGGAACCAATTAGTGGTATGGTGTAGTGGGATGTTAAGAAGTAGTATTAGAAGGTTATTTAATTTTTCTTAATGTTTGGTAATAATGAAATGAGATATAATGGTGTACAGATGTGTTTTAAAACATGATCCCTAGACTAACCACCCCACATATGATGAAAGTCCATGTTTCAAGGGATGGAATTATTTTTCATGAATTTAAAATTCACTATTGATCTAGTTTCACTTAACTTGAAACATATAGTTATATATTTTTTGATTAATGGTGTTTTTCTATTTAATCATGTATATAAGAATACTAGCAATAAAATAGGATCGGAATGTCATTTTTGTGATTTTAAGAGTTTTTTCCCTAGATTTGATATGGGTCAATTATTTAAATCATCTACAATGATTTATTGTAACACCCCAGGTAAATAAAGAATATGACATTTTCATATTTATCCATATTTGTGAATAAAATATTAATATGAATTTAAAGGGGACGCTATGCTCGATGGCGTACCCAACACGTAACAACAAGTTTCTTGGGAATCTTACGTTGCACTCTAATAATAAAATAATATTATTTTAAATGGTAGTTAACATGTAGCCATTGTATTGGCGGGAATGGATAGAAATAACTAATATATGATTATATATGTTTTTAAATGTTTTTACATTTATTCAATAAAAGATAAAGCCATAAAATACGGAAAGAATTCAATTTTAGGCGTATATGCCCTAGTTTTCACTAAAGGTTCACTTATCGCCTTTTGATGGAGAACCGTCATTAAATATAGTTTTGTTCACTGTTATACATCCTTTTGGACCAAATAAAACTCTTTTTAAGAATTGGGACATCAAAATTTACTTTATGTCAATTTTTGTTATCTTTCTGATAAAGTTAATTTTTTAATGAATAGTGTAAAATGTTGTATTTTAATTCAAAACATCTTTTTAATATAATTTATTTACATGATTAGATTATCTTTTGAAATGGTTTTAAAGTGAAATTAGAATATATTTTTAACATTAAATCCAATAGTGGTCGTTGGAATTAATTTCACTTTGAAATCAGACTTAAACTAGTGTTAATCTTTTGATACTAATTGTTTCATAAAAACACGCTATTTGCTCTGACAGTGGGAATTAATTATTAAATTAATTAATTTTACTTATATGTTTTTAATTTTGTAACAAATACTTCATTTTTTAATTCGGAATATCAAATATATCTTATGGTGAATTTTTGGGATTTTTCTGAAAAACTTCAATTTTTGATGAATAGTGAAACCACTAAGTGGTACTTATAAAAACTGATTTTTCCGTTTAAATGAAATTTTTCCATCTTTGTGTTTTAAATTTCAAAAATAATACATACATGATTGTCACTAAGATGTAAAATGTGGTTCAATGGGATGAAAATAATTTTTTGTTGAAGAGTAAATTATTAAGTTTTTAATCGCGTTTAGAGGTAATTAGTGTAGTTTAAGGTAAGAATAATGTTTTAATAATATGAAATGAACATGACACATGTCTTAACCTCATTGGATGTGTCATGGACGACTAAGAAAACCCATGGGTCAACATGGGGACCCCATGAAGCCACTTTGGTTGGAAAATGACATTAATATCTTTTTATTTAATGTTAAAGTAAAAATGAGACAAACATGAAATGTTTTACTAAAACAATTTTTACACGGGGTTATACAAATCCGATTTTTGCCTATAAATATTTATTGGAAATCTAAAATGATTTCCTACATCATATTATTTTTTTATAATTTTTAGACATTATATAAAGTAAATTATTTATGACATCACGATGATGCAGCGATGACCTCATTATTTATCGATTTAAATAAAATGGAAAGATAATGTAATATCTAAGACCTAAACATGTACAAAACCTATTGGATGAGTGGATTTAGAACCCTTATCACCTTATACTTGACAAAAATCAATGTGGGACCTCTTAAATACGAATACCATTTTAAAATAAAGTGACTTTTCTTTACCTTCCAAGAGTGCCCTCCTCTCCTCTTATAAAAGGCCCCCACCTCTACCTCTTTACCCACACTCCCAAATCCTTTGGCTCGACCAAACTCTGCCAATTTTGTCTCTCCACTTCCCTATCTTACTTTTTGAAGCCTCACATTGTGCAGGAGTCTTCCCAAGGAAGCCTTTGAGCTCAAACCAAACGGAGTTACCCGATTTTAAGGTAATGTCTTCACTTGAGTCCTTTTGTTTTATTTTGCTTCTCCAACCCCATAATCTCTTTTTATTAATTTATTTTGCAACAACTCCAGTATCATTAATATACTAAGATGTTTTTATAAGAAGAATTAGAGATACACTTTCACACACATACATCTAATGGTTAAAGAACATACTGTTTCCGTGGATGGTGAATTTTGGCCACCCGAAATGATGATTGTTCAACATTCTTTTAACTCCTTCAAAAGTGGCCATTAAGATGACACTATATTTATATATGAAATATAATATGTTTATGTTTTCCTTAAGCTTCTGTATTTTTCATTTTTGGTATACCTTTATGGTTTCCATTATGGGTAAACGTGATATCTTCATTTAAGGAAGTGTGGACTACCGCCCCCTCAAAGTGATGTGATTCGTTAATGCCATATGTGGGATGTGTAAAGGATGGATTTAAAGTTATTATATATGATGTTATAATGGAATTATAATATACCTCTATATAATTATTATTCCATTCCATAAAAATATGAAATATAAATGAATGTAGCGTTCGTGCGTGCGTACGACTTACCGTCTCCGTGAACGGTGCATTTCATTTCTTATCCCCAAAATTAATATACTATTATAAGTACATGTATATAATGGATATATATGATGAATGATACATATAAATTATGAATATAATTCTGTAATTGAAATATACATACCTCTAATTTATTTTTAATTCCATTAATATGACATAGAAATGAAAGTAGTGTTCATGCGTACGTATGGCTTACCGTCTCCATGAATGGTGCATTTCATTTATTAACTCTAAATTGTTATGTAATATTATAAATACATGTATATTCTGGATATATATGATATATATGATATCCAAATCATGAATATAATTCTGGATATAATGAACGTTTGACCACATGAACAACATGTAATTGTAAGAAGTCCACTTTCGACTTAAGAACCAAATATCCACAAAACAAACATTATTAACTTAAATGATTACATAATGTTTATAAAATGGCAATAAGTGATCTAAAAGGAATAATGAACTATAAAAAGGTTCTTAATAATGTGTAAATTAACTCAATTTTATTATTCAGGATGTTAAAGAACGATCGAGTCATGTCGGACCCGAGGTAAGGGATCCTACTCCACTCTTTCTTTTTAAGTACACTCTTTTATGTCATTCATTTTAAAGCTCATATTTCTTGTTATTGGGATGTTATTTTATATTAATCTTACTTTAATTTTTATTTCCATGTTATGAGAGACCCTACTCTCTCTCATCAATCCATTTTGGAAGTTTTGAGTGGCGCCGTTAGGTTGCCAAATTTTCGTAAGAGATCTAACCTCACTCTTTTTTTAAGTACTCTCCTTTATGTCACTTCTTTTAAGCTCCTATTTTTTTATGTTGGGGGATGTTATTTTATACTCCACTTTCTATAAACTTTAATTTTATATGATGAGATACCCTATTTTATCTCATCAATCCATTTTTGGATGTTTTATGTGTCGTCGTTTGGCTGCCGAGTTTTCGTAAGGGATTTTCATCTCACTTTTATTCCCGTGAG
The DNA here is from genome assembly GCA_963277665.1 of Viscum album. Lineage (NCBI taxonomy): Eukaryota > Viridiplantae > Streptophyta > Magnoliopsida > Santalales > Viscaceae > Viscum > Viscum album. The sequence goes on along the minus strand of OY728136.1, from coordinate 993,466,625 downwards.
ATTTATGCTACATTTTCCACAATTTCCTTTGAGTGGTTTATGTATTTCCCATTATTTTACTCATTATGTAATATACTTTCTTTTTTGATTATTTACATCAATGTTGTATTGTCCTTCTTTCATGAGGTGTATGTTTCGAAAGATACCAATGTCGGTAACGGAACCTTTCACCCTCCTCTTTTTAAAAGACTTCTTTTGTTGGGTATTTTAATTTACATACTGTTATGTTGGGATATGTTCTCATATATCCTTATTGATATACATTTTATGTCCAAGTGATGAGATACACTTTTTATCTCTCATCAACTAATTTTGATGTGATGCCGTTAGGCTGTCAAGGGAACTTCTTAACCCATTTTCGATTTCTTTGGGTTCAACATATAGTTATTGAATATGTCATCCATTGAATATGTGTGAATGACCTTTGATTATTTTACACTTAATATCCACTTATATTTGGTGTATTCGTTTGTCACACATAATTATGTAATTGATTTATCCTTAAACCAAGGATACCGTCTTTGTATGGGACTTCGTCTCAATATCCATTCATTGAGGCATATTTTGTTTTATACAAAACCTTCTTTAATACAGTGTATAAACCCCTTTGATCTTTACATTTGTTAAGAAGATAATATTTTTTATACGAAGCATTTACTAAATGACAAAAGGGAATGTTTTTGTCGTACGTATGCGGCGACAACGACTTCTCTGCCGTCGTAACCATTATTTGAGTTTCGGCTTCCTCTACAAGCCATGCCTTCTTTTTAAAAGAAAAATAAATACCATGTTTTACTTTTCTTCTATTTTGGTATTGAAAATGGTTTTCATAATGTTTTTATATCAATGTGTTTTATTGATATCTTGTGATTGAAAGGTGGAAATGTTATGTTTCCTTTATGCATGTTTTATGTGATACGATTATGTTGAGGTTCTTGGGAATTATTATGAAGACGGGTGGTTCCGTGATAATCTAAGGGCGGGTGAGACCGATATAGCTCTCCAATTCATTGGGTAACGCGAAGGAGTGAAGCGTTAAGGTTTGTCCGAAGAGATTTAGGGAATATACTGTAATGGGTATTCCAAACGTAACCAAGAGGGTTACTCCCTACGTAAGAATGTTATGAATGCCTCAAGTTACCTTTATGTCTTTATGATTACTATGATTTATTCATGATTTTATGAGGTATGTTAAAGTGCCTATGTTTTATGGGTAATGTATGATTTCATTCTTATGTATATATGAACTCATGTTTCATTTCCATATTTTTATAACCCTTACTGAGCTTTTTATACTCATCCCAAGTTTTTGAAATGTTTTTCACAGGTCAAGGGAAAGGTACACGATGTGATGATAGTGTCAAGGATGTGTCAATAAAGAATCTGTGTTTTATTTTAAATATGTTTCCGTTGATGGGAAGAATGAATATTGTCTTTTATGTAACCACTTTGTTTAAATGTGGAATGTAATGAAAGTTTCATGATCTAATTATCTAAAACCCTAAACCTAAAAAGATCCTCAATGTGTAATCTTGTAATAAATCAAGATTATGTAAGGTTTAATGCTTGGGCCTTATAGTTGGTATCAAAGGTTGGTTAAGATAACTTTAGAGGTTAGGGTATTCTTTAAGCATAAGTGACATTACCATAATGGTTAGGATTTCAGAAAGAGTCCTAGTTTTAGATAAAGTGAATGAGTAAGTATATCTTAGTGTTTATCTTCCTCATTAGTACATGATGGTTTTGTTGATATACTCACACTGACCTTTCTATTTTTAGTGAATGGATGGATCTAGCAGGCACCAAAGAGACAACAGGTTTGAAGGAAACTGTGGTGGTTCTCTGATTAAGATACTAGATAAAATGGAGGATTCAATGAGGAAAATCATGGTTGTTCTAAACCAAATATCAAGGAGTCATGATCAACCACATCAACCTTGGTATGTTATGCAATGCATCATGTACGAGATGACCAATCGATGTGGAAGTTCAGGTAATAATTACAAAGTTAACCATTAGAGTTTATATGATCCTTACTTTTGAGGTAATTATGGGTTATTATATGATATGCTGGAAAATGATAGGCATGAGATAAACTTGAGGTTAAAATATGTTATGATCATTTTTGATGGTTTTATCTCTTTTTGGGGAATTATTTAAGAATTATATAGTTTTGGAAAAAGGAAAACACGCAGACCGTGTGACTACCCGTCGCGTCGGACAAAGCTGCGGGAATCGAACCCACAACCAAAGTGCGACTGGTATTTATCGCCTACCACTGGACTATGTGAAGTCCCTGGTTAGTTTGACTAATTCTTTTTAGTTATATGATTTTATCAATTAAGATTAAGATGATTTTGGGTTATTTATGAAAATGATTAACCTATCATGGAGGATATGTGATTAGGTTAATTACTATTCAATACGAGACTTTAGGAGCAACTGATGTTGTTTGGAGATAAGTGTTACGATTTAACTTGGAATACTATGTGACTAAATACTTTAAATATTTGGGTTTCAATCATATATTTGTTTACTTTGAAGAATTTTATGGAAAAATTGTTTATCAGATGGTCCTCGTTGAACATTGGGTTTTGTTAGACAAAATTTTGGAGATTAAGAATAGATTTTCTTTTTATAAAGGGTTATCCTTTTTTGGATTATCTAATCTTGTACTAACCTTTTTTGTTTTGGTTTTGGTTAATGTCTAAAGGCATGGGAAGTATATAGTTATCTTTTGTGGATTAGGAGATTCTCTAGAAGTTGATTATAGTACTCTTAATGCGAACAAGTCTCCCAAATACTCATCTTTTGGAAAAAAATATGAGTTTAATTAAGGAATCTGGTAAAAGTTGAAAGTCAACATGATAAGTGATTATGTTTCCTTATGAATAATTTCCTCAATAAAAAGTAACTTAAAACAACAATTTTTTCTATTAACTTTTCCTACTGGGGAATCAAATACCGTTTAACCCATCACAAGTTTGTGATTTTCTTATGGTTAATATTCTCCTAGACATGTTTACTATCACTCTACGTTAAGAACATGACCCTTAGCTTTTTCTTCCATGTCCATGTTTTTCTACATATGGGTTAACTCAGGTGACCTCTGTACTTATCTTCCTATATTTTAAAGTGACTGTTTTTCAGACTCTTGTTCCGATGTGGGACTTTGAAGGATGTTTCCAAGCTCCATTTTAAAAAGTGCAAGGACGCAATTCTCAAAAGGGGGGAAGGATGTAACACCCTAGGTAAATAAAAAATATGAAATTTTCATATTTATCCATATTTTTGAATAAAATATTAATATGACTTTAAAGGGGACGCTATGCTCGATGGTGTACCCAACACCCAACAACGAGTTTCTTGGGAATCTTACGTTGCACTCTAATAATAAAATAATATTATTTTAAATGTTAGTTAAAATTTACTTGTTGTATTAGAGGTAATGGATAGAAATAACTAAAATATTATTATATATGTTTTTAAATGTTTTTACATTTATCAAATAAAAGATAAAGGCAAAAAATACGGAAAGAATTCAATTTTAGGCGTATATGCCCTAGTTTTCACTAAAGGTTCACTTATCGCCTTTTGATGGAGAACTGTCAATAAATATAGTTTTGTTCACTCTTATACATCCTTTTGGACCAAATAAAACTCTTTTTAAGAATTGGGATATCAAAATTTACTTTGTGTAAATTTTTGTTATCTTTCTGATAAAGTTCAATTTTTAATGAATAGTGTAAAATGTTGTATTTTAATTCAAAACCACTTTTTAATCTAATTTATTTATATGATTATATTATCTTTTTAAATGGTTTTAAAGAGAAATTAGAATATATTTTTACCATTAAATCCAATAGTGGTCATTGGAATTAATTTCACTTTGAAATCAGACTTAAACTTGTGTCAATCTTTTGATACTTATTGTTTCATAAAAACACGTTATTTGCTCTGACAGCGGGAATTAATTATTAAATTAATTAATGTGACTTATATGTTTTGAATTTTGTAAAATAGAATTCATTTTTGAATTCGGAATATCAAATATATCTTATGGTGAATTTTTGGGATTTTTCTGAAAAACTTCAATTTTTTATGAAGAGTGAAACCAATAAGTGGTACTTATAAAAACTGAATTTTCCGTTTAAATGAAATTTTTCCATCTTTGTGTTTTGAATTTAAAAAATCCGACATACATGATTGTCATTAAGAAGTAAAATGTGGTTCAATGGGATAAAAATTATTTTTTTGGTTAATAGTAACTTATTATGTTTTTAATCGTGATTAGAGGTAATTACTGTAGTTTAAGGTACAAATAATGTTTTAATAATATGAAATGAACTTGAAACATGTCCTAAACTCATTGGATGTGTCATGGCAGACCAATACAACCCATGGGTCAACTTGGGGTCCCCATGAAGCCACATTGGTTGGAAAATGACATTAATATCTTTTTATTTAAAGTTAAAGTAAAAATGAGACAAACATGAAATGTTTTACTAAAAAAAATTTTACATGGGGTTATACAAATATGATGTTTTCCTATAAATATTCATTGGAAAGATAAAATGATTTAATACATCATTGTAGTTTTTTTTATAAAATTTAGACATTAAATAAAATAAATTATTTATGACATCATGATGATGCAGCGATGACCTCATTATTTAACGATTTAAATAAAATGGATGAATAATATAATATCTAAGACCTAAACATGTCCAAAACCAATTGGATGAGTGTCTTTCGAACCCTTATCTCCTTATCCTCGAAACAAATCAATGTGGGACCTATTAAATCCGAATACCATTTTAAAATAAAGTGACTTTTCTTTACCTTCCAAGAGTGCCCTCCTCTCCTCTTATAAAAGGCCGCCACCTCAACCTCCTTACCCACACTCCCAAAGCCTTTGGATCGGAAAAACTCTGCCCATTTTGTCTCTCCACTTCCCTCTATTACTCCTTGAAGCCTCACATTGGGCAGGAGTCTTCCCAAGGAAGACATTGAGCTCAAACCAAAGGGAGTTACCTGATTTTAAGGTAATGTCTTCACTTGAGTCCTTCTGTTTTATTTTGCCTCTCCAACCCCCTAAAATATTTTTATTCAATTATTTTGTAACAAATCTAGTATCATCAATATACTAGGATGTCGTTATAAGAAGGATTAGAGATACACTTTCACACAACTACACCTAATGGTTAATGAACATACTGTTTTCGTGGATGGTGAATTTCGGTCTCCCGAAACGATGATTGTTCAACATTCTTTTAACACAATAAATGGTGGCCATTAAGATGACACTATATTTATATATGATATATAATATGTGTATTTTTTCCTTAAGCTTCTGTATTTTTAATTTTGGGCATACCTTTATGGTTTCCATTATGGGTAAACGTGATATCTTCATTTAAGGAAGTGCGGACTACCGCCCCCTCAAAGTGATGTGATTCGTTAATGCCATATGTGGGACATAAAAAGGATGGATTTAAAGTTATTATAAATGATTTTATGCTGGAATTATATTATACCTATATATAATTATTATTCCATTCCCTAAAAATATGAAATAGAAATGAAAGTAGCGTTCGTGCGTACGTACGGCATACCGTCTCCATGAATGGTGCATTTCATTTCTTATCCCCAAATGTAATGTACTATTATATGTACATGTATATAATGGATATATATGATGAATGATACATATAAATTATGAATATAATTCTGGAATTGAAATATACATACCTCTAATTTTGTTTTAATTCCATTAATATGACATAGAAATGAAAGTAGCGTTCATGCGTACGTACGACTTACCGTCTCCATGAAAGGTGCTTTTCATTTATTACCTCTAAATGATTATGTAATATTATAAATACATGTATATTCTGTATATATATGATATATATGATATCCAAATCATGAATATAATTCTGGATATAATGAACATTTGACCACACTAACAACATTTAATTGTAAGAAGTCCACTTTCGACTTAAGAACCAAATATCGACAAAACAAACATTATTAACTTAAATGATTACATAATATTTATAACATGGAAATAAGTGATCTAAAAGGAATAATGAACTAGAAAAAGGTTCTTAATAATGTGGAAATTAACTCAAGTTTATTATTCAGCATGTTAAAGAACGATCGAGTCAAGTCGGACCTGAGGTAAGGGATCCTACTCCACTCTTTCTTGTTAAGTACACTCTTTTATGTCATTCCATTTAAAGTTCATATTTCTTGTTATTGGGTTGTTCTTTTATATTAATCATACTTTAATTTTTATGTCCATGTTATTAGAAACCCTATTCTCTCCCATCAATCCATTTTGGAAGTTTTGAGTGGCGCCGTTAGGTTGCCAAATTTTGGTAAGAGATCTAACCTCACTCTTTCTTTTTAAGTACTCTCCTTTATGTCACTTCTTTTAAGCTCCTATTTTTTATGTTGGGGGATGTTCTTTTATATTCCCATTTCTATAAACTTTAAGTTAATATGATGAGATACCCTATTTGATCTCATCAATCCATTTTTGGAAGTTTTAAGTGGCGTCGTTAGGCTGCCGAGTTTTCATAAGGGATTTTTCATCTCACTTTTATTCCCTTGAGATTTATGCTACATTTGCCACAATTTCCTTTGAGTGGTGTATGTATTGCCCATTATTTTACTCACTGTGTAATATACTTTCTTTTATGAGTATTTACATCAATGTCTTATTGTCCTTCATTCACGAGGTGTATGTTTCCAAAGATACCAATGTCGGTAAGGGAACCTTTCACCGTCCTCTTTTTAAAAGACTTATTTTGTTGGGTCTTTTAATTTACATACTGTTATGTTGGGATATGTTCTCATATATCCTTATTGATATAAATTTCATTTCCAAGTGATGAGATACACTTTTTATCTCTCATCAACTCATTTTGATGTGACGTCGTTAGGCTGTCAAGGGAACTTATTAACCCAATTTCGATTTCTTTGGGTTCAACATGTAGTTATTGAATATGTGATCCTTTGAATATGTGTGAATGACCATTGATTATTTTACTCTTAATATCCACTTATATTTGGTTTATTCGTTTGTCACACATAATTATGTAATTGATTTATCCTTAAACCAAGGATATCGTCTTTGTATGGGACTTCGTCTCAATCTCCATTCATTGAGGCATATTTTCTTTTATACACAACATTATTTTATATAGTGTATAAACCCCTTTGACTTTTAAATTTGTTAAAAAGAGAATCTTTTTTATACGAAGTGTTTAATAAATGACAAAAGGGAATGTTTTTGTCTTACGTATGCGGCGACAACGACTTCTCTGCCGCCGTTACCATTATTTGAGTTTCGGCTTCCTCTACAAGCCATACCATCTTTTTAAAAGAAAAATAAATACCATGTTTTACTTTTCTTTTATTTTGGTATTGAAAATGGTTTTCATAATGTTTTTATATCAATGTGTTGTATTGATATCTTGTGATTGAAAGGTGGAAATGTTATGTTTCCTTTATGCATGTTTTATGTGATATGATTATGGTGAGGTTCTTGGGCATTATTATGAAGACGGGTGGTTCTGTGATAAACTAAGGGTGGGTGAGCCCGATATAGCTCTCCAATGCATTAGGTAACGCGAAGGAGTGAAACGTTAAGGTTTCTCCGAAGATATTTAGGGAATATACTGTGATGGGTATTCCAAACGTAACCAAGAGGGTTACTCCCTACGTAAGAATGTTATGAATGCCTCAAGTTGCCTTTTTGTATTTATGATTACTATGATTTATTCATGATTTTATGAGGTATGTTAAAGTGCCTATGTTTTATGGGTAATGTATGATTTCATTCTTATGTATATATGAACTCATGTTTCCTTTCCATATTTTTATAACCCTTACTGTGCTTTTTATGATCATCCCAAGTTTTTGAAATGTTTTTCACAGGTTAAGGGAAAGGTACACGATGTGATGATAGTGTCAACGATGTGTCAAGAAAGAATCAGTGTTTTATTTATATATGTTTCTGTTAAAGGGAAGAATGAATATTGACTTTTATATAACCACCTTGTTTAAATGTGAAATGTAATTCATGTTTCATGATCTAATTCTCTAAAACTCTAAACCTAAAAAGATCCTCAATGTGTAATCATGTAATAACTCAAGATTAAGTAAGGTTTAAGGCTAGGGCCTTATATTTATGCAGTTCTCTTGTATAACTATATGGTGGAATCTTACCAAACAGGGCTTATGAATGGAAAAAACATGTTATGTAATTACATATAATTTTTATTATGAGGTATCAGCTATATAAAATTATGATAAAAAAAATATTTCATTTTTTCAATATAACATACAATTGACATTCCATTTATTGGTTCATCAGAACATTTTCATTAATTTAAATGTTTAAAAAAAGTTACATGATCTATTTTGATGAATTTTTTGTGTTTTAAACTAAAGAAAATTCCATTTATAACTTATAATTTTCATTCCTATATAACATATAATCGAAACAACTTTTAACTGACCCTTGTTATGGAAATTTTGGTTAATGGTAAATGGAAGAGAGTGAATTTTGAATCATATATATATCTATATATATATTGTGTGTACATTGTGGGGTTCTTATCTTTTACTCTGTGTGTTGGTAGTTGGGGATGTTTATAGAGCCCGAGTTTTGTGATATCCTTGTGATGTTTAAGCCTTAAAACAATGATATAGTTTTATGTAGGTTATGGGGTGTGTCACCTAACATTTGGAATTATGGAAAAGGGATCTCATGATATCCCAAGTTGTGAGATCTTTGATAATGTGTTTTTTATGACCTATTGGATGAAATATTTGTTGAGACCATCGACTGAGTTGTAACCCTTGGTGGATAAAATAGGTTATGATGTGTAGTGATTACTTTTTGTCCCTGTGGTTTTTACCTAACCCAATATTGGGTAGAGTGTACTAGATTCAATGCTATGGTTGGAAACACATAGTCAGTGCTTAGAATTTGGAAAATCATGTTTCTCTCATATGGTAATAGTGGAATTTTCCTTGAGCCCATACATTATATGAGTTGTGCCGTCTTTTTTGGGTATAAAGAGTTTGTCTTTTGTGATTTCACATGAGTTTTTTTAAAATTTGTTATTTATTATTGGAGGCCCATGGGAAGTTTGAATGTAGTCTTTGAATATCTATAGAATCATAGAGGTCATGAGGGAAATTACATGTTACAGTCAGTATATGTTCAGTGTTACTGAGGGTGAAATGAAGGTCTGGTTATGTTATGAAATCACACGTGATGTAAAACACATTGAGTTATTAATCCACTTGTAATAAATCATCCCTAAAGGTGTGGGAACATTCAGATGTATGGACCCATTGGTTATGTCATGTCTTTATAATTTAGAAAATCATGAACCGTTGTGATTGGGACTTGGATGTATGAGAAAAAGTGATGTTTCAATGTTGTTCATAAAATGATACATAGAATAGTGGATAGTAATGTGGATAATACTCTTATACAATTCAAGGATATCATGAATGAGGAAACTATTCTCCATATAGAATCTTGATTTTAATAGTCTTGTGGGGAATGATTGATCGATAAATAGGTGTGTGAGCCGAGAATGAGTAATCAAGCACTTATGTTATTGTATGTCATGTATTTTAGAATTACTCACATCCGGGCATCCAGTCCCTAGGGTTTTGTAGGATCTAGGTGCCTAATTAGAGTTATTTGTAAAAAATAACCATTAGTATTTGGATCTGGTTTTTTGAGAGGGACACACATTATTTTTTAAGTAGAAATTGATGTGATTTTCACTAGCCACACATATTCCAGTTGAATTTCAAATTGGTAAAATATGTCATTTTCGGTCTACTGATAGTTACTCCAGTCTTGAGGAAATATAAATGGGGGATTGTAAATAGTTCATGGGTGTTATTTAAATGATGTATCCCCCATTTGGGGTTATACAATGCTTCGATTAATGAGTCCCTCTTAGGGAGAGGTGACCAGAATTTAGTAAATTTGCACAATCAAATGTCCTAGATTGTTGTGTGGAGTTTTATATGCTTCATAGTGGACAATTTTGTGGAAGTATTAGGATTTGGCATCATTTTTTGTTTGAGTTTGAACCTTACATGGTTTTTATGGGTAACATTCCATGTTAGGTGTGTCTAAGGATGAGTTTCAGGCAAGTTTTTTTATGGAACCTACTAAGGGTACACTTGAGGAGCAGTAAAGATAAAAGGAAATAGTGGGGAGTAGACCTTCAGTCATTGAATGTTATGGACCTTGTTATGGTTTTATTTATATTTAATATTGTATGTTACATCCCTATGAGTCATAATTTTGAAGTATTTTATGTTTTTATTATTTGTGAAGAGGTGGTGACTAATATTTCACCATGATGCTCTAAATTGAGCAGGACACCGACATCCATCAACTATGATTTAGTAACTGAGGGAATTGGGTTGTAGAGATTTCATATTATATTTGATTAATTTAATTATATGGACTATTCTAATGGGGGGTATCCTCTTATTTATTTGGTTAGTATAATCCTCGTCTGGAAGAGTTGAGGTCATATTGGGATTTTATTATGCTGAGGTCGTGGAATTCCGATGTCATCAAGCAAGAGTGTCTTTTTTTATTTAAAAATGATATTCTTGTCCAATTAGGTTTTATATGTGATTTCATATGATTTCTTGGTGTTAGTTTTTAGATGGTTCTGAGATTATAGGAAATATGAGCATGGTTCAGTTGGTCATTCTTCGATTTCCATAGTACATCTCAGTGGGAGTTTTAGTTAGTCAAGGAACCAGCCAGTAAATTACACATGATGTCTTGATTTAATTATTATTATTATTTTTGTATAGTCATGGTGTTCCCTAGGGTATAAGTAATCATTAGGGGTGGTCAATTATGATTCCATTATATTGAACTCGGAGTTTTTGAGATAGGTCATCAAGAGGAGGCTTCACTACCATCCTCTCATGAAATTGGGTATAGTGCATTAAAAACTACTCTAGGTGCCTTGTGTTAAATATGACCAATGTATTGGATGATCCGAATGGACTTTTGGTATTTATGGTGCATGTGATTTGGTTAGGTTATTAGACTATGTCAAGGTAGGAACTATTATGGGGAGAACCTTGATCATAGAGATTGATAATTAGTGACAACATGGAGTCTTGGAAATAGAAGGTGTCATAGAGTATCATATCAGTTTTGAAGTGACATTGGTTTAGAATGAAAAACTCATTTTAAGATGGGAAATTTATTGAACCATGAATTTAAATCCATATAGACCATGTTTTCATTGTCATATTATCAATAAAATGGGAATACAATGGTGCAGGTATCATGGTTTTAGAATAACGACCAAATAATAATAATAGGTCTATTGAATCAGGTGGTATAGTATAATTAAATTATTGTGAAATATACTGTCACAATCATCAGTGATTGTGAATATAATTTTGGGTTATGATATCCAGATTCGTACAAGATGTGGGGAATCTAGTTGAAATTGGTTGGAATAATTTGAGTCATTATGCATCAGATAATGAGGATTTAAGTAATGGAGATTGTTTTGATGTAGTATTAGTGCGTCCATGAAGAAATTATATGTTACATTGGTTTGGGAGTTTTGTCTCAAAATTGATCATATGTTTAGCTCATGGATAATATATTCTAATATGGGGAGGTTATGAGACCCTTCCCCTTGTATGGGTTTGTCTGCATTTAAAATTTTCAGAACCTCATATAAAAATCATTGATTGCGGTGTTTCAGGGGTTTATGGTAGATATGGAGGATTTCAGGGGTCTAATGTCGAATAGTTTCTTGTATCTATATGTTTGTACTTCCACCATATTGCTAGTGCAAAAACATGAATCACCTACTACTCGATGGAACCACAAGATATTTGGTGGATTAGTGTTGATGTTCCGATGGGGGATACTAGCTACTGAGTGGCCTCTTGAGAATAAATGTTATTAGTATTAACAACATAATTTTACTAGGGCCACCCCTATTAGTTTACACTAGGTTCTTTAGTCCTTTGTACGGCTAGTTACAACACCCCTTGGGATCCACCTCCTCCTTCGTCCCCAGTGGTAGATCTCCTTTATCGATGGTCTATTTTTTCTTCCCTAAAAAGTGTTATAGAACCTATGATATGTCCAAGATTATAATTTTGTATATAATTTGGTTATTTATTCTTCAACTTATATCTCCCATTTTAAATTTATTTAATATTATTTTTAGGGATCAGTTCACATATTGTTTTTTTATTTTAGGATGAAATGATTGCCAGTAGTGGACAAGTGGGATTCCTTAATGTCAATATAGGTGGTCTATAATTTTTAACCCATATACTAGATTTAGATTCCTGAAAAAGTGTTATTTATTCACTTGTTTTTCATGAAATTAAAGGAAAATCAATAAAAATCATTATTCTGAAACCATCAAGTTATATTCCTTTTGAACTGAATTATATAACTGAAATTAGAGGGTGAATCCAAGTGAATGCATAATTTCGAGAATTAAAAATGTGTATTTTTTATTATAATGTGAGATGATGTTATGAAAAATATTAGGTTTTATATATTAATAAATTTTGTTCCAAAATAGTTGAAAACGAAGTTATATTGAGATAAATGATTCTAAAATGGAATTTCAAAATCATCAATAATTATGAGAATATAATTTAAAAGATTAATATAATTATCTGAAATAAAGAATGGATATTATGAGAATGTGTTTTCATAATAAATTAAAATGGTTATCAACTGGTAGTTGGTGGCTAGGGTTCATGAATAGGACCATGGAGTTTATGTTCTAAATGAACCCTCATGTTTTGTAAGAGAAGTTATTCTTACTTATTGTGGGTGTTTTTACATGTAGGGTTAGGTATAGATCCTTATTAAATTAAGAATTAGTTATTTAAATTGTTAATTGTAATATGAAATGATGAATTCAGTCATTTATGGATTGGTAAATGGGCCAAAAATTGATTTAAGTGATTATGAAAACACCATTGGGGAAGTACTGATACTTATATTTCATGATCCCATTGGGTGGTCATGATATTATAAATATAATAGCCTTTGATTTAATCCATGCTATTTTCTGAGAAAACACCCAAAGGGAATGTTTCAGTTGCTTATTATCTTATGAAATATCTCTGAAAAATGCCATATGGGGAGGTGTGTGTGGCATTTGGTCTTATTCACTGACTGATAAAATTCTCATATGGGATCTTTGTGATACTTATTATGTAAATAAAGGTGGCCTAGGTTATTTATGGTTGGTATGTTCCACACAACCTGCTCAAAGACCCACTATAAAAGTCCGAGGAAGTTATGATATATGAATTGCACTCCGAGTTGGAATCCTCTAGAAGACGGTGAGGTAAACCAAAGGTATTGTAGAAACCTCTAGTTTGGAAACTATTTAATTATCCAAGTGTTTAACGAATATAATTTCGATCAATATAGGATTACCATAAAGACCCTTAAAAATGAGAAAATGTATATCACATTTATAAAATTTTAATTTAGATACAAAAGTGACTTTCTGTAGTCATGTAATTAGTGGAAAGTGTATGATTATGGATCCATAAAAGACATTTGTGATTGTTGAATGGCTCTAAATAACCATTGAAACTATGATCTATGGTTTACCATGATTAGTGGATTACTATTGATACCTTGTGAGGAATTTCTCTTGAATATAAAATCCTCTAACCTAAATAACTCAGAACAGATTGAAGTTCCTATAGATTGAGGAATGTGATGAACATTTAATGGAAATAAAGAGATGAATAGGAACATCCAATTACCTCATTTATGGAATTTCATTACCCTTTTCTTCTTCAAAATCTCAAGGAATTTTTTATTTAATGGGGTCTTCTTATAAAGGTCTCGATATTTCTTGAGGGTTATCTTTGGGTCAGGGTTTATTTGGAGCCCTTTTCCAAGTTTTTATATATAATGTGATTGTTCACTATCAATATTATATTTTAATTCCCTAAATGTAGTTCATGATTTAAATATATCACACAGAAGAAGCATTGAAATAGAATCATGATGTGAATTAGTCGATATAGGTATTTTTAACCTAAGGCAACATGTTAATTATTATACCTTTCACTCAGAATATTTACATTTTTAATCAAGGATTGATGTCAAAATTTCCCCAAACTGAATTATTTTTTATATTATGTATCCTAAAACCACGTATTTTGTTATTAGTCTTCTTCTCTTGAACCTAGAGAGTTACACAATATTATTTTTGGGTGTTTCCTTATCTTATAAATGTCTTAGTTTTGAATTTGATCTCTGATTATTTTCTTCACTATGGTATTCTCATTCTCTTTACTTCCACCCTTTTACAGCAATGTGATATCATATTTATTGATTTAATCATTGTTTTATCTTATTGATTTGTGATCGTGAATTAATTTATTGATCACATTCACCGTCAATCTTAGATGGTGTTTCTCATTGTGGGTGTTGATTTGATCATTGATTAATCAGAAGTGGTTCCATAGGACAATATCCTGTAATTGAAACCCCAAATTCCTTGATTTATTTGAAATGAGGTTTTAAATTATATAAAAACAAATATTTAAGATTATTGATTTTTGATTTGTAAAAGGTCCTTGAAAATTTTAAAATCCACAAATTTCAATGAAAATAAAATTTTATGGTGGATTTGAGAGAAAATGATGACTTGATTTGGAAATATTTGTGATGAAATAGTTTGATGTTGAACATTGAAATAAATGGATTAAATTGAAACATGATTTGAAAAGGAATGAATTGATTAAAACATGTTATATTGGTTTGAAATGAGATTGGCAGGTTGAATAATGGAAATTAGGTAAATGGTTTTGGAATTTATGTGGAATGATTTATCTTACTGGGATTGATTGATAGATTGAATAAAATGTGGGTTTTTGTATTTATAGGGTATTTATGACAAGAAATATGAAATATAACCCCCTAAAATGGATTTATGAAGAAAAAATTGATATAAAATTATTGCGGCATGATTTCCCTAATAGGGATTTGAGCTAGAATAACATGAGTAGAGAGGTATGTGCAAACATTAAGCCGAGATCACTTATTGTGTAGTGTATGGTACTTATATATAGATACTAGAATACCACATCTATTATTATATGGTGCTATGATATGTTTTATTTGATTTCTACATGCTATTGCTTATGTAACAATTTTAGTCACACATTCTGCTTTGATAAGTGTTTTTTATACAGTGTTCATTCAAGCCTATTTTAATATATCTTATATCCTAATGACTATGATTTCATGATTTTCATAAAATAAGAAAATTTTATGTCATGTCTTGTATTATTTAAATTGAAATAATTAATGGTTTATTATTATGGTATGGATTATGTAACACTTACTGAGACCCTTCTTTATATTTATCTCACACACCGACTTTTAATTCATAAATTTTTGTATTACCTTAAACCATGTCCAAGAAAATGGAAGTGACCACTTAGAGGTAGTGGATATTATTGATCATTAGGTCCCAATGGGATGAAGGTGACTATTTGTGATATTATCGACCTGTTACATCAGATATGTATGATATTTTACATTGGCATATAATGTTCATTTTGATGGTTTACTATTTGGGTATTGTTTTACCTATTTGTTTTTGGTGTTTTTATTGTTAATATTATATATATCTATTTGTTTTTCATATCATCTACTGTTATGTCCATAAAATTTCCCTCTTGATCTTTCTATGACCCCTTCTTCTAATTTCTAACTCGTCGGGATTTGGAACACCCTTTAGGCCTGTCGGGGTAGCATCGAGAATCAGGGTACCGAGGTATTAGAGATGGTTCACGATAAATTTGTATGATATGGAGGTTTAAACATCTTCCTTTTATTTATATATACATTTTGGGTAATACTAGTATATATGAGGTAAATTTTATGGGACTTGGGAGGTAGCTGCGAGTGAGTTTCTGGCCAGCAGTCATCATAACAAGTCGTAAATCACCATTGATGTTTAGGAAAAATGAAATTGAGGAATAATATGATCAAATTTATATTCATTTAACTTATTTTTATCTGATTATAAGGAAATAATATTATTTAATTCTTATTTATAAAATTGATATTATCATATCTATTGTTTGAGTTGGTGATATGTTTATCCCTGTTGATGCTTTCATCTTTTTCTATTGATATCATGCAGTAGCATTCATCCAAGGAATGATTTCAGTAGGCGAAAGGATGAATTTGTTAGTGAACTAAATTTTGTTAATACTCTAGTGGAACATAATTCATTAAAGATAGTGGGACACATTGTCCAAGAATTGGGACAAGTACCAAAAATAGTTCGTGATTAGGATATGGTAGTGGATCCATGATGGGATAAATCATGAGATCATTCTCAAGAGTTTCTTTATTAGAAAAATTATTGTTCCATTTTTTGAATGATCTTCAAGAGGATATGTATTGGTTTAAAAATATTTATAATTTTTCAATTCTTAGAAATGCATGATTTTTTTAATGTGAAATGTGTTACATTCAATCATGAGGGGCCTAATAGAAGTTAGTGGGATTCAATGGTGACGATAATAATTATTTAGGGATTGGAATGTTAGAACATTATAATTGTTTTAACAAATAATTTTTTTCTATAATATATGGTTTTACCAAGGGATTTGGATTTTCTCAACCTCCAATAGTGTGACGGGACCATGAAACATTATATGAAAAATAGTACCGCCAATTTCTAGAATATAAACCTTACCTAATTATTTTCAAGGTTATATGGCGTAAGGGTGATGGATGTGAGAGTTTGGTATTCATTCAAGAAGTTTTTGGGGCCAAATGAGAGGTGCAAGATTTTTACAGACCATGTAGAGGTCCATGGAGAAACCATGTAGGCATGATGTTTTGGGATAGTGTAAAATGAATGGATAGCATACATTTTTCCTAATTCTGTGTACTAATTGTGCACCAAAAAAAGTAAGACCATATTTTTAGGATCTTACTCGTTTTTCTCATTCATGTTAATTTTTTCTCATAAATGTAAATAATTTAAAATTTCACTCCATTGAAGGTTGGGGAACCTCTCCCATGTGTTTAGTAACTGATCCAGAGCCCTCCCATGGTGTTTAAAAGCTCGATTCTCATGGTAAGTGACAATGTTCTTGTTCTTGTCATGTTTATTTAGATCTACGTAGATCTACAGGTACTATTATCTTGTTTTCTATGATATATGCCCATTATGTGTAGATATAAGATTTTGGATTCCAAATTGGATGAAATTTGGTCTTGGTTTTGATAAGATAAGAGATATAAGACCATTTTTGTGGATAATCAACCCATTTTCTAGAGAGTTCATTATCCATTATAGGTTTTCTCTAAAACAATCAATGTAGTTGGATTCACTCTTGACTATACTTAGTAGAACTAGTTGGAATTATTTAGAATTGGTTTCATTGTTGTAAATTGTTTGTGATTTTAATATTTATAAATTGTTGGAATCCCTTACTAGTGATGGTTTTGAAAATTGGGAAATCTGAAAAAATTAGTGTTATTGAATAATGTGATTGATTCTTGATTCTAAAATGTGGATTTTAACATAAGGATTTCATGGAATTTTGGCACATGGGTTTTATTAAAATGTACTCTATAAATTTAATGTTTTCAATGAAATTAAATTATTTGTTTAAATTTTATTTTTTTAGGCTTTTGAATAAAGGGGTGATTTTATGGAATTGGGTGAAAACACATGGATTTGGCATGGGTTGTAGTGTGGGTTCATATGCCATGGTATGGATAAAGGGCCAGATGAAACCCCATAAAATTATTGGGATAAATATGGGTGTGAAGTACCCCATCAAAGTGATCCAATAAGTAAAAGCTTAGTGGAAGGATAATTCAATGCTCATGAGTATAAGGAGTATCAGGATGCATACATAGTTTGTTGTGTCATTTTGGGGAATGGAATGGGTATGAAAAAATGTTAATGAGAAATTGTTTTAAAGGATTGTTTGGTTTTATTTCTGGATGTGTTACTAGCTACAAAATGGTTTAAAATAACACTTTTTTTTCATATGGGTTTAAATGGTTTTGAGACTTTTTTATATTTAATTATAAAAAAATTTTGGAACTTGTTTTATATAAAAAATTTAATATAAATGTTGGCAAATTTCCTATCCTAGTAGAGTGATTAGGGAAGTCATTTGGGAAAGCCTAATATGTTTTATACTCACCCCTAATTTGGCACATTGGTGCTTTTGAATATTTTATCTTTAGAGGCAAGGGAAAAGGTAAAGTGTCACATATATTTAACACCACCTCATGATACTTGGGTTGTTTGGTGATTGGAGCATGGTGCCTCTGGAACATATAGTCTTGTTATCATTTTAGAGATTATCTTTTCAATTTCACTATTTACTTTTATGGTTTATTTTTTTTCTACATTGGTACACATGGTTGGGTTATGGTTATAAAAGAAGTTTTTCATACGTATTTCTTATTTTATGCATCGCATGGTGTTTGTTTGGTTATAGTAATTGGATAATGGTTTTGTTCTTAAAGGGTGAATCACCCCCACATGTATTTAAAACCCTTTGGAATTTATTTCCAGCCTTTGGCATATTAAGGATCATAAGGAAATGGGAATAAGAATTTCATTACAAATTGTATCAGTGTGTTCTGTCCTTGCAGAACAAGTACTTATTAGTTATCTTGGTCTTGGTGTTGAAATTGGTACATTTATATTCCATGGTTTGTGATCATAGAAAGGTGTAGGATTGTCCAAAAATGAAATGTATAGAATTCAAGGACATAGCTAACCCATTTATGCTGAACTTTAAGTTACAAGGGAGTTGGGTACAGAAGTATTTTGTATACACTTACAGGATCTTAATATATCATTATAATGTGTTTAGATAATGATATGAGCTCTAAATGAATTGTAATGGAATAAATTGCCAATAGAATTTCATATTTGATTCGGAGTAATGATTTATGATTTTGTTTAAAACTGATGATTTTTTTAAATAATGATATCATTTTCCAATAATTGATTTTGAAAAGAGTAAGGTTGATGTATTTTGCAATTGGATTGACCATCAAAAAGAAAATTGAATGTTTTCAAAAAAATGTTTGATTTTGAAAAGAAATTTTTTTATATTTAATGTGGTATAATTTGAAATGCTAAGACATCAGTTGCAAGAGAGTGATACTTACAGGGGTTTTCATTGATTAGAAAATGGCACCCAATAGGCATCATAGGGAACAACCAGAAGGGGTTGTGGAGAATGTTGTTTCATATGGAATATACGTGAATCAAGAGCTAGATCAAGGTATCATTCAAGCATTTCAAGCTATAGATACATGGAACGAGAGGGATGATCCAAGCCATGTGGATCATTCCATCCAGTTCAGGAAGAAGAATCCACCCATCCTCTAAGGTGATTCTAAACCAAAAAAGGAAGAGGTATGGATGAATATGAAGAATCAAATCATCAATTTTATCAACACACCATTAGAGATAAAAGTCATATTGGCGACTTATATGCCTGAGGATCTCACACACCAGTGGTGGGATTTCGCAGTTCTAAATAAATTAGATCATGGACATAGTTGGGAGGATTTCATGGAATTCTATAACAAATAATTCAATCTTCAAACATTTAGGATCTATAGGATGACATATATATGGATCATAAAAATATATCTATCACTGAGTATTTAGATAAATTCATACATTTAGTTTGATTTTCACCAAAAGTTGCAGCGAGGCGGCCTTGGAGGCACAAATCGTTGAATCAGGGCTAAGGAATGATATTTCATCAATGATTATAGAGCTATGTGTTATGGATTATACAAATATGGTTAATAGAGAAATAGTGGTTGAGAATTATATCTCATGATCTATAGGATGAGGAAGTATGTTGATACCTATGTGAATGGGTGGGAACTCGAATATTGAGAGAAAGAGAAAGAGGGAAACTTATTTACAAGGGGGAAGTGGGAATCAAAATTAGAAAACTAGATCAGTGAACCTTCCTCTATGGCCCAAGAGAAAACCAAGCTATTTTGATTGTGGCTCACTTGACCACATAAAGTGAGAGTGTACAAAAATACCTAGATCAAAATATATCTACAAGAATATGGGGAATCTTCATCACTATTATCATAGTGCTCCGTGGTCTGGCGGTCAATACACTTCTCAGGCGTCCCAATCATCTTATGATTCGATGGGGTAAGGACAATAGACTTAGTCTCACATGTAGAGCAGGGATATACAAGGTGATTCTAGGAACACTATGACTCCTCAATAATGGAAATTCCAGTAAGGAAATAAGAAGCGGAGTACAATGATGAGGAAATTTTATTGAGTTGAGCAGATGATTGTAGATGATCAGGCTGAACAATATTCGGTGATAGGTATGATTCTTTTGAATAATATCCTTATTAAAGTTTTGTTTGATACTGGTGCATCACCTAACATTATTTCTTCACTTTGTTTCCATTTCCTATGTTTAAAACAATAGATGATTCCTTCTATGTTAAAACACAAAACACTTCTTAGGGAAAGAGAATGTAGAGCCTTCTAGTGTAGATCACGTTCTAAAACTGTTGATGGAGCTAAGATGAAATGGGAATTCTCAGTATTTGATATGTATGACATTGATGTAATCCTAGGTATGGATTGGTTGACAACATTTAATTCTCACATCGACTATTATAGAATGATAGTGATTTTCAAAATTAAGGATGGTGTCGATCATCTCTTCAGAGGAGAGACAATGTAAATAAAGGTGTAATGGTCTTGTTGGCACAAACTGTGGGAAATATCTCTTACAAGTTAGTGGTGTTAAATTTAAAATCTATAGAAGAGATCGAGGATACAAGTTTTCTAGATTTTTTGGATATATTATAGGTGTCTTTCCCAAGAACATCTTAGGGTTATAACCTATGAGGGTAGTGGAGTTTACGATTGATATCTTTATTGGGACAAGTATGATTTCCCTTCCATTATATATGATGGAACCAGAATAGTTAAAGTAATTGAAGGTTCAATTAGAGGAGCTATAAATAAAAGGTTTCATTCAGCCATGTACGTCTCCATGGGATGCACTAGTTTTTCTATGAAGAAACAAGCTATAAATCTTCAGCTATGAATTGATTATCGAAATCATAACCATGTTATGATAAAGAATATTTATCTACTACCACACATTATTGATCTATTTTATCAATTGAGGGGAGATCAATCTTTTTGTAAAATTGACTTGCAATCAGGATATCATCAATTGTAAGTTTGAAAGGAGGTTGTACCGAAGACAAATTTCAGAAGTAGATATGGACATTAAGAATATAGGGTAATTTATTTTGGTCTTACGAATGCACCAGTGGTATTAATGGCATTGATGAATTGGATATTACAGAGATATATGGATTCTATATTTGTGGTCTTTGTGGAAAATATATTTTTGTATTCAAGGACAGGGGCTGAGCCTGAGAAACACTTTGCAGAAGTGTTGTAAATCTGGCGAGACAATCATTTGTATGCCAAATTATAAAAGTGTGTTTTTTAGATATAAGAGGTACACTTTATAGGACAAGTAAATTCAGAAAAAATTATTTTAGTGGAAACTGAAAAGATAGAAATTTTTATCCCGTGGAAACCTCTGATGAATGTATTTGATATATAAAAATTTCTTGGTCTAGATTATTCTTACCAATACTTGGTGCATGAATTATCATATCTAGCTTCACCAATAAGAGAATTGAAAAATAATAATGTTCCATTCCAATGGATTGAGGAATGTCAAAAGTCATTCCAAGAATTGAAATTTCATCTAACATCGGCACCCATATTTATTTTTCTAGAATCAGGATAGGGGTATGTGGTGTACTGTGATGCATTGGGGTTTGGCTTGGGTTGTGTACT
Organism: Viscum album; assembly: GCA_963277665.1. NCBI lineage: Eukaryota > Viridiplantae > Streptophyta > Magnoliopsida > Santalales > Viscaceae > Viscum > Viscum album. The sequence continues at coordinate 993,444,654 of OY728136.1, read as the reverse complement.
CATGAAATGATAAAATGAGGTTTCTTATGGTCTAAGGAAAATGATATTTAATTAGAAGAACTACCCAACACATGATAGTGAGTTAGAAGTAGTTTTTCATGCTTTTAATAATTGGTGACACTATCTATTTTATGATATTTTTTTATGTTCATGGATCATAAAAGTTTAAAACACATTTTCCCGCAATGAGATTTGAATATGAAGAAAAGTTGATGGATATATTATCCCCAAATGTTTTAATATCACATGATGTATACACTAGGAAAAGGTAATTCAGTTTCTGATTCATTAAGAATAATGTTATAGACTAGTTTGGAAAAGGAATCCTTAGATGAATGGTAGTTGATGTCGGATCTAGCCAACATGAAAGTGGAATGTGAAGACCGAGGTGATGTGGAAGTTTTCTTTTTGGTTACAATGGTTACTAATTTGGTAAGGATAGATAAATAGGAAAACCAATCTAATGAATAATTCTTGGTTATGTGTTGAAAATTCAATGGTAGGGAGATCATTGAAGGATGAAAAACTTGATGAGAGTTCATTTTTGTGGTTCAAAGATTGGATGGATTCACCAATGTCATTTTGGGAACTATTTCTTCATTATTACCACCATTTGAGATGTTTCTTGCATTTGGGTATACAGAATATGAATAAGGGGTTGAAAGCACAGTTTTGGTGGAGCGGTATGATAAAAAGTGGTTTAGTTCACTTCAAAGTGCATAACTTGTCCAAACGTTATGGCAGAACACCAGATACTAGTGGGTATGTTGTAGTCTCTACCTATAGCATTACATAAATGGGAGTAGATAGCTATATATTTTGTTATGAGTCTCCCAAGAAATGTTAAGAAAAAAATTCCCATTTGGGTGATAGTGGATCAGCATACCAAGTTATTATATTTCATTCCAGTTTGTGAATCTCTTACAGTGGCGGATATTTCCATAATATATGTATGAGAAGTGGAAAATAGATATGGAATACTTGTTTTGATAGTATCAGATAGAGATATGAGGTTGACATGTCATTTCTATAAATCCTTATTAAAATCCTTGTGAACTTAGTTGACTATGAATATTGCGTATCATATTTAGAAAAAAATGCAATCTAAAAGGACGATATAGGTATTGGAAGACATGTTGTGAGCTTATGTAAATGATCTTTTTGGATTATGGTACGATTATATACCCTCGGTGGAGTTCTCATATAATAACAGTGATCGGCCCTTAATACATATGGATCTGTTTGAAGTATTTTATGGTAATCATTTTTATTAACCACTATGTTGGGTGGAAACTATTGAGACTTCTCTAGTCAGTAAGATCCCTTTCGTAGAAACAATGTAGATGATTTAGTTGATTAGAAAGAGGATGGAGATGGCATAGAATTTTCAGAAATATTATGGGGATCATCATTGACGACTGTTTTCATTTTTCGTGAGTGATCATGTGTTCTCGAGGATCTCTCCAAGGATTGGACATCATCATTTTGGGAATCAGGGGAAGTTATCTCATTGGTAAATTGGACATTTCAAGACACGTAAATGGGTTGGAGAGGTGGTATATAAGTTGGAATTTCCACCACAGTTCAATTTAGTGCATAATGTGTTCCAAGTATCTCAGTTGAAAAAGTATCTTCCTAACCCTTACCATGTGATGAGATGGGACCACATTTACCTAGATATAGATTCTTCATTGGTATATATCCAATTAGGACGTTAGATAGACAAGGAAATTTATTTCATAAAAAACTAATCAATCTACTGCGGGTTTTATAGCAACATGTTCAGATTCCGAAAGAGACTTGGGAACATGATAAAGAAATGAAAGAGAAATGGACAATACTCTTTGAAGGTAGTGATGGTTTTCTACTTTCCATTGATGGTAAGAAAAATGGAGGGGAGAATCTATTACCCCCAGTTTCTATTGTGTAACCCATGCATTATTTTTTTTTGTGGTTATAAAGTGTATGGGTAAAGGATGAGAGATTTCGGTAAACATTCATGAAGTATTTGGGGCCAAATGAGAGGTACACTATTTGTGCATGGTTTATCCAAACCACATAAGAGTTCAAGGAGAAATATTTCACTCATTCAGTTTTGGGATCGTGAAAAACTCATGTTTAGTGCATGGTTTTCCTAACCTTGTGGACTAACAGCACATTGGGAAAATGTAAGATATTATTTTTTAGGATCTTACTCGTTCTTAATCCAACTTTATCTTTTTTTCTTTTAAATGGATCTAATTTGATATTTCCCTCCATTGATGTTTTTGGAACATCTACCATGAATTTAAGAACTGATTTGGAGCCCTCGGAATTTGAAAGCCTAGTTCTCAAGGTAAGTGAGGTTTTTTATTATACTCATCATTGTTTAGATCTACTTAGATCTACTTCCCACATTATGTTTCTTTATCAGATATAAGCTTTTTATGAGTAGATCTAATTTGGTGGATTCAAAATATATTGAAATTTTGTCTTCTTGGTAATATAATATGGGATCTAAGGCCATTTTTCTTTATATTCAACCCATTTTCTAGAGCGTTCTTCGGCCGTTGTCAGTTTTTTTCAAAAAAGTCGAGGTAGGTAGATTCACTCTCGACATTACTTAGTCGAACATATTATAATGCGTTAAAATTGGTTTCTTTTGTGATAAATTGGTTTTGATTTTTCTTTTTAGCAATCATTATAAATCTATCCTTATGATGGTTCGGAAAATTGTGAAAATTTAGAAAAATTGGTGTTCTTGAATAATGTTATTGATTCTTGATTTCAAAATGTGGAGTATTAATAATTATTTCCTAGAATTATGGAACATGGGTTTGATAAAGAAAATATCAATAAAAGAAATATTTTTATTTAAATTAAATTGTTTTTTTGAAGTTTCTTATTTCAGGATTTTCAATAAAGGAATAGTTTTATTTAATTTGTCAAAAAACACTTGGATTTAGAATGGGTGGTGGTGTGTGTTCGTATGAATTGGGATGGATAAATACATGAAGGACCCCTATAAAAATGTAGGGATATATATGGGTGTGAATTACCCCCATAATAGTGGTCCATTATGCGAATGATTAGTGGAAGGATAACTCACCACTCATGAGTATATTGAGTTTCAAGTTTCATACATATTTGGGTGTGGGGTTAAGGGGAATGGAATGGGTATGCCAAAATGTTAATGAGAAATTTTTTTAAATTATTATTTGATTGTTTTTATAGAAGCGTGACTTCATAGAAATTGGTTGGAAATAAAAAATGTCTACATTTGGTTTTAAATGGTTTTAAGACTTTTTTATATTTAATTATAAACTGTTTTGGGAAATTATTTTATATAAACAGTTATATATATATATATTGATAACTTTTATATCTAAGTGTAATGAGTAAGGAAGTAATTTTGGAAAACCTAATTGGATTTATAATCACCCCTACATTGGGAATTTCATGATTTTTTAGATTCTATCTTTCGAGGAAAGGGTAAAGGTAAAGATCCACACATATTTATCATAACCTCATGATACTTTAAATGTTTGGTGATTGGGGTATAAAGCATGTATAACACGTAGTCTTTTTTTCTTCATAGAGATTATTTGTGTCCTTCCTATATTTACATGGATAATATATTTTTCTTCTACCGTGGTCCACTTGGTTTGATTTTGGTTATAAAAGAAGTTGTTTATTTTTCTTTCTTAGTTCATTCATCATATGGTGTTTTGTTTGTTATGGTTGTTGGTGAATGGTTTTGTTTCATAAAGGTTAAATTTACACCACATTTATTTAAACCCATTTGGAATTTATTTGAAACATTTGGAATCTTGAGGATATATCTGAAGGCTATGTAACGTTTCATTGTATTCTCAAGCCAATGAAAATAAGTGGGTTATTACATGAACCATTTTTAAGAGCATTTTTAGTTTTTACCTGAGTATGTATCAAATGGGAAGATGGGGGATCAAAGGTTAGATATGGGTTAATAACCTGATATTTGATCATAGGTTTTATTGTAAAATCCCATGTATTATTCTCATGTTCTAAATAGATACTTTAGGTTTTATCTTGATATAATAGGTAATTCAAGGTTGATGAGAGTTTTTTTAATCTAGGGGATGTTATGTGAGTTCTTATAAAGTAAAGTGAATATGTGATGAGTATCATGGTAGATCAATATAATATGAATCTTATAATACTCCTATAGTGTCTGGTAGAGAAATTTTTACATTGTTTTAATGTGGCATGGTTAAGTATTCAAAGATGGTTTATACTGAGGCACCATATATCTATTATTCTTATGGACAGTCCAGACTCTAAATGTAGTTCTTCCATATCCTTTCTTATCCACACAGTGACATAGTCTCATTGGTACCAAAAAATAGTGTGGTGAAATTAGATGCATCATTAACTAAGGTGTTTTAGACATTAGAATCTAGAAAGAAGAATCGTCACAAAATGGATGAGTCTCTAGAGGATGCTAATGCTAGTCTAGTGACTATAAGAGGCACCATCACTATAGATTCATCTTTAGTGACTATATTATCTGATACTGGTCTATCTCAATTGTTTATATCAACTAGTGTTTTGAATTTTCTAAATATTCATATAGATATTTTATCTTATGTGATAAATATTGTTACAACACTCAGAAAAAAGAGAGAGTAGGTTATTCATTGTCCATCTTGATTTACACTCTATCATAGATTGAGATTACTTTTATTTTAATGGTTCTCAACATGATATGTCTTGAAATCATTTTTTGGATGGATTATATGATTTATCATAAGGATTATATTGGATTTTAAATTTAATGGTTCTCATATACGGTGCCTAATGGTGTGTTTGATATCATATATAGAGAATGGGACCTTAGTATGAGTAGAAGAAAAAATTATTTTTTTTATTTGGATAGTGTAATATTGGTGTCTGATTTCCAATTAGAGTGAGAATAATTTATTGACTATATTACTCCAGATTTCATTGACTTTCCCCTATATCTTCCTTTAGTCTTTTATATCATTCAACCAGAAACATAAGTCAATTTTTATATTGATTTACTGCATTATACTCATAAAGTGTATGTTCCTTATTTCCATATGAAACCAGAATATTTAAAAGAGTTTAAATCTCAGTTATATGGTCTAATTGAGAAAGGTTTCATATACATAATTGCATTACATTGGGTAGAACCTTACTTTTTTTCGATGAAATCTGACATAAAAATTATTACAAATATTGATTACTAGGAGATCAATAAAATCATTGTAAAGAACATATATCAGTTTCCAATGATTGATGAAATATTTGACCAGATGAAAGGGGCAATGTGTTTTATGAGAATTTATCTTCGATACAGTTATAACCAGTTGATATTAAAATAGTTTGGCATTCATAATACATCCTTCATGAGTAGGTATGTCCATTATGAGTATCTAGTTATGCTATCAAGTCTAATATTGATCCTACCGATTATATGGATGCGATGAACAAGATTTTTCATGATTAGCTTAACTATATCATGGTTGTATGTGTGGATAATATCCTAGTTAACTCTTAGACCAAAGAGTACCATGTGAATCATTTTAGTGAAATTCAAGTTATCTTGATAAATATTTGATTTTATGTGAATCTTTTGAAATTCAATTTATAGATTTCGGAATTGTAGTTCTTTGGACACTTTTTCTCAGAACATGTTATCTCATTTTATCTTGGGATGTTGGAAACTATTATAAAATGTGAGAAACTATAGAATATCTTTGAGATATGAATATTCTTGAGCATTGTGGGATATTACCATATGTTTTTTATGTATTTCCTAATGTTTTCTTCTATCATGACTAATACCTCTTAGGAAAGAGTGATGTTTATAAGGCCCTAGCCTTAAACCTTACTTAATATTGAATTAAAAGAATAATTCACGTTGAGGATCTTTTCAGGTTTAGAGTTTTAGAGAATTAGAACATAACTATTACATCTCAAAAGATTACAAAGTAGTGACTTATACTAAGTTTCCATAATAAAATAAACTCTTGAAAGAAACATGTCTAGTTCCATGTTTTATATAGCATGACATTCACTTGATCCCATCCTTGACCTTATTCCACATTAAGTCCCGTGAAAAACATTTTCAAAAAAACATGGGGTGAGCATATAAAGCTCAGTAAGGGATACAGAAAGAATGAAAACTATTAGTTTTTCAAACATCAAGTAAAACATATATACTCTATCAAAGTAATACCTTCACCTTCATAAAGTAGTAAAAAAAACTCTTCAATGAATAAAGTATCATTACTTACCTTTTTTTAACCAAAGTATTACCATAAAACCCATAAAAAGAACACATAACATATATAAAGGTAACTTGGGACATAAACAAACTTAAGTGGAATAACCATACGGTTGACTTCCACACATATCACTTAATGGAATAGCCATACGGCCAATTTCCATACATACTTAATGGAATAACCATACGGCCAACTTCCATACCCAATGCATTGGAGGTTATAACGTAACCACCCGTCCTGGTATTCACGGCACCACCCGTCATATGGTTTATAACGTAACCACCCGTTAAAATGTCCAAGTACCAGTATAAAATCATAAAACATAAAAACAATATAAAGGAATGGTAACATTTCCACATTTCAATCAAAATATATCATAAATATATTGACATAATAGAATCATTTTTCAAAACCATTTTCAATACCAAAATACATAAAAGTTTATATGGTATTTATTTTATTCTAAAAACATTACGGCTTGTTGAGAATGCCAAAGACCAAATAATACTCGCGGCGGCGGAAAAAGTCGTTGTCACTGCGTACGTTAAAAAAACATTCCTTTTTGTCGTTTAGTAAAACGCTTTGTAGAAAAAGATTCCTTTTGTATAAAAGTAAAATTAAAAGGGGTTTATACATTGTATAAAAGAATGTTGTTTATAAAATGAAATATGCCTCAATGAAAGGAGATTGAGACGAAGTCCCTTACCTCGTATCCGACTTGACCCGACCGTTCTTTAATCTCCTGAATAATAAACATGAGTTAATTTATACTTGATTAAGAACCTTTTTAAAGTTCATTATTCCTTCTATATCACTTATTGACATTTTATAAACATTATGTAACCATTTAAGTTAATAATGTTTGTTTTGTAAATATTTGGTTCTTAAGTCAAAAGTTGACTTCTTCCAATTACATATTGTTCGTGTGGTCAAAAGTTCATTATATACAGAATGAAATTCCTGATTTGGATATCATATATATCATATATATCCAGCGTATAAATGTATTTATAATATTACATAATCATTTAGAGGTAAGAAATGAAATGCACCGTTCATGGAGACGGTAAGCCGTACGTACGCATGAACGCTACTTTCATTTCTTTGTCATATTAATGGAATTAAAACTAAATGAGAGGTATGTATATTTTAATTCCATAATTATATTCATCATTTAGATATATCATTAATTATATATATCTATTATATACATGTACTTTTAATAGTACATTACATTTGGGGATAAGAAATGAAATGCACCATTCATGGAGACGGTAAGCCGTACGTACGCATGAACGCTACTTTCATTTCTATCTCATACTTTAATGGAAAGAAATAATAATTATATAGAGGTATATTATAATTCCATTATAACATCATATATAATAACTTTAAATCCAGCCTTTACACGTCCCACATATGGCATTAACGAATCACATCACGTTGAGGGGGCGGTAGTCCGCACTTCCTTAAATGAAGATATCGTGTTTACCCATAATGGAAACCATAAAGGTATGCACAAAATGAAAAATACAGAAGATTAAAGAAAAAAATAAACATATTATATATCATATATAAAAATAGTGATATCATAATGGCCACCCTTGAAGGTGTTAAATGAGTATTGAACAATCATCGTTTCGGGAGGCAGAATTTCGCCATCCACGGAAACCGTATGTTCTTTAACCATTTGATGCAGTTGTGTGAGAGTGTAGCTCGAATAAATCTTATAACAACATCCTAGTATATTTAAGATACTTGTGTTGTTACAAAAGGAGTAAATAAAAAGAGTTTAGGGGGTTGGAGAAGAAAAATAAAACAAATGAACATGAGAGAATGAATTACCTTTAAAAGTGTAACTCCTTTTGATTTGAGCCTAAAGGCTTCCTTGGAAAGGATTCTGCCCAAAGGGAATCATCTAGGATGAGGAGAAGGATGTGGAGAGAGTAAATGGGCAGGGTTTTGCCGAGCCAAAGGCTTGAGGAGTGTGTGAAATGAGGTAGAGGTGGGGGCCTTTTATAAGAGGAGAGGAGGGGCACTTTTGGAAAGTAAGGAAATATTACTTTATTTGAACATGTGTTTCGGTTTTAAAAGGTCCCACATTGATATAATTCGTGGATAAGGTGATAAGGGTTAGAAATCCACCCATACAATAAGTTTTGGACATGTTTAGTTCATATATTTTACACTATCTTTCCATTTTATTTAAATCGTTAAATAATGAGGTCATCGCTGCATCATCATGATGTCATAAATAATTTAATTTATTTAATGTTCAAAAATTATAAAACAAATACTATGATGTAGGAAATCTTTTTATATTTACAATTACTATTTATAATCAAAAATATGACTTGTATAACCCCATTTAAAAATTGTTTTAGTAAAACATATCATGTTTGTGTCATTTTTACTTTTACATTAAATAAAAAGTTATTTATGTCATTTCCCAACCAAAGTGTCTCCATGGGGTCCCCAAGTTGACCCATGGCTTGTCTTGGTCGTCCATGACACATCCAATGAGGGTAGGACATGTGTCAAGCTCATCTTATTTTATTAAAACATTATTTATACCTTAAACTACACTAATTACCACTAATCGCGATTAAAAACTTAATAAGTTACTATTCACCAAAAAATTATTATAATCTCATTGAACCACATTTTACTTCTTAATGAAAACCATGTATGTCGGATTTTTGAAATTCAAAACACAATGTTGACAAATTTTCATTTAAACGGAAAATCAATTTTTATAAGTACCACTTAGTGGTTTCACTATTCATCAAAAATTGAAGTTTTTCAGAAAATTACCAAAAAATCACCCTAAGCTATATTTGATATTACGAATTCAAAAATGAAGTCTATTTTACAAAATTCAAAACATAAAAGTCACATTAATTAATTTAATAATTAATTCCCGTTGTAAGAGCAAATAGCGTGTTTTTATGAAACAATAAGTATCAAAAGATTGACACTAGTTTAAGTCCGATTTCAAGGTGAAATTAATTCCAATGAACACTATTGGATTTAATGGTAAAAATATCTTCTAATTTCACTTTAAAACCAATTCAAAAGATAATCTAATCATATAAATAACTTAAATTAAAAAGAGGTTTTGAATTAAAATACAACATTTTACACTATTCATTTAAAAAATGAACTTTATCAAAAAGGTACCAAAAATTTACACAAAGTAAATTTTGATGTCCCGATTCTAAAGAAGAGTTATATTTGGTCCAATAGAATTTATAAGATCAATCAAAACTATATTTAATGACGGTTCTCCGTCAAAAGGTGATAAGTGGACCTTTCGTGAAAATTAGGGTATAAATGCCTAAAATTGAACTCTTTCCGTATTTTAAGCCTTGATCTTTTATTGGGTAAATTTAAAAACATTTAAAAACATATATAATCATATTTTAGTTATTTCTATCCATTCCTGCCAGTACAACGGCTACTCGTTAACTAACATTTAAAATAATATTATTTTATTACTTGTGTGCAATGTATGTTTTCAAAGAAACTAATCGTTGCGTACCGAGTACGCTATCGAACATAGAAACCCCTTTTAATTAAAATTAATATTTAATTCGTAAATATTAATAAATATGAAAATTCTTTATTCTTTATTTACTTGGGATGTTACATCCTTCCCCCCTTTTGGGAATTGCGTCCTCGCAATTTAATTCACTTATCAAAATAAGTGGGTGTATTTATCCCTCATATCATTTTCAGATTTCCATGTTGCCTCTTCAATCACATGGTTTTTCCACAAAACCTTTACCTGATGAATCACCTTATTCCGTAACACCTGCTCCCTGTGGTCAAGAATCTGGACCGGTTGTTCCTCATAAGATAGGTTCTCTTCCAGCTGAACTACCTCTGGACTCAAAACATGAGATGGATCTGGCATATACTTTCTCAACATTGAAACATGAAAAACATTGTGTACCTGAGATAAACTCGGAGGTAATGCCACCCGGTATGCAACTTATCCAACTCTCTCCAGAATTTCATATGGTCCAATAAACCTTGGACTCAGCTTTCCTTTCTTACCAAATCTCATCACACTTTTCCAAGGAGAAACCTTGAGAAAAACATGATCACCTACCTCAAAAGATAGATCCTTCCTCCGGTTATCAGCAAAACTCTTCTGCCTGCTCTGAGCTGTTCTCATGTGCTTCTTAATCAACTGAACTTTTTCTGCCATCTCTTCTACCAATTCTGGTCCCATCAGCTTCCTTTCACCCACTTCATTCCAAAATGCTGGAGTTCGACACCGCTTCCCATATAATGCCTCAAATGGTGCCATCTGTATACTGGAATGAAAACTGTTATTATAAGAAAACTCAACCAAAGAAAGATGTTGGTCCCAACTTCCCTGATAATCAATAGAACAAGCTCGTAGCATATCCTCCAATGTCTGGATTGTTTGTTCTGACTGCCCATTTTATTGAGGATGAAAAGCTGTACTAAAATTTAATTCAGTACCCAATGACTTTTGAAGGCCTTTCCAAAAGTTAGAAGTAAACCTGGGATCACGATCCGATAAAATGGATAGAGGAACTCCATGTAACCTGACTATCTCTTTAAGATACAGACGGGAAAGTTGATCTAGAGAGAAAGTATCTCGTATAGAAAGGAAATGAGCAGATTTGGTCAAGCGATCAACAATAACGCAGATTGCATTATTACCTCGAGATATCCTCGGTAATCCCACAACAAAGTCCATGGATATGTTTTCCCATTTCCACTCTGGCACTGGTAAAGGCTGAAGCATCCCTTTCGGTAACTACCGCTCTGCTTTAACCTGTTGACATGTCATACACTTCACAGTAAAATCAGCAATGTCTTTTTTCATTCCATCCCACCAGTAATACTCCCGCAGATCTCTGTACATCTTAGTACTGCCAGGATGAACTGAAAACGGGAAACTATGAGCCTCACATAACAACTCATTCTCCAACTGTGAATCACAAGGAACACATAACCTCTTCCCAAACCTCAAAATACAAACACAAACTTATCCAAGAACTCATGGAAAATTTTATTCATATGGTCCATGAATACAGCAGGTGCTTTGGTTATCCCAAAAGGAATAACTACAAATTCATAATGGCCATATATAGTACGGAACGCAGTCTTCGGAATGTCTTCTTTTACTTTCATCTGATGGTACCCCGCCCTCAAGTTAATCTTCGAAAAATACTGAGCTCCCTGGAGCTGACACCACTTCATTTGATGGCCCAACATCTGCTGAAGTTGTTGCAAAGGATTTTACCACCCCTTTCTGCTTGTAGTCTGGCTGCATTCCCCCAGTTGAGTTCTTCGTTGGACACTCGTTTGCATAATGACCCATTTCATTACACTTAAAACATCTTACCGTTGGCTTTTCAATTCTTGCTTGATCATCTTCCATACAGTTACGAGCAATATGACCAGACTTACCACACTGAAAGCACTTACTAGACTTGGATAAACATTCTCCAGGATGCATTTTACCACACTTCTCACAGGATGGATATTTGGTTTTCTTACCTCCTTACTTCTTTGATGAATTCTTCCCCTTTGCCTGCCAACTAGACCTCTTATTCTGTTGTTTGTCATAGAACACCTGATCATCGGCAAACTCCATTTCCACCTTCTATGCACATCAAACAAGTTTTTCATAACTTTTGAACACACGACAAGCTAAAGCCCTTCGATACTTTGGCTTTAACCCTGAGTAAAAATGGTTTATTTTACTATCACGATCTCGTATGAAGTTTGGAGCATACGTTGCCAATCGAGTGAACTTTTCATCATAAGAATCCACTGAATCATCCTCCAGCCTCAATTCTAGGAACTGTTTTTCCATCCTAAGATGAACCACCTTAGGAAAATATTTCTCAAGAAACATACATTTGAATTCATCCCAGTGAAGATCCTCAATCTCATCACTATCCCTTATATTTTTCACCATCGACTACCACTGATCAACTTCACCTTCAAAACGGTAAACAACAAGACTATCCTTTTGATGTTCTGAACACCCCATGACATCAAAAATCTTCTCTAGTGCTTTAATCCACCCTTCAGCTTACACAGGGTCAGATGATCCTCTGAATGATGGGGGATGTTGCCTCATGAAATGTTCCACCACTGACATGTTCCTCTGCGGTTGAACTAGCTGATCTCGTGCATGGATACCACCACCATTTATATCCTGAGTCAATTGTGCTATCACTGCAACAAACTGTTCAGTTCCGATTCCGACCATCTCAGGTTGCTGATTTTGAAGGTTGTCTTCCTCCTGATGTCGTCCCAACATAGCTGCTTTGTTTCCTCTGCGGAAAACCATTCTAAACACATAAATATCTTAGGCGAAGCAACATGGTAATCCATAAAATTCTATATCATTTTAATCATATTATAATTTAACACTTTTTTAACTCCTAAAGTTGTCTAAACCGACCTCTGATACCAACTATAAGGCCCCAGCCTTAAACCTTACTTAATATTGAATTAAAATAATAATTCACATTGAGGATCTTTTCAGGTTTAGAGTTTTAGAGAATTAGAACATAACTATTACATCTCAAAAGATTACAAATTAGTGAGTTATACTAAGTTTCCATAATAAAAAAAACTCTTGAAAGAAACATGTCTAGTTCTATGTTTTATATAGCATGACATTCCCTTGATCCCATCCTTGAATTTATTCCACATTAAGTCCTGTGAAAAACATTTCAAAAAAACATGGGGTGAGCATAAAAAGCTCAGTAAGGGATACAGAAAGAATGAAAACTGTTAGTTTTTCAAACATCAATTAAAACATATATACTCTATCAATGTAATACCTTAACCTTCATGAAGTAGTAAAAAAACTCTTCACTGAATAAAGTATCATTACTTACCTTTTTGTAACCAAAGGATTACCATAAAACCCAAAAAAAGAACACATAACATATATAAAGGTAACTTGGCACATAAACATACTTAAGTGGAATAACCATACGGTCGACTTCCACACATATCACTTAATGGAATAGCCATACGGCCAATTTCCATACATACTTAATGGAATAGCCATACGGCCAACTTCCATACCCAATGCATTAGAGGTTATAACGTAACCACTCGTCCTGGTATTCACGGCACCACCCGTCATATGGTTTATAACGTAACCACCTGTTAAAATGTCCAAGTACTAGTATAAAATCATAAAACATAAAACCAATATAAAGGAATGATAACATTTCCACATTTCAATCAAAATATATCATAAATATATTGACATAATAGAATCCTTTTTCAAAACCATTTTCAATACCAAAATATATAAAAGAGTGTATGGTATTTATTTTATTCTAAAAACATTACGGCTTGTTGAGAATGCCAAATACCAAATAATACTCGCGGCGGCAGAAAAAGTCGTTGTCACTGCGTACGTTAAAAAACCATTCCTTTTTGTCGTTTAGTAAAACACTTTGTAGAAAAAGATTCCTTTTGTATAAAAGTAAAAGTCAAAGGGGTTTATACATCGTATAAAAGAATGTTGTTTATAAAACTAAATATGCCTCAATGAAAGGAGATTGAGATGAAGTCCCTTACCTCGTATCCGACATGACCCGACCGTTCTTTAATCTCCTGAATAATAAACTTGAGTTAATTTATACTTGATTAAGAACCTTTTTAAAGTTCATTATTCCTTTTATATCACTTATTGAGATGTTATAAACATTATGTAACCATTTATGTTAATAATGTTTGTTTTGTCAATATTTGGTTCTTAAGTCGAAAGTTGACTTCTTACAATTACATGTTGTTCGTGTGGTCAAAAGTTCATTATATCCAGAATGAAATTCCTGATTTGGATATCATATATATCATATATATCCAGCATATACATGTATTTATAATATTACATAATCATTTAGAGGTAAGAAATTAAATGCACTGTTCATGGAGACGGTAAGCCGTACGTACGCATGAACGCTACTTTCATTTCTTTGTCATATTAATGTAATTATAACTAAATGAGAGGTATGTATATTTTAATTCCAGAATTATATTCATCATTTAGATATATCATTAATTATATATATCCATTATATACATGTACTTTTAATAGTACATTACATTTGTGGATAAGAAATGAAATGCACCGTTCATGGAGACGGTAGGTCGTACGTACGCATGAATGCTACTTTCATTTTATCTCATACTTTAATGGAAAGAAATAATAATGATATAGAGGTATATTATAATTACAGTATAAAATCATATATAATAACTTTAAATCCATCCTTTACATGTCCCACATATGGCATTAACGAATCACATCACTTTGAGGGGGTGGTAGTCCGCACTTTCTTAAATGAAGATATCGTGTTTACCCATAATGGAAACCATAAAGGTATGCACAAAATGAAAAATACAGAGGCTTAAAGAAAATAATAAACATATTATATATCATATATAAAAATAGTGACATCATAATGGCCACCCTTGAAGGTGTTAAATGAGTATTGAACAATCATCGTTTCGGGAGGCAGAATTTCGCCATCCACGGAAACCGTATGTTCTTTAACCATTTGATGTAGTTGTGTGAGAGTGTAGCTCAAATAAATATTATAACAACATCCTAGTATATTTAAGATACTTGTGTTGTTACAAAATGAGTAAATAAAAAAAATTTAGGGGGTTGGAGAAGCAAAATAAAACAAATGAACATGAGAGAAAAAATTACCTTTAAAAGTGTAACTCCTTTTGATTTGAGCCTAAAGGCTTCCTTTGAAAGGATTCTGTACAAAGGGAATCATCTAGGATGAGGAGAGGGATGTGGAGAGAGTAAATGGGAAGGGGTTGGCCGAGCCAAAGGCTTGAGGAGTGTGTGAAATGAGGTAGAGGTGGGGGCCTTTTATAAGAGGAGAGGAGGGGTACTTTTGGAAAGTAAGGAAATATTACTTTATTTGAACATGTGTTTCGGTTTTAAAAGGTCCCACATTGATATAATTCGTGGATAAGGTGATAAGGGTTCTAAATCCACCCATCCAATAAGTTTTGGACATGTGTAGTTCATAGATTTTACATTATCTTTCCATTTTATTTAAATTGTTAAATAATGAGGTCATCGCTGCATCATCATGATGTCATAAATAATTTAATTTATTTAATGTCCAAAAATTATAAAATAAAATACTATGATGTAGGAAATCTTTTTAGCTTTCCAATGATTATTTATAATCAAAAATATAACTTGTATAACCCCATTTAAAATTTATTTTAGTAAAACATATCATGTTTGTGTCATTTTTACTTTTACATTAAATAAAAAGTTATTTATAACATTTCCGAACCAAAGTGTCTCCATGGGGTCCCCAAGTTGACCCATGGATTGTCTCGGTCGGCCATGACACAACCAATGAGGGTAGGACATGTGTCAAGCTCATCTTATTTTATTAAAACATTATTTATACCTTAAACTACACTAATTACCACTAATCGCGATTAAAAACTTAATAAGTTACTATTCACCAAAAAATTATTATAATCTCATTGAACCACATTTTACTTCTTAATGACAACCATGTATGTCGGATTTTTGAAATTCAAAACACAATGATGGAAAAATTTCATTTAAACGGAA
This sequence comes from Viscum album, assembly GCA_963277665.1. Taxonomy (NCBI): domain Eukaryota; kingdom Viridiplantae; phylum Streptophyta; class Magnoliopsida; order Santalales; family Viscaceae; genus Viscum; species Viscum album. The sequence goes on along the minus strand of OY728136.1, from coordinate 993,428,748 downwards.
AATCAATTTTTATAAGTACCACTTAGTGGTTTCACTATTCATCAAAAATTAAAGTTTTTCAGAAAATTACCAAAAATTCACCCTAAGCTATATTTGATATTACGAATTCAAAAATGAAGTCTATTTTACAAAATTCAAAACATATAAGTCACATTAATTAATTTAATAATTAATTCCCGTTGTAAGAGCAGATAGCGTGTTTTTATGAAACAATAAGTATCAAAAGATTGACACTAGTTTAAGTCCGATTTCAAAGTGAAATTAATTCCAACGAACACTATTGGATTTAATAGTAAAAATATTTTCTAATTTTACTTTAAAACCAATTCAAAATATAATCTAATCATATAAATAACTTATATTAAAAAGAGGTTTTGAATTAAAATACAACATTTTACACTATTCATTAAAAAAATGAACTTTATCAGAAAGGTACCAAAAGTTTACACAAAGTAAATTTTGATGTCCCGATTCTAAAGAAGAGTTATATTTGGTCCAATAGAATTTAAAAGATCGATCAAAACTATATTTAATGACGGTTCTCCGTCAAAAGGTGACAAGTGGACTTTTCGTGAAAATTAGGGTATAAATGCCTAAAATTGAACTCTTTCTGTATTTTAAGCCTTTATCTTTTATTGGGTAAATGTAAAAACATTTAAAAACATATATAATCATATTTTAGTTATTTCTATCCATTCCTACCAGTACAACGGCTACTAGTTAACTAACATTTAAAATAATATTATTTTATTACTTGGGTGCAATGTAAGTTTTCAAAGAAACTCATCGTTGTGTACGGAGTACGCTATCGAACGTAGAAACCCCTTTTAATTAAAATTAATATTTAATTAGTAAATATTAATAAATATGAAAATTCTTTATTCTTTATTTACCTTGGATGTTACAATGTTAACATGGGATGAAATTTTTTTGATTTATATTATTGAGAGAATATGTATTTTGAAATTGTTTCTTGTTTTGACTCTTCCAGAGTCCAGTTGGGACTATGTCATCTTCTATGATTCGTTATGTCTGGGATGGTTTTCTCCCTTATGCAATGTGACCATGTAAATTAATATATTTCCAGATAGATTATTACACTCATGAATATTTATCTAACCCATGATTTCAAACACATATTTATGATAAATGATGCCTTGAGTGTGTGGAATGACATATTATATGAAATTTTAACCATTTATTATGACCAAAAAACATGGGTTATAACTTATCTAAAAAATATTTGAACCATCTACTAAGGTGTTGGGTGAATTATTTGTAGTCCTCTAATTTCAACACTTCTTATACCATAGGAAAGTGGAATGTCATTGATTATTCTTTGGAAAGGAATCCTCTGAACCATGCCTTGAATTAATCGTAAATATAGTATATTCTGATAGATATATTTCATAGGTTTCATTTGTGATTCTAAGGGAACAAATCTATAGTTATTTTTGAAAGAGTGTAGTTGACCTCCTATCATATTGAGATAATTCACCAAGTATAGTAGTTTTTTGATGAATTTTGTTTAATTAAAGACTATTTTTATGGTGAATAGACTGTCAGTGAGTGGATGATCTCTATGGAGGGTTACTAATGTTTCTTGTACCTATTTTTTTGCCTTTTCCTCTAATAAGGGACATAATGGAGGTTTTTCATGATTCCCTATGCTCAGTGCACCCTAGAACCATAATTATTTTATATGATATAATGTGATGAATATGGAGTCCATGTATGAGATAATGCATCACAAACTTTGTCTCTCATTATTATACCATCCATCATGTCAAAGTTGAGAACAAAATTCCTTCAGGTTTCCTTCAGCTGCTTCCAGTGCCAAAATGGATGTGGAATGATATTTCTATAGACATCATGGTTATGATTTCATATATCCCTTTATTGAACAATGTTAAATGTTATATGATTGATATGATCACCAAATCGGCTCACGTTGTATATGTTCAAAATACAACCAAATTTGAGGACCTTGCAAACATTTACCTGTAAAATATTTTTATATTGAATGGAGTTCCATCTAAAATAGTTCCTGATAGGGATCCATATTCGGCTTATTTATTATAAAGAGGCCCTCATAAGGCCATGTAAGCCCAAGTACAAGTTTTCATGACATGTCTTCAATATAAATATTTCTAGATAGAGTAATCTATTCAAATTCATGAGGAGATAATATGTCATTGTACTCTTAACTATGGTGGCTCTTTGGATGTCCATCAGAGACTGGTTTATATTTCCTAAAATAATATTTACTAGACCACTATTATAATTAATCCATTTATGAACTTTGATGACCTTTCTTATAGATCTATGTAGTGTTGTTCAGATATTATATAATCTTCCTTGGTTAGACCGATGATGGTTTAAGAGATGGCAGGGAATATTTAGTTGTTTTATTAGAAAAATTTAATGAAAAAATGATAATATAAATCACATTATTTTCATAATTAATTATAATTTGAGTTTTAAGTAGGTAACCAGGTGTTATATGGAGTTTTGGTACAATTAGGTAATGAAAATCTTGGGAAATAGAGAAATCATTCACTATGTTTTGTGGGTTATTTTGTTATTTTTGAGAGAGTGGGAAAGTGGTCTGCCATTTAGCACTTCCAGAATAGTTGAATTCAATAAAAAAATTTATATATCATTGCTTTAAAAGTATCATTATGCCCCTTCTCATGTTTTTACTTATGAAATCATGATTTTGAAATGATTTATCCCTGACTGAGAATCCAAGTAGGATTGTTCATTCTGAGAAAATGGTTCTTCATGGGAAGGTGATTCCATTAGTCCATCTACTATGGTATCATGATTCTGATTCAAATGACATGTGATATCTTCATGCACTATTGAGAGTGTACTGGTGTCACCTCTTTTATATGGAATCTTATTAATAATATTTCAGGGGGAACAATGTTTATGGAGGGGGTGGGGGTGGGAGATTTAATGTCCAGTTACATTCCTATTTGTATTTTGTGATTTTTTATCTAATGTTCAAAGATATATTTTCTATTTTTTATTTTGGAGTCTTAATATAAATGTTTTATAGTTTTTTGTGGGTTATCTTTGGTGCCAGACAGAGTTGGGGGCCTTTTCTGAGGTTTTCTGTATGAGTTGGATTCAAAATGTCTACAATATAGATTCATTCCATGAATATTATTCTGAAAATTAATCTTCTACTCAAAAGAATCCCTAAAAGAGGTTTTTATTGTGAATAATAGACAATTCATGAATTATTTTGATGATTTTAATTAATCTAGATAAATATCTTTAACTCAAGGTGATACCTTTTCATCATACACACCCCTTTGTATATTCAAATAAAAAATTAAGGATTGAAATCATGAATTCCTCATGTCCAGTGTTATTTATGTGTTTTAGCCTAAAAACATTTCTCTTCTTGTACAACCTCTTCCGTAAATCCCCTAGGGATATAACAAGTTATTTTTGGAGATTCCTTACCTTATGGACATCTCGTTTTGGTTTTTGATCTCTGATGAGTTTCCTCACTTTGGTTTTCTCCTTATTTATACTTCCTATAATTTATAATGGATTGATATCAATTTTTCTTTTTAAATTGTATTTTTATCTTTTTGATTTGCGATATAGGGTTTCCTATTCGATCACCTTCCCCATCCCACTTCATTAGAATTTTCCATTGCGAGTGTTGATTTGATTGCTGATTAAAGGTTGTTTGTTCCATAAGCCATTAACTATAATTGAAACATGGAATTTCATGATCTATTTGAAATGAGTTTTAAAATTATTTAAAAAATATATATGATATGATTAATTTTTGATTCTGAAAAGTGTATAGAAATTGTGAACACCCCCTATTCCAATGGAATTGAAATTGTTGGGTGGATTTGAGATAAATTGATGGATTGATTTTGAAATTGTTTTGATTAAATGATTTTATGTTGGATGTTATGGTAAATAGATAAAATTAAAAGATAATTTTAGAATGAAGGGATTGATGAAAGCCTATTATTTGGTTTTGAAATGAGAAAGGAATGATGAAAATATGAAATTGGGTAATCGAATTTTGAATTGAATTGGAATGATTGTTTTTCATTTTTTGGATTCATTGATTGATTTTAGAACTTGTCATATTAAGTTTTTAGTTTGTAATTAGGATAAAAATGATAGTATATGACCCAAGGAAAATTAATGATAAAACAATAATCATACTACATTATGATTTCCCCGATGGGGATTTGAGTAATAACAACCTATGCCAAGGGAATTGTGCACACATTAAGATGATATCACTAATTAAGTATTATGAGGATCCTATTTCTATATACTAACATACCAATGTTATTATGATAGGGTTTTATGATATGTTTTATTTGATGATTACATTCCATTGATTATTGAACAATTTTATACAGGACAACTTATTCATATAAAATGTTTATATAAAATTTCAATTTATTCCAATTTGAATATATATTTATTAATTTTGATTATAAAAACATTCTTTTTGTAAATATGTAAATTTAATGTTATTACTAAATTTATTTAAATTGAAATCACTAATGGTTTTTATTGTTATAATATTTATTATAGAATAGTTAGTGAGACCCTACTAGAAAGTATATATAACAGACTACTTTTTCTTTCATGTGTTCATAGATTATCTTACACCAGGTCCAATAATAGAGAAAATACTACTCAGAGGTGGTGGATGTTCTTGAAACTTGGGACCCGGTGTGATTTATGTTATTGATGGAGATGTTATCTACATGTTCAATGGGTTATATTTGAGCCTTTACCTTGGTATATGTTATGTCTTTAAATGAAGTAGTATCTGGGTATTTTCTTACCTGATTTTTTTGGTGATTTCTCATTGTCGAGTGTTGATCATACTAAATTGATTCATTAATCTTCCTTTATTATGTGGAAAAAATATTCCATATTTATCTTCATATGACATCATTTTTTATTTTTCAACCCGTGGTGACCAGAAGTGACATCTAGTTCATATCAAGACTGGATTGGGTATCTGGGTACTAGGGAACTTGGTCTAGTTCATTAGAAGGTTGGTAACTAAACCTATAATAACACCAACTTATAGTGGAGAAGAAATTTTAATATACAGTAATGAATAAAAGAAGGGATTAGGATGTCTCCACGTGCATAATGACAATATGGTAGCTAATGTATCACGTTAATTAAATATTCATGACCAATATTTTGTGACATATAATTTGGAGCTAGAAGTGGTAATAATTTCATTGAATATATGGACACACTACCTCTATGGTGAAAATTTTAAAATGTATACTGATCATAAGATCTTAACATATATATTCACACAAAATGAGTTGAAAATGTCGAAAATATGATTATTGGTGACATTAAAGGACTATGACTTATCATTACATTAGAAAATTGGGAAAGAAAATAATGTTTTTTAAACCCAAAATAGAAAGGATCATTCTACCTTTTCAAATATGAGAATTGAGTAGTCTCGGATACACAAGGCTTTAAAAATTATGGACCATGAATCAAAATTGAATGGAAGAAACCCTATAAAAAAAATTATTACCCATCCACCCAGCCATATAAATTTATGTGATGCATAGAAAAAATATATAGATCTATAAAATAGGGTAGGTAATATTTCAGAGTTCAACATTGAAAATGACTGGAATTATAAGATTATAAAAGTGAATATATGTTCCCTAAATGCCAAAATTGAAAAATGATATGTTGGATGATCCACATATCTCATCATTTATTTGTCATTCCTATAAGTAAAAAAGATATATAGAGATCAATAAAATCATTTCTAGAGATAAAACATAATTTGAGAGATCTCAGAGTATTTATCTCTATTCTTTTGGTGACAATAATTTAATGTAAAATGGAATATTATAAGGGGATGATCAAAACATTACCCGTACCTATATGTTAATTAGATAAAATAACTATGTATTTCATTATAATACTTCCGGATACATATATTGGACATAATTCTATTTAGGTAAAATTTGATTATCTTATGAAGATTGAAATTTAATTTTCATTAGAGAATAATTTTCACTCGTTCATCTTTTCAATATATATATATATATAAAGGATATGGTAACTCTATATGGAGTACCACTATCAATAGTATATTATCATGATCTAATGTTTACCTCTATTTTTAGAAAAATATTCAATATGAATTGGATGAAAATACTTGTTTCCACACTACAAATCATCCTTACACTATTGGTCAATCAAAAAATACCATCCAATGTCTGTAAGATATATTGGTATCATGCTAAATGGATTGGAAAAGTTAGTTAGATCAATAAGTTTCTATACTAGAGTTCACATATAATAACATTTCACATTTTAACATTCAAATGGGTCCACTTGAAGATCTTTTGGGTGTGATGTATAACTCCAACATGTTAAGATGATGTTTGAGAGCATAAGTTTATGGCATGAAAAATTTCTCATGAAATGTTATGTAATATCCAAACAATTCAGCAACACATTAAAACCACAAAGACAATAGAATAGCTAGATTGATAATCTTCAGTGTGATTTGGTTTTTAAGTTGGATGCATGGTATTCATTTAAACATCACCATGTAATATAGTTATTATATTCAAGAATAATGGAATGTTATTCCCTAGATACAATGCCCCCTTCAAAATCTTTGATAGTGTAGGGATGATAGATTATTGTTGAACCCTTCTAGCAAACTTCTCTCTAATACATGATGTTACCCAATCATCACTTTTGAGGAAGTACATAACCGACCCATCATGTGTACTAACACAAAGTTTGTTTCATGAGAGGGTGATATTTCATATGAGTAGCATTTAGTAATGAATTTCGATTGATGATAAGAAGTGTTTTTAAACAAGAACAATCATATTGTCATATATTTAAGGTAAAAAAATAAAAAATTGTATATAGGATCCATATAATATTGATAAAAAATAACGAAAATAATTCTTACGTCAAAGTAAATTATTTTGGAGGGAGATTTTATTTTATGAGGATAAATTGAAACACCAAAAAATTTTACCATGCACTTTTTCATTAAATAAATACTATTTTGTGTAGACTATTTCGAAGAAAACATTGAACTAAACTGAACCACAATACATTTTATAGAGATAAAATATTAATGTTTGAGATAAACATTAACACATCATGATCATACAATATGGAATATTATTATAAAAATTTCAAGAGGGATAATACCATATGTAAATAAAAATACCACATACATAAAATCATTATTCTTGTGAATTACCATGAAGATAATTACTCTAATTGTAACTATATAAATATGGTAAAGAATTAAAATTATAATATATATGCAGAAAAAATTATAAGATTAGGATGAATGATTCTACAAATGCATGCAAAGATATATATTGGAATGAAATTTGACATTTAATATATATTTTCATTAGAAATATTTTTATTAAAAATATTCTTGTAGAATAAATGGTCAATGGGTATGCAATTATCATATAGGTATATTAGTGTTTTTATTTTATACTATAATTATTAAAATAATATATTTTATAAATAATAATTAACTTTTGAATGAAATTAAAAAGATAATATTTTCTAAAAAATTACAATAAAATATATTTTATATGTTACATATTATCATCTTCAATGTTATTATTAAAGAATGATTTAATGTATTTATGAAATAAATAGATTTATTTTAATTCCAAATTATTGATATTATTAATGTTTTATGGGATATATAAGTACTTTTAATAATATATGGTCAAAATTATATAATATTAAAAAAATGATATTTTCCAAATAATTGTTTAGTAACAATTAATTTCCAAATTTTATTAAATGGAATTGATCAATTTTAAAATATGTTTATAATTTAATGAGATAATGTGTAAAACATATTTTAGTATTCATTTAATTAGTAATTAATATGAAATAATATTAAAGAGAAATAATGTTTAAAAAAATAAGTTCTCTAAAAAATAGTTTTATAGATTTATTATGTGCTCAATAAAATATTAAAATTATATTATTTAAAAATTTAATTACAATAAATGCAGTTCAAATTTTTAATCATAATATTGAAATTATTTAAGAAGGTTTATTTTATATTTAGGCATAAAATTGAGCTTCTGAGGTAAAAAATGAGTTTCCAGGGTAAATGTAAAATATGCTACAACGTGAGAAAGAAAGTAGTAAAGACATATAACATCATAAAAATAATATATATAATTTTTTTATGAGGGTATACCTAACTAAATTTGTTATTTTTTAATTTTTTATTCTATTTTTCTTTAACATACAGCCTTCACCTTAGGAAATGAATATTTACGGAACTCCACTCAGAACTCACCTATAAAAGGACCCATCTTCTATCCATCCCAAACCACTCAAACCATTAATTTATATCTTGAATATATGCACATTGTTCCAATCCAAAAATCATATGAAAAGTTTTTTAGCTTCTTGTTCTATGAAGGAATCACAAATCCTTCATTTTTAGGGAATCATAAATCCTTTATTTTGATTGTACCTATATCAAGAAATAGTGAATTCATCAAACTACCTAGTTCTTTAATAAATTTTCTAATTTATTTAAAATTTACACTCTCTATAAATATAATAATTTAGTATAATTAATTAATATTAAAATAATTATTCTTCTGAAAAAAATATACAACAATTAAATAACAGTAAACACTTTTCCATTAACTAGTATAACATGGTCCGTTTAACCACCCACATGAATGATCTTATACCTACTTCATAATTCTCATAATAAATAAGTATGAATAAATTAATTCTTGTAATAAATGATATTATAGAGTAAATTATGTCATGAACATGGTTCTCTAAGTATTATATAAAAAATAGAGGAATATTATAACATAACATGTTGTTATCAGCAAATTACCAAAAATATATTCCTCATATATTCAATTCTCAAAAATCATACCAATACATTAAAAAAATTAACATTGTATGAAAAAAATAATTAGAAAACAATTATTCCAATAAATTTTTGTTTTTATATGTCAATATCCTTTAATGTTTTTTATAATTAATAGATGATCTTCTATAATGATACCATACACCTCATTTATTTGTATGTCTTGTGATAATATATTACAAAATTTTTCTGGAAACATATTTATTTTCCTTGGTTAATTATTCAACAATAGAATTATGAATGTTTTCATGTTCATTTGGTACACATTTATATGCTTTATCGTTTTTTGATGGGTGGAATAATAATTTTAAATCCCTCCAATTCATTGGGTAAATTATTATTTCTCATGATATGACATGTATGAGAGTTTTGATTGATCCCAATCCAAAATTTAATGTTTTAAACTATGTTTATGGGAATGTGGTGTGAACCCACTCTACTATAAGACTGTATACAATAAATTTATGGTAATATACAGTGAGCCCAATACACTATAAGAATCTATCCACTGTGCAATAATGGTATTGGAAGTGAGCCTCAATAAATGAAGTGATCTTATATGTTTATCTATATACTATATTCATATGTTTATGTTATTTTTTCATGGACTGAGATTACTAACTCATGTTTTCACAAACCTATTACTCATATATTATGTTTTGAAAAATACTTATTCCATTTACCATAGTTTTGAATATGTGATTTATTTTTCATAATCCTCTTCTGTTATGTCCATGTACCATAATTATGTTCTCACACATACATGTTTATCTTATGTTCACTTATGATGATAAATTATTTTTTCTCATGTTTATCCTTAATGAGTTTATGAGCTCAACCTTTCTAATATTTCCATTTCACCAGGATATGATGAAGAATATTTTTATGATATGTAAATAAGGGTATAATGTGTAATGAATATTTGTGGTAGATGTTAAGGAATTGTTGTAAAATAATATGATTATGTATCTAGTATCAAAATAAAATAAACTAATAAGCTTGAGGGTGTGTTTTATTTTGATATATAATAATTATTCATATGAAACGATGTAACATTCATGTATGTTGTTCTTTTGTCATCTCAACTGGTTTTAGAGAGGATATTAGATATGTTTTGGGATTCAGATATTCCGTATAAGTGGATAGAACCTAAAAACCATATGATGAACCAAAAATTAATGTAGGATGAAGCTAAACTACCATTGGATAAAATATAAGTTCCATGATTTTGGACATATTAACTTTTATTTTTTATAATATGACTTCTTAATTTGATTATTGTTTCTTACTACTCAAAATAATCTTATTGGTTTTGGTGAAGGTTTAGAAATAAGAGGAATTGAATTTAAAATGAGTGAGATGGACAATGAAATCATTGTTCCAATGTGAAAACAAATAGAATATGAGTTCAATTGAAAAATCACATGGGCATCATCAACTAAATCCATCAAGATTTAAATAATAAAATGAATCATTGAAAACACCATAATGTTCTAATGAACACACTACATAAAAAATGATTCTTTCGCGGTGGATTTTTTGTGGTCTAGTAGTTGTTTAAAATCCCACCTAATTATTTCATGGTGGATTCAAAAATAGTCATGTATTACACGTTCCATTGTCATTTATTAATGGTTAGTGTTATTTAGTATCAGTTATTTAAGTGTCATTTTATAGAACATAGCATCAGTTTTTTAATTATAAGTAGTCCATTAATCCAGGATACGAATATAAATAAAATAAATATAAAATACCACTAATAATGTAGATGCGATTATGTTTAGTGGTGGTTCCTCATAACCATCATGAAATACATTCAATATTTTATGTTTAGTGATAGTTACTACAAAATACAGCTAAATATAATTTTTCCTAATATTTAAAAAAATATAAAAAAACTGAAATGATATAAAATAAAATATAAATATATGATAACCCCATCATTCATAAATCACAAATCCACATTCAGATACATAAAACCATGGTCAAAATAACCTCTTTCTGATTCACCCCATAAACCAACCAATACCTCAGTCACAAAATATACATAAACAAATGTCAAAAAACAAACCATTTACAATGTATATCTATATTATAACCTCAATTACATCTGTCATCCTCCACATCTCATAAATTTAAATTGAGCACGTCATTGCATAACCTATAACAAAAAATTAAAAAATAGAAACTAAACATAATAAATCCTAATTACAGTAAAATAAATATAAAATTTTAGCATTCCACAAAATCTAATAACCTTAATGAATACATTCGGAAGAATTTCATGGATCAAAACAATAAAACTCCTACCTACTACCGATATATTCCACCTACTATAAAAATCAAAAATTTAAGAAAATAAAATGATAAATAGAAAAGAAACAAAATATATTCAGAATGCATCACATAAATGTTTTCATTTTGTTAATAAAAATAATAAATTTTAACCTAAAACCAATAATATATAATGAAAAACACTTTGAAAATAGAAAAATACCTATTGAAGATAAGATTCCACACAGGAAACTGAAAAGGGATAAGTAAATATTATAATTTAATTTTAATGGTATGTGTTGTATGTTTAAAATTTATCTAATAAACAAATTTTTATGATTTTCATATCACATCATTTCCTATATTTAAAAAAACTAATCAGTGGTTGTCTCATGATTTCAAATTAATATGAGGTTATTTTCTATGTTTTTAACCATTACAAGCATGCCTTAGTGTTTTATAACAGTAAAAATGTTTTTATGGTCCTAATGGTCAAACTATCATTCAGAATAAAGTTATGTCAATTCTTACATTTCACAATTAAATCTATGGTCTTTGTTCCCAGATTCGAGGGAAATATATTGACGTTTTCTTTATTTTACGGTGTGACACAAATTTATGTATTTTATAAAACTACAAATGTTTCTATGACCATAATGTGGTAATCTTCATTTGGAAACAATTTTTTTGGTTTATACATTTCAAAATTAAATCACTAAGGTTTTCTCCCCTAATTTCAGGATAATCTCACATTATATTCATGGTTTTGACCCCCCTACACACTTACTTTAGTGTTTTAAAACACTAAAACATGATTAAAATAATATTGGAAAAACTGTCATTTTGAATTATGCGTCGTCATTTTATATATTTTAAAATTAAATATATATTTTTTACCATTATTTCAGGGCATCTTAACTTCATTTTCTTGGTTTTGACCATTTTATGTACATTTTAGACTCTTATAACACTAAAAACACATTTATGGCCATAATGGAAAAATATATATTTGAAATGAAGTTCTATTATTTCCTTCATTTAAATATTAAATCTAAGTTTTTTTCCCTAATTTTAGTGAAATACTACATTGTTTGATCGGTTTTGACCATTCAATACATATTTTAGTATTTTAAAAAACTAAAAATGTGTTTACGACCATAATTGGAAAACATTCATTCAGAATGATGTGCCACTGGTTACTACAATTTAAAATTAAATATACAGTGTTTCCCCTAATTTCATTGAAATATAACATCGTTTTCCTTGTTTTTACAGTTCTATGCATGTTTAAGTGTTTTAAAACACTAGAAATCCATTTGTTGCCAAAAAGAGGAAAATTACCATTCAGAATGATGTGTCAGGAGTTCCTACATCTCAAAAGTAAATCTTAGGTGGTTATATGAAACTTTTTATGCATTCTGACATCTATTTCTTTGTTTTTACCATCTTAAACAAGTTTTTGTGTTTTAAAACACTAAAAATGAAATTAAGACCCTAAAGGGAAAACCTTCGTTCAAAATAACATGTCGTTAGCTACGAAATTTTACAATAAATATATGGTGGTTAATATGACATTTTTTTCATTGTATTGACTATTCCATACACTTTATACTATTTTAAAACACAAAAACCACATTTATGGCCGTAACGGGAAAGCCGTCATTCAGAATGTTGTTCTATTAGTTCACAAATTTCACAATTAAATCTATTATTTTTCCACTAATTTCAGGAAAATCCAATGTTTTTTACCTAGTATTAACCCCTGGAACTTGTTTTAGAGTTTTCAGGCACTAAAAATAGATTTACGACTATAATGAAAAAAATTATACCGAATGATGTTTCATCGGTTCCTACATTTAAAAATTAAATTTATTGTAGTTTTCCATAAATTTCACTAAAATATGAAATCATTTTCTTAGTTTTGACCATTCCATGCTAGTTTTAATATTTCAAAATAGTAAAAACTCATTTACAAACATAACAGGAAAACCATAATTTGGAATGATGTGTCATCAGTTCCTATATTTGACAACTAAATATACTATGGTTTTACCATGATTCTAGATCAGTTTAACATTGTTTTCCCAATTATGACTCTTCTATGCACATTTTAGTGTTTTAGAATAGAAAAAATTTGTTTACGATCATAGTGAAAAAAGTCATTCAGAATTATTTTCTTTAAGTTATTGAATTTCATAATTAAATATACGGTGGTTGTACTATTGTTTCTAGACAATCCTATGTTGCTTTCCTATTTTTGACCCCCTGAAACTTGTTTTCGTTTTTTAAAATACTAAAAACGTTATTACAACCATAATTGGAGAACAATCATTCAAAATGGAGTGTTGTTAGCCCATAAATTTAACAAATAAATCTACAATTTTTCCCCAAATTTTAGGGAAATTTGGTGTTTTTCTAGGTTTTGACCATTCCACACATGTTTTAGTGTTTTAGACCGCTAAAAATGTATTTACAATCATAATGGAAAAACCATCATTTGGAATGATGTGTCATCGATTCGTATATTTCCCAATTAAATATATGGTGGTTTTATATCAATATCATAGAAAAATGATGCGGTTTTCTGGGTTTTGACTATTCTACGCACGTTTTAGTGTTTTAAAACACTAATAACGTATTTATATCCATAATGGTAAAACTATAATTCAGAATGAAGTGTCATGAATTCATAAATTTAAAAATTAAATATAAGGTGGTTTTACCATGATTCTAGAATAATCAAACATCATTTTCATGTTTTTGACCAGTCCACATACATTGTAGTGTTTTAAAACACTAAAAACACATTTACAAGAGAAAAATGTCATTCAGAATGACATGTTGTATTTTAATAAATTTCAAAATTAAATATCAAGTGGTTTTATAGTAATTTAATTGAAATTCAACATCATCTTCCTATTTTTGATAGTTTCATGCACATTTTAGTATTTTAAAACACTAAAAACCTATTTACAACCATAAAAGGAAAACTGTTTTTCAGAATGACATGTCGTTGGTTCTGAAATTGTGAAAATAAATCTTTGCTGGTTGTCGATTTTTTCTAGAGAAATAAAACTTATTTTTCTAGGTTTCTACCATTCCACTCACATTTTAGTGTTTTAAAACACTAAAAACATGTTTATGACCATAATGCGGAAACCATCATTCTAAATTATTTGTCGTCGGTTCTTAAATTTCGCAATTAAATCTATGGTGGTTTTCCCCTTATTTTATGCCAATTTGATATTTTTTCTTGGTTTTTACCCCCAAAACATGTTTTAGATTTTTAAAACACTATAAACACGTTTATTACCATAATGGGAAAATCATCATTCTAAATGACATGATACCAGTTACAACATTCTACAATATAATATAAGATGAGTATTACCTTATTTTAGGGAAATCCGAGGTCATTTTCTTATTTTTGACAATTCCATGCTTGTTTTACTGTTTTAAAACACTAAAAAAGTATTTTGGCTCTTAATTAGAATATTATCATTTGTAATTATATATCATCATTTCATAAAATATAAAATTAATTCTCTGGTAATTTTCTCTTTATTTCAGGGAAATCAAACATCATATTCCATGTTTTGACCCCTTGATTGTTTTTAAAGGATTTATACTTTTCATAAGTTATTGTAAAATCAAATTGAGAAAACAAGTTTGGGTTTTTTCACACTTATGAATTTCGATCTATAATTAATTTTTAAGTGTAGATATAAACCACACATCATTCTAGAACAAGATTTGGTCGGTATATCTTGAAATATTTTTTATATAAGTTTAATTTTTGATATTTATGGATGTGGTATGTGTTCTTTGAAAATTTGTGAATGATCTATTGAGGGGTGACCAACATCTCCATCATCGGAGGTGAATTAGGTGTTGGGATACCAGCAAAATCTAGAGAAACGATTATCTCTTTATCTATCATAAGTACTAAAATATCACTAGGATCCACAGAATTTAATGATAGTGGTGGCATGCTCTAAGATGTTGATCAACTAGGATCTGGAATTTTTTCTCAGTATTCCCATATTTCAAATAGATATGGAATATTACATTTATAAAAAAATGAAAAATGAAATGATTTTTTAAAAAATAAATGTATCAAATAATGGAATTCTTCTTAAAAAACTTAAAATATAAAAAAATTAATCAAATAAATTATTATTTCCCAAAAAAAATAGATGATTGAGATGAATCAAATAAAAGATAATTGTGTCTTCTACCCCAGTGGTGTAACTATGAGGGGTTCATTACACTAAAAAAATATCTGCATTAATCAAAGTATTAACCATTTACTATTATCTAAATAATACCAATGTAAGACCATTAAAAACATGAATGAAAAGTATACTTTATTTGAATAAAATGATATGTCATGGCGGTTCTAATTACCACAACAGACAAATAACCACTAACCATAAATTTTTTTGTAGTTCCGACTTTGTATTACGTCCTTTTGGAAACATACATCATAATTTATGGGTACTCCAATCCAATTACTATTGATAAATGGACCAAAAATGCACAAAAATTCTATTTTCTAGTGCATAGAGCATAAAAGGGTCTTTTTTCATTTATAACATCATGTTGGATAGTAATATACTCTTATAAAGAATTAAAAGGAAGAGAAAGAAATTGATTCGTTATAATGGGAAAAGATTAAGAAAGAATTCTTCAATAAAGAATTTTCTCAAACTATTGACACTAAAATAGAGAGGTAATTTCTAGAGTTGAAATAGAAGGATGAATAATCCATTGGTTCTAATGGAGTCAACATCACAAGAAAATCAATACATGCTTTTGGTTTTATAATTTATAGTAAAATAAAATTAAATTTTTTCACTAGAAGCACAAAACCTAGTCTTCAAAATGAGTTAGCTATAAGGAGATTTTGTGGAGATCAACGTATTTTTTGATATACTCTAAAGGTACATGTAGAGATTAGAGACACTCATTATTCTCATGATTTTAGGGAGAATAAAAAGAAAATTATGTTTCATGTAAACTCAAATGATAAAACATATAGAGGAAATAAAATAATCATCATATATGTCAAAGTTATAAGAAGAAGACATGTTTGAATTTTTTCAATGGGATAGATAAATACCTCAAGAATGGAATATAATTCTATCAATAATATGAATTCAAAATATATTTTAATAGGATAAAATATCAAATAGTTTATAATAAATCCTAATCTAATCCGCCACTTATACACTATTTATTTAACTATAAGAAGGGTGAACAATATGCCAAAAAATTCTCTAGTCCAATATTTAATGATGACAATTGATGCCTATAACCTATAAATCCATGTTTAAAATATAATGCATATACAATAACAACTACTAAAATGAGTTATGAAAACTAAATGGTTAAATCTAAACTCCTAAACAATTCTAGAAATACAAATGTAATATTTTATTTTAGATCAACCAAATCCATCATATCTAGGAAATATATTGATTTATATATGAAAACATCTAGTGGTTGGATGATTACAATACAAGTCAATAACTACTATCCAATACAATTTTATTGGATTTTTTCTCCTTCAAATCTTATTATTATCCATTTAGTGAAATTTTATGTGATAATGTTAATGGAATGGATATATATGCATAGAACCATTTTTAATTGTTAGGATGGGGAATTCACTTTTTATAGCACATATCACACAACAATAATATATTGATGACATGGTGGACATGATATTCATATGGAAATTATCTTTATTATATGGGTCGTAATACCCAATTAGAAGGGTCATTTTGCTAAAATGGTTGGGAAGAAAATAAATCTATAAGATATTCCATTTGTGAATGTATATATAGATTTGTATAATTTTTTTTCTTTTATTCCCTCAAAAAATGAGGTTTATTCTTATATATAATTAATACATTATTTTATGCCGATAAAAATACTCCCTGTAGAATGGATATGAATGAATTGAAGTAATTGAAGAAGAAACTCAAATAAAATGTAGATAATGGTTTTATATAACCAAATTCTTCAATATAGCATGCATCGGTCCTATTTTCTAAGAATAAAGATATATAAATGTGGTTATGTATTCATTATCATGAACATAAAAAGTCATGATCATAGAAGTGTATCCTATAGACTTTATTAATGATGTGTTCGATAGAATATGAGGGGCTCTATAACACCTGGATATTTTTTGAAATATATTTTTTCAAATAAGTAAATTATTTTAGAATATTTTCCATCACTGGAAACATCCAAATTATATTTACTCACATGAAATTTATAGTTTATATTGTGTTAAAAATAACACTTAGTTTATCTTGGGGTACATTCAATGCGAAATTTTAATGAAATGTGACACACTATTGAAATATTTCTTATTTAATATAGTTGTTATCACAAGTCCATTATAATGGAGGGTATGAATAAGATGAAATAAATTTTTAAAATATTAGGTTCACACAAGTATATAAAATTTATTCTTTTGTGGCCAATTGAATATAAATCAAAATAAAAACTATTAGAAAATAAATATTTTTTATGGAAACCTTTTTTTATGAAAACAAAGGTGTTTTACCTCAATATATTAAACAAACAAATTTTGGACAATGATTTTAATAAAATTTATATATTATATATTCAATAAAATTTTTAATATTAATATCATATGTTTTCTAACCAAGAGATAATTATAAATACAATTTTACACATATAACATTAATTTAAAAAAAATATATATTTTCCCTCCATTGTGCACTAGTTTTAAAAATTAATTTTTTCTAATTTTATAATGTTTGTTTTCGAAAAAAAAATCATTTTTGAAACCATCATGTCCGAATTTTCTTAGATAGGATTTTTGATAATTTTACAAAAAAGATAAATTTTTCTATCAGTAGTGAAAAATATTGGAATCTATTAAGAATTATCATTTCTTTTAAATAATATAAGCACATAAAAATTATTTTAATATGGTTTTAAATGTAAAATTAGTTCATTTATATATCAAATAAATTAATTTCTCTGATTTTAATGAATATTATATTTGATTTTTTATATGAACTTTTTGAATATTTAAACAATTTTAAATTGTAAAACTGTTTTTTCATTACGTCTGTGTGAAAAATTTTAAAATAAATTTTCAACTATTGATAAAATAATTTGTAAAAAATAATTCAATATTATTATAAATATTAATTTATATTATATAATAATTTAATATTAATTTTTTAACATATCAAATTGTAAAAAATAGTAATAACTATATGCTGTAATTATGATAAAAACGGGTTTACCAGGGGTTAAACAAAATAATAATAGAGTTTAAAATGGATGAAAACCTATCTAAAACCCATTTTATAGAAATATTTCTACATTATATCTTCATGTGTTTTTATAATAGACCATATTTTATCGTTTTCATGAGAGAAACATGGGTACACCTTTTTCTTTTCCAAAATTAACTGTGTGTCACACACCTCACTTATAATAATCCTCCGCATCTCCCCACCCCTTCTTACTTTCAAACCCCATTTATTTGGACAATTAATAACTTAAAAAATTATTTAATTCCACTATATCACCTTATAATAATTATATTTTTCGAAAATACATCATAGAAAGGCTATTGGTGAAAAGGAAAAGAAGTTTTCTGTAAAAGAGGTAACATCCCAAACCGAGCATTTTGTTTTGTTTATTCCTCCACTTAATAAGATTATTATTAAACAAATATGATATAATAACCATAGTTTATTAAAATTATTTTTAAATTTTTATGTTATGGTAAAAAATTACAACCATGTACAATTCCATAAAATGGGATATGGAATCTCTGTTGATGTGTACAGTGGACTAACACCTTGCGAACCATTTTTATCAATTTTTCATCAACACCTCTAAAATATGGATATGATGATGGATTTAATGTTTATATATTATTTTTACTATATTATTATACCAATAGACTATAATTCCACTTCTTTATTCTTACCTCAAAATCAATTGGAAATCATTAACATCACTAGTGTGTACGGAGAACTATCGTTGATGTGATGTATTTTTCATTTGTAATTTACTTGGATGGTATTATGGATTGATTAAATAAATATAAATTCTATTTTGGGAATATTTATACTTATCGAATTATTATATCACATATACCTCCATACATTTCATTATGTGAGAATATGATAATGTCGCTCTTGTGAATGATGGACTACCACCTTGTGAAGTTATGTGAGTTGTTCTCCACATATGACTTTCGTGGAAAGAATGAAATATATTTTGAAAACAAATATGTAATATATAGATAAATATGTTATATAAAAATTATTATTAAATGTTAATATTTTATTTAACTGTCTTTCTTTAATTTTTTGAGAAAATGGAAACAATATTAATGCCACGTACGACATATGGTCTTTATGTATGAAATATCTAATTTTATATGTCTATATTTTATAGATTACTATAAATACATATAAACTAAATATATATGATATTTATATAATTTTTTAAATTCTATATATTATGGATCTATGATCAATATAATTGGACCAAAAATTCAGAAACAAATCACACACGAAAAACAATGTTGTTATTACCGAAAACAATATTTTAACAAAGAACTATTGATTAAAAAGGAAATAAGTGGTCATAATTAAATCATATATTTTATTTTACATAGGATTATGGATTTTTATAGATTTATTATAAACTTATATATATTATATTATATTTTCTAACATATACGAATGAATTTGGGACATAATGTATGGGATTTACATTTCACTTTAATTTTCTATGAGAAAAATTCCACATTCACCATGTTTTTTAAGTTTTGTGGTGTATATAAATCGCAGGAATATATTTTAAAATTATTAAACATAAAATTATGTGTGTTTGCGTATATATTTTAGGATCTATCTTTCCATGATTTTACCGTTAAAAAGTTCTAAAATTTATAATAGATATTTTTCTCAATACTTTTTCTTTGTGACCTATGATATGTTTTTCACATATTTTTCCTATGAGGTGTATATAAATCACCATTAAAATGTAATATCATGAATTTATTTGTTCTCATGATATTTTAAGTTTCCCTTACTGTTATTATTTTATGGGTCTCATGAATTAATGTTACGAAAGTGTTATGGTTTTTAGGATATAACCCCATTATTTATGAGGATTATTTATAATTATGATTCGAATGATCCATTCATTTAATACATTACTCAAGAGGCCCATTAATTTTATTTTACTCTATTTTTTTCATGAGAATACATTTGTTCCATTAATTTTCCTTTTTTATTTACTCATGATTTCAAAAGAATTTTTTTAAGAAAAATATTATTTATTTTTCCCTTCAGTTTGATTCCATTTATCGTCTAAAACCATGTTTTTATAAAAAAACAAAAAAAATGTTTATAATTATTCAAATGATTTGATAATATATTTTCTCCATGTATGAAATTTTACAAAAAAACTACAAGAATATTTATTTCTTCTTCCAATCATTTTTTATTTGTCTTTTAATAAAAACGATAAATGAATATTTGATTTAACACGAATGAAAATAAATTTATTTTCTTAATTAGTTATAAAATAATTTATTTTATGGATTATATTATAAGTTTAAAAGTTTATTTTTAATGACAATCACTACCAAAATTTTCTATTTTTTTTATTTTTAAAAACTTATATTTAATGAAAACATATATTC
The DNA here is from genome assembly GCA_963277665.1 of Viscum album. Lineage (NCBI taxonomy): Eukaryota > Viridiplantae > Streptophyta > Magnoliopsida > Santalales > Viscaceae > Viscum > Viscum album. The sequence goes on along the minus strand of OY728136.1, from coordinate 993,407,794 downwards.
CTAACGAAATGTTTTAAATTATTATTAAAGATTATTTTATATGATTCATTGATTTTTTTAAAAAAAATGGTTTGGAAAAGGTTTTATATTTACAAATTAAATCAATCTTGAAAGTATATTTTCTTCCAAAATGTTCTAAGTGATCTTCTAAGGTAAATTTTCATCCCATACAACATAATTTGATGTTATTTTGGATTTACTATGGATATGATTTGAGGATTCCAATCATATTTTTTCTATGGATGGTTTATGTTTACGATTAAGATATATTTATTAAACTTTTCACTATTCCTTGCATTATTCTATGATTAATTGTTTTATTAAACCCATTTCTTTCCATTGGTTCTAATATGATTAATTATTTATGAATTCAATCACTTTTCATGATTCATGATATGATATGTGTTATGGATCCCATTTCATTTCATGGGATCTGATATGATTAATGTTGTATGATCTTGTAGAAAAAATATATATGATATTCATTATGTGAAAGTGGTTGAATTATAATCAATAGAGGTAGTTAGTTATAAAAAATTATTGGTTGAACATATATCTACCTCCAATACATTGGGTAACGATTGATATCCGATGAGATAAATAAGGATGAATTTGAGATTTGACCTAGTTTTTTACGGGTCTATGTCCACTGTTATTGTCCTGGTAGTGAACCTTTACTTCTATTATTGTTTAGGTCGTGAACCCATTCCACCAGTATAGTTTTCAAAATGAACCTTCAATACTATGGAAATGATTTTCTATTATTATGGGCATGAACTAATTCCATATCTTATTTCAATGTTATACCCTTCTAGTTTATTCTTTTTCATTTATTTATGATTCATGTCAAATTATTTTCCAATATTTATCCCATGACATAGGATTTTGATATTTGATGTATAAGTAATGATTGTAATATTTTATACCCATGTTTTCATACCCTTATGCTTGTGTTATGTTTGGATATTTATCCATGTTTACCCTTACTGGTCAACTGAGCACACTCTTTACTATTTATCCTTTCCCTAAGTTTTGAAAAAAATTACATAGTGTATTTCTATAAATGTTACTAAATGGGAACATAATTGTGGGAATCATTGAATATATTTCACTAAAAATAATATTCTGTACATAGTCTCCATAAAAACAAATCCATTACAATCCATATGCTTGTTTTTGTGTATTGTAAGGAATATTAATTGAAATAATTTAATATCTATATATGAAATGTTTTGGTCCCAACAGATGGTATTAGCAGATACTTTTAGTTAACCATTATAAAAATGGATTTTAAAACATTTTTGAATTACCTATGGTTTTGTTTATCAATATATCGAAGTAGAAGTGAAAGGATGAGTCAAAGTCATGTAAAATATCCTCGAATACTGATAAAGGATAAAATGAGTTGTTTCTATGAAATTAAATTTGAGTCTAAATATTAAAAGTTTATGTGACTCTCCCATGTAGGTACATAGGGTTTATAACTCTTAAAATGGAACATTTAGTTGGAATCGATCATTTCCTAGAAAAAGATAATGATCTTTGTTTCCCACCTGGTTTGAAAATCAAAGTGGATATTCTTTATAAATTCACAAACTCTTTATGAACCATTATAAAGAATTTAAATATTAATAATGAAAGGAAAAGATTTATTCTACGGTGTATATATTTAAATGAAATTTTATTAACATATACATCTTATAAATAATTTTTCATGATTATCTGGTTCCCTACTATGATTCTTATTTCCCACACTATGATTTATTTGGTTTTTTTAATTGTGGGAACAATAAGGAACTAGATTAACATTGAATTTTATAGAAAATTTATTTATGATAAACCAAATTTATTGATTTCTAGATTAAAAGATATTGTGATTATTTTTAATTAGTTGTCCAGATATATGATTAACAATCACCTTAACCAACAATCAAAATTTCTAAAGAAGTGAATGATAGGATTTGTTAATATTTTAGATAATAGAGACCATTGATGAATGAGAATTGTTTTTCTTATATGTTAATAATGTTGGAAGAATCACTCTAATGAATGTATAAAAGGAAAAAACTTTGTTTTTAGTGTTGAAAGTAAGGACACAAATCAAAAAAAATTAGAGGAAAATGAATATTTTTGTGAACAAAATGGAGAAGTATAATGGTTGTTCGGACAATATATGTGGATAAATGTTTCAAATGTAGAAAATATGGGTATTATATCAATCTATATCTGTAAGGTAAGGATAATGAAAAGATCTATAAATTTTGTATGTGTATTAGTTATTTTGTTGATAAATAAGAGACTACAAATGGCATAAGAAATAAAATAAGTAATTATGTAATAATATGATGAGTCATGATTAATAGTGTATAATGAAAATGGATTGTTTGACGTTTTAATGTAATTTGATTGAATGATTTTTCATTTTACTAGTGTAATTTGGGTGATTATAATCTGAAAAAATCTAACCAAGATCAATTTAATCATTGAGAGAAATAGGGGTGAATCAGTGATAAAAGTTTTATTAATGTTATCATTATTTTATAACAAACATAACCCCATATTAATGATTTATTACCTCTCTAAAAACCAAAAAATATCACATCAATATGATCATATTTTTCAGAAAAAATTACCTAGTCAATAATATTAACTATTCATTTCCATGGATTAAAAATAATCTAATAACACACAATTAACTATAAAATAAACATTTTTTATGGATAAAGAAAGTAGGGAATACACTTACCCTTTTTCAACACTATGATCAATAAAATAATTCATGTTATTATTTTAGAATAAAATATGTAAATATGTGTTTAAAACATGTTTATAAACCTTCATGGGTGGGCTCTGAACATGTCACTCTACTACTTTAACAATTTTAAAATTTTAAGTTCTTTAAAAAAATAACCTTCTTATATAGTTTTAGGTATGAAGAACTTTTCATTACCTCATATAAATACTCATTCTGATATCTCACTCTGATTCCTCTTCCTGATACTTCAGTCTATATACAATTTTCACTTGTCAATCTAGAAATAATTTATTTTTTTTCTTCTATATTATTTAATATATTTCCATCAAATTTCTCATTCTAATATAATGAATCCTCATCTCATATCTTCTAAAAACTTATACAGCCCTAAAATATTTCCCTTCAATTTTTTTTAGAATCAAACTCTATAGATACTTCTCTCTCTTTCCCATGAATAGTTGTTAGAGTACATTTTTCTTTAACATATATTTATAGGTTCCTCAGATGTGAAAAAGGTGGAAAAACAATTTTAATTTCCTGTTCAAAAAAATTCCATAATCGTAAATTTTGAAACCATTTGATCTTAATTTTTACCTCTTCTTAATGATTATCAACTATTCTGATTCCTTTAAGAAACTTCCCAAATTTTTTTCCTCCAATGAATTTCTAAACAATTAATTAATCCAAAACAATTTTTCATTCAAATTTTATTAACCTCCTTGAAGAAATATTTATGATTCTGGATGTCCCAAAAAAACTGAAAATATTAGAAAAAACATTATTTAAACTTATATAAACACTAGATCATAATTTCAATAGTTTTTAATCATCATCAATATGATTAACCTTTTCTTACTTTTTCCAAATTCCCAAGTTATTGATGGACCTGCCTTCGATGAAACTCATCCATCGATATTTATCAGTTCCATAACTTTTCTAATTAGTCATGAACTAATTATAAACATAGCAACTAGGTTCCTCACTTTGATGCTTTTGGTCACATGAAAATCAATGACTACATTGTTGTATTTTTTTACTATTGATCAATATATGATGTCGAAATAATTCATTAGTTACTACAACTTATATACTCAGTCAAACCCAAAAACATTGATCCATATAATATAACCTGGATAGTATGATTTAATACATCAAATGAAAATTTTCTTCATATTTTTTATCAGTTCAAATCATACAACCAATGGATCGGGTTTAGAACTCATAAAATAGATAAATGGAATAACTTTTCTGATGGATAGGTAACAACAACTACTTACTTCTTTCCAGAACTCATCAATTGATAGTTTATTTGATGAATGGGTTTTTTTAAAGGATTTACTCATATAATAGATCAGTTAGTAATAATTTATATGAATCATATGAATTTAGAAAATTCAAAATCATAGACACCGAACAAATTTAGCGTACGATGAACCTAATTCGATGATTCACATTCACAAAATATAAACATCATATAAAAAAAAATATGCTGTTATTCATTAAAAATACTACTTTTATCATGATTTATTCATTATTATTTGAGTGTTGACATCAGTATAGCTTCCTCTAGGTTTATATAACTCATATCCCACTTTACTTTAAAAGTATTGGACCATAATTTGGTAGTCAAATTATTATTTTATGAAATATTATCACATAAAAGAATCATGATATTTTGTGTCGAACTTATCTAATTGAATATTACAACTAATAAAACTTCCCACTCCATTCTAATAGCCTTAATTTCAGAAATCTGACTCTGAAAACAAGGTCACCTAGCATAAACCCTTCAGAAAAAAACTGAAATAGATGGAATTTGTTAAGAAATTTGTCGCTGCTATTTTGAATTAAAAAAACTTCATCTAATCACCAAATAATAAAATGTAATGTGAATTCAAAAAAAAAGAAATAGAATATAAAACATTTAGAAAATAATTTCTTTCTGAAAAACTGCATCCAAAAAACAACTACTTGTTAACTTGGTCTAAAAAATCTCCCCTTTAGATTTTGTTGTCATCCATGGTTCATAAATTTGTGACAATTTTTAAACTTAATATATGGACCACTAATCAATACTTTTAATCCTATATGAATTAACTCATTGTATTAAACAAGAATAATTAATAGAAAAACCATTTTGACTATAAATAGTGAATTAAAAAATCCTCTTTAACTTCAATATTTCAAACTATCAAAATATTGACAAATTAATTCATCAAGTAAGAAACATTTTCCTATAATTACTACAAAAAATATATAGTAGTTCATAAAATCACACACTAAGTTCACATCTTACCCCATTTAACACCCCCCTAAAAACATGCTTCCTTAAAAAATTTAACATTTAACAGTGAATATATTATTTAAACATTATTTTTTACCCCTTTACAACACTAACCAATGACAAGATGAGATAAGGTAAATGAACACATTCATCAAATTTTGAGAAAAATATGATGGATTCTCATATTAATCCTCATCATGAAAAATGATTCCTTCAATAAAGGTTATGTGGAAATGTTAGCAACTCATTCCAATAAAGGAATATATACCATGTTGTGCTCATTATTATCAACATGCTCTTTGATTATTTCATTTTCATATCAATATTATTATACTGAGAATTTTTTACTGGATTTATAGTGATATTAAGGGCACTTTTATTTTCACATCCCAAGATAAGGGATGACTTCACGTAAACTATAAAATATTAGAATTGAGTGTTCATGCACAGATGTTGTGTTGCACCTTGAGTGGTGGAAATATATTCAACTTTTACCATGATAAGAGTTAAAAAAATTCTTCTATTTATAATATGAAATCAAGGAACATTCCCCAAAGAAGAAAGATTCACCGAATACAAATCTTATATCATCCATACATCCTATAAAATCAGTATATATATATAAAAAAATAATTTCTTCCTCAGCTTTCAAATTTGATTCTGAAATCTGGTGTGCCTATAATATATATTAGAGTAGGTCCCCTATCTAAGACATTATATTCATTTGGATCACTCTGAAATCTTTCACATATATTAAAATCATATACACTATCTGGTCTTGAAGTAGCTAGATATAACAAATTTCTAAACATCTTTATATATATTTATTTAATTAACTTTGTTTCCTTCTCTATATTTGGACAAATTCATTACCAATGAAATTGGTGTGGAAATATGTTTTTAATTTCCTTTGTGTTTCTTGTTTTAATGTTTCTTAACATACTTATCATGTGGTAAAAAAATACAATTATTCTTTTATGAGATTTTTCATCCAAGAAAATATTTCATTTCCCCAAGAATGAATATTTCAAATAAATTTTTCAAATATTCCAAAATATTTTCACATGTTCTTTAATCATTCCAAGAAACGATAATATCATCCACATACATTACTAAAAAATAATTCTATATCCACGGTTTGGAACCCTGGTAATAAGCTAAAAAACCATGGATATATGTTATAGCCAATTTTTAGTAAACACTGGATGGTATTCGAATGGCTATAGGGAAAGGCCTATTGCAAAAGTTTCAAACTGTGGTAGAATCATAAGCCACAGAAGGTTTATATCCATGGTTTGAAATCATGGCTATAGGTATTTACATTTCATACATAAATACCATGGTGAATCGTGATGGCTATTGAGGGGACCCCCCACCCATACCCCCCACCCTGCACTAACACCCCCACCCCCTGCTATTGCACACCCCCTCACCCTTACAACCTTACACCCACTCCCCCTACCTGTTGCACCCCCAACCCCCTCTTCACAACACACCCCCTTGCACCCCTCCCCTAAACACCCCCTGTAACAGCCCAAGATTTTATAAAAAAATATATTCTTTTTAATTTTATTAATGTCTTGTGTTGTACGCTACACCAAAAGGAGCTTGCACAACACACATCCTTGACTTGCCTTGCATTACACGCAATCGCGACCTTCCTCGATAGCGTGTGTAATACGCAATACTGAGTTTCATTAAACAACGATATGCTATTAAAATATTATTAAAACTAGCCGTTATGAATTTTAATAACCACTTTTTAAAATTCTATAAATCTTATTTTTTAAAATGAACTTCATTTTTGGATTCGGAATATCGAAATTAGCTTAGGTTGAAATTTTGGTGATTTTCGGATAACTTTCATATTTTGATGAATAGTGAAAATTACTAAATTATAATTAAAAACAACTTTTTTTAATCGAAATAGTTGATAGTGATAAATCATTAATTTGAGTGGTTTTAAAGTATATTTAGAATATATTTTTACAATTTAATACAATGTTGGTCATTGGATGTAATTTCACATTTAAACTAGACATAAACAAGTGTCAATCTTTTGATAGATATTGTTTCTTAAAAAACACGCTATTTGTTTTAACAGCGGGATTTAATTATAAAATTAATTAATGCAACTTTTATGTTATGAATTTGGTAAAATAGACTTCATTTTTGAATTCGGAATATGAAATATAGCTTGGGATGAAATTTTGGCATTGTTCTGAAAAACATCAATTTTTGATGAATAGTGAAACTACTAAGTGGTAGGTTAAAAACTGAATTTTGCATAAAACTTAATTTTACCGCTTCTGTGAATGGAATTTCGAAAATCCGAGAGACACGGTTAATATCAAGGACTAAAATGTGGTTCAATGAGATGAAAATAATTTTTTGGTGAATAGTAACTTTTTACTTTTTTTACCACGGTTAATAGTAAATAGGGTAACTAAGGGTAAATATGATATTAATATTACCCTAACACATGTCCTAATTCTATTGGACAAGTGTAATTCGACCAAAAACAAACTTAGGAATAAAATATGACCATTTAAGCCCACTTGGATTAGATTAGGACATTTATTATTAATTTATTTAAAGAAGGGTTAAAATAGTTAAATTTAAAGTTTAATAAGTAAATCATTTTTAATATGGGGTTATACATAAGATAAATTAGATTGTAAATATTCATTAGAAAGATAAAAAGATTTCCTACATGATGGTATTTTATTTGTAATTTTTAGACATCAAATAATATAATTTATTTATGACACAAAGATGATGTAGTAATTATTTTATTAATGAAATATTGACATAATTGATAATATAAATACCAAAATAAATGTAATTTAAGACTTTTTATGAATTCCACTAATTTTCTAGGTTACTATGATATATTAGTGATTATTTAATCAACTTGGTTCGAACACATAATTCTGTTATGACTTTCACAAAAATCATATATCAAATAGTGTCAAAATTGACACAAAATAGTGTTTAAATCAAATATTATATTACTAATTGTTATTTTATTCCTAAAAATCTAAGGTTCGGCCAAATGACTTAGATAAGGATAGATGTATTAATAATATACAATTTGGGGTTCTTTTGGCATGTTATAGTAAGTTTATTAACCATATAGTGAAAGAAAACAAAAAGACACGGTAAAAGTTAAATTAATTAACTTAGAGTTAAATCTAATTGATAAGGTTAAAATAATACCCTAAACTTGTCTAAATCTTATTGGTTGATAGGATTTCGACCCTTCCCCACTTTATCTTCGAAATAAGACCCTTTGGAACCATTATAAACCGATTTTGACTTTAATATAAAATAATATTTTGAGATATTCCTAAGGTGCCCCTCTCCTCCCTTATAAAAGGGCACCTCCTCCCCCTCCTCCTCACACCAATTTGAGCACTCAATCTCGGACAACCCCGGCCAAAATCTCTTCTACACTTCCCTAGCAACATCCTAGAGGTTCTGGTCTTCCTCAAAGACCAATTCTAGTGCCCTAAGAGGAGGTCTCAAAGAGGCACTTCAAATAAGAGGTAATTACCGTTACCAATTCTTTCATCTTTATTTCTTCTTCCACATCTTCTTCTTAGGTTGTTTCATTATGAAGTAATAACATCAGTATCACTCATATACTGATATGTTATTATAAGTATGAAACAACCCTATTTCACCATCTATCCATCCTACGGAAAAAGAAATCACCGCACGTGCGTACGTACGGAATACCGTCTCCACGCCGTGGTGTAATCTATTTTCCACCACCACCTTACATGGATGGGTATAATGGTGTAAAGAATAACTATACATAGTTATTACAAAATCACATTGATTCTGATATATTGTATAATCCACTTCAATTAAATTCAATATTTATAGAAATGATATCATCGCTCGTGCGTACGTACGGACTACCGTCTCCACGACGCGATGAGATTCATTCTCCATGTTAACCATTTAAGAATGATTATAATGTATAAATAAGAAATAATAATGAAATATATGACATTATAAAACTACTGGATTTATGTATATATATACATATGTATGTCATCTACTTACTTCCATTTCAAAACAATAAGGAAAGGAAAACAGCGTTCATGCGTACGTACGGACTACCGTCTCCATGAACGGTGTTTTTCATTTTATTTATCTACCTATTATATATATATATATATATACTGAATATATATGATATATAAATCATATTTTATATTCTGGAAGTGAGTAAATCATGATATAAGTAATAATGATGTCAAGAACAACAAGTCAAAACACCTACGATAAATGGAACGATTTTACCCAAAACGCGTCTTTAACATGGAATTTACAAAAGAACGGGTAATATAATGTCATAAGTGAACCATATATGATATCATAACAATGAATATGATTCTGTAATAAGTCAATAACATGATTTAAATCATTATATAGGAGGTTCGGACACGTACAAGCAAGTCGGACCTAAGGTAAGGGAAATATCACAATCTCATTTTTATCCGAGATTGTTTATTCGTAAGTATTTACTGGGGTGTATTTTATCATCCACATCCATGTTACCTCAATATGTAATATTGTTTCCATCCACTTGAAATAGTTTAAATCCAATTTTACCCTTAGGTGAGTTTTTAGTAAAGAATATGAAAGGAATCTTTTGTCGTTTTTCCGTACGAGGTACTTTTTGACTTTTCCGACAAAAGTACGAAGAATGTTTTTTTTAACTTATACGGCATGAATGGATTTTTAAAACATTACTTCAAAGAAGCTTCCTTTACAAGTTTTCAAGTTTATTTCTAATCAACTTCTTTTATTTTAAAGTTGTATTACATGTTATGAAAGGAAAAATGTTTTTGAAGAAGAAAGGATATTTTCCTCATGAATTCAATTCAAGTGTTTTATCAAAATTATTTTCCATCTAAGATAATAAAGGGTTCTGTTTCTATCCATATTTTTACATTGGTTTGACTATATTGTGATGGAATTATGTTTATGAATTCCTTTATCATATATGAATTGATTTATGATGTCATGATGTTTCAAGAATCCCATTTTTGTTATATGTGTTATGCGATGATGTATGTTTTATGATTATGTGGCACACATAAGAAAGGATTCATTATAAGATGGGTGGGACCTATATCTCCCTCCAATGCATTGGGTAAAGATTTTATATCTCATGAGATAGACATGGCTGGAATGGTAGGTTATACCGGTTCAGTGAAACAGGACTGAAACGAGGATTACTCGATTCAGAAAGGGACTTTGTCCTAAGATAGTCTTGGCAATGAGTCTTGACTAACAAGAAATGATTCTCTATGATTATGTGTGTATGCCACAATGAGTAATGTTTTAAGTTATGATTTCATTTCACTACTATGATTTATCCCATGTTATGAAATTATGCTCTCTTTTGCAGGTTAAGATTTCCAAAAATGTTATGTTCTTATGAAAATTATGTGATTGATATTTCTTTTGTTTACCCTTACTGAGCATTTGAGCTCACCCTTTTATGTTTTATTTTCCCCAGGATATAAAGAAAGGTTTTAGGTAAAAAAAGAAGATCTTTATGGGAGATGTTGAAGATCTTTCACCAGGATTAGAAGATTATATTCCGAGTTTCCAAAGACACTAAACTATTACGATCCTTGTGTGTGTGTTTTTGTTATGTATTAAGTATTCCGCAAAAGTAATGTAATGTCAATGTACGTCAGGATTCGGGTCTCTACAGTTGTTATCAGAGGCAAAGGAGGTAGGAATGTATCCGATCCTTGGGAACTCTCACATGTGAGCGTTGGACGAAGCATGGCTCTCCGCCCAAGGGCTTCATGAGGAAATGGCTGCCACTGGGGATGGTGGTGTGTCCCGCCCAGGGGGTGTAGCCGCCCATGGAGTGCCCTGATAGGTATCAATTGTAGTCCACTGGAAGTAATTCTAGACCGCTACAGTTGGTATCAGAGGAAAGGTTTAGTCAACCTTTGGAAACTAGGATGCGAAAATGTTAGTGAGATCCCTAGAGATATTTCTAAGGTATGTCTAGGGATGTCCCTAGGGATAAGTATACGTATAGGTTATAGTAATAGAATTACGCTAACGATCATAGAATTAAACCTAAGATGTTGGATATTGAAGGTACTCCCCCTTTATTATGTTGTTTTCCCTAGCATGATTTTTACCTCTCACACTATTCTTTTCTGGGTTTTAGAAAATGGCTGGAAACAAGATGATTCACGATAATGGATGATATGATGGACAATGGAATGATATTCTTCATAATGAAATTGGATTTGGAAGTGTTTGCATCATTATTATGCCGAATCAGCAATCTCATAATATGATCAATAAAGTAAAATTTGGTAAGTTTCCTGACTCGGCTAATAAGAGAAAGATGGGGTTTCATGATGATCATAGAGGAAAGAAAGTTCAATTTTCCCTATGTAAATCATGTGGGAAGAGGCATCAAGGAGAATGTTTCAAAGGAACTGGAAGATGCTTTGGGTGTGGAAAAGAAGGACACAAAGCAAGTAAGTGCAAAGGAAAAGGTTCAGTTAACACCATAGATGAGGATAATGGTATTGCTACGACATCAACAATGGTTAAATGTTTTAAATGTGGAATGTATGGGCATTATGCAAACAAATTCCCTAAGGGAAAGACTCATGAAGAGAATCAGTATGGTCATATGGGTAGTATTTATGTGGATGATAATGAAGAGACTACAAATGATATGTGAGATGAAGGAATTTTTGAAGCTCGATCAATGGTTTGAGAATGTAGTGGAATGATTACATGTTTATCATGTGTAATTTTGGAATAAAGAGACATCTATGGATTGTTACAATGTTTTCATTCCTTGTGTTTTGAAAGTGTATGATTAATGTTACCAGTATCCATGAAAGGTTATTCAGATATTTTTGGAATGTAAATGATATGCGCATAATGAAGGGATAAGGAGAAAATTAAATGTTTGATAGTATTCATGAGCTCATGATTGATATAAGGACTAAGTGATATCATGGTTTGAGTATATAGAATTTTGAGGATTTTGGTATGAGGAAAGTGTTAACTTTTAACTGCACTCATGTTTTCACTAAGGTATTCAAGAGAATACACGATTAAGGACTTTGAATGTTTGGAATGTGACCAACAAAACATATCTTATGATATATGGGGATCGACGATGGTGTTAAATCTCTGGTAATCGTTTTCACTATATTATGAGAGTCGACTGCAGTATTATGGATAAGCCTAATGATTAGACTGGATTATGTTGGACATAAGTTAGTATTGTTTAAGGATAGAAGATTTTCGATATTATTGATGGGATGTTATAGTAACGTAGTTTTAGAAAAAGGGACAACCTGCAGGACGGGCGACAACCCATCGCTTCGGACAAGGCTGTAGGAATCGAACCCACAACCGAAGTGCGACTGGCCTTTATCGCCTACTACTGACCTACAGGAAGTCCCTGTTTAGTAGAAACTAGTTTTATTATATTAAGCAGTATGATATATGAAGTATAAGTCCATTTAGGAACTATATATGATTAATCTTACTATAGAATGACTTATGTATATTTAATAACTTTTGATTACCTTTTGTTTGAGACAGATGGAATGACCCGTCATTCTATCAAATGATCTGCTAACACTTCACGAATAACAAATTCAACTTCATTTATTTAAGAGATGAAGTGGAAATTGTTCAAGGCACGAACAACAGTGATATTGTATCAAAATAAAGTAAGTATTTATTCTAATTCAAATTTTCAACTTTAGGGAAATGATCTTGAAAACCAAAAATGTTGTCCTAGTGATCTTATACCTGATGAATCAGATGGTACCTTAGATCGTCACAAATTTATGGATTTGTGATTACTGGCTTTTCCATAGCCATGTTCTCTACCACTCTCCATCATAACATGATGGTTAGATTTCTCTTCCATATCCATATTTTCACCTATGCGGAAACCTAGTGATTAGTTTATTTGGGTAATCATTACATTTCATACTTTAGTTTTTAAAGCCAAGTTTTGGTATTCCCTTTTACAATGTGGGTTTCTATTAAAGAAACTTTCAAATAGTAAACCATTTATAACCCCGACGAATTTCGAGGGCGAAATTCATTTTAAGGGGGGTAGAATGTAACAGCCCAAGATTTTATAAAAAAATATATTCTTTTTAATTTTATTAATGTCTTGTGTTGTACGCTACACCAAAAGGAGCTTGCACAACACACATCCTTGACTTGCCTTGCATTACACGCAATCGCGACCTTCCTCGATAGCGTGTGTAATATGCAATACTGAGTTTCATTAAACAACGATATGCTATTAAAATATTATTAAAACTAGCCGTTATGAATTGTAATAACCACTTTTTAAAATTCTATAAATCTTATTTTTTAAAATGAACTTCATTTTTGGATTCGGAATATCGAAATTAGCTTAGGTTGAAATTTTGGTGATTTTCGGATAACTTTCATATTTTGATGAATAGTGAAAATTACTAAATTATAATTAAAAACAACTTTTTTTAATCGAAATAGTTGATAGTGATAAATCATTAATTTGAGTGGTTTTAAAGTATATTTAGAATATATTTTTACAATTTAATACAATGTTGGTCATTGGATGTAATTTCACATTTAAACTAGACATAAACAAGTGTCAATCTTTTGATAGATATTGTTTCTTAAAAAACACGCTATTTGTTTTAACAGCGGGATTTAATTATAAAATTAATTAATGCAACTTTTATGTTATGAATTTGGTAAAATAGACTTCATTTTTGAATTCGGAATATGAAATATAGCTTGGGATGAAATTTTGGCATTGTTCTGAAAAACATCAATTTTTGATGAATAGTGAAACTACTAAGTGGTAGGTTAAAAACTAAATTTTGCATAAAACTTAATTTTACCGCTTATGTGAATGGAATTTCGAAAATCCGAGAGACACGGTTAATATCAAGGACTAAAATGTGGTTCAATGAGATGAAAATAATTTTTTGGTGAATAGTAACTTTTTACTTTTTTTACCACGGTTAATAGTAAATAGGGTAACTAAGGGTAAATATGATATTAATATTACCCTAACACATGTCCTAATTCTATTGGACAAGTGTAATTCGACCAAAAACAAACTTAGGAATAAAATATGACCATTTAAGCCCACTTGGATTAGATTAGGACATTTATTATTAATTTATTTAAAGAAGGGTTAAAATAGTTAAATTTAAAGTTTAATAAGTAAATCATTTTTAATATGGGGTTATACATAAGATAAATTCGATTGTAAATATTCATTAGAAAGCTAAAAAGATTTCCTACATTATGGTATTTTATTTGTAATTTTTAGACATCAAATAATATAATTTATTTATGACACAAAGATGATGTAGTAATTATCTTATTAATGAAATATTGACATAATTGATAATATAAATACCAAAATAAATGTAATTTAAGACTTTTTATGAATTCCAATAATTTTATAGGTTACTATGATATATTAGTGATGATTTAATCAACTTGGTTCGAACACATAATTCTGTTATGACTTTCACAAAAATCATATATCAAATAGTGTCAAAATTGACACAAAATAGTTTTTAAATCAAATATTATATTACTAATTGTTATTTTATTCCTAAAAATCTAAGGTTCGGCCAAATGACTTAGATAAGGATATATGTATTAATAATATACAATTTGGGGTTCGTTTGGCATGTTATAGTAAGTTTATTAACCATATAGTGAAAGAAAACAAAAAGACACGGTAAAAGTTAAATTAATTAACTTAGAGTTAAATCTAATTGATAAGGTTAAAATAATACCCTAAACTTGTCTAAATCTTATTGGTTGATAGGATTTCGACCCTTCCCCACTTTATCTTCTAAATAAGACCCTTTGGAACCATTATAAACCGATTTTGACTTTAATATAAAATAATATTTTGAGATATTCCTAAGGTGCCCCTCTCCTCCCTTATAAAAGGGCACCTCCTCCCCCTCCTCCTCACACCAATTTGAGCACTCACGCTTGGCCAACCCCTGCCAAAATCTCTTCTACACTTCCCTAGAAACATCCTAGAGGTTCTGGTCTTCCTCAAAGACCAATTCTAGTGCCCTAAGAGGAGGTCTCAAAGAGGCACTTCAAAGAAGAGGTAATTACCGTTACCAATTCTTTCATCTTTATTTCTTCTTCCACTTCTTCTTCTTAGGTTGTTTCATTATGAAGTAATAACATCAGTATCACTCATATACTGATATGTTATTATAAGTATGAAACAACCCTATTTCACCATCTATCCATCCTACGGAAAAAGAAATCACCGCACGTGCGTACGTACGGAATACCGTCTCCACGCCGTGGTGTAATCTATTTTCCACCACCACCTTACATGGATGGGTATAATGGTGTAAAGAATAACTATACATAGTTATTACAACATCATATTGATTCTGATATATTGTATAATCCACTTCAATTCAATTCAATATTTATAGAAATGATATCATCGCTCGTGCGTAAGTACGGACTACCGTCTCCACGACGCGATGAGATTCATTCTCCGTGTTAACCATTTAAGAATGATTATAATGTATAAATAAGAAATAATAATGAAATATATGACATTATAAAACTACTGGATTTATGTATATATATACATATGTATGTCATCTACTTACTTCCATTTCAAGACAATAAGGAAAGGAAAACAGCGTTCATGCGTACGTACGGACTACCGTCTCCATGAACGGTGTTTTTCATTTTATTTATCTACCTATTATATATATATATATACTGAATATATATGATATATAAATCATATTTTATATTCTGGAAGTGAGTAAATCATGATATAAGTAATAATGATGTCAAGAACAACAAGTCAAAACACCTACGATAAATGGAACGATTTTACCCAAAACGCTTCTTTAACATGGAATTTACAAAAGAACGGGTAATATAATGTCATAAGTGAACCATATATGATATCATAACAATGAATATGATTCTGTAATAAGTCAATAACATGATTTAAATCATTATACAGGAGGTTCGGACACGTACAAGCAAGTCGGACCTAAGGTAAGGGAAATATCACAATCTCATTTTTATCCGAGATTGTTTATTCGTAAGTATTTACTGGGGTGTATTTTATCATCCACATCCATGTTCCCTCAATATGTAATATTGTTTCCATCCACATGAAATAGTTTAAATCCAATTTTACCCTTAGGTGAGTTTTTAGTAAAGAATATGAAAGGAATCTTTTGTCGTTTTTCCGTACGAGGTACTTTTTGACTTTTCCGACAAAAGTACGAAGAATGTTTTTTTTAACTTATACGGCATGAATGGATTTTTAAAACATTACTTCAAAGAAGCTTCCTTTACAAGTTTTCAAGTTTATTTTTAATCAACTTCGTTTATTTTAAAGTTGTATTACATGTTATGAAAGGAAAAATGTTTTTGAAGAAGAAAGGATATTTTCCTCAAGAATTCAATTCAAGTGTTTTATCAAAATTATTTTCCATCTAAGATAATAAAGGGTTCTGTTTCTATCCATATTTTTACATTGGTTTGACTATATTGTGATGGAATTATGTTTATGAATTCCTTTATCATATATGAATTGATTTATGATGTCATGATGTTTCAAGAATCCCATTTTTGTTATATGTGTTATGCGATGATGTATGTTTTATGATTATGTGGCACACATAAGAAAGGATTCATTATAAGATGGGTGGGACCTATATCTCCCTCCAATGCATTGGGTAAAGATTTTATATCTAATGAGATAGACATGGCTGGAATGGTAGGTTATACCGGTTCAGTGAAACAGGACTGAAACGAGGATTACTCGATTCAGAAAGGGACTTTGTCCACTAAGATAGTCTTGGCAATGAGTCTTGACTAACAAGAAATGATTCTCTATGATTATGTGTGTATGCCACAATGAGT
Organism: Viscum album; assembly: GCA_963277665.1. NCBI lineage: Eukaryota > Viridiplantae > Streptophyta > Magnoliopsida > Santalales > Viscaceae > Viscum > Viscum album. The sequence goes on along the minus strand of OY728136.1, from coordinate 993,390,776 downwards.
AATGTTTTAAGTTATGATTTCATTTCACTACTATGATTTATCCCATGTTATGAAATTATGCTCTCTTTTGCAGGTTAAGATTTCCAAAAATGTTATGTTCTTATGAAAATTATGTGATTGATATTTCTTTTGTTTACACTTACTGAGCATTTGAGCTCACCCTTTTATGTTTTCTTTTCCCCAGGATATAAAGAAAGGTTTTAGGTAAAAAAAAAGAAGATCTTTATGGGATATGTTGAAGATCTTTCACCAGGATTAGAAGATTATATTCCGAGTTTCCAAAGACACTAAACTATTACGATCCTTGTGTGTGTGTTTTTGTTATGTATTAAGTATTCCGCAAAAGTAATGTAATGTCAATGTACGTCAGGCTTCGGGTCTCTACACCCCCTACCCCTCTCCCTTGCACCCCCAGGCTACTACACATCCCCTCCTCACATAATAGCTCCTTGCACCACTCCCTCCCCCTCAGACTCAAAGTTCCCCGACCCCAACCTCCCATACACCACATCACTAGCCTCACAGCATGCATAATCACCCCTTATTCGAGAACCCCCTTCCCCTTTAGACCACCTTGCACCCCCTAGCCCATCCCATCACCCATTACACCCACTTGGAAACTCCCCCTACCCTACATACCCCCTCCCCCTGCCCCTCTCCCCCTTCACACCCACCCAACTGCACTAGCCCCCCCCCCACCCTTCACCAGCACCCCTTCCCTTACAGACCCCCTTGCACCCCTACCCCACCCATCCACCCTTGCTACCCACCTTCACCCTTGCTCCCCCTACCCTGCAGACACCATGCCCCATGCCCCTACCCCTCACCTACAGACCCCCTTCACCCTCCCCCACCCCACTAAACTAGCCCCCACCCTGCATCAACACCCCATGTACCAACACCCCATGCCACTATAAACCCCATTGCACCCCTACCCACCCCTCCCCCTATTCACTCCACATGAACCCTACCCCGCACCACTTCCCTACATACCCCCTACCCCCTATGCCTGTAGACACCCCTTCCCTTGAAGACCCCCTTAACCCTCTCCCCCTTCCCAAATAGACCCCCTCTCACCCCCCAACTCCTGCAGACACCCCACACACCTCCCCACCCGAAGATCCCCCACACCCTCCCCCTTCCCCTACAGACACCCATACATCCTCCACCTAAAATCTTTTCACATAAAAATATCATAGTAACATAATCCACTGTTATTATAATGGGGTTTCCCATAAAATATATTTTTACATATTTCATGTTTTCACATAATGCATAATTCACAACAGGTTATCAAAATGTAGGTTTTCATAACTTATTTTCATAATAGGTTTTAATAATGCATGAATTTACCACCAACCCACCCTGTACACCCCATTCACACCTTATGCACCCCCAGATTTCCATAATGTACATTTTCACCCCCACTGCCACCCTGTAGTGTAATGACCCAAAGGTTCATTACTTTAAATCCCTCTTGTTCTAGTTAAATTTCTCATTATGCAAAACGTTTATATAAAATTTCAACTTATTTGGTTTTAGGTTAAGAATTGTGACTGTTACTTTTATAGTCGATGATGAGTGATCACATGATTAGTATAAATATAGGGCTTTAACAAATCCAATTTACCCAGACAAAAGAAGAGATGGCCCCATCAAATAGAAGTCTCCATACGAAGCCCATTTATCGATTCTTGGAAAATAGGTGGAGTCATTGGGATTCGCTCTTGACCAAGCCCAAGCTGAGCTTCATCATGTCAAGCTCAAATGTGACCGTCTACGGAAAACATGGAAGTTCATAGAGATTACCACTCGAGCGATGTTATCTGAGCCACCCCAAGATTCTGTCATCACCGCACACCATTCTCTTAGGTCTTATACAACTGTTTTAAGGGGTTATGTAACAAATCTCTAGTACTATGTTCTTGTATATAATTTTTTTGTATATAATAATTAATATACCTTCTTGTCATTATTGATACATTGTAAATAGTTTTTAAATTACAAATAGTGTTTTTAGTTATTATTTAATTAAGAAATATATTTTATTAAATTAATGGATTTTTGGGTTAAATAATATTTTAATAAAATATTATTATTACTATTAAATTAATTTTATTATATATAAATGATTATATAAATTTTATGAATGCAATTATAATTTTTATTATGGTTTGAAAGCCATTTCTGTCAAAACCCATGAATTATCGATAAATGTATGTTTTTATTTTAAAAGTGAAACTTAACATATTTATAAAATTATTTAGATAAAATAAATTATATTTCTGGAATCAGGACGTCTAAATTATCCAATGGTGAATTTTTCATAATTTTCTGAGATAGTCAAATTTTTGGGTTAAAATTATATACCATTTAAATATACAATGTGTTTTATGACATCAAAATGACCGAATTGTGATGTAATAAAATACTATAAGCATTATGTTCGTCCAATATATGTTTTCAAATTAAAATAATGTGATTTTTGGTTAGTTTGACTTACTTTTCAAAGCATTAATGGAACCATCAAGACATATTAAAGATCTTGTATTTTTAAATTATGTTTCATGGGAGTGTGAATCACCTCCAAATAAGAAACCCCATTATTTTAAGAAGTTTGGACTTTGGCCGTATAAAATATATTTTTCCTCTTCCCTTTTCCAAAAAACATGGGCAAAAACCATGGGCTGATTTGTGTTTTGGATAAGTTTAATGTATGGGGTCCCAAACCTAAATAATAAAAAATTCACTCACCTTTCCTATATAAACCCACCCATGCTCCCACTTCCACCTCACTCAAACCCTTTGCAGTTCACCCAACCTTTGCCCTACTCACTCTATAATCATTCCAAGGTTCACCAAGCTCCCAAGAAGCCTCTCTCCAGCCTCTCTCAAGCCTTTGAAGCACACTTCCAAGTAAGGGTTTTTTCTTCCTTTCTCATTTTGTCCAATTTTCTTTAAGTTGTTTTTCCCATTTAGTTTAAATTATGAATGTTTGGGTATGGGTTGGAACCTCCCTCATACATCCCTAATTATGTTTGAATGATGGTATACCCCTTTCTAACTCATTAAATTCCTCCAATGAACACCCGTTACTATGCCGAAATTCCGAAAGAAACTTCTTTCTCCACATTTACATTCAAGAAATACTTTTGTACCATGAATCTAAATTCCATTACAATTTTTGGGACATGTATCTATATGACCTCCTTATTGTACATTACATGTAAATATTATGAGGAACACCTTTATTTCTCATCAATCATTTTTATGAATTCTTATGTCAAGCTGTTACGCTGCCAAAATCGCACTGTTTTTTTAGCCAATGCCATTGTGTAGTGAATACCATGTCCATTTCTCCATCAAGGGTATTAAACTTTATGCACATTTACTTGTTGATTATAAAGTTTCATGTATTAATTCTATATTCCTTTATCTTGGAATAAATTATTATGTTTTATGAATCCATGTTTTATAATCCATGTGGCACACTTATGCATGAAATGAAATGTTTAAGAATGGTGCGCCCTTATAGCACTCCAATGCATTGGGTAAAGTATAGTATCATGATACATCATGTGCAATGAGTATTGAATCATACTAATTCAAGTGAAATGATATTTTACTCATGCTTCATGTGCAATGAGGATTTACTCATGCTCCATGTGTAATGAGCCATGGTTCATGCTAATTCCATGTTAAGTGTTGTTGCCACATTTCCATGTTATGATTATCATGCTTTATCGTGCCTTTATGTTCATGTTTCTCTTGTGCTCTATTGATATGCCTATTGTCTAACATGTATTGTAGTCTTCAGGTATTTCATGTTTATTCCATTACTCGGCTTTAAAGCTTAACCCTTTTCTTATGCAGGTCCTCAGGTTATCCCATGCAATGCTATGTACGAGTGAATGTAGTGGTCATGTAAAGGAATTTTTCAATAAAGATATTTTATTTCATGTTTTAAGTTATTATGTAATGATCTTAGTCCCCAAATACACTAGACCTCTTGATCATCCTTGTTGTATCAGGTGAATATTTTATGTAATAAACCATGTTTAAGTTTGTAATAAATGTCGTGTTTTCATAGTTGGTATCAGAGGATAGGTTTAGTTATTTTTGGGATTAGAATTAGAAAACACCAGTATAGCCTTAGATACAAGACTATGTATAATAAAAACATCCCTATGTTTTGGTATGTACTGAGTAAGTGGTTTATCCAGAAAATACATCCCTGTCTGGATACGAGTAGGTTGAGGCGGCTGTGGCATAGATGTATCCTAGGGGTAAAACCCAAAAACAACTCTTTGAGATAGACTCGAACGAGAACTGGTGCACATCAATGGGCCTTGCTGCACTCTTGGTTATAACACTCCTGGGGCATCTGTGTTGATAAATTCACAATATTAGTATGAACCCTTATTACGGGAATTAAAAAAATGCCCCTAAAAATATATGTTAGAAAGTAGATCATGAAAATCCTAGATTGAAACCTATAGGCTCATGAGTTAAGGAAATAAATGTTTATTTTTTAGTCATCAAATTTTGTCTTTGGATTACCCTTTAAGTGTTACTCCCTAAATTTACTTTTATTCCATCCAATAGCCAGTAATAGGAGGACTCAGGCTAACAACCGATGTGAAGATTAGTGTGATGACTGTACTAATGATATTCCCAATCAAATGGGGGAAGGAATCACAAACTTTTTCATGCTTCTCTCTCATCTAACTCAAGATTTGAATAGAAACATGGGTCAAGAATAATTTTCAGCCCCACCTAAGAATGAATAAGTCGATATCGAGAGATTCATGAGACAAATGCCTCCTACTTTTAGTGGATCATCCAATCGCTTGATCGCTGAACAATGGATCAACTCCATTGAAAATATCTTATACATCCTTCAATGTTATGAACAAGAGAAGGTTCTCCTAGCGGCTTATCATATGGAGGGTGAATCTAATCAATGGTGGAATTTGATAAAAAATACGAAGCCTGAAGAGGAAATCGAGGCGTCGGAATAGAAGTATTTACAAAAGATGTTTTTCGATAAATATTTTCCACGCACCCTCTGGTTTAAGATGGAAAGGGAATTCCTTTCACTCAAGAAAAAAAGTCGAAGAATATATTGTACCATACGAGGAAAACATCAAAAGGCATGAATGATATGCTTCCATCTTTGTTGTTAACCCCGAATGCAAGGTTGTCTGTTTCTTTGGTAGGATGAAGCCTAGCCTATGGAAAGCATTAGAGATCTTTGACTTCGACAGCTATGAAAAAATTGTCTGATGTGTCCTCATGTTCAAAATGGAGATCGGGGAATCACAGGGGAATCATGGGGATAAGAAGCGAAAGGTGGAGTTCAATGCTAGAGGTCCGATTGATAAGTCCAACGGTGCTACCAAGATACAGCACCCCACATGCCAAAAGTGTGGAAAGAAGCTCCCTAGAAATTGTCTCAAGGGGATGAGGAAATTCTTTAGGAGTGGAAGAGAAGTTAAACTATCTGTTAACTGTCGACAAGAAAGACCCGCGGTAGTGACAGAGAAGAGGAACGCTCCGTTCGAACCTCAACATGTTGTTCATTGCTACAACTGCACATAACGGGGGCATTTTTCAAATCAGTTCCCTAAACCAAGGGTTTTTGGAGGCAACCAACAACCTATAAGGCAGCAAGGAAGTGATTTTTCCATCACTTATACCGAAGAGAACCCCAAAAAAGATGTGGTGATAGGTAATCTAGTTATTCATTCAAGAATATAGAATTTACTTTTTGATTCAGGTTCTACTCATTCTTTTATATCTCGAATGTTTAGTAGAACAATCCCAGCACCACCACAAATCATGGAAGTGAAGATGTCGATGAGTACGGAAAATGGGAAAATCATTGCATACCATGAATATAAGTCCTCCCCTATTATAATCTGTGGATTTAATTTCTTGGCGAACCTCATCATACTCACTTTGGTGTAATTGATGCAATTCTTGGCATGGATTGGATTTCCTTATATCGGGCCAACATAAATTATCGGGAGAGGGAAATCACACTCTATATGGAGAATATAACCCCGATTCATTACAAGTGTAAGGAGAAAGATGAATCTCCTTTAACTCCATCATCTCAAGAATGGAAATTGCTGCCCTATGAGCACGCGTATCTGGCTCAGATGATTGATTCCATGGAAGAAACCATCCTTGAAAAATTCCTATTGTGAGGGAATTCGCTGAAGTGTTTCCCAAGGAACTGCCTATTCTTCCTCCTAGAAGATATGTTGAATTATCAATTTTACTTATACCAGGGGAACCACCAATATCCCAGACTTCATATAGAATGGCTATCATGGAGCTTGAACAGCTGAAGAAACAACTACAGGAGAATTTGGATAAAGGGTTTATACGCCCAAGTGCTTCACTATGGGGTGAACCAGCCATCTTCATCAAGAAGAAGGATGGGTCAATGCGGCTTTTCATCAATTATCGTGAACTTAAAAAAAATCACGATAAAGAACAAGTATCCTCTACCACGGATCGATGACTTGTTTGATCAGCTGCGTGGAGAACAATACTTCTCCAAGGTATATTTGCAATCGGGATATTATCAAGTAAGGGTGAAGAAGGAAGATGTTCCCAAGACTGCTTTTCGTACAAGATACAGGCACTATGAATTCATAGTAATGCCTTTCAGACTCACTAATTCTCCAGAAATCTTCATAAAATTGATCAATAGTGTCTTTAGAGATTACCCTGACAAATTTCTGGTAGTCTTTATAGATGATATTCTAATATACTCCAAAACCATGGAGGATCATCACGAGCAATTAAGAACTCTAATAGAGACTTTGAATGAGGATAAGATCTATGCACAGTACCAAAAGTGTGAGTTATGGTTGAAGGAGGTCTCATTCTTGGGCCATATCATCATGACCAATGAGATATCTGTGGATCCCTCCAAACAGATGCAATTGAGGGATGGTCGAGGCCAACATCGGTTACAGATATCCATAGCCTCTTCTGGTTAGCTGGATATTATCGATGATTTGTGAGAAATTTCGCACGATTGTCCAACCCTCTTACCGAGATTACTTGAAAGGGAGTAAAGTTTTCTTGGAGTGATGAATGTGAAGAAAGCTTCAAAGAGTTGAAAAAGAGGCTTACCACTGCGCCCGTTCTCACTTTACCCATAAGTAGTGAAATTTTAGTGGTATTCAGTGATGATATAAAGAAGGGATTAGGGTGTGTGCTGATGCAGAATGATAAAGTGATATCCTATGCCTGAAGGCAGCTGAAAAACCATGAGTGAAACTATCCAACACATGATCTGGAGATGGTGGAGGTGATCTTTGCCTTGAAAATCTGGCAGCATTATCTCCATGGGGAGAAATGTGAGATATATACTGACCATAAGAGTATTAAATATATATTCACACAGAAAGAGCTTAATATGTGCCATAGAATATGGATAGAGCTCATCAAATATTATGACTATTCAATACATTACCACCCTGGGAAAGCAAACAAGGTGGAAGATTCCCTATGTAGAAATGACCCATCAATTCTATCAATGATGAGAATTGAGAAAGATACAATATTCTTAGCCTTGATGGAGATGGTCATGGGAATCATAAAGAAAGGAACATCATCAATAATTTCACAAATGATTGCTCAACCGTCCCTTTTGGAACGTTTAAAGGAAGATCAAAAGGATGATGTGGGAATTCAAGAAAAACTAGAAGCTATCCAAAAAGGGAAATCCTCAGATTTTAATGTTAATGAAGAAGGAATTGTGTGATTTGGGAAATGAATATGTGTTCCATCAAGTCCAGTGCTGAAGAATGAATATTTGGATGATGCACATAGTTCAAATTTCACTATTCACCCAGGGAGCAAAAAAATGTATCAATATCTCTGATAATACTTTTGGTGGGATAATATGAAAAAGGAGATCGCTGAATATACATCAAAGTGCCTGGTGTGCCAACAAGTGAAGGCAGAGAGGCAGATGTCTAAGGGGATGATGCAACCATTTCCCATACCAGAATGGAAATGGGAGAACATCACCATGAACTTTGTCACCAGACATCCAAGGACATCCAAAGGCAAAAATGCAATCTGGGTTGTTATGGATAGTCTAACAAAGCCAGCACACTACATTGCTATTCAGGAGGATTTCTCATTAGGTCAACTGGAACATATATATATCATGTAAGTGGTAAGGCTACATGGAGTTCCACTATCTATTGTGTCTGACCGAGATACAAGATTCACCTCTCGGTTTTGGAAGAGTCTTCAACATGCTCTGAATACAGAACTGAACTTCATTATGGCCTATCATCCTCAATCTTATGGCCAATCTGACCAGACTATCCAAACACTTGAGGAAATGTTGATGGCGTGCTCAGTGGACTTTAAAGGAAGATGGGATCAACACCTTTATCTGGTTGGGTTCTCTTATAATAACAGTATCCACTCAAGCATCCAAATGGCTCCATATGAAGCCCTTTATGGGAAAATGTGCAGAACACCGACGTGATAGGATGAGGTCGGTGAACCTAAGCTACTTGGACTGGGAATGGTCTAGGAAATGGTGTAGAAGGTGAAAACCATTTAGCAACATATCACGTTAGCCCATAGTCGACAGAAGAGTTATGTAGATAATCATCGACAATACCTTGAGTTTAATGTTGGAGACATTGTTTTTCGATGCATATCTCCATGGAAGAAGGTCATGAGGTTTGGAAATAAATGGAAGTTATGTCCAAGGTACATCATCCCCTTTGAGATTCTTGATCGTGTCAGGGCTATGGACTATCTACTAGCACTTACACCTACCATGGCCAAATTACATGATGTCATTCATGTTTCCCTCTTAAGGAAGTACATACCAGACCCTTCACATATACTATCCTCTGAGGTGGTACAGTTAGAGTATGATCTTTCTTATGAGGAGAAACAAGGGAAGATCTTAGATCATAGAGAAAATGTTCTATGAAATAAGACAATGTGGCTTGTCAATGTGTTGCGGTGAAACCATAAGTTTGAAGAAGCAACTTTGGAATCAGAGGAAATGATGAACATGAGTTACCCAAATCTGTTTTAGTGTGGGAAAAAGGAAATTTAGGGCCTGAAATTTCTTAAGGGGGGAATATTGTAATGACCCAAAGTTTCATTAATGGAAATCCCTCTTGATCTAGTTAAATGTATCTTTATGTAAAACGTTTATATAAAATGTCAAATTCTTGGGTTTTATGTTAAGAATTGTGACTATTACTTTTATAGTCATTGAACAGTGATCAAATGATTAGTATAAATATAGGGATTTAACAAATCCAATTTACTCAGAAAAATGAAGTGATGGCCTCATCCAGTAGAATTGCTCCATATGAATCCCATTTTTTGGAGCTCGGAAAAGAGGTGGTGTCCTTGGGCTTCTCTCTTGACCAAGCCTAAGCTGAGCTTCATCATGTCAAGCTCACACAAGACCGTCTACAGGAAAAGTAGAGGTTTATAGAGATTACCACTCGAGCGATGTTATCTGAGCCACCCCAAGAGTCTGTCACCATCACACACCTTACCATTAGGTATTATGAGTATGTTTTAAAGGGTTATGTAAAAAATCCCTAGTAATATGTTCATGTATATTTTTATGTATATAATAAAGAATATAACTTCTTGTCATTATTGATACATTGTAAATAGTTTTTAATGTACAAATAGTGTTTTTAGTAATTATTTAATTAAGAAATATATTTTATTAAATTAAGGGATTTTTGAATTAAATAATATTTTAATAAAATATTATTATTAATATTAAATTAATTTTATTATATATAAATGATCATATAAATTTTATGAATGAAATTATAATTTTTATTATGGTTTGAAATCCATTTCTGTCAAAACCTGTGAATCTTCGATAAATGTTGGGTTTTATTTTAAAAGTGAAAATTAAAATATTTAGAAAATTATTTAGATAAAATAAATGATATTTCTATTATCAGTACATCGAAATTATCCAACAGTGAATTTTTCATAATTTTCTGAGAAAGTCAAATTTTTGGGTAAAAATTAAATACTGTTTAAATATATAATGTGTTTTATGACATCATACTGACCAAATAGTGAGGTAATAAAATACTATATGGTTTATGTTAGGCCAATATATGTCTTACTATTAATATAATGTGATTTTGGGTTTGTTTGAACTACTTTTCAATGCATTGATGGACCCCTCAAGATTTATTAAACATCTTGTCTTTTTAAATTACTTTCCATGGGAGTGTGACTCACCTCCACATAAGAAACCCAATTATTTTAAGAAGTTCGGACATTGGCCTTATAAAATATTTTTTCCATCTTCCCTTTTCAAAAAACCATGGGCAAAAAACATGAGCTGATTTGTGGTTTGGATTAGTTTAATGTAAGGGGTCCCAAACCTAAATAATGAAGAATTCACTCACCTTTCCTATATAAACCCACCCAAGTTCTCAATTCATCCTCACTCAAAGACTTTGAAGTTCGTCCAACCTCTTCCCTACTTTATCTAGAATCCTCCCAAGTTTCCCCAAGCTCCCATAAAGCAACTCTCAAGCCTCTCTCAATCTTTTGGAAGCACACTTCAATTAAGGGTTTTTTCTACCTTTCTCATTTTTGTCCAATTTTATTTAAGTGGTTTTTCCCAATTAATTTCAATTATGAATTTTGGGGTATGGTTTCACCCCTCCCTCATACCATGGTCTTTATGTTTGAATGATGGGAGACACCTTTATATCTCATTAAATTCCTCCCATGTACACCCGTTACTATGCCGAAATTCTGAAAGGTACTTCTCTCTCCTCATTTGCATTCAAGAAATAATTTTGTATCGTGAATCTAAAATCCATTAAAATTTTTGGGACATGTATTTATATGACCTCTTTACTGTCCATTACATGTAAATATTATGAAAAGCCCCTTTCTCTCTCATCAACCATTTTTATGAATTCTTATGTCACGATGTTACTCTGCTGAAATCTTACCGTTTTTTAGCCAATGTCACTGTGTAGTGAATACCATGCCCATTTCTCCATCAAGGGTATTCACCTTTATGCACATTTACTTAATGATTATAATGTTTCATGTATGAATTCCACATTCCTTTATCATTTAATAAATGATATTGTTTTATGATCCATGTGGAACAATAATGCATGAAATGAAATGTTTAAGAAGGGTGTGCCCTTATAGCACTACAATGCATTGGGTAAAGAATAGTATCATGATTCATCATGTGAAATGAGTATTTAATCATTATAATTCAAGTTCAATAAGGGTTTACTCATGCTTCATGTGAAATGAGGATTTAATCATGCTTCATGTGCGGTGAGCCTTGGATCATGCTAATTCCATGTTAAGTGTTGTTTCCACATTTCCATGTTATGGTTATCATGCTTTATCATGAATTTATGTTCATGTTTCTCTTGTGATCTATTGATATGCCTATTGTCTAAAATGTATTGTACTCCTCATGTATTGCATGTTTAGTCCCTCACTGGGCTTTATAGCTCACCCCTATTCTTATCCATGTCCTCAGGTTATCCCATGCAATGCTAAGTACGAGGGAATGTATTGGTCATGTAATTGAAGTTTTCAATAAAGATGTTGTATTTCATGTTTTAAGTTATTATGTAATGATCCTAATCCCCAAAGAAACTATACCTCTCAATAATCCTTGTTGTATTAAGTGAATAGTTTATGCAATAAATAATGTTTAAGTTTCTAATAAAAGCAGGGTTTTCATATGCACAGGCCCCTACACACCCCCTGCACCACCTGTACACCCTACCTGCACCTTATTCTTACCCCATACAATAGAACCCAGCACACCAACCATCCCCCTTACCCTACCCCTCCAATGAACACCCCTTTCCCCCTACCCACCCCATCCACAACCTAACCCCCCCCCCCCCCCTCACACCCCTTGAACCCACATACCCTCCCCTACCCCTTGAAATAGAACCAAGCAGACCACCCTCCCGCTACCTCCAGCACACCCCCCAGCACACCCCATGCACCCCTGCAAACCCCCCTACACTAAATTCTTTTGACATCATAACAATGAGATAATAGGGAATAACCCATCCTAAAGTGTTAGGCCTAAATTCTTAGATGGTATTGAGAATGTTATAAATTTTGTATTCACAATAGGATTAGAGACGGTGGATCTCGATATAATTGTTTGTCCTATGAAAACATGAATCAATCCATGTGTTTTATTTATATTAGTGTCCTTTCTACACATTTGGATACACATGAGAAAATATAATGATTTTTTACTAGTTTTAAGACTATAATAGAGGACATTAAAAAAATAGTAATCACATATAATGATAATTAAAAAATAGATATTTCGTTGACAACGATAGTGGTTATCAGAAAACCAGTTTTTAAAATAATAAAAATATTATCGAAACATGTTTTTAAAAAAATCATGAAATTATTTAATTGAAATCAAAGGGTTAGGTAGAGGGAACCTACATCAACCTCAAGGTGTGAATCTTTTGACGACGATAACTCAAATCTTTATATTTTTTTCTGCTTGCACGCATATGCAACTTCACATATATATAAGGACACCGAGACACTATGAAAATATTTTCATGGCCCAATATGCTCAAGTGGGTCTTAGATATGTGTTTATACTTACATATACCCATTTACAGTTACACATATATGAATTTTTCATATCTATATATAAGCACACCTTGCCCCAATATATATATTCATACTACCATGAGTGAATACACATGAAAAGGGGGAACTTATATATGTATATGAATACATATGAAAACACATGTAAGCCTTCTTCGACGATGAGTTGAGTCAACCTTAATGAGATCGAAAACACACTACAATTATATATGGAACCCAAAACCACAAAAGACGTAATTAAAATTGGGCCATAAAATAAAATTAGAATAAACCTTAGAAACATATGATGTTGAATTTAGTGTATTCTATGGTAGTGTATAGAAAGGGACTCATCATAAGAAACCACCTGTAAGGAAATAGTTGGAAACGAAATGGGATATAACAACTTATTATATATATGTGATCAATGTGTCAAATGTACATGATATATGATACATGAATCCATAACCAACAATGAAAAAACAATATTCAAATTGATATGTACATACCAATAATTATATGTATTTTTAAAATAAATATAACACCCCACCAACACCCCCCACCCACCCATCACCCCGTACCACCCCCAACAAAACACCACCCCCTACCACACCCCACTAGCATCCATTGAATATTTTAGAACCACTGTCTTAACAGAGGGTATTTTTTCACAAGAACCAAGAACATTAAGTGTACATGCATATAGTACTAACATTGTTGAAAATTAATTAAATAATAAAAAATAACAAATGAAATCACATATAAACTTGGCTTTAACAATTAAATTTAAATAATTAATGAAAACAGATTTATGAATGATTTATTAAAAATAAATAAATCATATGCATATGATATATTAGATGAATAGTAATATAAGTCCTTACATAGATATTCCTTATCCAAATTCTTTAATTATGTATAAATGTAGAAATATATATTTTATATATATTAGAGTTACATTCATTATGCTTATAAATTTTTAAATTTATAATACAACACAAAATTTGTGTCAATCAAAATATGAAATACATTCTATATAATTTATTGAACTATACATGTATAAAATAATGTATGTAATGATTATGGACAATGATTTTTAAATGATAATTGAATATGGATAACAATTTCCAACTAATAATTGAATATATTATGAAATAAAATTGAATGTTATTATTGATGATATTCTATTAATATAAAATAATGTATGTAATGAAGAGAATTTGTTCTTTTTAATACCAACTAATAGAAATGAGAAGATGAGAACCTAATGCATAATTGTATCATATTAAGAAATAATATATTGATTTTAGGATCCATTAAATAAGTAGATGATCTATGTGTCTTAGTACTTGAGAAGATGAGAAGAATCAGATAGTTGATAGTATAAAGTGACTATATGATACTGAAAGAACATATTTTGATAATTATCAATCAATGTTCTTGACATGGTTAAACATGAGAAGACTTGTTGATCTATTTTTTATTTTGAGGGAGGTAAACATCAAGTTCTACTAATGCAACCCAGAGTCTAAGGAGATATTTGAAACTATTGAAACATTCATTTATGGTTGAAAGTGGAATTATGAATTCCCTAGAGGGTCTCTATAGAAAAAATAATGTGGGAAACAATGTTGATAAGACATGGATAGTATGTAGTATAACCATTAGAATTTATAGTGGATTATATATTATTTTAGGTCCTATCAAATCATGAAAATGAGTTTATTTTACAGATAAAAAATTTAATTCCTTGTGTGTTGGGCTCATTTTTTTCATACATGAAGTTTGGATGAGATAATTAAAGTGGTGAGGAACGATACATTAATATGTCGTAGAGATTCATTCTAAATGAAATCGTTGTAAATGTGTACCAATAAATCAACACATCCCCACGAGTCCCCCAGTTAATGGTATAAAATAGTGATGGTAATGTTTCTTCCTACCATGAGAAATTATTAATTTTATTATAGAGGTTTTCCAATATATTGATATTCTAAAAACATTTAGTTTTTATTCACCCCACTATTGTGGTATGTGAAATAAAAAACCTATGGAGGTATATCCTAAACATATATATTATGGTATTATATATCACATCATTACTACCAGTGATTGATTTAACATGGGGGATATATCCTAAAAACATAAGCACTAAGGATATAAAGAAATATAATTTGAATGGAATACCACCCATGGTACATATTCAAAACTATTTTTTGGGGGATATAAGGATCTATGGTAGATTTTATTAGAATTTACATCATGAAAAATAGTGCACAAACATGATTATAGGTTATAAAAAATAGATTTATAAAGGAAATAAGACTCAATAGATATCTAATGTGAAAAAATATCTTAATTTCCATGTTTCACTCAAAGAGAGTAAGCAAAGTAAGACTCAGATACATGACAATGGATTCTGTTCAAAAACACATGAGATGAAAATATCATTAGAAATATTCCATAAAATGATAGTTTTAAAGTGACATTCAATAATGGGAGATTTTAAATGATTAATATAATAGGATCGATTGAAAAAATGGGGTTTCAACACCCAGATCAAGTGAAAAAATAAGTTCACACCCAGAATCAAGTCATGAAATAAGGTTTCGCTAACTGAATAATGTCATTAACTTATCTAAGAAGTCTCCAACAATTTCTATATCAACTAACTAAACTCTTAAGTATCATACATGATATTATTATTGATAAAAAACCCATTATTATCCAACCAACATAAAGTTAGCTTCACTAATGACATGTTGTTCTCAAAAGAACCAATAAAATTTAGAATGTATGCTCTCAACATGTCCTATAAGATCTGAAATGTCTAGTATGACTATCTAGTAATAATTCCTGACGAATGAAATAAATTTTAAAACTCTCACTAGTTGTGGCCATTATAACAGTACACCCAAACCATCTCCATTGCGTAAAACATCACCGAACTGTGCACCAAAGTATTAATCATTTCTTCGAACCCCACTTGGATACACCACATCTAGTGGAATTTATGAATTCAAAAACGTCCAATATCTCACCTCATTTTTTTATGTCACAATTCATCTCATTTGTACCTAATGTCTCACTCCCAATAGTATTTATAACACAAGTCCTCTCCATATCATTTGTGTTGATAGGTTTTCCTTAGGAATCAATGTCCAATAGACACAGTCTTTCGACAAACCAATTTCCTTATATTCACAGTTGGTCATACCACCAAACTGTTATACATTATATAGTGGTTTTATAAAAACCAAATGTTTTAACTCCACCAAAAAATTCTTCATCTTACACTTGTAATTTGGTATGTTCTATATCATATATCTAACTCCACTATTTTTATATATGATACATTCTAAAACTAAAACCCTATTTGAGTTGGGATGCTTAACACACCACCTACAAGCATGGAATACCATACCTTTCCACTGATATTTCAAAGAGAAAATTTTCACTATTCCCATCAAAAACAAAGAACCTCATTCCCAAGGTAGAGAAAATCTAATGATCCCCATACCCAACCATGCCATGCATGAAATTATTACTTTTATAACTCAAACAGGTCTCTATTTACTATATAAATACACCCCAAAAATATTTTATCCATATACCATCAATATAAAATGTAACCACCCTGAATTTTTATCTATTATTATAACCTCACCTCTTGTGTCATGTAACATTCCCAAAATAATATCTATATCCTAAAGTTTTGTATAAAAACACATATCGACATGTTACACATGTTATCCATAAAAACCACACAATTTAAAATGTCATGCTTACCAATATAAGTCTAGACATAAATTTCACTAACCCACATACCATATTTGGTAAAAAAAATACAATCTTTATGTAAATGTTAAAGAATTATCTTTTTTTTAACATTTCTCAATTTTTATCAATAGACAATGTTACCAATCAAGGAATCCTAACAATCATACATCTTAGTTTTGTTATTCTAAACCACCTTAAATAACCATCTTGAGTCTTTTCCAACTGATCATACTCACATACACCTAAAAACCTAGATAGACATTCTCACTTAATTTCAACTCAAATAATTTGGGAGTTTTGTGAGTTCATTTATGTTAGGGAAATATAATCACTAATGAAATAGAAAGTTTTCATGAAAGATATTCACATGAATAAAGAGTATCACAACATGAAAAAGGGGTATGTTTTTTTAAATATACAATACTTGAAGAGAGAATAGAATATATAGAGAGAATATATTTTTGGTGAAGATACTAAGAGATCCAAAGACATGTATTTCATTAAAGTGGATGATATTAGAAAGTGTTACATGAACGATTGCATTTTTAAAGTTACAAATTAAAATATTAGTTATGTTAATATATTGTGTGTGTGACCCTTTTTTATGTGAATAATAGTATATAAAAAAATAATTAAACTTTATTGAGTTCTTGTAGATAAATTTATATTTTCATATTAACTTAAATAAAAGCTATGTGAAAGTGTTCATTGGGTATTCACACTATGTGAAAATTATGGAACGTGAATGGTCACTCATTAAAGACCTTGAAAAATTATGAATTTTTCATTAAAAACCAGAGGATATAATTAAGTAAATTGAAACTATTTTTATAGAGTATGTCACATGTCATGTGTGAAAGAGTATTTTGAAGATCAGTGACCACCTACACATAATTATTGTAGTGTAGAGATTGTGAAGCCTTTCCTTGGAATATTTTTCAATGTTTTTTCGCTCTATTACTAGTGAGTAAAATAGTGGAAGGAGGGAGTGTCCTTATGGGAGAGAAGTTATAAGACTTTAAATCCTCTTGATGGGAGTGAAACTGGAGAGGTAGAGAACTATCCATGAATCATTTTAAGGGTAGTGACCCTAGGATCAGTGTTCCATAGTATAATCAAACTAAAGAAAAATTAGTTTAGTGGAATTTGGAACATGGGAATAATGTTTTTCTATTGACTATATATTAACCCATTACTGGTGAACCAATTAAAATATTTTTGTCTTGTATTAAGTATTTACATACTTTATATAATAAATAAATATGTGACTGTAGGTTAAGAAATAATTTATCAAATTAGATTAAAGTAAAAGTAATTGAAATATCAATAGTATTTTTTTAAAAGGTTGGGGCCGAAGCCTCAATTTATTATTTAATGTAAAGACCTCTTTAGACTGTGTAGAGGGTGACCCATTACATAGCCCGAATTCCCAAGGCCAAGTGGCCTGAATACAAGGCTTGAAAGCCCATTTTTTGGCCCAAAGGACCCCTCGGTGAACAGTACTGCTACAGTACCCACGCTACTAGAGTCCCTGCTATAGTAACTGCCACCTCTATGGCATTAGAGTTTCCATAATAATAGTGAGGTCAATTTAATTTAGGATAATGAGAGTTTAAGGATTATGTTGTGAAATTGGAACAATTCACGTACCAAATTCACCCCACCTCCCACCCCCAAAAGGTATCTCTCAGAGAATACCCTTGTGGTCCTAACAGAGCACAAACATGAGGCTCTCCCATAAGAAAAATAGGGATTGAATATAACACATCAAAAATTTCAATATTTTCTAAAATGGAAATAATGAACATATCACCTATTTCCTAATCAATCAGAACAGCATGCACCCATATCAAGGGAATCCCAAGGTTCCTATAAACCCTCACCAAAAGGAAAACCAATAAACATACAAATAAAATCTAACTAACCATTCACACAAGGGTTGGTATCTCTCATATTTTCTACACTTTCATGCATCATTGTTAACTAATAGTTGAAAAATATAGAAACCATAATTAATATGACTGTTCACAAGAAAAAAACATTATTAAACTGATTATAACCATCACATGGTCAAGTGGACCAAAATTTGTGATAAAATTATGCCCCATGGTTTTTTAAATAAAATTAAAAAACCTACTTATAAATCATATGACAAAGACATTACGTGTTATATTTACTCATGATATCCCTTAGACCAAAACCCATTGATATCCTCTTTATAAACCCGTTCTTTTTTTTGAAAAACTATTTCATAATGAAAAAATTTTCCCATAATACTTCACATTAAAAAATCACTTTCTAAATAAAATTTAATATTTAAACCAAAATTAACTTGAAAATTTGAACTTGCTCCACGAAAACAAACAATATGATGGGAAACTAGAACTTTTTTGACCATGGATCTAGCAATGAACCATTTAGAAAGTTATATATTCCTTGTTTACAACAATGAAAATGAAATACCAACCTCTTTTATTAGAAATATCATACAATTTCAATACACAATACAAGTATAATGTTAATGATTATAAAAGCATAGTATAATCCAAATTATCTAGAGAGTTAGTAATGTAAAAGAAACCTACCTCAACAAAAAATCTATAAATCGATCATAAGGTTTTACCAAACACCAATGACTTTTTTATCACATGTATCATCCATGAATACATATGAATCAAACAAAAAAATTAGAATTAGAACTTCAATCAGTATAATTTATTCTCAACTCACTAGGTAATATAAAAACACTCAGGGAACATGCCAAATGTAGGGTCCACTCTGGACACCCACCCAGACCTAAGAAACACAAAAAATAAAATTTTCCAACACAAAACAACTTTATATTTAGTAAATCTTAATGAAAACCCTTATTTAAATCCACTGAGTAGAAGACCTAAACTCAAATGACATGAAATAATGAGATTTTATGATTTCTAAGTCTTATTTATCTGCTACACATGAAATCACCATCATATATAAGTGATCTCACCATACTCTTGTTGAATAAAAATCGAAACCCTAAATAAAAAAATTAAATAAATTGTGGATAAATTGAATGACTAATGGATAAGATAGGACATGATCTTACCTATGATATACATGATAATAATACTTTGGATCACATAGGTCAAAGGGATACGATGAGTAGGAAGTGTGGGAGGGAGAGTTATCCTGTCCTCTATTCATGACACTCCAAGAGAGGAGAGGAGGAGGGGGTGGGGAGGCCTCCTAGGAGTTGAGTCAATGGAAATGTGGGGTGGCCGTGTTGGATGGAAACGTCAGGGGAGTAGGGTCGCTGAGAGGTTGAGACAGTGGAGGAGGGCCACCTTTGAGAGGTCTCCGCTGAGAGGAGAGGTTATTATCGAGATAGGATCACTAGAGTGTGGAGGAGGGATACCGAGATGAGAGGTCACCACTGATAAGAGACATGAGGGTGGATGAGTGCCTCCACTGAGAGGTCACCACTGATAGAAGAGGTTATCAGAGAGAGAGGAGGTCATGAGTGTAGAGGAGGGCCACTGAGAGGAGGAACGCCACCGAGAAGAGTTCATGAGGGTATGGTTGGTGTTGTGAGGGTAATGGGTTGGGGTAAGGGAGATGATAGATCCAAATATGAGGGATTAAAACATATATCCATGATTTTAATTAAAAATGTGGCCCTAAACCAAGCTATAGAAACGTATCACGAAAATTGCGGCTATATATATTTGGCTATAGATCATTTTTCTAGTAGTGATACACAATTAAAAAAAGATAAATTTAATTATTTTATTTGATTTATAAATTGTTGTAAACTATTAATTTATTAATGTTTTTCTTCTTTAACAAGGAATCAAATTTTGAATACCAAGCTCTTGGATCATTATTTCACCTATACAAATATTTCTTCAAATATCACAAATAATTTTCATCCTTTGAAATTACAAAGCCACACGATTGACCAATGTAAAAGTATTCAACAATTTATCTACTAAGAAGATATTATTTCACATCCATCTAAAAAATTATATAACTTCATTATGTACTCATTCAATGAAAGATCTGAATTCTTTCTAACAATCCAATTGTGGAAAATGTCTCATCAAAATCAATACCTTAAATTTGTCACTTACATTTTAAAACTCACTATGATTTCTTACTTATCTCTTCACCATTATCATAAAAATTGTTTCAGAATACCCTATTTTTACTAATAAAATTTCTATCAATTTTTTAGTACCAGTTATAATGTTTCATTCTTCTCAATATGATCTTACTCTATATTCATTTTACGAATCCACTCATTATGCTCAAAATATTTATTAACATATTTTATATTATATTTAGAATATAAATATGCATGTGTACCAAAAATTTATGTTTATATTGTTTAAAAATGTCATTGTTGATCACAAATGATTTATTTAACATTCATAAATTTACAAATCATGGGATGAGATATACAATGTTTTTCCTCATCACCATAAATATCCGAGTTCGATTCGTCCAACTATGCTGAATCACCATTTTTGGAATTATTTTTATATTCCTCAACAACACATCTTTTATCTTCATCATCTTCCTTTTTTATATTTGTTTCTCATACATATTATATTTATTTTTCAATAACTTCAACATCATTATAATAAACTATCATCTATGTTACTTTATTGAAACATATGTATCATATTTTATATGGATCATAAATTAGGAAAATTACAACTTTCCACTTTGATCAAAATATATAAGATGTAACCTTTTAATATTAATGATCCAATGAATCAAAAAAAAACAAATAAGTGATACAAACATGTAGTTTAATTATATAACATGTTTTAAGGATTTTTGTTAGAACATGGTATATAAAAACATTGATTGTGAATATAAACTACAATACTCATTTCTTTTCTACATAAATAGTGAGAATGACCTAGTTAAATTAACATAGTATGTCGCATCCCCACTAAACTTTATTATTTATTTCAGAATAACTATTCTAATATAGTGTGTACGATGCACTGAAATCAATAATAATTCTATTTTTATCAATATATCTTCAGAAATATTCAACCTTTTATTCCCCATCATTATCGATTTGTGAAAATCCTTTATAAAATATCCACAGTCATTTTATAATATTTTCCTGAAACTCTTAATCATCATCATAAAATGTGATTTATGTTTCAAATAAATAATTCTAGTTATCCAAGTAACAGAATTAATGAAATAAATAATGTACTTATCTCCGAATATTTATTGTTTACTCATTGTCCCATATATAACAGAATTAATTTTTTATAGGGGGACTTGAAAGCATTTCAATAATCTTGTACACAGTGTTTGTGATCCTTCCATTATGACAAATTATACAACATTGATATCATAATATTTTCATATATAAAGTATCATGAACATTGTATCTCTTTGTTAACATTCTCATATTCATATGGCACAAATGGACAAAACTTTTAATCCATAACCAATTGTCTTCCATCACACTTAGATAACATGAATTATTCATATCACCAACATGAAATAAGTATCCCTTTATACGTTGGAATCTATTAATAAATTTTCCAATGTAAACTATTTTAAATACTAATATATGATTTCTAAAAAAATTATTTCCTTCATCATAGAGTTGTAAAACACTTAACATCTTTTCTTTCATCCCATAAACAAACAAGGCCTTTTTGAATATCAATTTTTATTCCTCAATAATAGAATATCAAATTCTATTGATTATAAGTGATTCATCAATTCCAAACATAATTTTTCAATCCTTAAAATCTTTCAAATTCATTAAAAGATTTAAATATCATGTCATATGTGAGGCGAACCCACTATCAAAAATCCACTATTGTTCTCCTTTATCAACATTGAGAATAGTTTCTACAGCAATATGTCATTCTTTCCATTTGCCTTCATTCACAATAAAATTTTGAGATTTTTTATTAACATGTTGTTGTTCTGGTAGAAAAAAATTCACCATTTATAAATATTTATATGTTCAAATATTTTATTAATAGTTTCTATTGGATGTAATATATTTTTAATATTAAAAATAAATTTTTAATAATTCCTTCATTCAGATGATAGAATCCCCATCAAACATTTTTTTCTAGTAAAGCATGATAAAAATGTTATAGTTTTTGTTAAACTAACACATATTTTTTAATTCCACAATCCATCACAATACTATCAGTATCCATAAATGAAATATTTTCTTTAATAATATACATGTTGTCTAGATTTGTAAACTTGTCTTTAAACAACATTCATAACTTCCTCCGCCTAATTTTTCAAAAACTAATCATTTTATTGTCACCAAGATTATTACTCTTAAATTTTGATTTTATCTGAAATTTAATGCAATTTGATGTAGTAGAATCATTTTTTTAGGATTTAAAATTATATAAACTTTTGAATTTTCAATATTATTGTTTTTGAAAATATACACGAATTTCTAAGAACTATTCTTCTTTAGAAAAAATTAAATTTAATATTCAACCATTGAAGAAAAATTTTCTTTATATTGATTAGGTTCAAACATTATATATCTTTTTCTAACATTAGAGACCTAGGTTTTAAAATTTATAACTCCCTGGTCATCATTAGATAACTTTTTTTAAACAAGTTCCAACTCTTCCTCATTAAATTTTATTTTAACATCAAGAAGTTAATTATGATTCATTTATTTTAAATTAATTTCTTAATGTGATCAATCCCTTCCATATACGTAGAATTATCTTCATGAAAATAATCTTTATTTTAAATGTATGAAATTATTTTTTCAAATTATTTATTTCTCTTTCAATCTTTAAGATATTTCTAGGATTATTTTTCAACTCAATTTTCAGAGATAATTATAAATTATTATCTTATTTGTTAGAAATAATTTATTAAAAAACAAGAAACACTTAATCATTAAACTTTGAAATAATTGTGTGTTATAAAACATCTTTATTCAGACATTCAGGTTCAAATTAACTATCATCATCCTCATCATCTTCATAAAAAACATATCCTTTTGAATATGGAGAATATATATCCTTTCCCTTTATTAGGATTTTTATTTACCAAAATGTTTTTTAAAATATAATCTTATCATTATATCATCTTCATCAATTTATTCATCGTATTTTCATTCAGAACAAATTTTTAAAAAAATCTTCAAAAATCAATATTTATAATATTTAATAGGTAGCTTCTCTTTTTAATCTCTGATAACTTTTCAGATTTCTTGAAAACAAGGAAAAGAAATCATAAAATTATTTACTAACCTCATATTATGTATTAGAGTCACTAAAATATTCATCATTTATAATATTATTATATTTTCTTTTCATGGAAGCTTTGAAATTAATTTCTCGATCAACATTTGATTTTAATTTCATAACATTCTCTCTTTTCATCTCATATGTATTGAGAGTGCTATAATTTTCATCCAAAGATAGTGTTTGATGATATCTAATATACAAAGATTAAGATTTAATAAAAAAACCATTAAAGAAATAATTTTATGGAAATTTCCAACCATATTTGAATATTCTAACTTCACACTAAGATATATTATGGTTTTAACAATATTATTGACCCTTTAAAATAAGTTACCAACTTATTCATACACACAAATTTTTAGGTCATTAGACTTTAGTCTATATATTTGAATATTTTCCTTCATCCCCTTTGTATTTCCTTTATAGATATTATTTTACTTTTTTCTGATACCATTAGATTTTCCAATACCCATATGAAATTATCATTCATATGGTGATGATAATAATGAATATTTAGCTCTTCCAACATCATTCAAAAAATGTTTATAATTAAATACAAGATAAAATTTTCAATAGGAGGAGTAAATACCTTTTAAGAATCTTCCATAACATTATAACCCATATACGTAACATAAAAAACATTATATACTTCCATATATGACAGTTTATTCTATAGAAATATGGAATCCCATTACTATTCACACAATTTAAATTATATATTACAACATATATTGAAAAAAATCAGCAATGAGTAAATGAAGTGAAATTGTCTCTAACAAAAAATGAAAAATCCCAACCAAGATCAATGTATTAATTGTAAAGTGGAGGGGGGTGAATCACTGATATTGTTATCTTTTATTTTATCATTATTATAGGACAACCTTCATCTCATTTAAAGATATATCACTTTTTTGAAGAGTAAAAATCACACATCCATGGGAACACAAGTATTTACAAGGATTATAACTCAATAAGAGTATCTATTTATTTTAATTATTTAGAAATAATATAATACCACACAATTAACTTGAAGAAATCCTTTTTTGGGGGGGATAAAAAAAGTATGAAATACTCTTACACTTGTGTAGAATTATGATCAATAAATCATTACATGTGATTATTCTACCATGAAATACGTAAATAATTATTTGCAACTAGTTTAGATACCTTCATGAGTTAGTTTTGAACATGTCTTTGTGATGATTCAATAATATACACTTTTGTTATTATTTAGGAAAAAAATATACACATTCTTACCCAGTAGTACGTATGAAATTTTTTTTGGACTTCTTAGAAAAACATCATCCAATATCTTATTTAATTACTCAATATGATTCTCCAGTAATGAATCATCTATAAATTGTCAATCTGAAAAAAATATTATTCTTTCTTCATGAGGATATTTCATTTCAATTTCCTAGTCACATCCAATGAATCCTAATCAGAACCTTTTCTAGACACTTCTTCTATCATTAAAAATTTTGTTTCTAATTATATCCACAAACCAAACCTCTAAAAATATTACTCCCTCAAACATGGTATTAGTTTTTTGAATACATTGTAATTTGACCTCTCTTTATTGTTTTTTTAGAAGTGAATAGAGCAGGAAAAAAATTTGACATTCCTATTCACACAAATTATAGAATCACGAATTTCACATCCATTGAAATTTCATTTTTTGAACATATTATGGATTCTAAAATCTTATGGTTCCTTCAATAATCTTCAATAATATTCTCACAACATCATCCTCGTCCAAATTTATGAATAATTATTGAGTTTAAAACAATGATTCATACTAATTTAATTGATCCAATTAAAAAAATAATTCTCAATATAATTTCAAAACCCAAAATAAATTTTTATTTAAAAAAAATATTTGAAACTACTATAGACTTTAAAACCCAAAGTAAATAGTTAAAGAGAAACATCAATATGCTTCCCCTTTTCTTCCATTAATAAACAACCACTTATACCAATA
This sequence comes from Viscum album, assembly GCA_963277665.1. Classification (NCBI taxonomy): domain Eukaryota; kingdom Viridiplantae; phylum Streptophyta; class Magnoliopsida; order Santalales; family Viscaceae; genus Viscum; species Viscum album. The sequence goes on along the minus strand of OY728136.1, from coordinate 993,365,093 downwards.
GTCCTTTTTCTGATGAAACTCAGCCTATAATAACATATCAATGTCACACCTTGTCCAATGATTATTGAAACAATATTATACACAAAAACTAGAGTCCTAAATTTGATGCTTTTGTTATTATAATTTTTTAATAAATTATTGTATTTCATCTGCTAGATCGGTCTATAAATCCATATTTATTCATCGATGCTAAAAAAATTCTCTAATCGATCAAAGACAACAACTCTAGTAAATTTGATATGACTAGAATAGTATGATGTTATGCCTATAATGGAATTATGTTGTTCATGTTTTATCAGTTTCAAATATATGTCTTAGGGATTGGTGTCAGAACCTATTCGATGGATTGGTGACAAACAAAATTGATGGACATGATTCAATAGTGGATTCCTTCTTTCTAAAACTCAAAAAATAATTGTTCATTTGATGAATCAGTTTTTTAGATGGATAATCCTAAGTAATGGATCATTCATTCAATATTTTTTCTAAACCATTGAATTCAACAAATTATAACTCTCAAACAACAAACCACTTCCCTATCTAATGCTACTTGTTATAATATCCACATCTAAAAACATCATCTTCTTAAAAACATCATAAATTTTCATTCCTATATTATTCAAAAAAACTCATTATTGTATCATGATATCATTATTATGAATAGAACAATGTGATAAATATAACATAATCTAAATTTAAATACATTTTCTCCCCCTTTCATTCAAAAATATTTGATCATAAGTTTGTAGTCATCACAGAATGTTGACAAATTCTATCACGAAAACTAATCATCATTTTTTGTATAGAACATATCTAGAGGGATTCTACATCTAATAAAACTTCAAAATGAATTCCAAAAAAAAATTATTACCAAAATATGAGGCAAAAAATAAGTTCAACTAGAAAAAACATCATAACAGAAAATTGAAATCGATGGACTTCCTTAAGAAATCTACATCTGACATTTTAAATACAAAAAATCATCATCTGATCACCAAACAATATAAATATGTTTACATAAATACAAAAAAAGGAAAAATATTCAAAAAAATAATCCATTAAAACGACATCTAAAAAACATAAAATAAGATTAGATCCAGAATAATCATAAAACATTAATGAATTATAAATATAATTTTTGAATTAACGATTTTAAATAATATGTTAAATGGAAATGATGGCCTCACAGGGTGATTTAATTAAAATGTGCTATTTTTATCAAGGGAAGATAAAACTCAATATGTTCTTATTGTTGAGAAAATGGTGTTTAATTTGGATAAAGATATTATTTATGTGAATAGTGTAAATTAGATAGTATTGTTATCATTGGAAAAAATTAATTGTGTGTGGAAAAATTGATTTATGTTAAAATTGATTGAGTTTACATCAATATATTATTTATTCAATACATTTAATATGTTTTTTTTATTAAATTAATGATTAAGTGTTTATGTTTTCATTTAAGTTTTATGGTAATTATGGTTTTTACCATGATTAAAAAGAATACATTAAAAAGTTACATATTAACATATTCATTATGTGACCATTAAGAGATACTTCTTTATATTTTGTGGATTGATGTTAAGTTTATTTTGGAAAACATATTGACCTTATTTATAAATATTGAATATTGTTTGGTTGATATGGTTATAAATTTATAGAATGGTTTATGTTGAACTATGGATGAGGTTTTAGAGATTAATTTATTACCCAACAAATTAATATATATGTATATATAATAACTAGTGCGGACCATTTTATTATGATTATAATGAGAGATAAAAGAAATTAATTACCATTAAATAATGGATCTTATAACCCATTAGTTCTTCAGGAATAAAAAATTTAACTTTATTTATTAGAGTAATTTATGAATTTAAAATTGATCAATGAAAAACTAAAGGATGATATTGTGTTTAAGATCTGTAATTAAATAAAGTATATACTCCATGCTTTCAAAATTTTCAACTTAAAGAAAGGATTCGTGAAATAAAATATTATCATATCACCATCATTTCTAATGATATTAATTTCAATTTTCACACCCCATTGGTTTATAGTTTTATTGATATTGATTTTTATATGGGTATTTTCCTTGGGATGAATAATATCTATCACTATCCCTCATTATTTGGATATTATGCTTTTCATGTGTGTCTAAATATTGAATTCCCAACAATGTTCCCACATTTGGAATCCATGTCAGTGTTAATACAGATGATTATCACACAGCCCTTTCACAATTTTCAAGTAGATGTTTTATTAAATAATTTTATTACGTGGGTTTCACAAAAAAAGGTTTTCCAATTTTAAACCTCTATTTACCAAGAACACTTTCAAATTGTGATGATGAAATTTATTTATAGGGGAAAATATAACACCCTCAGATTATCTGAAATATTTAATTTTCAATTAAATTTAATATTTTTGTTTTTTTATAACACACAAAAAAAATTACCTTTAATCACACATGACATTTATTATAGATTACTTTACATACAAAAGTGAGTTTAGCTTATGTTACGTGAATCACGGAGTTTAAAGGAAATGTGAAATAATATCAAAATATTATTATTTAATATGATAGTTATCATCTCGATTTTTCAATGGAGGGTACGAATAATATTAAAAAAAATTCAGAAAAAAATATGGTATATGCATCTATCAAAAATGAATTCTTTTGTGGAAAATTAATTATATGTGGGAATAAAATACAGTTTAAAATAAAGAAACTGTTTTTCATAAAAAATGTTTCTGGGATAAAACATGTTTTAGCTTAATAAATTAAACAAAAAACATATTTTGAAATATTTGAATGATATATATATATATTTGATTTTCTAAAATTTGTAACATTATTATATGTGTTTTTTTGAAAATATATAATAATAAATCTAATTTTATTCTTAAGAACTATATTTTTTTTAAAAATCAGTCTTGTTGCTTTTTTCAAAATTATTTTTAAATAAAATAATTCACATTAATAAAAATTATTTTAATACCTAAAAATAAATTATGAAATCATAATTTCAAATTTATTTTAGATTTAATTTCATATAGTTTTCTAAAAAGATAAGTATTTCAATGAATAGTGAAAAAATTCTAGTTTTTATTGTGAATTGTCATTTCATTTAAAACATCATAAAAAATAAAAATTGATTTAATATTGTTTTAAAAATTAAATTAATCTAATTGTATATATATATTAATCCAATTTATATAATATAAATAAATTTTATATTGAATTTTGACATAAAAATGTTTTAAACTTATGAAAATTTTATCTTTGGAAAACTACTTTCTCATTTGGGTCTATAGAATTAATTTTAAATTAATAATTTAAAATTCTAGGATTGGAATTTTAAAAAATTGATTCCATATTTTTAATCATAATAATTTATATTATATAATAATTATAAATTTATTTTTGACCATAATGAATAGTAAAAATAGTGAAACAATAATTACTATTGTGAAGGTAAAAATGGGTTTATCGGGGATTAAACTAAAAATAAATGGGTTATAATGACACAAAACATGACCAAAACTCATTTTATGGACATATTTATACCTTATATATTATAATAACAATAATTTACTATTTGGATTCTTGTGTAATGTGGAAAATACGGGTAAAATTTTTTGTATCCAAAATGACTTGTGTGCCATTATCTTTACTTATAAAAGGCCGCCCTATATCTTCTCCTCTACACACATTAAAAACAAATTGGTTTAGAAAATAACTTCCCAAATAAATTCCTTACATAACTCATATAATCCTTGAATCCTTATTTTTTGTCGTAAATAAATCCAATGATGGCTTTTGGTGAAAAGCAAAAGAATTTGTCTGAGAAATAGGTAATGTCCCTAACTAAGCATTTTATTTTATTTCCTCATCCTCCTATATCATGTATTATTAAAACAAGATTATATAATATAATAATTATATTACATTTAATTATATATTTTTATGTTAAATCAATTTTCTACAACTATATGCACTTTTATCAAATGGGATATGAAATCTTCGCTTGTCTGTATGGTAGACTACCACCTCCGAAACCAATGTTATTAATTTCCCACAAAAACCTCAAATAGTTTTATAAAATGACTAATTAATGTTTATTTATTATATTTATGATATTATTATACCTCTAGAATAATAATAACACTTATAACTTCAATTCATCATATCTATGGAAAAACAATAATGTCGCTCGTGTGTGTGGTGGACTATCGCCTCTCAAACTGATAAATGGTGTTTTTAATCTATATTTTACATGGATGGTAATAAAGATATATTATATATATATATATATGATATTTGTAACATAATTATACTTATATAATTATGATATATCATATACCTCCTTAGCTCAATTCTGTTGGTATATGATAATGTCCCTCATTTGTATAGCGGGCTACCAACTCACAAAGTGATGTAATTCTCTCTTCATATGCACTTCATATGGATGAAGATATGGATATGTTTAAATAAAATTATCTGATATATATATATTACAAAAAATCATTTGTTAATTTTAATATAGTATTTTCCTATCACTTTTTCAACATGTTGAGAAATTGGAAACAACATTCCTGTAAGCATACTGTCTATCGTCTCCATGAAAAATGTACTTCATTGTCATTCTATGACATTTATAGATTACTATAAATACCTATATGAGGAATATATTTTATATTCATATCATTGTTAATACGGTTGATATTAATTTATAATGATCAATTTAAGATAAACAATAATAATAATTCAAAACATACATGAAAAACAATGCCGTTATTACCCAAAATGTGATTTTAACAAGGAATTATTGATAAATGGGTAATAAAAATTCATAACTAAATAATATAGATTATGATAAATTTTATTATGGTTATATAACATATTTATAATGAGTTTAAATTTAATATTAATAATTTTATAATGTTTACGAAATTAGTCGAGACTTTTGGTATGACATATCCATATAAATTTCATTTTCTATGAGACAAATCTCATATCCGCCACTTGATTAATTTATGCAGTTTTTTGAATTATCATTACAATATTTTATGATGATTATATAAAAAATAATTGGTATTTATATATCCATTTTATTATCTATATTTCATGATACTTATGATTCAATTGTAACCAATGAGTTAATATATTGTGGTATCAATTTTCATTATTTGAGACATATGTTATGTTATAGACATATCTAACCCTGGGAGGTGTATATAAATCCAAATTTAATTCTAATATCATTAATATATGTATTCTCATGATATTATAATTTTAATTTAATTCCACTCTTTCATGGGGCTTCAATTCAATGTTACCAAAGTGGTAAGGGTTTTGTGATGCAACTTTATTATTTATCAAGATTATTTATTATTATATTAAAAATGATGAAATATTATGATCCATATCTCAATAGCTATTTGATTTTATTCTAATATAGTTATATCATTATAATTTATGTTTTCCATTCATTATCCTTTTCTTATGTACTAAATAATTAAATGTAATGTTTTTATGAATATACATATTTATTTCACTACTTGATCAAAACCACTATTTTCTAAAAAAATTATTTTATAAAAGTATTTTCCAATATTGTTAACATTATTAAAATGATTTATTGAATACATTTTTACCTATTTATTAATTTTCATAGAAAATATTAATGCAACTTCATTTCATTTCCAAAAAAATGTTGGTTTAATTTTTATTGAAAATGTGAAAGGTGTTTTTGTTTTAACATGCGTGATAGGAACAATATTATCCACCTTCATGACCATCTACTTGGTTTTAAATCTTACTTTGTGGGTTTTAATGATTTTTTTGAATGTAAATAATTTCCAAAAAAATTTTGAGTCTTTATATATAAAATTTCTTTCATAGAAAATTTATTCTCCTTAAGAAATGTTATAAATGGGTCTTAAAGATTCCATTATATGTTTATAATGTTATTTTCAAAGAAGTGGATTTTGAAATTTTTTTTACTTTTTAAAATTCTTTTCTCAATTTTAAAAATATATTTCCCAAAAAAAATTCAGGTGGTCTTTTCAAATCATTTTCTATCTAACATGACATCATTTGATGTTACTTACACTATATTTGGGATATAATCCAAGTATACCATATTTATTTTTTCTCTAGATGGTTTATGTTTATGATGAAGAGGTGTTTATGAATCCTATTTTTTCCACATGATATTATAGGATGAAAGGTTTTATATAATAAATTTTATTTAAATGATTTATGATATGATGAAATGTTTTATAAAACACATTTCTTTTTATGGGTTCAAATACAATAAATTTATTATGTAGCCCATTTCATTTCATGGGTTCTGATATGATGAATATTTGTTGATCTTATGGGACACATATGTATAATTTTCATTATGTGATGGTATTTAAGATATATTCATAGATGGTGGTTGCGTTATAAACAATGATTGGTTGGACCTATGTCTCCCTATATTACATTGGGTAATGTTTCATATCTAACATGACAAAAAATAATATGAATGGGGACTAAACCTAGATCAGTAAGAGAATCCTTATATTATGATAGTCATAGGAGTAAAACTTTTCTAGTATGTTGGTTTGGGAAGTGAACCCATTCAAATATCATAGTTTTGGAAACGATTATTGACTACTAAGTATTTAATTTTCTATGCCTATGTGTGTGATACAATTCTATGTTTTCTAGCAATGTTATACTCTCAAGGATTAATTTATTTTATTTTCATATGATTTATATCTTATAGAATACTAAATAATATACGAAATCTCAATATTTTGATCATTGATATAAATAATATAGTTTTAAATGTTATTATATTGTTATCATACCTTTATTCTCACATTATGTTTAAATTTTTTTCATTTGTTTACAATTACAGTGCTTTTGAGCTCACCCTTACTTATATTTCATTTCCCAAGGTTATGAATAATTATTTAAAGTAGGGTGTGTCTATTAAATGTACTAAATGGGAAGATATTTATGGGATACATTGAATAACATTCACCAAATAAGAATATTGTGTACCTAGTCACCAAATCAACTAAACCATGATGATCCTATAGATTTTGTATGTGTATTGTAATGAATATTAATCTAAAATATGTATGATCTATTTATGAATATTTTGAGTCTCTATAATATCAATACATATCAGTGTTTTACCATTGATCTAGATATTATCAATGAAGGATTAAAAGACAGAATATTCCCAATAAAAAAGAGTTATATGATATATATATTATTAAACAATAATGATGTCATTATGACCCACAAACATCTTTTCTATCATCCCAGATATGATGAATAGTGTTTTAGAGATCACCTAGATCAATTTTTGGTAGTCTTTTAAGATGATATTATCATATATTCCATAAGAAAGGATTATCATTGATATTAATTGAGAATTGTGCTGAGGACCCTGAAAATAGATAAAATATATTACAAATGTAAAATTATGATTTTTTTCTACAAAAATTATCATTTTTGTTCATGTAATCAAAAGTGAGGTGATTTTTTTGTATTCATCAATTGAAAATGTGACTAAATAATAGATTATGAAAACAATTATAATATAGGTATGTAGTTTTCATATATTAACTATATACTATTGATGCTTTGTGAGAAATTTCTCATGACTATCAAATACACAACCAAAGCTAACATGGAAGGGAGTCAAGTTTGGTTGTATTGATGAATGGGACTTATATCAAGGATATCAAGAGACTTTTGATCACTACACTTGTACCCACAGTACCCTATAGTGTAGAAGGTTTGGTAATGTACGTTGATGCATCAAATAAGGGATTGTGATGTGTCATCCTGAAGAATGAAATGGATGTAGCATATGCCTCTTGTCAATTAAATAATCATGAGAAAAGATTTCTGAAACATGATTTGGAGCTACCAGTGGTAATATTTTTATTAATAATATGAATTTGTTACCTCAATGGTGAAATGTGTGAAATTCATACTTATAATAAGAGAATAAATTATATATTCACATAAAATTAGTTGAATATGCACCAAAAGTGATGGTTGGAGAGGATCAAGGAATATTATTTTTGAAAAATTACTCCAATGGGATGGAAAAAAACATAGAGATTATATAATGAGGAATAATGTTGCTAATTTTTCATCAATAAGATTTAAAGGGTCCCAATACTCATGGATTATAAAATTATGAATCTGTAAATCCTAAGGAAAATAAAGGAAAAATATTTTCTCCATTTGAGTTCTCAACCATCCATCAATGTAATGATCAATGGGGAACATAAAAATGATATTTATCTATAAAATAATGTAGGTAATATTCTGAAGTTAAACACTGAAAATTATGAAATTATTATATTTTGGAAATGAATATGTGTTCCATAAATACAAAAAATGATAGATCAATTGGATGGTGTACATATATCATTATTCGTTCTCTATCATGTGTAGAAAAAATAGTTTTATAGGTATCCATAATCATTTCTGGTGGGACAACATTGGTATACCAACAGGTTAAGGTGGGATAAAATAAAACAAAGGGATGATGTAACTAATACCAATATCTACATGGAAATGGTTGAATGTCTCCATGAATTTCCAATGATTATAGAGATCATAATTTGTTTTTGGTTATCATTGATCATCTTTATATGTTAACACATTTCAATTCTATTCAAAAATATTATCTCTCTGTAAAATTTCTAATATATTCATAAAATAAATGGTAAGACTTCTTGTATTTTCACTAAATTTTATCTAATCAATAAATGATGTTTACATTTTATTTAAATAGAATTATTTAATAATAAATAGATGCATAGTTGAGTCTCAACACAACTTATCATTCTCAGGATGATTATCAATTTGAAAGAACTAATCAAACTCTACAAGACATATTTAGATCATGTTCAATTGATCAAATAGTAGGTTAGTAAAATTAAATTCCACAAGAAGAATTATTATATAAAAATAATTTCTATTCTAAAATTAAAATGACATCATATAAGGCTTCATATAGGAAGTGGTTTAGAACTCCATCATTTTTTGGGGCAGTTAGAGAGTGAAAACTGACGGGGACATATTTTTCTAAAGGACTTTTTGGGAAGATACATAACATTCAACGACGAATTATATTTTTACAACATTTTCATAAGAGTTATACGGATACCTATTGGTGTTATTTAGGATTTAAAGTTAGATACAAGGTATTTTTTTTAATATAAAAATCGAAGAGGGTTATGAGAATCGTGAATAAGAGAACGTGGAGATCTATATATTTTAACCATTTAAAAATTTATTATGTGTGGATGGTAGATTATTGTGATGCCATTCAAAATGACATCTCTTAAGTGTATGATGTATTCCATGTGTATGTTTTAAGGAATACATACCTTAAAATTTATATTTCTAGGACCAAGCTGCTGATGAAGGTGTTTTTCATTCCAGTGATGTCTTTTGTTATCAAGGTATGTTTTAAAGAAATGAAATCACTTCAATTTTTTGTGGAAAAATCGTTTGGCGTTTGTTTTGAAAAGAATCATGCAATTGTTTTTTGAAAATTGGACTCATATATTCAGCAAATTTGTTCATAGGATGATAATGATAAGGAAATAATGAAAAATTAATGAATGAAAATTTATGATACCTTATAATGTAATTATGATGATAGTTTGATTATTTATATTTCATATAAATCATGAGTTATATACAAATTTATAGTATCTAGATGGTAAAGATAAATAAGTGGTGGAAATTTTTTCCTAATATTATCAGAAAAGAATCACATTCAGATTTATTGTATCAGGATGGTAGAGAGAAAGAAGTGGTGCCTATTTTTTTCAAAACAATCGTATGCAGTCTGGAGAGGCGATTCCGATTAAAGAATCCATACCGATTAAAAGATAAAAAGACATTACCAATTTTATTTCAAAACAATTGAATATTCGATGAATTTAAAAGAATTGATATCGATTGTGTTTCAAAATAATCGAAGTGGTACCGATGGAATGGTGGGTCCGTTGAAGGTGGTGACTATAGAAAAGGAGGTGCCGATGATAAGGGTGATGCTGATGGAAGATGAGACACCAATTGTTTTTTAAAAAAATTATTCAAGTAGAAAAAATGGATGCAGATGTTATCGATTGAGAATGAATCATACTTAGAATGTAATTGATAATTTTCAGGTAGAAGAAAATAATATAGATGTTACTAATAAAGATGTAATCCTTGTTAAATTGTATGGTATCATATCTGGGAAGATCATCGTTATCATATTATATTGTATCGTATCTGAGAATATCATTATTTTTAGATTATATTGTATAGTATCCAGGAATGTCATTGTTTTCATATTGTATTTGATTATACCCATCAATCGTAACCAGGAATCGAATCCTGAATGATTGTACACAAAAGGATCATAACCCGTATGATCTTAACCAGAATAATCGTAACCAGAAATGATCTTATTTATGATTATCATATCCAGACCATTTGTTTTTAAAAAAATCATGATTGGGTTGAGTTGAAAAGAAATAATCATTAATGAATGGAATGATACAATACTGTCCAATTGAACTCAGATGGTGCTAAAGGTGACCCTTAATGAATTCGGAGTCATGAAGGTAATCATGATTCAAGTATGATTTTTTTAATGAGGTATTTTTTCTCATGTGGTTTAAGATAAAATAAAAGAGAATAACATTTCAGAATGATTTGTTTAGGGGGAGATGATCTCTCATATACAAGATATTGATTCAAATCAGTTCTGAGAATCGTATTAAAAAATTTGTTTAAGGAATCGAGCATAGTTGATCAGGCCCATATGTTCGTAACAATTGAAATCAGTCTGAGAAATTGAAATGAGAGTTAGAATAAGAAGAATATGTGATGATTGTGTACTTTTCTAGAAGAATCAAGATGTGTTTACAAAGTCATAAGTGATATGATATTTCTAAATAAATTCATATTTTGGTTAATTTAAGTGAGTGGGAATGTGTTTTGGGATTCATGCCTAAACATTATTTGGGTCACCTATAAAAGGGAAACAAGTGCATCGTACATTTTGTGAGAGGTGTAATTTTCACCGTATAAGGGAGAGAAGCTCTGGGTTTTCTGGGAGATAAATTGATACCATTTTGTTTTTTTGAATATGTTTTGATTGGAAATGTATTCAGGTTAGTTTGGTATCAGGAAGAATTAATCAAAATCAGATTTTCAGTACTGGGTATCACCATATTGAATATTTCCGGATTGAGGATGTATCGTACTAAGTTTCATCGTACTTAGGGATTCAAGTGGTGTTGATTCTAATATACTTTATTCTATTAGAATATTGGTCTATGAGTATTGTTTTGAAAGAATCGGAAACAGAAGAATTATATTCAGGAAAGATCAGACTCAATGTTTCATAACAAAGTCTTGGTGATTCATACCTTTCTTCTGGATAAGGAATTGATGACTTGTGTTCCAATTTAATACATTTGATGAATTTAAATGAATCATAGGTAAAATGAGTTGGTAAAAAATAATTTTATTATCATATTCTGCAAAGAGGATGCATATGAACTAGTTTTATTGTTTCATAGTGCAACATGAGTGAAAGGGTAAATCCTACTCGTTGTAATCTAAGGATTGATTTCTAGTTGATTTTATGGTATTGGATCATTTCCAAATTGTACTAAGGATTTTTCTATACTTATAGAATAGATAACCTTGTAAATATTTTTATTCCATTGAATGTGTTTCGATTGGTTTGTTGGTAGGAAATTGAAATCTTTAACTAGCTGTGAAGGTTGTTTCAATTGAAAAGAATCATAAATAAAAATGGGTATCAATGAATCACCCCTAACCCTCTTATTGATACAATAATCTGATTGGGAACATTCAATTGGTATTAGAGGAAAGTTCCCTTCGTTATTCTTTGCTGATAGAGAATGTGAACTGTGTGAACAGTAAAGGTATTTCAGACTTTGATGGAAGGATTTATCATATATGGAAAGATAGAATGTTTCCATATCTTATGTCTATCAATTATGATGTTCTCAAAGCTGTCACATTTTGATTTTACACCCATTAATGATAGTGATCCATTTACACTTTTTGATAATATGTTTCGTGAAAACTATGGAAGTTCGATGAATTCTATATTATCATCACATTCTGAAAGTAAAGTTTTTAGGGTGAAAGGTTTTTCCACAGCTAAAGTATATGGGATAAATGTAAAAACATATATGAAGGAAATAGAAAAGTGAATAAGAGAAAGTAACAAACAAGGCGATTGACATATAAACATTTGATGATGAGAGAGCATTAATCTATTAGGGAATTATTTACCAGGGTGAATGAAATTGTTAGTACTATTAGATGTCTTGGTGAAAAGATGAAAGACTATACAATTTCTTAATATATCTTGAGAATCTTAACTGGCAAATTCAATTCAATGTTTTATTTATTGGAATAATATACCCTAAAACATCATATCTTTATTATTTATACATCACTCTTATTACCTATGAAATGAGAAGATATAATGTTATGAAAAAAAGAAAAGGTTGATAGAGAAATCACTTTCAAGGCTATGACAAAAGAAAATTCCATGAATATTATTATTGAAGATGAATCTAGTGATTCTAACTCTGAAAATTAGGTATGTAAAAATCACAACGAAATCATATCCTTGTATTATAACAATGTGAAAAGAGGTACAAGGAAACACAAAGGGAAACATCCCTTGAAATGTTTTGAATATGGAGGTGTTTGTCACCTTGAAGCAAATTGTCCTCAAATAAAGAAAGAAGATAATAGGTTTTTTGAACAAAGGATGAAAAGAAGATCATGGAAGAAAATGAGAGACAAAGGAAAAGATAATGAATTATTCAAATCAAAAAAGGAAGAAGTTTATTGTATACTAACGATGAAGGAGAATAGAGTGATGTTGAATCTTAGAAATCCATTGATTATGGTAATGAAAATAATTTCATTGAAATAGTGAATGAAGATGATTTCATATGCAGTAGTTCTGAAGAAGAAGAATAATGGATTCAATTTCATTTGAATGAATAGTTGAAATAATTTCTGAGAAAGATTAGAAGGCTTGAAAAGAAAAGAAAATTCAGAAGATGAATTCTCAAGAAACCAAGAATGTTTTTTTAGTGATAAATAAAATTTGGATAATGATATTTATGATTTGAATAAGTCTTTTGAAAATTAATAGAATCGTAATGTGCATTTGGAAGTAAAGGAAAATGCAAAAGAAGAAGAGTCGGAACATTTCAAAAAAAATCTTTATGAGGATGAAATGAAAAGTCTAGGTTTCCAAAACTCTATCACTGAAGTTGGTGAATGTTCTCATAAGAAAAAACATGATAAGATCAATCAAAATATACCTTCAATTGGTGAAAAGAATAATTTAATTATGATATAAAATAAAAAAGATAGGAAAGTTATGTATGTTTTCAAAGTGAATAATTCGGAAGTTACAAAACATCCTCAGTCCAGAAAGGCTTTATCTGGATCCAGAAATATTTCAAATACTTATGATCATATCAAGGACAAATCAAAGAAGAATAATCTAATTGAAAATGATAAGAATATGGTTGAGAAATGTATTCACAATTCAGATCAGTATAGAGGTTTTAGAGGAAAATACTCTTTCTATAGGTATTGCTGGCATTGTGGGGGATTCATGCACACAACAAGTATGTGTCAGTTTAATCAACAACAGTACTAGTTTACCATACGTTATGAAAAAAAGATATTGAGTAGGAGTCAATCTCTTCAAATAAAGAAAAATGATAATGTTGTCTTGAATAAATATAAAAAGAATGAAGTGAATATTGAAAAGAGGTTACAATCCGTGGAAACTATTTATGAAATATGTGACAAATATGGAATCCTTGAAAAGGGATGTCTTTTCTATTATCACCTTATGAAAAGATTCTCATGGATCAAAAGACAATGGTGAAGAATGAATAGAATGGAGAAAAGGCGATTGTTGTTGAAATTATATTAAAATCCATTAAAAGAGAAGGAACCTGGATACATAATATTGGATGTTCTTATCACATGATAAGAGGCATGCAATTTTTGAAGGATGTGAACGATTATAAATAGGGCACAATGTCATTTGGAAATGATGAATAGTTAAAATTAAATGGTGTTAGGTATACCATTATTGGAAATGAACAGATGAAATATAAAGAAACAGTGTATGTTGATGGGCTGATACACAACCTACTAAGTGTCTCACAATTGTTTGATGAGGGTAACACAGTTATCTTTAGGAAAGTTTTTTTGTTTTAAAGAGTAAAGATTATGGAAATATTGTTACAATAGGCCATCATATGAAAATAAATTTATTTCAGGTTTGTGATTCAAAAAACTATTGTTACATGAGTATGGTGGAAGAGAATAATTTATGGAAGAAAAGGGTTTGACATATCTGTTAGAGAAACCTGATAAATTTATCTAAAAGAGATTGTGTTTGAGACAATTCAGATTTTACATGAAGAAGAGATTGGTGTTTCACAATCTTCCAGAAAGGAAAAATTATAAATTTGGTGGAGAAGAAAGTTGATATTTTTTCAAAACAACTCTTATATCTGATCCATTCAATATATGTGCACCAATGAGAAAACAATATACATATAGAGATAATTATTTCATTAAATTCATTGATGATTTTACTCACATTACTTATGTTATATACTTGAAACCCATATCTGATTCTTTAAAAATGTTAAAAAAATTAAGAACAAAATATGAGAAATAATGTGAGTATTTTTTAAAGAAGTCGAGAACTGATAATAGTAGTGAATATATAATTGAAGAGTTTTATGACCATCTTGAGATGTATAAAATTCTGCATGAGTATAGCTCTCTATACACTACCAAACAAAATGGGGTTTCAGAAAGAAAGAATAGAAGCCTGGTGGAAATGGTAAGAACTATGTTGCTGCAACATGGACTTTCTCATTATTTTTGAAGGCAAGACATAAGTAATTCTATTTATATTAAAAACCATTTTTTCTATATGCCTCAATCATGTATAAATCCCTATTAAATATTTGATGTAAAAGTCTATGTTATATTAACTTTAGTGTTTTTAGGAGATCTTGAATTATAAAGAATAAAGGTGGGAACTATGGTAAGTTTGAGTATAAAGGTGATGATAGAATCTTTCATGGTTATTACCTGGAAGGAAGACGGTACATATACTTTAACAAAAAACAAAAAAAATTGTTGATTAAATTTATGTAAATGTGAATGAATTATCTGAGAAATACAAACATGTTCAGGTGGATAATGAAGATAATAATATTTTATAAGATAATTCTGATAAGGATACAAATTATTTTAATATTAATAATGATGAAAAATTATACTCAACTATTTCAAGTAATGAGGAAGAAAATCAAAAATCTTATCAAAGGATGAGGAATCTTGTGGAAGCACATAATATAATTGGTGATCAACATCATAAGGGTAAAACAAGAAGAACAACCAATTCCATTACATAAACTTCTTTGTATTCAACAGTTAAACTAAATTGTGTGAAAGAATATTTTGAGCATCCCAAATGGGTAGAATCGATGAACGAAGAAATGGACTTGATTTAGAAGATTAATACATGGGAACTCATACCCAATCCTGAAAATAAAAATACCATTATCAAAAAATGGATTTTTTCAGAACAAGATGAATGATAAAGGTGATGTAATAAGAAACCAAGCTAGATTGTTTTTGCAAAGGGTATTCATAGATTGGGGGTATTGATTTTGATGAAACCTTTTCTCTAGTGGCAAGACTTGAAACAGTTATAATCATTCTTTCTATTTTTTGTGTGGAAACATGATCTTTCAAATAGATGTTAAATCTACATTCTTAAATGGTGATCATGAATAAGAGGTTTATATTGAACAACCATGTGGCTATATTATGGTAATAGATGAAGGTTATGTGGGAATATTGAAAAATGCATTGTATGAACTAATAATAGCTCTGATGGAGTGGTATTACAAATTTGATACATGCCCAAGAAAGATTAATTTTAACAATGGAAGAGTGGATAACAATATTTAATCAAATAAAGTCAAGAGTATTCCATTATTATAACTATTTATGTTGATGATATTACCTCTGTTGGGAATGATGAATGATGCTATGAAAGATTTGATGAGAAAATGAAGAATATATAGGAAATTTTAATGCTAGGAGAAATGAAATACTTTATTGGATTACAAATATAGAAAAATAAAGAATACATTTCACTCTCCCAATAAATGTATAAAAGAGAACTTCTAAAGTGGTTTGGCATGGAAAATTCAAAACCGGTTTCCACACCCATTTCAGTGGGAACAAAGTTCAGTAAAAATTGAGAAGGAATAGAAGTTGATGAAATAAAGTATCAGAATATTATTGAGGGTATTTTGTATTTTTCTACCTCAAGACCAAACATTATGTATGTTGTTACCTTATTTAAATGATTACAAAGTGCTCCAAAATATTCATATTTACATGCAAGAAAATTAATTCTCAGATACCTCAAAGGAACAAATAACATTGGAATCAAATATGATTGCTCAAATTTTATTGAATTTCTTGGGTATTCATATGCAGATAGGGAATGAAATGGTGAAGATATAAGTTCCACATATTGTGGGTTATTCTTTCTATGAAAAAATTCTGTTAGTTGGAATTTAAAGAGTCAAAATTCAGTAACTTTCAGTGCAACTGAATCTATGTTTGTTTCTTCTACTAAAGCTGCTACTCAACTTATGTGAACGAAAACACGATTGGAAGATTTAATTGTAGAAGTATAGGGACCTTTCTCTTGTGTTGTGATGATCAATGTAAAATCAATCTCACCAGGAATCAAATGAAACATTCTCATTCTAAACAAATTGATATCAAATAACATTTTATCAAAACAATGTGGGGAAGAATGGATTGAATCTTTAGTATGTTCCAAAATTAGAACAAGTTACTGATATTTTAAAAAAAAAACCTTTATTGAAGTAATATTTTAAAAAATGTGGTTAAAAATTAGTGTCCAATATTTTTCACTTCAAGGTTGAGGTATGCATATTTGTCTTGTCTCTCATCTAACCTTTGTAATGTTTTTTCAAGGGTGATATTTTTTTCAAGGGATGGAATTATTTCATTTCATAAATATTTTGTACAAAAGAGAGAGTTACGTGTAATCATCGAATTTAGAATTTATTTATGTGTAAAATATTCTAACTACATGTTGGAGTGATTGTAGGAAAATATATTGATTTTTTTTCTATAGAGAATGAAGAAAATAAAGAGAAAAGAAATAGGTTGTCGCTATAATTTTTTTTGGATAGCATGGTTCTGGTATTAATGAATCTTTTTTTCCAAACATGAGTTATCTTATGTAGTATTATAATTATTGATATGTAATCCATTGATTGATGACACAAAGTTCAGGGATTTAGGAAACATGGTTGAAAAAAAAAACATCTAAGGGATAGATTGTTAGGTCAAAGATGATGATGATAGTGTTTTTTATTCTAGTGTTCTCTTTTTTGTCAAGGATAGTTTTGAAGAAAGGAAATCACATCACTTTATTTTGTAGAAACAATTTTTTTGGGTTTTTTTGAAATAATAAGTCCCATGTTTTCTGTAAATTGTATTTATGTATTCAAAAAGATTGTTCTCATGATGAGTATGAGAAATAAAGAATGAAACACGAGTCAACGGAATGTTATTATACATTATAATGTAATTACGACGATTATTTTCTGATTTTTATTTCATATAATTTATTATTTGTATTGAGAACTTGTAATGAAATCTTGGTAGAAGGAAGGGGGTGTGAAAGAGATGTTTCCAATAGAAAAAAAATAATATTCAGATATATCATATCTGGATGGAAAAGGTAATGAAGTGGAACCAATTATTTTATAAAATAACACGAAAATAATTGTATTCAGATTTATCATATTATGATGGCAGACAGAAAAAAATTGGTACTAATTGTTTTTCGAAACAATATTTTCCAATCTGAAGAGGCCGTGCGGATTAAAGAAGCCATACCGATAAGAAGATTAAGAGATAGTATATATTTTCTTCCAAAACAATTGGATTCTGGATGAAAGAAAAATAAGTGATATCGATTTTGTTTCAAAAAAATCAAAGAGGTGTCGATGGAAAGGTGGTGCTGATGGAAAAGGAGGTGCTGATGATAAGGGTGATTCCAATGGGAAATGTGATGTTGATGGAAGATGAGACACTGATTGTTTTTCAAAACAATCGTATTTGGGTAGATGAAAAATAAAGATATGGTTTTTATTTATATTGAATCATATTTAGAATATAATTGATCATTTTCAGGCATAACAAATGAAAATATATATTACTAATCAAGAAAGAATCCTTATTATATTGTATTTTATTTTATCGGGGAAGATCATTGTTAACATATTGTATTGTATCATATATAGGAAGATCATCATTTTCAGATTATAGTGTATCATATCCAAGAATATCATTGATTCTTAGATTTTTATTTGATCGTACCTAGCAATTGTAACCAGTAACCGAATCTATAATGATTTTATCTAGAATGATCATAACCAGAATTATCATAACCAGAATTATCATAACCAAAATGATCATAAAAATAATTTATTTTATTCAGGATGATCATATCTAGACAAATTGTATTAAAAAAATATCATGATTGGTTTGAGATGAAAAGAAAGAAGCAGGAATGAATGGAAAGTTACAATACTTTTCTATTGATGTTAGATGATGCTAAAGAAGATATTCAATTAATTCTAAATCATTAAGGTAGTCATGATTCAAGTACTGGTTTTTTAATGAAGTACTGTTTCTCATGTGGTTTAAGATAAAATAAATGAGAAGAATATTTATAAATTATTTATTGATGGAGAGTTGAACATTCATATACAATATGGTGATTCAAATCGGTTCTGAGAATCAGATTTAGAAATTTGGAAGAGGAATCAAACTTAGCTGATCAGACCCATGTATTTCTAAAAATTGAAATCGTTCTTAGTAATTCGAATGAGAGTTTGACGAAGTTGAAGAGGTGAATATTGTAGAAGTTTTGAGAGGAATCGAGAAGGATTTATAAAGGCCTTATTACTCTGATAATTTAAGAGAAATTCATATTTTGGTGAATTTAAATGATAGGGAATGTGTTTTAGGATTCCTACAAAAAATTTTAGGTCGTCTATAAAATGGAAACAAGTACATTGTACAGTGTGTGAGAGGTGTACTGTTCACCATATAAGAGAGAGAAGCTATGAATTTTAAATGAGAGAATGTGATACCATTTTTTATTGAATACATTTTGACAGGGACTGTATTCAGCTTGGTTTGGTATCAGGATGAATTAATTATAATTAGATTTTCGGTACATGGTATCACCATATTAAAGCTTCTGGATTAAGGAAACATCACACATATTTTCATCATACATATGAATTGAAGTGGTGATGATTAAACTCTATTGTATTTGATCAAAAAATCAGACTGGAAGTAATGTTTTTCAATAATAGGACTCTGAGGAATTAGATTCAGAAAATATCAGAATCAGTATTTCATAACAATGTCCAGGTTATTCTTACCTTTCTTCTTGGTAAGTAATTGATTAATTTTATTTAAATTGAATAAATTTGTTTAATTGAATGGAATCATAGGTGACAAGAGTTGTTACAAAACAATTATATTACCTTATTATTCTAAGATGATTCCCATGAACTAGTTGTATTGTTTCATAGTTCTACACGATTGAAAGGGTAAATCCTACTCATTTTAATCCAAGGATTGATTTCTAGTGTATTGTATGGTATTTGATCATTTCTAAACCATTCCAAGCACTTGATGTTCTTATTGAATAATGAACCTTGTAAATCATTTTTTTCCTTTGTATGTGTGTTCATTTGTTTCTCATTAGGGAATTGAAGTAATTAACAAGAGGGGAAGGTTGTTTCAATTGAAAATAAACATAAAATAAAAAGGGAATCACCGATTCACCCCTCCCCCTCTCATTGATACAATACACTAACTGTTCAACTTCATATTTACTATGAAAAGGTGTAGCATAATTGTAACATGAACATTTTTATGAAGAAACACTGAATGAAATCATGGATAATAGACATAAAGTACTTTGAAAATTTATCTCTTTTCTGGTTACATTTATATTTAAGAACCATAAGTTTGAGGATGCTACATTGAAACCCAATGATGTAATGGGGAAGTAATAACCTCATTTTTTCATCAGGGAAACAAAATAAAAAGGGGGAATTCTTTTAAGGGGAGATAATTAAGCACCCAACAATTATACTAGGTGGTTTTCGATTAAATAAAAAAATCGAATAGAATTTTTCACATGAAAAACCAAACTAGAATGAACAGAATTTTTTTATTGAGATAAAATATTAAAATTTAGGATATACATTCACTTATTATGAAAACACAATATGAAACGCATTTAAGATAATTATAAGATGAATAAAATCACAATTAAAAAATATATCTTGAACATAAAATACTTATCCTTGTGACTTTATATAATGAAACTAACCCCAATTAGAATAGTAGAAACAAAGTAATTAAATAAAAATATAATAGATATGATGAGAGATATGTTAATTAACATGATGAATGGTACATGAAATGCATTTAAGTAAATATATATGGATAAAATCTGACTATTATATATATGGTCATTAGAAATTTGGTGACTCAATATATGGTCATTTTGTATGAATTTATCACATTGATATATTTAATTTTTGTTCTTTTTAGTAAAAAATTTAAAAGATTTAATTAGTGAATAATAACTATTTCTATAATGAAATCAAAATTTTAAAATTTATTTAAAATATTTTATTATAGAAATATATGTTTATGTGTTATATATTATTGTTATTTTTAAAGAGTGATTTGATGTAGTTATACTAATTAATGTAAGGATTTTAACACCAATGAATTAATAAAATTAAAAAATTAGAATGTAAATAATTAATTTTAATGGTTGTGGTTAAATTTAGTTACTATTGAAAAATAATATTTTTAAAGAACAAATTTTGAAGTATTTTTTCTTAATAAATTAAATAGATCACATTAAAAATTTTAATCTAATATAATATTTAAATGTATAATAAATAATTTAACATTGATTTAATTAATAATTGATTTAAAATATTTGTTAAGAACTCCTAATTTTTAAAATTTATTTTTCTATAAAAACATTTTTTTCAATATATATTATTATTTATATTAACAGTTAATTTTATTATATTTAAAAAAATTAAATTAAATGTATATAAAAAATTTATTATCACATTTAAATTATGTAAGAATTCTAATTTTATTTTTATGCATAAAAATTTCCAAGGTAATAATTTAGTAACAATAGTATAAGTAAAATAAGGTAAAATGGGATAAATTAAGTTGTGAAGACCTAAAAATATCATGAAAATTACCTATAAACTATGGTTATGAGGGTATCAATGGACTATTTCAATTATTTTTTCCCTTTTTATCTGTTTACCTAATAAAATCACCACCTTACAGCTTATAAAATGAATATTTACAGAATTATCCCACAAAACCCACTTATAAAAAGACCCATATTCTACTCATCCCAAGGCACTAAAACGATTCATTCATTAGTTAAATATCTATCCATTTTTACTCTTTAAAACCCTTCTTAAAATATTGGTACCTCTTGATTCCAAAAAACGAAACTTAAATTCTTCACTCTGAAAGAACCTGTGTCAAGAAAGAGCAAATTCATCAATGTTAGTACATTATTCTTAACTATATTTTTTAAATTAACTTTTCATATAAATTATTTATAAATATCATCATCAATTATAAAAAATTTATATTAGCTTTATCATGCTTCTAAAATATTATACCATTATTTAATAACTCTAAAAACTTATTCATTCACTATTATAGCTTGTTCTTATTCACGTTTGTTACTACCCTTATGAATGATGTTTTAAAAAAACCTAATTTTATTCATGAATAAGAATAAATACATTATTATAATAAATAAATTATATTAAAGAGTAATTTTTTCATGAATTTTTTTTATTGTTTAAAAAAAATTAATTGTCATTAAAATTTAACTTGTTATTATTGGTAAATTTCCAAAAACATGTTCATCATGCATTCCATTATAATGAACCATGTCCATAATTTCAATCAATAAAACTTTTAACTGAAAAAATAATTTTAACACAATCATCCCACAAACTTTTCCAATCTAAATGTGATGAACATTATATTATAGAATGAATATCAAAATTTCTATTATGAAACTTGTTTGAAACAAACAAAACACATAACATTTGGTAATGAAAATAATAAATAACTAACTAATATATATTTAATGAATGATTTTAACATAAAAAATAATTTTATTAAATAAGTTATTGGGATGGTTATGTTAATTATTTTGTATTTTAAAGTGTTTCTGTTAATGTAAAGAGTAATATTAAGCGTTTCTTTATCAAAATCATTTTGAAATTGAGATTCTTATTGATTGAACTTACAACTTGGGACATTTTTTATTATTCTATATAAAAACAATATATTATAGTATTATCAATTTAATCGTAACACTTACATGTATTCATACCACTTATCCTTGATGTGGTTCAAAATTCAACCAAAATCATTTTTATAAATTGTTCTGACATTATTTATTATTTTTTGGTCAAACATATTTATCATTCATTTATATATTATAAATATTAGTGTATATATGTATTTTCCTCTAATTATATGATTTATTTGTGTCATTTTCATTGGAAAAAACATTATATTTAAAATGGATTCTTATTTTAACATTTTCTATGTGTTTATTTGCTTCGAACGTTGATATTATTTTTGAATGTGTGAAAGGAATATATTTTTAAAATATTTCAATGGGAAATTATTTTATTGATATCATCATCAATTTTATTTACAAAACGTTATAACTATGTTTTCATGGATTTCTAAATAAATTTATTTTCCATTTTCTTTATAAATTATTTTCATTTAAAATAAATGCTATTAAAAATGAAAAGGAAATTTTTATTATTTCACAAAGTTTTTATTAATGACATAAATTTTTTTCACATATATATCAAAAACATTAATGTATTTTCTGATTCACTAAGTTTATAATATAATGATATCATACAACTAAATTAATTTGATTTCTTATGATAACTTCTAATTAAAATTAACATGAAATTCATTTCTATTTCATAGGTTAATTTATCTATGATGTAATTAATTGTTTATTTTCATTTTCATGTGGTTAAAATTTATGGGATTTAAATTATATAAAGAGTGTTCCAAGAATTATATATTCCTACATTGGTCATTGTAATAAACTATATAGGGGGTGAATTGACTTCCTAGTAAAAAATTTGTTAACATTTATTATAAAAAATCCTCCAATATATATTTAAAAGCATAGTTAATCAAAATAGTGGTTTGATATATGTTTTATATTTAAATATATTTCCGAAAGCGTGATTTGGGATCAATTAAAATAATATTTGATATTACATTAACATCTAAATTGATTTCCTTAATCATATCATTTTTGTAAAACAGGTTATGTTTAACAACAATAGTATAAGATTTGTTTAGATATAAAAAATTCAATTTTACATTGAAAATGAAAAAAAAACATGTAGTGGAGTAAACAACAAGATTTGTATCAAGTCAAGACATAGTCCGCTCTACTTGGGAATCACCTAACAAAATTCATATTATTATAAAAAACAATCTGATCCAAAACCTTGATAGGGTATACACACAACAACAAACAGGCTATCTAGGCTCAAGGCCTATTTCAAATTTATATGTGGGAAAAAATAAAACACATTATGTCCATGAACTAATCCATAGTTTTCATGGAAAAAATATAAAAAGGTTTGAGATAATATGAATTATTTTCCTGATTAATAATGATTGATAGTGTGTGTAAATAATTATAGAAAAACTACACACATCATGAAATTAAGGAAAAAATAAAGAGAGAAATTTTTTAAAGATTGAGAGATGAAGTTTGACTTTAACTGTAATTATTTATATTGTCGTGGGTACTCATATTTGTCATTGTGAAGAACTCAAATATATTTCTATGAATGATCCAGAAAACAACGTGTCATAGAGTTTGGATTTTCTATGTGTAGATGCTCTAAAAATATTTTCGTGATTCTGTGAAAGAAACGATCTTTATGTTCAATAAAGTCCACTCTTTCACAATAATGTATATTAGAATATAATATATGGGCCACACTAATTATTTTTTGAACAAGGGACCTATTCTAAGATATATATCTCTAAAATGTAAAATATCCATTTAATATTAATAATAACGAAGGTATGGATCCTTGTACTATGTAGTGAATCCAGAAACCTCTTAATTGGTCTTAAATGCGTCTATACAAAGGATTATGGATTATCAATTAATAAATAAACCTGAGTTTGTATTCATTAACTCTCGTAAATAAGAATATAGAAGCATTAAATTGAATCAAGGAAATAATAATGATAGTAGAATGAGTTAAAATAGAACCTAACTAATGATTGAAAAGATCAAAAGTTGCATGGTCATTTTGTAGCAGAACTCAATAGTAGAACAATACAAGTATAGAACACCTAGTGTTATCATACAAGGTAAATGAATGTTTAAAATAATATTATAATGTCTTTCAAATTTATTTATTGTGTTGGTATAGTTGAAATGATGTTAGAATGTCTTTTGTGGTAGTAGGAGTTTGATAGTAGCACAAGTGGCAATGTTATTGTTGAACAAATGGTAGCACCACTCAATAGGTAGTATGGGTCTGGTAGTGGCATAAATCAAATAGTAGAATGAATATAATAGTAGCATAATTCTACAGATGACAAAATTTTTAATAATAATGGAAGAAGTCTGACCCTTGAAAATATGGCAACAAAAAAAAGAACTAAGAATATCACATTTATACTAATGGTAGAACATTTATACTATAAAAACCCTATTATTTGTTACACGCATAAACATAATTTATTATATAAAAATTCAATTACGAAAAATCTAATTATAGAATGTTCAAATGTATTTTGAAATTAGGAATAGTACATAACAACTTAAAACATAAAACACAACATCTTTATTGAAAACTTCTTGTACATGACCACTAGATTCCTTCGTAATTAGCATTGCACGAGATTACATGAGGACATGTATAAAAAAAGGGTAAACTATAAATCATAGTAAGAGATTAACTCAGACATAAAATTTAGAATATTGTTCCTGTTAGGAATTATGTATATCAATTGAGCACAAGAGAAAAAAGAAAATTAAGGCATGATATAACATGATTATCATAACTTGGAAACGTGGGAACAACATTTAACATGATATTATCATGATACAAGGCTCATATTACATGGAGCATGAGTAAACCCCCATTTAAAATTAATTATCATGAGGAAACCCTCACTTCACTTGACGTATCATCATACTAATATTTAACCATTACATTGGAGAGCGATCAGGGTGAACCCCTTATAATCATTTCATTTTAGGCATAAGTGTGCCACATGAATTATAAAACATGGATTCATTAAACATCATAATTTATTCCACTATAATAGATTTTTAACAAATAAATGTATGTACTAAATCAAAAATTACATGTACATAAAGGTGAATACCCTTGATAGATAAATGGGTACGGTATTCACTTGCATGGTTATTTTGGCATGGGAAATTTTGTTGTAACTTCGACACCATAATGACATCAAATAGAAATCATAAAATGGGTTAATGAGAGAGAAAGGGGTATCTAATTATTTATACATGAAATGGACAGTAAGGTGGTAATGGAACGGAATATCCCAACATGTGTAATGGAATTTACATTCATAATATAAAATAATTGCTTTAACGTAAATCTGTAGAGAGAAATTCATTACAGAATTTTGGCAAGGTAATAGCTGTAAGTGGGAGAAATTAATGAGATAGAAAGTGTTTTATAATCATTAAAAATAAATATATAATTATAAGGGAGGTGATAAATCATACACTAAAATTTTTAAACGAAAACAAAATGGTATAACAACATAAAGAAATTTGGAAAAATGGGAAAGAAAGAAATCCCTTATTTAAAAGTGTGATCACATAGGAATGGGAGAGGATTGAGAGAGGATTATTAAGAGATTAGGGTTCCTTGAGATTATTATAGAGATAATATGGTAGAGGTTGGACAAGCTTCAATAGTTTTTAGTTAAGAGGAATATGAGATTGAGTGTATTTATATAGGAATGGAGAGGGAATTATTTATTATTTAGGTTTTGGACACCACACATTCAACTAATCAAAACCACAAACCAAACCATGGGTTTATCCATGATTTTTTTCCAATGAGGATTAAAAAAATTGTTTTATAAGGCCAATAAACGAACTTATTAAAATATTAGGCCTACTCATTTGGAGGTGAATCACACTCTCAAGGAAATCATTTTAAAATGTAAAAATGTTTTAAAAGTCATAGAGGTTCCACTAAGGCTTTGTAAAATAAATAAAAAAACCTATAATTACATTATTTTAAAGATAAAACATATATTGGCCGAAATAAATTTTTATAGTATTTTATTACATCAATATTTGGACATTATGATGTCATAAAACACATTATATATTTAAACATTATTAAATTTTTACCCAAAAATTAAACTTTCTAAGAAAATTAAGATAAATTAACTATTAGATAACTTTAAAGCCTTGAATCCAAAAATAATTTTAAATTATCTAAATAATTTTCTATATATTTGATTTTTTACTTTTAATATAAAATACAACATTTATAAAAAATTCATGGGTTTTGAAAAAAGCATCTTTCATACCATAATACAAAATATATTTCTATTTTTAAAAATTATACGATCATTTATATTTAATAAAAAGTAGTTTAGTAATAATATTTTATCCATAAATCCATTAATTCATCAAAATATATTCCTTAATTGAATATTAACTAAAAATACAATTTGTGCTATTAAAACTGTTTACAAAGTGATAATAATAGAATTAATGTATATTATTTTTACAATAGAAAAACTAATTCACATTATCATAGTGCTAGGGTTTGTTTACATAAAACCTAATAATACATGCACAATACCTAAGGGTAAGGTGTGCGATGGAGACAGACTCTTTGGGTAGCTCGGATAACATCGCTCGAGTGGTAATCTTTATCAACATTCACTTCTCCCGTAGGTGATTCCGTTCAAGTCAATGTGTTCAAGCTAGGATTGGACATGGCCAAGAGGGAATCCCAATGATGCTACCACCATTATGAGCTATGAAAAATGGGCTTCGTATGGAGCAATTCTACTGGATGAGGCCATCACATCCTTTGCCTCGGTAAATTGGATATGGTAAAGCCCATGTATTTATACTAATTATGTAAGCACTTTTCAACCACTATATTATTAATAGTAATAATTATTAATTGTATTTTAAAATCCGAAAACATTAAAAAAAGGAATTGAATATGTCTTATATAACCATTTTACAAAGTAATACATTTAATCAGTTCAAGAAGAATTTTCAGTAATAAATGTTTTGGTTGTTACAATATTCCCCCCTTTAGAAATTTCACCCTCGAAATTTACTTTTACCAAACTAAAACAGATGAGGGTAACTTGGCTTCGTCACCTCCTCCAATTCCCACAATGATTATTCAAACTTCTGGTTCCACCACAACACCTTAAAGTGGGGCAATGTATTATTTCGTAGAAATATTTCCCTATAATCGAAGATCTTCCCTAGATTCTCTTCATATGAGTGGTAATTATCCAATGGTACCACCTCTATATTGAGTACATGCGATGGGTCAGGTATGTACTTCCTCAAGAGTGATACATGGAAACATCACGTATTTGATATGGGTTCGATTGTAGTGCTAGATGATAGACCACTATTCCAATGCGATCAAGGATCACCAAAGGGAAGATGTACCTCAGAATAATATTTCCCTTTTTAAAAAATCTCATAAATAGGTTCCATGATGATACATATATGAATACCATGTATCCAACATCAGACGGTAGGTCTCGTCGATGATTATCATCATAGATCATTTGGAAACTCTGAGCAGTTTAATGTGTTTATGGATGGTCTTAACCTTCTCCACCATTTCTTATGCCATTTCTAAACCTATGAGTTGTTTCTCCCCAACTTCATCACAACAAGTTTTCGTTCTGTACCTCTTCCCATAAAGAGATTCATAAGGGGCCATTTGGATGCTTGAGTGGAACATGTTATTGTAAGAGAACTCAACCGGAAGAATATGTTGATCACATCATCATATGAAGTACATTGAGCATGCTTTCAACATATCCTCAATTGTTTGGATAGTTCTCTCATATTGGACATCATTTTGGGGATGATATGTTGTACTGATGTTTATCTTAGTATTCAGAGCATGTTGGAGACTCTTCCAGAACATAGAGGTGAATCTTGGATCTCGATCAGATACAATAGATTGTGGAACTCCATGCAGCCTTACCACTTCTTTGATTCATATCTGTGCCAGTTGATCCAATGAGTAATTCTCTCAAATTTCAATGAAGTGTGATGTATTTGTAAGATGATCCACAACAACCCAGATAGAATTGTTTTCATTGGATGACATCAGAATACTAGTGACAAAGTCTATGGTGATGTTCTCCCATTTCAACATTGGTATGGATGATGTTTGCATCATCTCCTAAGACTTCTTCCTCTCAGTCATCACTTTCTAGCACACCAAGAACTTTTATGTATTCTTAGTTATCTACTTCTTCATGTAATCCCACAAATAATTCTCTTGAAGATATTGATACATCTTTGTGTTTCCTAAGTTAATCGATAATTTAAAACTATATGCATCAACCAAAAGATCTTCCTTTCACTCTGGATTTTATGGAACACATAGTCTTATCCGAAATCTAAAAATTCTTAATTTTTAACATTTATCTCTGAGGATTACCCTTTTTTATATTCTCCACTTTCTTCTGAATTCCCACATCAACATTTTGATCATCCATTAACCTTTCCAAAATTGATGTTTGAGCAATAATTTGTTAAAGTATTGACGATGTTCCCTTATTTATGATTCCCATGACCATATTTATCAAATCCAAGAATATTGGATCCTTTTTAATTCTCATCAATGATAGAATTACTTAGTCCTTTCTTCTTAGAGCATCTTCCACCTTGTTCTCTTTCCCAGGGTGGTAATGGATTGATCGGTCATAGAATTTGATCGGATCTGACCATCTTCATTGGTTCATATTCAATGCTTTCTATGTGAATATATACTTGAGGATTTTCTGATATGTATATGTTTCATAGTTCCCTCCAAAAAATAATACTGCCAAATTTTCAAAGCGTAGATTACTACAGTTAACTCTAGATCATGTATTGGATAGTTTTTCTCATGAAACTTCAATTTCATTGAAGAATAGGTTGTGGAATTGTCATTTTAAATCAATACATATCCCATGAACTTCTTTGAAGAATCACTAAATACCAAAAAAGTTCCCCACTTGTGGCTAATGTGGGCACGAGCACAATTATAAGGCTTCTTTTCAACTCTTTGATGATCTCTTTGCATTCATCCCTCCAAGAAAACATGAATCCATTTTGGGTTATCTTGCTAAGAGGGATTGAAAATTGTGATAAATTTCTCACAAATTGGCGATAATATCCATCTTGCCATAAGAATCTACAGATGTTCGTCACTGATGTTGGCCTCGACCATCCCTTAATTGTGGTTATCTTAGAGGGATCCACAAATATCTCATTTCTGTAATGATATGACCCAATAATGATACTTCCTTTAACTATAACTCATATTTTAGTTATTTTTAAATGATCTTATACTTTATCAAGTTCCCTAGTACAATGATTATATTCTCCTCATGCTCCTCTTTGGTTTTGGAGTATATTAGAATATCCTCTATAAATACTACCACAACTATTTTGAGGTAATCTCTACAGACACTACTCATCAAGTTCATGAAGTTTTTTGGAGCATTATTGATTCCTAAAGGCATTATTATGTATTCATAGTGCCCATACTTTATAAGAAAATAATACTTGTGGATATCATCATTGTTCACTCTTACTTGTTAATAGCATTACAGCAAATCCACCATGGTGAATTATTGTGCTCCATATAGCTGATCGAAAAAGTCATCAATCTAGGGCAGAGGATACTTGTTTATTATCATGATTTTTTGATCTCATGATAATCAATGAAAATACACATTGACCCATCCTTATTCTTGGTGAAAAGGACTAGTGCACACCATGGTGATACAGTTCAGATTATAAAGACTTTATCCAAATTCTCCTGTAGATGTTTCTTCATCTCCTCAGTCTCCACAACAGCCATTCTATATGGAGTCCTGGATATTGTAAATGCCCCAAGTTTAAGATCATTTGACAATTCAACATCTCTTCAGGGAGGAATACTAGGAAATTTCTCAGGAAACACTTCAACAAATTTCCTCAAAATAATAATGTCTTCAAGGATGGTTTCATCCTTAGACTCAATCATCTGTGCAAGATACGTGTTCTCATAGTGAATTGATATTAAAACTTGAGAAGATGGTTCTAAATAAGATTCATCATCCTCTATGCATATTTATAGAATCAGGGGTTGATTATCCAAATGAAGAGTGATTTCCCTCTCATATAAATTTATGTTGGCTCTATATAGAGAAATCCAATTCATGACAAGAATTTCATCAAATTCCACCATATGGAATATGAAGAGTTTTTCTGGGAAGTTAAATACAAAAATTGTGATAGAGGAAAAGTTATAATAATGGGATATATTATTTTCCCCATTTTACATTCTCATAGTCACCTTTACTTCCATGATTTGTGGTGGTGTTGGGATTGTTCTACAAAAATTTCAGGATATAAAAGAATGTATAGAACTAGAATAAAAATTTCATTTACATGTATTGAATGAATAAATTGTGTTACATTCACCACTTAATTATTGGGGTTCTCTTTGGTGGTATTAATGGATAAATCTTTCCCTTGCTTCCTTGGAGGTTGTTGGGTTTCTCTGAAAACCCCTTTCTTAGGGTACTGGTTTTAAAAGGTCAAGGCTTATTTGCAGTTAAAGCAATGGACAATGTGTTTATGGTCGAACAAAATTTTCCTCTCATCTGTTGAAGTAGAAGGTGTTCCTTTCCAATAGATAATGGTTGGGTACCCTTCTCTTCCACAGATAAATTATTTCATCATTTCCTTCAGGAAATTTCAAGGGTGCATCTTTTCGCACCGTTTTTATGTGGGGTGCTGGAATTTTATAGCACTATGGGATTTATCTGTCAAAACATCAGAATTAAATCCAATTTCCGCTTCATATCCTCATGATACCCCTGAGATTATCTAATATCTATTTTGACTTTGAGGGAACATCATAAAATTTCCTCATTGCTATCAAAGTCACGGATTGTTGGGGATTTCCGTAGGCTAGGATTTTTCCCACAAAGGAGGTGGTCAACCTTGTATTAGAGGGTAACGACAAAGCCGAAGGCATATCATCCAATCCTTGTGAAGTTTCCTCAAATGTCCTGATGGATTCGTCATTTTTTCTTAAGGGAAAGAAAGTACCTTTTATCTTAAGTCAGAGAGTGTCGGGAAAATATTTATCAAAAAACATTTTACGAAAATTCTTTCATTCCAAAACATCGATCTATTCCCAAGGCTTTGTATTTTTTTATAAATGTCCACCATTGATCAGATTAACCCTACAAATGGAAACCAGTCAATAGAACCTTGTCTTATTTAGAACATTGAAGGATGTAGAATACATTTTCAATGAAGTTATTCCATTTTCTAATGAATAAGGGATTGGATGATCCATTAAAATAATGAGGACATTATCCCATGAGGCTCTATGAATTATTCATTCTTGGGGGGGTGGAAATTTCTCCTGACCAATTTTTCTATTCAAAACATGAGTTAACTGATAGAGTATTATTACAATGTTTGTAGTTTCTACTCTAATCTGATTGGGAATCTCATAAGAAATATCATCACATTGAACATTGCATCGGTTGTTAGCCTATGTCCTCCTATTACTAGAAATTTTCTATATTAAATAGAATGTTAGGGGTAAAAAATAAAGGGGAATCCATTGAAAAAAGGGATAACTTACAAACCAAATTTATTTTCATAACTTAGTAATTTATAGGCTTCAATGTATTGTATCCATTATCTAGTTTCCAACATATATTCTTAGGGTATTTTTTTAATTCCCATAATAACGGTTCGTACTAATCTTATGAATTTACCAAAGCATATCCTATGTGAGTTTCATAACCAAGAGTTCAGTAAGGCACGTTGTTGTGCACCAGTTACTGTTCGAGTCTATCTCAAATCTATGTTTTTGGGATTTACCCCTACATATAATTGTGCCAGATCCACCTTTAACTTCTCATATCTAGATAGAAATTTATTTTCATGATAATCCACTTACTCAATAATCACCAAAATTTATAGATATTTATTTTATACGTATTCTTATCCCTAAGGCTTTCACTAGGGATTTCTAATCCTAATTCCAAGAATAACTAAACCTATCCTCAGATACCAACTATAACAACCCTTCTCTTTATTACAAAAATAAACATTATTTATTACATTAAATTTCAATTGAGACAAATCTGAGGATCTATAGTTATAGCGTCTTGGTAAATTAGGAACATTACATAACAACATAGAACGTAAAACACAATATCTTTATGGAAAAAATCTTTTACATTACCACAACATTACTTCTACATAGTATTTCTTGGGATAACCAGAGGACATGCATAAGAAAATGGTGAGATATAAATCCCAGTAAGGGAGTAAAAAATAAATAACATAAAGAATATAGTGAATGTTAGGAAATAGGAATATTAATTAAGAAAAGAGAAACATGAACATAAAGGTATGTTATAGCTTGATTATCATAAATTGGAAATGTGTAAACAACATATAACATGACATTAGTATGAGCCAATGACAATTTCACATAGAGAATGATTAAAACCTTATTGTTGTGGAATTATAATGAGTAAACCCTCATTTCAATTGACTTATAATGATACTAATCTTTACCCAATGCATTAGAGCGCTATCCAGGCACACTCTTTATAAGTATTTCAATTCAAGCATTTGTGTGCCTCATTAATCATAAAACATGGATTCATTAAACATCACAATTTATTCCATGAATAAAATATGTGGATTAAATAAATGTAATTCTTATATCAACAAGTACACGTTCATAAAGGAGAATACCCTTGATAGAGAAATTGGTATGGTATTCACTTCACGATAATTTTGGCATGAGAAGTTTTTGTGTATCTTCAAAAGCAAAACGATGTCAAATAGAAATAATAAAATTGTTTTATTATAATGAAAATGGTATATAATAATTTATAAATGAAATGGAAAGTAAGAGAGTAATGGAACATAATATCCCAACACTTGTAATGGATTTATATTCATAATATAAAATAATTTCTTAAATGTAAATGAGAGAGAGAAATTCATTATGGAATTTCGGTATAGTAACAGGTGTATATGGGAGGAATTAATGAGAGAGAAATAAGTCTCTAATCATAAAAACATAATGAGGAATGTATGGGGGAGGTGAAAAATCATACCCTAACATTTTTAATTGAAAAAAGGGTATAACAAAATAATTAAATTTAGACAAAAATGATAAAGAAATAAATCCCTTACTTGGAGGTGTGATCCCAAAGGATTGAGAGAGGCTTGAGAGATGATTTTTGGGATCCTGGGGTGCATTGGGATGATTTTATAGAGTGTAGGGATGAGTTTGGTCTAGATCTAAAGTTTTTGAGTGAAGAGAAATAGGACATTGAATAGGTTTATTTAGTAAAGGAGGGACAATTCTTGGTTATTTAGGTTTTGGAAAACACACATTAAATTAATCAAAACCACAACGAACCCATGGTTTTTTCTCATTAATTCTTCCAAAGGGGAGTGTAAAAAATTATTTTTTAAAGAAAATGGCTGAAAATAATAAAATTTTAGGCTTTCTTATGTGGAGGCAAGTCACACTCTCAAGGAAATCATTTTAAAATGTTAAAATGTTTATTACATCTTGGAGGATCATCTAAGGATTTTTTAAATAAATCAAAATAACCTGAAATCTAATTATTTTAAGGTTAAAACATATATTGGCCAAAAATAATTTTTTTAGTATTTTATTACATCACTATTTGGTCATTATGTTGTCTTAAAACACATTATATATTT
The DNA here is from genome assembly GCA_963277665.1 of Viscum album. Classification (NCBI taxonomy): domain Eukaryota; kingdom Viridiplantae; phylum Streptophyta; class Magnoliopsida; order Santalales; family Viscaceae; genus Viscum; species Viscum album. The sequence goes on along the minus strand of OY728136.1, from coordinate 993,330,711 downwards.
AAATGGTATTTAATTTGTACCCAAAAATTCGGTAGTCTTAGAAAATTATGAAAAATTAACCGTTAGATAATTTTATCTCCAGAATCAAAAAATTATATTCATTTTATATAATTTTTTTTCTAAATATGTGAATTTTCACTTTTATAATAAAAACCGACATTGGTATAAAATTCATTGGTTTTGTAAAAAATATCTTTCAAACCATAATAAAAATTACAATTGTATTCATAAAAATTATACTATAATTTATATTAAATAAAATTTTAATTAGTAATAATATTTTTTTCAAAATTCCATTAATTCATCAAAATATATTTCTTAATTGAATATTAACTGAAAATACTATTTGTGCTTTAAAACCCATTTACAAAGTAACAATTATAAAATGAATGTATATTTTTTATTCTATACAAAACAATGCAAACAATAATAGTGTTAGGGTCTTGTTAAATGACCCCTTATAATACCCTCATAAGACCTAAGGGTGAGGTTTGATATGGTGATAGAATCTTTGGGTGGCTCAGATAACATCGCTCAGGTGGTAATCTCTATCAACTTCCATTTCTCCCATAGGTGGTTACATTCAAGCTTAACGTGTTGAATCATTGCTTTAGATTGGTTTAGAGCGATGAACAGTGATGTTGACTTCATTCAAACCTATGGAAAATGGGCTTCGTATGGATTAATTCTCTTGGAAGAGACCATCTTATACTTTTTTCAAGTAAATTGGATTTTGCTAAATACCTATATTTATAATAGCCATGTGATCACTGTTCAAAGGCTATATTAGCAATGATAACAATTTGTAAGGGTATTTTAATATCCAATAACATAAAACCAAAGAAGTGAATATGTATTATATAACCATTTTACATAGTAATACTTTTAATTAGATCAATATGAGTTTTAATTATTAAATGTTTGGGTTGTTACATATACTAACAATTGTATACTTGTAATAATAGTACCATAATTGTACTAACAATAGGATATTTGAAAAAATTATAGTTATTTTTTGTAGTTACCCAAATATTATGTATAAAATGGTGTGATATCATAAAACATAAATATCATTAGAAACATAATAATCATGATTTTTTAGAATTAAAATAATGAGGTTCCAAAAATCACCCCTTTTTTGATGGTCACAATCCTAGAGTTTTATAAACTATATATAAGACAACGATAGTAATAAATAGACTAATTTAAAAAGTAATAGTGTAGTTAACATTTTAAATTAAAAATGTGATATACAAATACTAATTTTTGTATTATAATTGAAGGAATAAAACCGAAATAAAAATAAACTATAACATTTTTTAAAATAAATTGGGACTTATAGTTTTAAAATAGAAATGATAAATCATGTAAGGTAATCAAAGTAGAAATAATTTATCCCCCTTTGGGATTATGAATAATAAAATAAAATAAATATTAAATATAATAAATTAACTAATGAATAATAAGAGATAAGATTCATTGATAATAGAAGTAATTGGAATACATCCAAAAATATATATGGGAAATAAACAATCCCTATTAATGACTAATCCTTATCTGGATCACACTAAAATTAGAAGCATGGATAAATAGGTCTATTTCATTTTCTAGATGTTTCAGGCACTAAATATATACTCTCAGGGGGATGAGGTTGTCTAAGGAAGCTCTTAAATCACCATTTCCTTGAGATCCCAAATTACATTATCTAGAGACATGATGAACGGATAATAATGGGGATGTGGAGGATTAGAGGATGGTACAAAAGTGAAGGCTAGAATATTAATTTCATTGGGTACAACAACTTCTTTCCAATATATATACATGAAAGGCAACATGAGGCCCACACAAGTCCATGATTATGTAACCACCTCTTTATATAGAACTGTATAAATCCTTTTTCTCTTATATAAACAACTTGATCATTACAGTCATAAAATTGATATGGTCTACTCATTCCCTAAAGGCCCATAACAAGAGGAAATCTTATGTTCCAATCTAAAAAAGTGAAGTGATAATTCTAAAAATCTCTTAACTATTTATATATATATGATAATAATATTATCGAATCTAGTGAAGATCCATCTAATGTGATATATTAAAATCACCCATAATAGGTTTTAACTATAATCTAAATATTGGTCTGATAATATCATTACCAAATAAGGTTGAGTGAGTTGAATCAAAAGATATAGAAGTAGACAATCTCTTTGTCCCCTCTAAAACATCATCCTATCTAGTAGAAAAAGAAGTCTGCATCTCCTCCATGATAGATGTCATAGCTTCCATCTCACTATTTGTCATTATATTATTAATTTCATATTTTAGAATATTTTAATAATATTGGAATGAATATGGAAAACCAATAACTTAAATAGATGTCTGAAATTAGAATCACTAAGATGAGTAACTAGAGGTACCTAGGATATCAAGATACAAGTGATTTCATAAAGTAAGATCTCCCTTAATACATCCAAATCAACTATCACCAGAAACTCTGAATTCATAAATGTTTTAGGAGGAAATTTTGAAGTAAATTTCTAAGCACTGAGAATAACAGCCTAAATATTATCTGATATAATAGAATAAACATTAAAATTAATGGAATTAATCTCGCCCGCACCATCAATTTTTTCTACAAGATATCGCTTCAGATATGATCCAATAAAAATTAAGATAGTAGGTCCACCAATTATTAGTGGACTTATGTGATCATTATCACTTCCATAATCTTCATTTGAGTCTAGATAAGAAATCCCATGAAATTGTGTACTTGGATATGGATCGCCCATGGAATATTCCACATCATATGAAAAAGATGAACAAATATAGGAAACTCTATTATCTCCATCCTCTAATCTAGAATATTTACACTCTAAGTAGTCTAGTCCATGATTTAAAAACCATGGGTATTTCTACCACTAAATATGTTCTTTAGCTTTAACTCTATCAGAATTCTTATTAGTATCATGTACAAGATCAATTCTATGACTGAAAGAACATGGGTTTTCCTCCCCCTCAACAAATGTCCTAGACTTACCTTTAACATTAGTAGAATCAACAACTAGTTGTACATAATCATAACTCTATACACTAATAGATCAAGGTAAACCAATAATATATGGTTGATGTGATAGAGTCCTCTCAACATCATTTACAGAATCATGATCATGTCCATCACCATTATAATCCTCATCATAATTTTCATCATCACCATTATATCCATTCTCAAAACCATCTAAGACTTCAAAAAATTAGTTTTAGGTCTATAAAGAACTATTAATCTATTGTTCACCAGAGACTTGAGTCTATTGATTTTCTATTTCACATAATAAACTCTCTCTAATATGGGGACAAGAAAGTTAACTAGAAGATCAACATTAATTGGGATCATATGAATATTAGGAATATTTTCTTATCCAATAGAGTGTACAATTCCTATTCTTCAACCATAAAAACATTAACATCTTATTCCTCATCTGGACAAACCAAAAACTAATATATATCCATGTTTGGGTCAACAAGATTCCGGGGTCAAGTAGGATGATCTACAATATTAAAATAATCATAGAGAACATCATTATCCTTAAACAAATTTTTCATCTACGGAATACAGTTCACATGCATGCTTTTATAGGTAACATTAAATAATCCAAAACCATCACATTGTACCTTAAATTCCTTCTCCTCATCTACCAATGATTTGGATTCTGGAATTAAATAAATAATGTTAGGGTAAAATAAAGAATTTGACATAGAATGGGTCTTTCACATATCTATTGTGTTGACCATATAATATCCATAGAGGCTAATTATATCTCCTATTTTCATAATAAATATTTGATAAATGTACTAATACATCATTATAATGAAATCTGATTTTGGGTCTAATTATATTTTGAATGAAATTAAAAAGGAGTCTGTATTTTATATCAAGTTCGATAATAGTAGGCCTTCCCAATGTACCATCACCAGTTAGCTCCAATAGTGCATCCTCATAGTTATACAGGATCATGATATAGGAAAGCGTATTTAGAAATGATTCCTTATATTATAACCTACAACTATCAATCAAAATATATCCTTGATAGTCATCATAAAATCCTCCATGAGGAACATATATTAACTCATCACATTCTCATGAAGAATAAATGAACTATTTTCCATATATATTATTCTGAATGAAATATTTATTTTCTCTAATGTTATACATTGTGTATTAGTAATATTGTCAAATATAATTAGGTTAAAAATGTTTTTTCATTTTTGCATAAACAATCAATCCATCCCTGGTCTAGTATCATCCTTAGTAACAAGATTTTATAGATAAAAACCATTCAGTATTTCCTTATTTTTATATAATAACTACTCGATTCGAAATATGGGAGATTATCATTGTAAAAACAGAACAAGTTGATTATCCTGAAAATTTATTCAAAATCATATAACCTTCTGTAGATGACACTAAAGAGACTTTAACTTTCACCATAACATAAAAACTAAAGGTGAATCAAATGCATGCTAAGGATGAATGTTTAAAGATAAGGGGATGGATAATTGGTTCTAAGGGAGTATACCTTAGTGAGATAATTAATCAATGTTCTATTTTAATTTGGACTTATCAATTAGGGATTTAATTCAAAAAATATAATAAAATATAAATGATTAAATCAAATAAAATTAAAAACCTTAGAAATTAGGCTAGTAGAAAAACAAAGGATGAGACTAGTAGATCACCCAATGTTGGATCATTCCAATGGTGGATCTTTTCAATGAGGTATCACCAATGGTGGATCACCAATGGAATATCATTACAATGGTTCCTTTTTTCAATTTCAACAAGTTTATAAGTTTCATTCTAGCAATGTCTTATCCAATGATGGCTTTTCCCTTGATGGCTTGTCTAATGGTATCTTGTGAAACGGTGGATTATCTAATGGTGGAATTTTAATGGTGGATTGTCTATTAGTGGATCACTCCAATGGTGTTTCCTCTATGATTAAGTATTAACCTAAATTTATCATTACTAAATCATTATTGATGTAGCTTACTCTCTCATAATTCTAGTGATTTATATAAATATCATGAACCTCATGATAAATTCCATTGAATTCAATATTTATATCACCCTTTTGGAAAAGATATCTCAATAAATGATGTATTAAATCAATATTATTTTCACTATTAAGAGACACATTATTATTTCTGATATTTATTTCACCTTTGTTCTCGCAATTTATACGGACAAGTCTAAATTGATATGAATAGTCTAGCCATATATGTTTCATCTACAAAAATTGGGCACAACAATTTTTTTTGTAAACATGTACTATTCCTCAGTGGTAGATAGTGTACATATTTTTTTACTAGACCAAGATTCTAATGATGTTCCCAAAATATGAAATGTTAAGAGGTGATATTTATATCTAACTTACAACCACAAAAAACTATATCTGAGAAACTCAAAAATTTAAAATCTTTTCCACTAGAGTAGAACAGTCCTAAATAGGTTTTTTAATTGAGATATTTGAAAATTATTTTAATATAATGTAAATTAGGATATATTGGATTTTATTGAAAACTATCACATATATAAACTCTAAAAATTTTATCTATTTAGATAATTTTTAAGTATTAAAAGCTTCCCATCATTCCTCTATAACCATTTTGATCAACTTGCATTCCAGCTTCATCAATATCTAGCTTATATGTGGTACTCATGGGACTATCACTAATTTTAGTGATATCTAAACCAAAACTTTTTATAAGGTCTATAGTGTAATAACATTTATTTAAAATAATTCCATATTTATTTTGAAACATTTGAAAATCAGGAAATAATTTATGTTCACTATTAGACGCATTTCAAAATGACATTACATCATCTTTGAAAACAATATACATCTAATTATTAAATGATACAAAAAATGATATCAGGAACATAAATTCGAACTACTAAATTATTTTTTTAAATTATTTTCAAAATAATAATTGGACTTGTCATGACCCCCTCCCCACAATGTGTACCCCCCCCCCCCTAGGCCGGAAATAAGACATGGGAGATAATGACCCCCGACTCTTTCCTCCAGTAGGCCCTGGGTTGGCGACTAGCACCGAGGGTTTAGTAACACACAAAATCGGAGGCATTACCCTCTAATAGAACACGTGTAGAAGAGAGAGATAAGATAGAAACCAATCAAATCCAACTCAGACTACAATATAAATGAAAACCCACGTACACATATGAAATTTCTTGCAGTAGTACTACAACTGAACGGGGAGAAACTGCAAGTACCCAAAACAAAAAAACAGCAGCAACCACAAGCCCGAATAGCTCCTATAACCACAAGCTAGTAAACACTAGCCTAATATCCATCCTACTCCAAGTTACATGAAAAATAGTTTATATATACATAGGGTGAGTATAACAGTATAATCAGTAGGATCATCCCCGATGCCTCTCATGCAATGTAAATGAAGTTTCCTAAAGCACAGTGAACAACAAGTGAAACTAACTCGTCACGTAAACATGTATACTAAGTTCATAACCTCACCATGGATACTCTCACCAAGTAACGCATACAAGAATATATCATACAATAATGAATATCAATGGTACCCCACTACTACTTCCCCACTAGCTTTCCACTTTACCCCAAAGTCACACGTCCTGAGCATCTCTCTCAAAAAAGGCTTGCCTGCAGACAACGGATCCACCACAGCTCGCATAACGTGTATCATACGTTGGGTATTATACCTCAAGCCATTACAGTCCAGACACCGAGTAAGGATCCTCAAGCCATCACAGCCTATATATGTTACACCTATAGTTGTACATAGAAAACTATATCCAGAATATATGTGTGTGAATAACCACAAGACATTACTGCCCTGTACACACATATATGGGGATAACTAACCATTGTGTCTGTCAGCACAAGTAACTACAAAGAGAAGAGAGCGGGGCCAAAGGGGGTATTCATCCATCCAACCTCCCACCAGAATGTTGGGGAAAACACCCCCCATCACTCAAAAACCTCGGGGTGTCAGTTTCCCTTACTGACAGTGTGGAGTACCGTATAGAAACACAAAACGTAGAGGATATATTATATCTCACAACCACACTATGGGAATTAACTAGTCTTAGACATTACTGCAGCTAACGTCTCTCAGACTCTGGGCTACTACTTCTAAGACTAGGTATTCTATAAGAACACAACCATTTAAAGAGATTTATTAGATTAATTCATTCCCTTTTTATCAGTTACACTTTATGATAATTAATTTATTTAAACATTAATTAAGTAAAAAAAATTCCAAATTACATTTCATTAGCATGACACCCAAAGTCAATTATTCCTTCAAAAATTACAACTTCATCATTATGTTCCAGCATCTCTATCCCCATGGGTTAACACCATTTATTCATTTATTCATTATAGAAATAATTTCCCACATTCCCAGGCATTCTATAAAAACATTATATGCTACTAAACACAAGGGGGCTCAAAACGGTGAATAGATGTACTACCCGTCGAGTCTTTGCTTCTTATAGGAAGAGCATATACCCATCTATCCTTAAGAAGCTAAACACGGAAAGAACGTGGAAGAACATGCGTGTCTTCACCTCTTTTGGAAGAAATTTATGTAAGAACAGCTGCCTTGAGATGTGGGGAAAATTAATGTAGATTAACAACCAAAGAAACAACACACATCCAACAATCACATCCATTCCATTCCATCATCCTTGGTGTCCTTCTCGACACCCACATGCTTAAACCGATGCATCTCACCACTATAGGCTTCATCAGTTCCCACAACCAAAAGGCCCCCATGCCTCCACATATTACCACAACCATCTAGGCTCACATCACAACACAAGAAATACGAAAAAAACTCCACATTAATTGGGATCTTGTCCCTTTAACAATCAAGAGGGTAACTCAGAACCCCTTATGTAATTATTAAACAATAAGTTCTTTAATTCATGTTGAATTAATAGGTTTTTTATTAGTAGGTTCAAAATTTAGGAAACCTAATTAGTAAGATATCACAAATAATGAAACATTATTTCTATGCCAATTTTATTATCGTCAAGTTACAAATAGAACCAGATTTGTTTACATACCCCTTTATCTTTATCCACAAAATTATCAATTAATCCCAATTTACATTCTTTACCGATTTCCATCAAGAACGAACAACTTATCAAAGCCAGCATAGATATCACATTGTCTAGCAAAACATGAGGCAATAACATTCGATTGATATCAATTTATTTATCCGGTTAAGATATTTATTATGTAAATTCCATTGTCATCAAGTGGGATTAAACATTCTAACAATAATGTTGAACATAAAAGAAAATAGAAGCATCGAATCCCCTACCTCAAACAGTTCCTCACATTCTTTTTCCACACAACAAGTTAAGATCCTCCTCTCGCGACAACTACATCCACTTGAGGATCCCACGGTATGACTGCACCAACCAAACTGCAAGAAAAACCCCATTATAAGCATGGAGATTACTTGATATAATATGTAAAGGAGAAACAGGAGAAGATGATCCCCAATGGAATGACGATAAAACATACCATATATCGAAGATTGATCGATACAGCTCGGTTGCATCCAAAACAGAGCGGAACCAATCCAAGGAGTAAAGTTTGATTGTGAAACTCTTATGGGATGTATTGAAAGGGTCTAGCATCTCATAGCCGAGAACTATGATGAATAAAAATAGAGGATGATATCTTGTCACTTTTGAAAATTTAATTGGGTGACGGATTAAGATACGCTTAATTCAACATTAAATTCGGATCGCATTAACCCACGCGGTTTGACCAACTAAAAACATACCGAGCCATAGGACTAATTAATAAAGTATTTATGGCATTTTAATCAGCCTTAAGAGTCCCTAAAATAATGCTTTAAATGTATTTTACGTTAATGTAAATGTCAAAGGGGTGAAACTGTAGGAAGTTGGAAACACTGTTCACAAACTCAAAATTTGGAAAAGGAATGCATTGGTCACCGTTAGACCTCACCATTAGAGGTTACTAATGTTAGAGGTTACCGATAGACCTCACTATTAGAGGTTACCGATAAACCTCACTGTTCTGGATACACTGTACACCTACCATTCTAGAAATAGTGTTCAAGTCTACCATTAGAAGGTCACTGTTAGAACCTCACCATTATAGAAACACTATTCAAGTCTACCGTTAGAATTTCACCGTTAGAACCTCACCATTCTAGAAACACTGTTCAATTCTACCCTTAGATGGTCACCATTAGAACCTCACTGTTCTGGAAACATTGTTTAAGTATTCCGTTAGAACCTAACCATTCTGGAATCACTGTTCAAGTATACCGTTAGAAGGTCACCGTTAGAACCTCACCATTCTGGATACATTGTTACAGTCTAACGTTAGAGGGTCACCGTTAGAACCTCATAGTTCTTGAAACACTATTCAAGTCTACCATTATAAGGTCACCATTAGAACCTCACCATTCTGGAAACATTGTTCATGTCTACTGTTAGAATTTCACCATTGTAACCTCACAATTCTGGAAACACTGTTCAATTCTACCATTAAAAGATCACCATTAGAACCTCACCGTTCTGGAAAAACTATTCACTGAACCTTGCCGATAGAACACTATTCACTTAACCTCACCAATAGAAATATTTTTCAATGAACCTCACTGATAGAAACATTGTTCACTGATCCTCGGCGATATAAATATTTAGAAACCTCACCGATTGAACTGTTCACAGAACCTCACCGATAGAACTGTTCACAAAACCTCACCGATAGAACTGTTCACAAACCTCACCGATAGAACTGTTCATAAAACCTCACCAATGGAACACTGTTCACTGAATCCTCCCTGATAGAACACTATTCACTAAATCCTCAATGATAGAACACTGTTCACTGATCCTCACTAGTGGAACTATTCACAGAATTAGAAATTCAGAAAAGTGTTGGGGATATGTCACCTTGACCTCCTGGAACACCTCAAACACCATATTTTCACAATGTAATAGACCGGAGAGGTTTGGGCCATTACATCAGATACCTCTCAAAATATTCTCATCCTTAATATTTCAAAACAAACCAAAAAAGGATAATAAAATGGAATGGGGTCCGAACGACCACTCATCGAGATACCTCTCAAAAGAGATAATGCCACTAAAGAAACAAATGAAAATTCATAAATAAAACATGAAAGGTCTAACCACAAAGGGAACATAATTACATGTAGAGATTTAAACATCAAACAACTTTGGGTACTGATCATGTATTTGTGACTCATGTTCCTGGGTACTCTCCTCCACGACAACGTGTCACCACAAGACACGATCTAAGGGGATATAATGCTCGTGCAAAACTATCTCCTTATGGTCTTGGATCTCCGCAGGTCTCTCCTCAAAGGTTGCATCATCATCAACATCGATCTCTTCCCAATCAGTGATGTGAGAGTCATCATGAAGATAACGACGGAGCTGTGATACATGGAAAATATCATGTATCCAACTCATCTATGGGGGAAGTGATACTCGATACAATACAGCTCCAACATGAGATAACACCTCTAAAGGCCCAAAAACTAGGGAGAAAGATTACTTCCGCAACCAAACCTTCACTGCCCACGACGGGGAGTCACCTTCAGAAAAACATGATCCCCAACATTAAACTCTAAGGGCCTCCTAATTTGACTTGAATATGATTTATGACGATATTGTGTTGTCTTCTTCCTCTCACGAGTCCCCTAAACCATCTATGTTGTATTCTGTACTAGTTTTGGTCCGAGAATTGCTGACTCTCCGACCCCAGTCCAGCACAACGGAGAACGGCAAGGCCGACCAAACACTGCTTCAAACGGTGCCATACCGATGGTAGAGTGAAAACTATTATTGTAAGCAAACTGCACCAAGGGTAAGTTCCTCATCCATGAACTTCCAAAATAAAGAGAACAAGAGAGTAACATGTCTTCAAGACTTTCGATGGTTCGCTCCATCTGACCATCTGTTTGAGGATGAAAAGCAGTGTTAAGGCATAGTTGAGAACTGAAAGAATGTTGGAGACCTCTCTACACCCTGGAAATAAAATGAGAATCTTGATCTGAAATTATCTTCCTACAGAATCCATGATGTCTCACCACCTCCTCTAGATACTTCCATGACAAAACTTCCACTGATCATGACTCCATGATTGCTATGAAGTGGGCCGATTTTGTTAAACGATCTACTACTACACAAATAGCATCATGTCCTCCCGGAGCTCGAGGTAAACCATTAAAAATGTCCATTGAGATGTCCCCCCAATTCCACTAAGGAATCTCTAATGGATGGAGAAGACCACCTAGAACACAGTGTTCGGCCTTCACCTTCTGGCATACTAAACATCGAGACACAAACTCTGCAACCGCACGCTTTAGCCCAGGCCACCAAAACTGACTCCTCAAGGATCGGTACATCTTTTTCATGCCAGGATGTATTGATAAAGGTGAACTATAGAACTCTTTGAGAACCATCTCGCGCATCATCAAGGGAACAAAAATCATTCCATGATATAACACTCGGTGTTGTTCATCCTCCGACGAACCATCAAGGGCCTCACCACAAACAAATCGTTATCTCCAAACATCCACCTCTAGATCTTCCAACTGGGACTCTTCCACATTCTGCATCAGGGATGACCATACCATCATATGAAAAAGGACAACCTTTACCCGAAACTTCTTCCTTATCAAGATGCAATGCTAACAATTCTTCCATTACTCTCCAGGAATCACCGGATTCACACACAGCATCACTACGTGACTTTCGGCTCAGCTCATCAGCTACAACATTCCCTTTTCCAGGTGTATATGATATTTTGAAGTCGTATTCATGCAAAAACTCTATCCACCGATGTTTTCGTACGTTCAAGTCACGCTGGGAGAAAAAATTCCTCAAACTCTTATGATAGGTGAAAACCACAAAGCGCTCACCAATGAGGTAATGTCTCCACAACTTCAGATCAAACGCCACAACTGCCAACTCAAGATCATGGGTGCAATAGTTGCATTCACGGGGACGCAACTACTAAGACCCATATGAATCAACTGACATCTTCTTCATGAGAACATAGCCTAACCCCAGATGTGAAGCATCACAGAAAACATCAAACCTAACTTCTTCAGCTAGAAGACAAAGGACTGGAGCACATACTAACTTCTCCTTTTGATATTTTAATGATGCCTGACACTAATCAATCCATATGAATGCCTGATCATTCATAGTCAATGATACCAGTGGATTCGAAACTCGTGAGGAATCGGCTACGAACCTTCTTTAGTAGCCTGTGAGACCAAAGAAACTTCACACCACTGACACTGTCTTGGGGGATTTACAAGACACAACAATTATATCATTGATGGATCCACAACTAATACCTGTTGGGACACAACATGCCCCAATAAACGGATTTCTCGACCCCAAAACTGACACATTGACAACTTCCCAAACAGCTGATATTGGTGAAGAACTCCCAAAACGGCTTGTAGATGCTCTGAATGCTCCTCTTCAGATGTGGAGTACATAAGGATGTTGTCGATGAAAACTACCATGAACATGTCCAAGAACTCACACAACCTAACTTTAATCAATCCCATGAATACATCTGGAGCATGATTCATGCAAAATTGTATTACAAAAAACTCATTATTCCCATGACGATAATGGAATGTAGCCTTCAGGATATCCTCACCGTCACACACATATGATGATATCATGGCTGCAAGTAGATCATTGAGACCTAACATTCACCTTTCATTTGATCGAATAAATTATCAATTCGCGGAAGAGGATAGCGATTCTTTATTTTAACATTGTTCAGGCGATGATAATCGACACAAAACCACAAACTACTGTCAGCCTTCTTAAAAAAAACTAGTGCACCCCATGGTGACACACTTGGACGAAAAAAACCACACTGTAACAGACCATCAAGTAATATATGTAGCTCTCGTAACTCAAAAGGGGCCATCCTATATGGAGACATAGAGACAAGAGACTCTCCTGGATGTAGCTTCATCCCAAACTCAATCTCTCGTTGAAGGGGTAATGCTACAACCTATTCTGGAAAGACATTAGGGTACTCCTCTACGACCCTAGGATACACCAACTATTGAACCTCTAAATAACTCAGAATCATCTCTTCCATCATGGATGATAAAGATAGAATTCCCCTATAACCCATCTGAGGATCTCGCTCACCAACAAACACCACTTGTTCTTCATCCGTACCAATGAACCTGACCTTCTTCTTGAAGCAATCCATGATAGCCTTCACCGAATACAACCAGTCATTATCGAGGATGAAATCATATGGTTGTATTCGTATACATAAGAAATCTCCCCAAGAGTGGTGTCTCCCCGACACTAGCTCATAGTCTCTACATACTTCAAATAGGTAACCTCGACCTCCAACAGGTATAGTCAACGCCAAGGGCACTGGAAGTATCTCTACCTCATGTACCAAAGCATGGACAAGGGTAGATGATATGAAGGAGTGTGTTTCTCCTGAATCAAACAAGGTATACACCAAAGTGGAAAACAAGAAAAGGGTACCTCAAACGACATATGCCTTTCCTGGAGCTGGAAATGCTAGAGCATTAAGCTGACCAAGACCTACTCAAGGACCTCTCTGACCCTGGTGATGACCACCACCATAGTCGTGCTCTTCTCTCTGATGATGGGGAGCGTCATGGGGCTATCCTCTGCCTACCTCATATACCCTCTGCTAATCTAAAGCTTCTGAAACTGGCTGCTACTTCCTCGGCTGGAACTGCCTCAATGGAGGAACCTGGAGCGTAACACCTGGTGCACGATGACAGCTATGAAAGGTAGGGCACTCCCACTGGTGATGACCATGACCACCACAAGAAAAACAAGTGCCTGACCCCTTAGAATAGACCTAAGAGTTGCTTCCTCTCGAGAAACGAGATGTGAAGGGCCGGTACCTACCACCGAATGAACGGAAACTCATGTGCCCTAAAAACCAGAAACCCTGGACCACATCTCTGCTTCGTGAGGAATCATGCCGATTCCCATCTGATGATGATCCTGTCCTAGACAAAGTCCTCTCAACAAATTCTTCCCATGCCAGCACCTCAAGATATGTTTTCAGCATAAATGGGGTGACCTGGCACTGGATCACTGGATTCAAGGCCTCCTCGAAATGCCTCTCCCTGGAATCCTCATCTGGCAGTAGGTCTGAAGCATATCTATCATAAAAGGTTCCTAAAACGAATTCCAAACTCTCGAACACTAGATCTCCCACGTCAAAGGGTAAGAAGATCCAGGAGAATAGATGCCTTCATAGTTGAAGAATGAAACTCCACTCTAAACCAGTCTTGGAACTCCTCCCATGATATAGTTGACCCCTCGCAATCCCCGAGGAACAAGAACCACCGCCGCCTCGCTGCTCCACGTAGCATCATCACAACCAAGGACACCCAGTGCTTTTTCTGAGCACGAATTGAACTGAATCTGATCTCAAACTCCTCTAACCAGTCTTCTGTGACTGCATCCGAAACGGAGCCCTCGCACTTCTGAAGACTCTATTGCTGAAACTCTCGGAGTTTCTACCACCAAGTTTCGTCGTCGTCAACCTCTACCCTACAACAATCTCCTAGAACAGCCTGCTGGACTTTTTCTGCGCAAACCTGATGAGGAAGTCGACCTGGAGCCATACCTGTAAATAAAAAACCGTTAGATCTCCTAAACTGGGAATATGGGAAGGGAGATAGTGACCCCCCGAGTCCCGCCTCCAATAGGCCCTGGGTTGGAAACTAGCACTGAGGGTATAGTGACACACAAAATGGGAGGCATTAGCCTCGAATAGAACACATTCAGAAGAGAGAGATAAAATAGATACCAATCAACTCTAACTCAGACTGCAATATAAACTAAAACACAAGTACAAATATGAAATTTCATGCAGAAGTACTACAACTGAAAGTGGAAAAACTTAAAGCATCGAAAAGAAAGTAAAAACAATAGCAACCACAAGCCCGAATAGCTCCTGCAACCACAAGATAGTAGACACAAGCTTGATCTCCAACCTGCTCAAAGTGACCTGAAAAATAGTTTATATGTACATAGGGTGAGTAAAATAGTATACTTAGTAGGATCCTTTCCAGAGCTTCTTATGAAAAGTAAAGAAAGCATGCTAAAGCATAGTGAACAACAAGCGATATTACATCGTCACCCAAACAGGTACACTAAGTTCCCTACTTCACCATGGATACTCTCACCAAGTAAAGCATATAAGAATATATCATGTAATAAAGCATATCAAGGGTACCCCGGTACTACTTCCCCACTATTTTTCTGCTTTTCCCCAACGTCGCACGTCCTGGGAATCCTTCTCAAAAAGGCTTTCCTATAGACACCTGGGCGAAGCACCACAATATGCACCTCATGAATCAAAACCACCACATCCACATACCAAACCAGGTCGTTTCTAGGAGCCAACACAGCTCTCATAATGTCTATCATATGTCGGGTATTATACCTCAAGCTATTATAACCCATACACCGAGTAAGGATCCTCAACCCATCAAAGACTATACATGTTACAACTATAGTAGTACATAGAGAACTATATCTACAATATATGTGTGTTAATAACTAAAAGAGATTATCGCCCTCTACACACATATATGGGGAAAACTAGCCAATGTTCCTGCCAGCACCAGTAACTACCATGATAAGAGAGTGGGGAAAAATGGGGTAGTCATCCATCCATCCTCCCACCATAATATTGGGGAAAACACCCCGCAGGGCTCAGAATCCTTGGGGTGTCAGTTTCCTTACTGACATGGTGGAGTAGCGTATTTAATCATAAAAAGTACATAATATATTATATATAACAACCACACTAGGGGAATTACCTATTCTTTGATAGAACTGCAGCTAACGTGTCTCAGACTCCGGGATGATACTTCTAGGACTTGGTATTCTATAAGCACACAACCATTTAAAGAGCATTATTAGATTAATTCATTCCCTTTTTTTCAGTTCCAGTATATGTTATTTAATTATTTAAACATTAATTAACCATAAACAATTCCACATTAAATTTAATTATCATAACACCCAAATTCAGTTGTTCCATCAAAAATTACAGCCTCATCATTATGTTCCAGCATCTCCATCCCCATGGGTTAACACAATTTATTCATTTATTCAGTATAGAAAAAAATTCCCACATTCCCAAGAATTCTAGAAAAACATTATATGCTACTAAACAAAAGGGGGGGTTAGCACTATGAGTATATGTACTACCCATCGAGTCTTTGCCTCTTATTTCAAGAGGATATTCCCATCCATCCTTGAGAATCCAAACATGGAAAGCACATGGAATACCCCACATGTCTTCGCCTCTTTCAGAAAAAGGGTATGTAAAACCAGCTACCTTGAGAAGTGGGGAAAATTAAAGTAGATAAACAACAAAAGAAAAAATAAGCATCCATCAACAATATACATTCCATTCCATCATCCCTGGTGTACTCCTTGACATCCACATGCATAAACCATTGCATCTCACCACTCTAGGATTCATTTGCTGCCACAACCAAAAGGACCCCATGCCTCCACATATTACCAAAACCATCTAGGACAACATCACATCACAAACAATATGAAAAAAAACACTACATTAATTGGGAACTTGGCCCTTTAACAATCAAGAGGGTATCTCAAAACCCCTTAAGGAATTATCAGAAAACCAGTTCTTTAATCTATGTTGAATTGAGGGGTTTGTTATTTGTAGGTTCCAAATTCAGGAAACCTAATTAGTAAGCTATCACAAATAATTAAACATTATTACTACACCAATTTGATTAAAATAAAGTTACCAATGGAACCAGATTCATTTACATGCCTCTTTATATTTAGCTAAACAATTATCAATTAATCCCAATTTATGTTCTTTACTGATTTTCATCAAGAACAAACAGCTAATCAAACTAATCATAGATATCACACTATCTAGCAAAACATGAGGCAATAACATACGATCGATATCAATTTATTTATCTGGTTAAGATATGTATTAATTCAATTCCATTGTCATCAAGTGGGATTAAACATCCTAACAATACAGTTTCACATAAAAGAAAAGACATGCAACGATTCCCCTACCTCAAATAGTTCCTCACGTTCTTTATTCACACAACGATTCACGATCCTCCTCTCACGACAACGACATCCACCCGAGGATTCCATGGTACGACCGCACCAACCAAACCCCAAGAAAAACCACATTAGAAGCATAGATATTACATGATATAATATGGGAAGGAGAAACATGAGAAGATGATAAACAAAGGAATGATGATAAATCATACCCTGTATCGAAGATTGACCGATACAACTCGGTTGCATCCCAAACAGAGTGGAGCCAATATGAGGAGTAAAGTTTGATTGTGAAAATTCTATGGGAAGGATTGAAAGGTTCTAGCATCTCATAGCTGAGAACAAAGAGGAAGAACAGTGGAGGATGATATTGTGTCCCTTTTAAAGATTTAATGGGGTGATGGTTTAAGATACGCTTAATTCCTCATTAAAATTCGATCACATTAACCCACACAGTTTGACCAAGTAAAAAAATCCCTAGCCATAAGAATAATTAATATAGTATTTATGAAATTTTAATCAATGTTTAGATTCCTTAAAATAAGGTTTTAAATGTATTTTACATCAAAGGAAATGTCAATGGGGTAAAACTGTAAGAAGCTGGAAACACTGTTCACATACTAAAAATTTGGAAAAGGAAAGAAAAGGTCAATGTTAGACCTCACTATTAGAGTTTACCGATAGACCTCACTGATAGAGGTTACTGATAGACCTCACCGTTAGAGGTTACCGATAGACCCCACCGTTAGAGGTTACTGATAGACCTCACCGTTAGAGGTTACTAATAGACCTCGCCATTAGTGGTTACCGATAGACCTCACCGTTCTGGAAACACTTTTCTGGTATACCATTTGATGGTCACAATTAGAACCACCCCGTTCTGGAAACACTGTTCAAGACTACCGTTAGAAGGACTCCATTAGAACCTCATCATTCTGGAAATACTATTCAAGTAAACCATTGGAAGGTCACCATTAGAACCTCACCATTCTGGAAACACTATTCAATTCTACCGTTAGAACCTCACCATTCTGGAAACACTGTTCAATTCTACCGTTAGAAGGTCACCGTTAGAACCTCACTCTTCTGGAAACACTGTTCTAGTCTACAGTTATAAGGTCACTGTTAGAACCTCACCGTTCTTGAAACACTGTTCAATTTGACCGTTAGAAGGTCACTGTTAGAACCTCACCATTTTGGAAACACTATTAAATTATACTGTTTGAAGGTCACCATTAGAACCTCACCATTCTGGAAACACTATTCACTGATCCTCACCAATAGGAACACTGTTCACTGAACCTCACTGATAGAAACACTATTTATTGAACCTCGCTGATTGAAACACTGTTCACTGAACCTCACTGATAGAACTGTTCAAAAACATCACCGATAGAACTGTTCACAGAAGCTCACCGATATAACTGTTCACAAAACCTCACCGATAGAACTGTTTACAAACCTCACCGATAGAACTATTCACAGAACCTCGCTGATAGAACACTGCTAACTAAATCCTTACTGATAAAACAATGTTCACTAAATCCTCACTAATAGAACATTGTTCACCGAATCCTCACTGATGAAACTATTCACATAATTGGAAATTTTACAATGTGTTGGGGATATGTCACATTGACCTCCAAAAACACCCCAAACACAATATTGTCACAAAGTAATGGACCGGAGAGGTCCGGGCCATTACAAGACCAGCGGTGACTTCTAAAAAACTGTTAGAAATCAAAAAATAGCTGAGCCTAACAAACCATGAACATAGAGCCTATTTTAAACCGTGTGAAGATTTTGTTAATTTAAAAACATGATTTTAAAACTAAGGATTAATAAAATAATGGGGTTGTACAAAAAATAATCCTCAATATATAACCATTTATGAATTCAATTTTGATATTTATTAAATAGAGAATGAAATATAAATGTTCTGCATATGTAAGAAGTATTGCAAATGATTCATATCTAGCCACAAGTGCAGAATTTTATTCATTTTAACTACCTTATTCTTAACTATATCCTTATTAAAATAATCTAGAATTATTTATGATTGTATTTCCTTACTCATTAATATTGTTTCTTAACACCCACACTATTGCACTTGTCTGAGTGTATTTTGTTATAACTAATAGTTTGAAAACACTTTTTTAAGTTGGTCAATTTCCTATAACATTTCAATTATATATAATTTATCATTAATTACATCATTGAGGTTATTAGTTTCAATTTACAACAAGAATACATGATGTTCAACCTGATTCATAAGAGAAGCTCTATTATTTTTACCTCTATCTAGGTCTCCAACTACATTATCTAAAAGATGGTATCTATGAGTTTAAGGTGAATTTAAAAAATAATACCAAGAAATATCATTGTCTTGTACAGGTTCAGGTTCAAGTTGTTCCATATAACTGGATAACATTTATTCTTTCTTCGAATAATTTTTATAAGGTTTATAATTGATATTTAAAATTGATACATAATCCTCAATGATTTCTATAGGGGTTTTATGATCATGTGAATCATCCTCAAAAAGTTTTACATGAACATATTCTTCAATGGCCTTCATTATTTTATTAAACATACTATATAGTTTACTTTATGTTGAATAACAAATGAATATTTCTTTGTCACTCATGGAAGAAATTTTTTTTAGATTATACATAGTGGGAAGAATAAAGGCTTTGTAACAAAAAATTGTAACATAATTTAACATTTTCTTTATACCAGTCCATAATTATTAATGTTTTTTTGTTGAGAGAGGATTAATAAAAACACTATTAAACATGTAAATATTTTTTTTCAAATCCTATTTTCAAAAAAAATTAGGTAAGTCAAACTCTTTTATCCTGGCCTGGAAAATTTATTGATGGGTATGATTTATTCTTTCAAAAACTCTATTCCATTGTTGGATCCTAGGAGAAGAATTTCTTTGATTATATCCATTTTTTGTAAAAAAATGTTTCAAATTCCGGATTTTTAAACTCATGTACATGATCACTTCTTGAATTCTTAATCTTATGTCCACTAATATTTTCAATATATTCAACATTCATGGTAAAATACGAGATGAATTCACTTTTGTGAGCTAAAAAGAATGCACGTGTGCACCTTAAAAATACACCTACAAGTACATAATCACAGTTCTTACAATTTAAGATAAAAACTATAGAATTTCCAAAAAGTCCATGTGAACCAAATCTAGGGGTTCATAATTTGAAACTTATTTCTTTTTTTTTAAAGTGATTTGGAGTTTTGTTCATTTCTCACATGGGTTACAAACATTATCATTTGGGAATTATAATTTTGGTAGATATTTGACTGAAATTTTACTAGATATCATTCTATGTGAGTGAATATTTCAATGTATTAGTATCTTATTCTATAGACAATATTCTTTATCAATGTTCCTAAGATAAGAATTTTTTTTAGAAAATAAGGAATCCAAATTAATATCATAAACATTATAATTTCTCAAGTTATAAAAAACTAAATAATTTTTTGAATAAAGAAAACTATAAGAATCATTTTAAATCATAACATTAAAAACATCATCACATATCTATAATATTATATGAATTTTGTACTTAAAACTATCTATAAATAAAATATTATAAATTTAAAGAATTTTAAAATTACTGATTTGGACAAGGAAAATAATTTTCCATTTGGGATTGCCACCAAATGTGTGGTTTCCACCATTATCGTTAATCATGTTCTTGAAACATGAATAATATACGGTCATGTTTCTAAAAAATACCACATCTAGAAGCCATAAGTTATTACTATATAACTTTAATAATTTTTCATATAAAATAAACTTTACACCAAAAGTGACATTCATATTCAAAACTTCTTGGGTCCAAAAATGTTAATTATGAAATATTTAAGAACACATAATTTCTAAACATGTTTCCTATAAAAATAATTTAAACATTTATAATTAAATACATTGTTGGATCCATAAGATTAATAACTATTAGTGGAACATGAACTGATAATATGTCTATTTTTAATAATCCTTCTCTATCCACATTGATATCAAATTCCTATATTTTATTTGGGAGTAGTTTGTTTTCCATGAATTTGAGTAAGTGTATTTTATCAAGTGGTGAATATTTTTAGATCATTATTTCGTTTCTCATTATAAAATTTATATTCATTTTACATAATTAACAGTTGCACATTTTTATCTTTTTCAATAGAGAGATCTGTCTTAAAATTGGCTGTCAAGGAATGTGGTTTATTTAATTTGTATATTTATCCTTATGTTCAATAAATATATCTTCAACCAAATTATAGTATTCTAGAATTTATTCATTAGATACGTTTTCATTATTTGTTTCATCTCTATAATGATTATAAATATTAATAGTACAAGAAGAAAAAACATTAGAAACCTCATATATGTTTTTTATAAAACACATATTGGCTATGACATGCATATCCTTCTGAGTTGGGTCTGAATCAGTCAATTTGTCTTGAGAATAACTCTAGGATTCATCAAATTGTTTCTTATACCTCTTATCCTTATGATTATACTTCTTAATTAATATTATATTTGGATTATGATATTTGAAATTCTCTTTACTCTTACACCAATTATAGATTATTTAATTTTCATCATTATCCGTCATCCAATACTTTCTGCAGTTTCCACTATTATCCTACTAAATTTTATAACATGGTTTAGAAAATAAATTCTTCCTCTTGTAGAAAACTTTGAATATTTTATCATGGGTTATTTATCCATCACTATCAACAGATTACTTTTCATCACTTGAATTATAATATTTTATTTTATCCTTTTGACTCAAAGTAATAGTTTTTAAGGATATAGATTTTCTCTTTAGTTCATCCTCCTCTTCACTATTGACTTTGAGCTATTCCCCATATATCATTAATGTTTTTATAAATTAATTAATATGTTCCATTATAACATCACATAAATCTAAAATTTACACAGTTGTTCCTCTCCATATTTCAGATAGACACCTCAATAGGCAAATCACATGGTCTCTATTTGTAAAAGGATTACCCAAGTGAGTGCATTATATTCAAGATATCAATAATCTTAAGGTGCATGTCAGAAAAATGATCATAAATATTCATTTTAAAATTACCATATTTAATATTTTATGTATTTAAGATCATTTATTTAACAATTCATGTTCCCATATGTGAAACAGTTAAAGTGTCCCAAATTTCAAAAGCACTTTGACATGCCGAAATTATATTAAATTCCTCATCACCCAAAAATAGTTCAAAGAATTAATTGCTTTACAATTATTATGATAGGAATATTTAGAAGGATCATCCCATGTATATCTAGTAGTTCTCATTATTTTTTATTTTTCTATAATAGATGTCCATATTTCAAAAATCATGCCCACAACACGGATTTTCAATTTAATTTTCCCCTGAGCATAGTTAGTTCCATTAAAATAATGTGTTTTATTGGTAGTATAACCCTCTTCTATATTATCCATAACGAAAAAAATAAGAAATAAGAAAAAAATTTATTTTTTAAAAGAAAAATAAATCATAGTTGATATGATATTTGAAAACCCCCATTGATAGAAAATGTTAGTCGGAGTAAATAACTCAAGAGGGTTTTAGTTTTATTCCCAATATAATTTCTGTTAAAAACAAGTTAAAAAGCCCAAAAATTTAAATAAAAAATACCAATTAATAAATATAGTATTTTAATATAAGATTTATCATTTAATATATTTATCAAATCATAATTAGGGATCATTAAAATAATGTTTTAAATTAAATGAACTTTTAAAATAGATTTACTTAATAAAATACTTTATATAATCACATGTTATGATTAAATACCAATGTATAAGTTTTTTATAGGTTAAGAAAATCGGTTTTACATTTCAAATATAATAACCAAACTGGAAAACATAATAGTGTAAACAAAGGGATCAATATGAATTTTGGACCTAATCCCCAATAGTTGTATATCACATTGTACCCATCATATTATTATAAAAAATAATCTGATCCACAACCTAGATTAGGTATACAAATAATATCTTATAGGTTATCCATGATAAAAGCCTATTCCATGGTTATATGTGGGAAGAAATACAACAAAATACATGGATGACTTCTTAAACAATTGTTATGGGTAAACATATAGAATCTATATGAGATAATATTTGGTATTATCCCATATAAATTTTGGAGAAACAATGTGTAAATATAAATTTCAAAAAATAAAAACTTCTCTAATCAAATGAAAAAATTTAGAGGTAATATAAGTATATATATAGAGAATAATTATTGCTCGATTTGTGATTATTCAAGTGTTTGAGGGCCATCATATTTTGGAATTGTGAGGTGCCCAACTAGATTTCTCTAAAATTGATGGAAAATAGGGCTTCATATATTTTGTTTTTTTTTGTCTATGGATGGTCTGAAAATAATAATTGGATTCCGTGAAAGAATGGATGTTAATTTTTTATGTACTCCACTCATTCACAGTCAAATTTATAACCAATTAATCTATATGTCACACACACTAATTATTTCCTACGGGAGATCATCTAAAATATATAGTTTTGTGACATAAAATATTCATAGAAAAATAATATTAATGGTTTCTTGAATCCTTGTACTAAGAAAAAAGTCATGAAACCTATGAATTGATCTATAATGTATCCATGAAAAGAATTGGAAAAAATAAACAATAAAATAAATGTGAGGTTGTTTGCATCAACTATCATGATATAGTTACTGGATGAATTAAATTCAAATAAAGGATATAATATAAACAGTATCATGATTGATGGTATACCCCCTCTTAATTCATAAAATATAAAAAGTAGTGCAGTCTAATGGTATCAAACATCTACTATGACACAATATAGCAGTACCACACCTTGAAATAGAAAACTTGGTGATAATAAGGCTTGGTTCAATGGTTGAACATCTGGTTGTAGAAAAATTGAACTGATGGTATCATGAATCTAATTATAGAACATTTTTTGTAAGCAGAGTTTAACTAATGGTAGTGTCACTCTAGAAGTAGCAAGAGTTTGCAAGTGAAATTATTGATGGTGGAATGGCTCTAGGGGTAGCATAATTATAATGATAGAAGAACTCTTGAGGAATCATAATTCTAACTAATTGTTAAAAAAGTCTAATATTAGGAAAAATATTTCTTAATATACCAAAATAATAATAGAATATTTGTAAAATTGGAATAATATTTATACTAATGAAAGAGAATTGGTACTAATGGTAGAATATTTTTACTAACATTAGCAAATTTGAACCAATGATGGCTCTTTTCTATATATATACAAATTGAAATTATAAAATGATATATAGTAATTATTATAAATCTCTTTAGAAACATAATAAATAAAATTTTTATCATTGAAATAAGGTGGTTCCCACACCCTCCAATGCATTTGGTAAAACATTATATCCCAGAAGATTATACGTATAGTACTGGGGAGTAAACCCAATCCACTATGGAAATATGTGAATTTTTTTTATAGGAATGGGGAGGGAATCTAATATACTATGAGACTCATTACATGGGGTGATACTGGTCTTGTTTTTGAGCCTCAACAATGAAAATGAATTTCTAGTCTTATTTATGTTCCAAATTCAAGTACATGTTTTAGTTTTTCATAAATCATGTTTATTGACTCATGCTTCATGACTTAGATTACTCAAGTATTATATTATTCTAACATCCTTTTGAAATGAACCATGATTTATGATATATGATTTATTCAGTATGATTCAATTATGTTATGCCCATATTCCTTGATTATATTCCCATACCCACATACTTATCAAATTCCCACTTATGATCATAGATTTTCTATAAGGGTCAATGGTTTCATTACTTCACCTGATCTACCAATGTTTATAAATTATGAATATAAACCACTAAACACTAAAATAGTAAGTAGTATACATATGGTGAGTCTGAGTTCAACCCCCCCTAAAAGAGGTTGCTGACTGATTAAATTCGATAATATAATACCTAAAAACTATTTTTAAAAACTAACAATCTATTTAAATTGCGAGTTTTAGAGAGTTGAGAGATAATTAATGTAATATACCTAGCATTGAAGATCTAGGTTCATGCATTTAATAAATTAGGAGTGTCAACAAATCATTCTTATTTTCATTGGATTTAAATCTTAGTAGGCCCCATTTACCTAGTTAATGTTATCTCTCTCACTATACATCTCTTCCACAATGGTCATGATACATTAGATAATTAATAAATGAGGTAAAAAACCATATTTAAATATAGACCATATCTCATCCAATGATCATAGATATGTTATTTCTCTTATAATAATATTTATATTCACAATTGGTGACACCAACAGTGTCGCTAGTATGAATTATTTGAGTTTTTATTTACCTGTTTATTTCTTCACATAGTTCTCAGGTTTGATCTATAAAAAATATTATCTTAGGGAAACAATTTGTACATGGTTAGCAGATGTTTTGTCTAACCGTATTGCTATCCTATGATAGTGAGGTTTTAGGGATAGCGA
The DNA here is from genome assembly GCA_963277665.1 of Viscum album. Classification (NCBI taxonomy): domain Eukaryota; kingdom Viridiplantae; phylum Streptophyta; class Magnoliopsida; order Santalales; family Viscaceae; genus Viscum; species Viscum album. Next base: position 993,304,965 of record OY728136.1, on the reverse strand, counting down.
GGTATGAAAAAATTAGTGAATAGAATTTCTAACAATGTGAGGATCTCCAGAAACTGTGTGGATATATTCTTGGGGACACAGTGGATTATTCATAGTTAGTGAAAAAAATTCTTAGTTGTACAAAAAAAACATTTTGTTTCTCAAGGTAATTTTAAATGAAATTATTTTTTCAAAATAAACATGATTATTTTAACTCTCCTTGGCCTTATTTCATCTCCCACGTGTGTGAGCCCCCTACCTTGGCATTTGATATTCTCCCCTCTCCTCTTTCGTAGACTCGCGTTGGATCCAAAATTTTTTGTCTTCTAGTAGTCCCATTTTCTTCATTATTTATCCTTAACGTTCCCTATTACACATTTTTATTTCATTTTAATGGAAATGTGAAATACTATCATGAACCATGAATGGATATAATGTTTTTAATGGGAGGTTTTGGTTTTTTTTTAAATTTTTTATTACATGTTTCATGACCAATCCTTCTAGAATATTCCTATTTTTATTGAAGGAGACATGTTTGGAATTGATTTTGAGGTCGGTGTCTCTATTTAAAGGTGTATATTATTGTTACAAACTAATTATTTTAGTTCATTTTATTTTTGTTTATAAAATTACATGTAAAGTTATTTATGATTAATCTTTTTTCTCTGATTTATGTGATTTTTTGTTTTCGGTAATTTGATATTTTAAATTGGTTTTTCAATTGGACTTTGATTTAATGTACTCTATTTGTGTTGTAAAATGGATCGAATAGGTTTTATTCATCTAAATGACTTTTTGAAAGTACTTTCATATAGTTCATGCATGGTGTTGATTCTTAATATTGAAGGGGATCATTATTTATTAAATTTTGTTTCAATGGATTTTTTATGGAAACTTATTAATGTGGATATGTTGGGAATTGAGTATCCCATGGGAATATTTGGTGTGTCTAGGTTATTTACTATAGAAATGATTGTGTTGTCTATAGGATAGTTTAATCAATTGGTGAGATAAATTAGTGAGCTTATACAATATTTTCTAAGTGAAAAAGTTATCACTTAGGAGGAATAGTAAGTTATCTTCCATAATATAAACCAATTTACCATTTGAGATCTAGTATTTTTGTTCCCAAGGAAGACTAAGGGAGATTGAAACTTCTTAAAATTTCTTGAACAAACAAAAAACCATGTTTTTAATTTAATTCACAATATACCCTTATTTTTCTATCTCATGTTATGTATTTCATTCATTTCTATGATTTATATACATTCATGAATAATGTTAGTGACCTGTTTGATTGAGATATATTTTGGTAATAGCAATTTACACATATTTGATCATATGATTGTTCTTATAATTACACTCGAGTTCTACATTGTTGGGTGTTTTGAGCATGATTATGTTGCATTTATTTATTTTTTTTATTTGACCATTATTTAAAAATGTTTTAAAAAATTATTTCTTTGGGAAATATCAAGGAGGTATAAAAACTTATTTTCTTTCATGTTAGCTTTTTTTAAAATTGAACTTAGTGTTAAAAATGAGTTTATTGTAGGATATGTTAGTTTTTGTTGTGAAATGTATTTTATAGAAACAAGGACAAATCATACTAGGATTTATGTCTCACCAACTTTATAAACATCTAGGCATATATTGAATTTTTTTTATAAAATAAATTTAATTGAAATGGAACAATGCAGTGTCTTTTATTGATTATAGTCATCTGAAGATGGTTTGGGAGAAACTCACCATTAAGTTTACCCCTATTTTAAGAGAGTTTTTATTCTATAATAATTTATATGACTTCCACATAATCTAGAAGTTGTGTTTTCAATAGAACTCATATTGGGTGATGTGCCTATTAATGAGAATCCTTATAGAATGGCCTTAATTGATCGAGTTATGGTAGTATTTATCGATCGTATTCGTGTATATTTGAAGAGAAAAGAAGAACAAAAAGTTCACATGAGGATTGTACTGAAGACCTTTGAGAAAAGAGAATATGAAATATTAACAAACTGTGAAATTTGGATTCTTAATGATCAATTTTTGTGTCACATAGTCTCAAGGGAGGGGATATATATGGATCCACAAAAGAATAAAGCTATTTAACAGTGGCCTAAACCAACAACGGTAACCATAATCCGATGTTTTCTTGGTTTGGCTGGATATTATCAATGTTTTTTGAAATATATATCTAGATTAACTAATAAACTCACCATGTATACATGAAAAGGCATAATTTCATATGAATTGAAGAATGTAAAGGTAATTTTAGCAGTTGAAAATATGGTAAGTCAGTTAACCCTTGATCACACTACCCAATAGTGAAGAAATGTTTTTGATATATAGTGATAAATCCAAGAAGGGGATTGAATGTATTCTCTCTAAAATGATGTGGTGATAGATTGTGCCTTGAAAAAATTGAAAATCCATCTGAAAAATAAACCATCTCATGATTTGGAGTGAGATGTCGTAATATTTTCATTAAATATATGAATATATTATATTTATAGATAATGGTGTCATATATATACTAAATATTAAAGATAGAAGTATATTTTCACTCAAAAGGACCTAGATATGCACCAAAAGAGACGGTTGGAGGTGATTAAATATTTCAATTACGCAATCCATTACTAACTTGAGAAATCAATCAAAGTGGAAGATTCTTTGAGTCTAAGTGACCATGCTATCCTATATATGATGAGTATCACAAAAGATCCAATGTTTATGGATTTTTAATGGATGGATCTATAAATAAAAAATGAACGGGAAAAATCATATCCTTATCAAATGAATGTTCAACCATTTATATAACTGATGATTAAAAAGGAATAAAAGGAATGTTTAGAGCTATAAAAGGAGGATTGAAATGTTATTGAGTTGATTTTTTATTGTTATGGAATGATAATTTTCATGAATTCTGATTGTATTCCTCCCAAACCAAAATTAAAGGAGCAATAAGATGAGGATCATAGTTCAACATTATATACTAATCATGGACAAAGAATAATGTATAGATACTTGAAATAGTATATTTGATGGGATGTCATAAAGAAAGATATTATAGAATATATTTCTCGGTGCATTGTTTGTCAGCAAGTTAAGGTTGGGAGACAAAAGCCTATGGGGATGTTACAATCATTAACCATACTACAATGGAAATGAAAAAACATCACCATTGACTTTGTCATCGTACTTACCAGAAAATCAAAAGGCCATAATTATATATGGGTTATAACTGATCCCCTAATGATGTAATCACACTTCATTCTTGTTGTATAATATTTCTCTCTTTATAAAATTTCCAAAATATATAAACAGGATTTTTTTAGATTTCATAGAGTACCACTTTACATTATTTCAAATTCGGATCCAAGGATAACCACAATGATTTGGAGAAGTCTTCAGTAGGGTTTGGATACTTATTTAATTTTTTACAATACTTATCATCCTCAAATAGATGTTATGATTGAGTGGAAAATTCAAAATCTAGAAAAAATGTTGAGGGCTTTCTCTATAGATTTAGAAATTTGGTTGGGATCGAATCCAACCTTTGATTTAATTTTACTATAGAAATAGATTTCACAGAATTATTAATATCGCTACATATGAAGAATTATATGGTAACAAGTACTAAACTCCAACATACTGGTATGAAGATTGGGAACAGACCATTTAAGACCTAATATTATTGAGTAATTTTATAGAAGGGAAGTTCTATTCATCAACATATAAGAGCATCTTATTGTGGAAAAAAGTTATATCAAAAATTGATGGAAGGATTTAGAGTTTTAAGTGGGTGAAACTTTTTTCCTAGGAATATTTAACTGGAATCGAGTGATGATATTTGGAAATAAGGGAAATCTAATCTCTAGGTATATCGGTTCTTTTGAAATTTTGGATTTTGTTGGAAAGGTAGCTTATCGATTAGAAAATAATATTTCTTATAAAGAACAATCAATAAGGATTATATATCTTAGAGAAAAAGTTACATGAAAAAATACAACTCTCTTGGTTAATGTTTTATGTTTGAACCACCAAATTGAGAAAGCTATGTGGGAACCTAAGGAAGTAATGAGGAATAGGTATCATCATCTTTTTGTATCCAAGTGGCATGTTTTAAGATAGAAATCCATTTTATGGGGGTTAGAATGTAACACATGAATATTTTTAGGAAATATTTCTATTTAAATAATTTTAGTTCTTTAATATCTTGGTATTTACATATCCATGAGTTTAAAGGAACTGTGATATTCTATTTGTAAAATATGACCATTACGACCTACCTATAAAGTTTGGGGAAGTAAAAAAATAACTATCTTATAAAACACAATTCTCTAAATGAATATGAATTTATTTATAAGTTCTTAGAAAATAATCATACAATTTTTCAGAAATTTACTTTACACATCTTCTTGAAAAAATATTTTTTATTATTACAGAAAATGGATTTGAATGAAATAATTAAAATTTTGAATTTATCTTGTGAAAATTAACATAAAATTATTTCATTATCAGAACAATTATTTTTTAATGGAATTGTGAAATTATTAATATTTATTGAAAACTATAATATAAGGTCAAATTATTTTTTGGATTAGTTTTAAATTTTAATTAGTTTATTTTGATTTAAAAAAAATATTTTTTTGAAAAGGTTTTTATTTGTGAACTTATTGAAAAACATTTTATATTTTGAAATGAAATTTTTTGGAAAAGCAATTTATTATAGAAATTTTGTGGATTTATATTAAATTATTCCCAGAAAATTTTATATTTTGATTTTAGAAAAATGGATGTAAAAATTTTTGATTTAGAAGGTAGAAATATAGTAAGTTGATACCTTTTATTTTTTGGCCCTTCTGAATAGTTAAATGCTAAATTTCATTACTATGACAAAGGGTAAATTTACTAATTAAATATAAAAATAAAACTATTATGGATATAAAATGACCCAAAATTGCCAAATTGTTTTGGATGAATTAAATTAGACCCCTAAAAATTAAGGATCTAAATTAATTCATTTAATTGACACTCATCACTAAAATTTAATTATATAATTTCTAACTCAAAGAAAGGCTTAAAATTCCATTTTCATTGTCTTTAATGTGTCTTATGCATCCACATGGGTTAAAATGAATTTTATGAATGAATATAAATGTAAAATTTTAAATTAATAATTATATTTCCATGTTATAAATTTATTTTTTATGTTTTTATCCACTTAGATGAAATAATAATGTTTATAATTTTTTTTTCAACACAAATTTAAAGATGTCACATTCATGTTTTAAATAATAAATCATTTTTAATATGGGCATAAATAATTGATATATTCAACATTAAATGTAACTATAAAATATAAATTATTTACATTCTTTGTAGTTATTTTTTTTATTTTTTGTGAACAAAAAAGTATATTAAATTATTAAAAAACACAAAAGTAATAATTATTTTATTTGTGGAAATAGCTGGGAAATATTATTAAAAATAAAAAAATAAAAATATTGTTACATAATTAATATAGAAAAATAATTTTTTATTTTAAATACATAATTTAATGATATAATAAAATATTTCTTTAGAAGTTAAATTTTTTTATCTTAATATTTTTAAAAAATCAAAAAAATTGTCAAAATTGACCCATTTGATTTTTTATGAAAATAATTTTTTATAAAATTATAGAAAATCATAAAACACCACTAATAATACCAAATAGTTATAATATGGTATAAAATTATATAAATAGTTCATTTATAGTCTAATTTATATCACCTATTTAAACATCATAAACTTTATTATTTGATACCTCGATTAAAATTAGAATTGGTTATGTGGGGGTTAATCAATTTATAAGGCTTAAAACGGTACAAAAACCTGTAAAAAATAGATTTTCTGATGATATTATATTTTTATATCATATTATCATCTAATAAATTTACTTTTAAGGTATTTTTTTAATATTTAATAAATTTTAAATTAATTATTTCATAAATTTAAAATATACTTCTCACCTCAATTATAAAACATAACCTTCTCCATCACTTCTTCACTACACATTGATCCCTAATGATTGACCAAAACCAGTCCACTTCCTTTATAATCATTTTTAATAAGATTTTATGTGTGATTTTGATATAAAAAAATAAACTGTATTGTCCCTAAAATGATATCTAGAGTGAGTTTTCCAAAGAAGTGGTAATCTCTTTTTCCAACTATTTGAAGATTATTTCTTCTAAAACTTCCTATAAATATTTTGTATCCATTTTAAAGTAATATCTACATTATAAATTATATTATGAGACGTTATTATGTTTATGGATCAACTATATTTAACCATTTATCCATCCTACAAAAAATTAATGTACAACACATTCGTACGTATGACATACTGTCTCCGTGTTGTGGTGTAATATGATTTTCATCTCCACATTATTTGGATGTGTATAATGATGAAAATAATATATATATATATATATAATTATTATAGAAATATTTTTATTCTTTAAAAAATATATACCATCCACTTCCTAACTTTTTACTATTAAAGGAATGATATTGTCGCTCGTGTGGACATACAACCTACCTCATCCACGCCGTGATGAAATTCATTTCCTATATTACCAATTCAAGAATTATTATATATGTATATATGATGAATAAATTTGATAGATATATTACATTAATATCATTCTATATATGATAGAACTATATCATTTTAACAATAATTGGGATTATACAATAAAACCTGGATAAGTAAATGATTTATAAACACCCAAATAAAGAGTAATAATGAAACATTGTTAAAAATTCAGTGATTATATGATCATATTTGATATAATAAATTTTCATATGGTTATAAAATTTGTTAAAAACAATATTTAATCAATTATACATGATATTTCAATATGTATTAAAAAAAATATAACCTAAGGTAATAGTTAACTTCACAATCTCATTATTTTATGGGATTTGTTATACATAATTATTTTAACAAGAAAATATGTCAGCCATTTCCATGTTTCGTAAATTTTATCATAATTTTTTTACTATTATTGAAAAAAATTAAAGTCATTTTTTCACAAGTATGGTTTTTTCTAAACTATATGATTGTAAACTTTTTTTTATATTCTTAACATGGTACTTTGTGACTTTTCCAAAAAAAAGTATAAGGAGAATGTTTTATTATATATTTTATGGAATGAATGGATTCTTATTATTTTATGATTCCTTAATTACATGATGATTCTTTTAATATATTGACAGTATATATTCAAAGAAATTGTTTTCTTTTATAATTTCATGGCATTTTATGAAAATAAAATGTTTTTAAAACCGAAAAGATATTTTCCTCAAGATTTATTCTCAAGTAATCTATCAAATGTTTTTTCCACCTAAAATGTGAAGACCCGGATTTTCCATGTAATGTTTTTTAATTATATCGAATTATTAGGATTATTCAAAATTTAACAGCACGTGATTCCAAGTCCTGGTGTGCTCAGAATGAATTTATGATCATTTTTAAGGTACATATCGTAAATTTGTGAGTGGAAAATTATAACATTGGAATGGGTGCTCAGAATTGAAATCTGAGGGAAACATTGAACATGCAGCACCGAGATTTGATTTAGGGAGGCTTATCCTTGATAGTAGTGGGTTAAGAGAGGGATGTTAGTTTTGCAGTTCTCCAGGGAAAGTTAATAAAATATATTTATTTCTCAATTAATTTATTTCCACATCCCTTTAGGATTCCCTGGTGGGGACCACAAGGGGGTGGATGGGTATTTAATGCAATTCATTAAATGCCCGGTTGTAGAAAATGTGTAACCACCAACCCCTTTAATTTATAAGGTTCATTAATTTTAAATTAATTAACCGCCTCTTAAATTAATAGTTTAGATAACTATTTCTCAGGAGGGTTTTAATTTTTTTTGCAAAATCCGGAGGACATTCTGGAGGAGCCTCTCCATGAATAACTTTAGTGAAAAATAGATCCACCACGTAAGGGCCAAAGGTCAGTGTTTGAGCGGGGTCATTGGAGCCTAGCTTTAGGATCAATGAACACCAATCCCCCTTCAAACGTGGATGATCTTTAATTAATCACGAGGTAGGGATTATCTCATTTAAAGAATGGTTGGATCTTTATCTTTTTTACTCTTATTCATGCTAATGCGGAGGGGCGGTCCATACGAACATGGCATGAACCCTCCACTATATGTTTTACTAACATGTTATTTGAGGGATTTTGTTCGGATTGGATATATTTCTGAATGCTAGGACAAGAAAAGAAGAGGGAATCCTGAGGAGGTTGTTGGTACATTTGAATGAAAAAATGAGCCCCTAGAGCTCACCTGGTGACCCACGGAAGACCGCAGTCGTGGCACTTGCACGACAGCACTGGCGACCAGCGCCTGCGGGTGATGGTGGCAGCCGACAATGGCTAGCCATGAAGGATTTGACGGCATGCTATGACATGCCGCTGGGAGAGAAGGTCATGACTATAGTCACGGCGGGTAAAGAAAACGGCCGACTCCGGCCGGCCGCCGAAGAAGAGGTGGCGTGTGTGCGTCACCTGAGAGGGTGGATACCGCTCTTCAGCTGCATCAGAGCAATGAGGGGTTGGAACGTGCTGGCCATAGGAGGTGGATCATTGCAAAACTGTGTACCTCTAGAGAGGCTAGTTGCGGCTCTGACATCATGGAAATAGGGACCCGCTCCCTGTGAGTCCCATAGGAAAACCAGACCGCGTTGTGTGGCACCGCCGCACGAATCGAATGACCTATGCCGTTCGAGAAGACCAGGGGCCACTAACCCTGTGACAGCTAGGGTGGGACCCTCTCTAGAAGGCTGCACCACTAGCTGGCCATGCAGGCCCATCGGGCCGGGCTGCATGAGCCCAGCTGGCTGCGCCCTCTGTGGGTCGGGTTGTGCCCCCTGCATGTTGGGTGGTGCCCCCATGCAGGCTAATCCGTGCCCCCTGCTGGTCGAGTCGAACCGAGGCCCCACGGGCCAAGCCCGTAGCGGCCCAGCCCAGCAAGGGTCATACCTGGACTGGGCCAGGTCGGCCCATACCAGGTTGGGTCGGCCCTGGCCAGGTCGGGACGGGTTGGTCCAACCGGAACCAGACCTAATCAGTCCCAGTTTTTTCTTAAAGGGCCATAACATGTGAACTACAGGTCCGTTTGACGAACCGTCTGCGGAATTGGGATCATTTGACTTAGAAGGTCCTTTTGGTATACTACACATGAGATTTTGAGAATGTTGGAGTTCGTCCAGGTTGGATCAAACCTAAATCAACCTGGCCCTCAGAATTAAAAGGACTATAACTTACAGACCACATACCTGATTGAAACACCATCAGTCACGTTGGAACCCTTATGAAAATTTATTCCTTTAGGATACTTCTTCATGAGTCTTTTTGGTGTTTGAGGTTTGATCGATGGATTGAGTATCAGATCCTCCCAGTATCAATTGTTCTTAGTGTGGGAATCAAGTGGCTGGTTGTAACGTGATAAGAGAACATCAATCCTATGTGTGTCAACATCTATTGATCATATGTGGGTCATAATCTATCATTCATATTCCGGTCAATTCTTAGCGATCCTAATAGGGTTAGTGCTCACCAATCCTATGTGGGTTAGCATCTAGCAATCTCATGTGGTCAGTAGGAGAGCCTCTCGATAGAATAACATGATCCAATGATATGTCTAATCATATTTACTTTTATACTTAACTTATTACTAGTGTGAGCTGAGTCTTTAACTTTGTGGTACCTTTTCCTTCACGGTGTTACCGTTTTGGTATTCTCCCCTTGTGTATCAGTTGTGCAAATGGGTTAAAAGATGGAGCCTTATGATTCCTCAATAATGAGATGAGTATATTTTGATAACATAGATATATGTATGTGGATATTCCTATGTAGAGTTTAAGACCGCTTCATGCTTTGTGATTGATGTATTAATTTGTGTTTTTTCCATTGTGGAACTTTATGAGACCTTCGGGGGTCTCGGGGTCCATACTTAGTATTTTTATACTCACCCCTTGCATGGGATACACCCACACCTTGTTGTGTCTTGTGTAGATGATAGACATCGTTGATCAAGGAAGATGAACATAGGACTAGATTGTGCTCAGAGGTGGACCATTTTACATGACATACCACTGTGACTGTGGATTGTGAGAAGTACCTACCCATCAGGTACGATCCTTAGCAGTTGAACACGGGAGCTGTCTCTCTATTGTAGTTGTACATTATCAGTTGGGATTGTATTCTGACCTCCCTTTTCTTATAGAGATCACACTTTTATTATATAGTTTTACTTCATGGTTTAGTTCATGTTGTGTTCTTGTACTGGGTGTTTGTAGGTTTAAAAAAAATACTTTCCCATTTAAAGGGATATTTCATTCTAGTGCTAATCTCTTATTCCTAGCCTATGGAAGGTGGGTATGGGGTGGTCATAGTACGGGTCCCAGGGGACGGGTCATGAAAATGTTGTATCAGAGTAGTCAGTTCTAAAAAAGAACCAGGACTATGATCTTTTCAATGTGGCAATAGTGTTATGTCTATTGAGTGTAGTTTTTAGTTAGGGGAATCTAGTGTTGGTGTGGTGGTAGACTTATCCATACACCAGAACCATGAATTATGATTTCTGACTCAGTGCAAGAAAACACTGATTGCGTGTTTTTTTTGAAAAGTGTTTTTTCTTATGATCTCATTGATTCATCTCACTAGCTATAACTTATTGATTTTAGTGAATCTGTTTTCTTTCAAGATGACCCCATGTATACAACCATCCAGGGTTCCAGTGAGAGTTTGTGATGATGGTCCACTAAGCGATGAGGCATTGGTGCAGGTCCCTCTTTCAGTGATAGTATCGTTCGGTGGTGTACTAGAATCACCACTACATGTTGGACAACCATTTACACCAGCCTCAACATTAGATAGTTCACACCAAATTAGCGCACTGCATGAGTTCTTGTGTCAGTGGCCTCCGAGTTTCTGAGGTGAGACAGATCCACATGCGGCTGAGGACTGACTAGAGGCTATGGAGAGATTTTTTTTCATAGTTGGGACACCGGCTAATTTTTTGGTCATCCTATCTATCATTCTCTTCCATGGAGCATCTAAGAGATGGTGGAGTCTGACACTCCTGCTACACGATGAGGTGAATGTCACTGGGGAGGACTTCGAGGGCCTTTTCAGGCAGAGTTCTTCCCAATGTCTCTACGGTCAGTTCATATACAATATATGATGCACTTATATCAAGGAAACATGATCATGGCCCAGTACTCGACGAGGTTCATTAAGCTCCCCCGCTACTCCATTGACATAGTATGAGACCCTTTATTCAGGTCTTCGACCATTGACCAGGGTCTGTGATGGGATATCTGAGCATCGAGGATATCACACAACATTTTGACGCAGACTGGCTTGCTAGAGCGTGCAATTTTGGTGGAGAGCTTCCCAGATGAGTAGGCATCGACATCGAGATCCACCACCAGACATCAGCTACTAGAGTCTTCCGCAGCAGGTAGTAGACAGATAACGTAAAGGCCTAAGCAGGCCATACCTTCTGGTGGATGACCTTAGGATACAGTGTCGATGGTGTGGGGATCACGGGATGGAGGAGGAAAAATAAGGAGCATGCGGTGCTACTCGTGCGAAGGGTAGGGTCACATGGCCTATTACTGCCTGACCCGCCATACAGACGACCAATAGATGGTCAAGAGACTGTTGAGGAAGAAGCATAGATTCTATTGAGGAGTTCCATAGGCAGTAGTACGATGTTATAGAGGAGCTGGATGTGCAACAAGTGGTGGGTGGCGATTCGAGGTTCTACTGCCACCACCTCTTGGTGGTCCACCCCAACCATTGGTAGTAAAAGGATATGGACGATCTCAACTCCAGAAAGCTAAGGCCTATGACCAAGGTGCTCTGGAGATGATTTGAGGTATGATCTGTGTCTACTACACCATTTCTTCAGTACTTATAGACACATTTTCTAGTCAATCATTAATTTCCACGACCCTTGTTCAAAGATCGAAGATTCCGATGGAGTTTTTGTCTCGATCCTTATAGCTAGAGACTCTTACGGTAGGGGATTCGATGATTACACACATGTACCAGTAGTGTGAGATTACTCTAGAAGCTGAGAGCTTCGATTGGGATCTTCTATTAGCAACGTGAAGTTGTTACAACGTCATCTTTTGTATGCACTGGTAATCTATATTCCATGCTCAGATTTACTACATTAGGTGCAAGGTGTGGTGGGTCCACGAGGATGGGACTAGGTTTTCCTTTACTGGGGAGAAAGGAACCATTTCATCATAGGATAGACTTACCCCGAGGCGGGTGAGGTCGATCACTCATCATTTGGCTAGCCTTACCCACTATGTAGTTGATTTTGAGAGTCTGATCTATCCTGTAGTAGTGGAATAGTATGCTATTGAATTTCTTAATGAAGTTTTGGGACTACCTCATTGCAGAGAGGTTGAATTTTACATCGACTTGTACTCCGGGACAACACTGATATCTACACCAGCATATTGGATGTCTCCCATAGAGCTTCATGAGTTACGAGTACAGTTGGAGGTCTTGTAGAGGAAGGGGTTCATAAGGCCAAAGGATTATCCATGGGCATCCCTTATTTTGTTTTCCAAGAAGGCAGATTGGAGTTTGAGACTCGATGTGGACTATCAGTGCCAGATCCTAGAGACTGTAAAGAAAACGTATCCACTTTCAGGGATTTATGATCATTTCGATAATATAAATGGAGAACATTGGTTTTCGTACAAATACCGTAGATCAGGCTATAATCAACTCAGGGTACGAGATGAGGATGTGCATAAGATGAACATCAGATGTTGGTATGAAAACAATGAGTTCATTGTAATTCCACTAGTCATGAACAATTCCCCTTTAGTATTCATGGGATCCATGAACATGATCTTTGAGCAATATCTAGATTTCTTTATGGTGGTATTCATTGAAAAAATCTTGTTGTACTCAGCGATGAAGGAGGAGCATGCCTTTCATCTATAGATAGTTTTGGATAAACTTCGAGAGCACAAGAATTATAGTAATTCCTCAACATTCCAGTTCTTAATATCGGAGGACCACTTAATGAGACACGTTATCTCAGATGCTAGAGTCACAGTAGATCTGAAAAATATAGAGGTTTTCTTACTTCAGATCCACTCATGAGTGTGACTGTGGTGTAGAGTTTCTTGGGGTTGGCTGGGTACTACAAGAGATTCATACCTGACTTTTTCTAGAGTTGTAGCACCCTTGTCAGCATTAAAAGTGAAGGGATGATCCTTCATGTGGATTGAGAGATACCGATAGTGTTTTCAGGTGATGAGGAAAATACTAACGAGTGCACCCATGTTGAGAATACCAGAATAAGGCATTGGGTATGTAGTCTACTGTGACTCATCAAGGAACATACCTGGATGTGTCCTGATATAGGAGCGAGTAGTGATTTCTTATGGTTCACGAAAGCTAAGATTACATTAGAAGAAGTATGCTACACATGACATAGAGCTAGCAGAAGTAATCTTCACGTTGAATATGTGGAGACACTACTTGATGGGTGAACAGTTTAATGTTTCCTCCAATAAAAAGAGTCTCAAGTATATATCTTCTCACTGAAGGACCTAAACATGAGACAATGACATTGGCTGGAGTTCCTCTATGACTATGACTTTAAGATAGTCTACACTCTTGGGAAGGGAACGTATCGGAAGATGCAATCATCATGAGTTCTTGTTTACAACTGCTGAGTGAGGTTATAGAGAAACTAGTCGCGTTGTAGATATCCTTTGTGGATGGATATGGAGTACATTTCCACTGGTCTATGACTATCACCCCCCACTTTTTCAGCAAGTTTGGGAGACACAACTTGGGGACATGGACTGCAATGCTCGACGTGCCCAGATATCCTTAGAAAATACACCTAATGGATTTTCTAAAGGTGGGGAGCATGTCATCCACTTTAGAGGATGCACCATTGTACCATTGGCACTATGGGTGGAGGTGTTGAGGGAGTTCCAAATGCCCCATCTGGAGGTACATCATGGTGTGGCGAAGATATACCAGTATCTCAAATGTCAGAATTGGTGGCTGGGTTGAATAAAGGAGTTGCAGAGTTTGTTTCACGATGTCTCACTTTTCAGCATGTGAAGGTCGAGCATCAGGTTCTAGTAGGCTTAACACAACCAATAGAGGTGACAAAGTTGAAGTGGGATGTCATTTCCATGGATTTCTTAAAATAACTACCACATACGTCTAGGGGCCATGATTACATATGGGTGATCATTGAACAACTCACCATGTCAGCCCACTTCCAACCCATATGAGAGAAGGGATTAGTAGAGGGTATGGACACCTCAACATACATGATATTGTACGACTTAATTGGGTGTCATTGACGATCGTCTATGACCATGATGCACATATTACATCCTATTTGTGTCAGGGATTATAGGAGGTGTTCAAGAATTAGATTTTTTTGAGCACTGCCTTTCATCCACATACAGATGGTTAGACATAGTGGACCATTCAAACACAGGAGTACATGCTTCGTTCTTGCATTCTTGCTTTTGGCCACAGTTTGGAGGATCACTTTCCCTTGGTGGAGTTCGCATATAAAAAAATCACTCCACCATAGGTATGGAACCATTTGAGGCCTTGTATGGTTGGCCTTGAAGATCACCTCTATGTTGGAAAAACCCAGGGGAGTCATCACTTATGGGTTCTAAGTTGGTACGGGCAACCACTGAGAAGGTTCTGATCATCGAGGAGCAGATGAAGACTGTATAGAGTAGGCAGAAGTCTTATGCTGACATGAGACAAAGACCAATGGAGTTCATGGAGGGATAATATGTCTTCCTTCGAGTCTCACCTCAACAAGGTTTATGGATATTTGGAAGGGGATGAAGCTATCTTCAAGGTTCATCGGACCCTTTTCATCTCTCAGCAGAGTTTGTGAGGTGGTGTATCACCTAGCTCTTCTCCCACAAATTCATCGGGGAATTGATGGTTTCCATGTGTCGCAGCTGAGGATGTACGTGCAAGATCCATCGAATGTTATCGACTTGGGAAAGCTATAAATTTATGATGGGGTGACGTTTATAGATATTCCGGTGAAGATTGATGAACGATAGGAGCACGTCCTTCATGAACGATCAATTCCTCTGGTATGCATTCACTAGCCGCAAGAGAACCTTTATGAGAGAACATTGGAGCGAGATGCCCAAATTCGTGCTCAGTGCCCCCATTTTTTTCCTTATTATATGTTATCACTTTCGGGGGAAATATTCCTTAAGTTGGGGAGAATGTAAAGACCTGAATTTTCCATGTATTTATTTTTAATTATATGGTATTATTATGAGTTTGTGAAAATTGATGTTGCGTGATTCTAAGACCCGGTGCACCTGTAATGAATTTTGGATATTTTATTAATGTATGTTTAGTAAATATGTGAGTGGGAAATTATATCATTTGAACTGGTACTCAGAATAGAAATTTGAGGGCACCGTTGAAAATTCAGCGCCATGATTCGCTTAAGAGAGTCTTAACTTTGACTACAATGTGTCAAGAGAGGGATGTTATTTTTACGGTTATTCATAGAAAATTAATAAATAAATTTTTATTTTATTTTATTTTATTTCCACCTATCTTTATGTTTCAGTGGTGGGAACCAGAAGGGGGTGGTCATGCATTTATTGCAGGGCATTAAATACCCGGTTACACAAAATCCATTACTACTAAACCCTTTAATTAATTAGGTTCGTTATTTTTAAATTAATGAACCACATCTTAAATTAAGTGTCATGTTAACTCCACCTCAAGAATGATTTTAGGATTTCGTTGGCAAAATGAGGGGGAGATTCCAGAGGAGCCTCTTGATGAAGAACATTAGCTAAGAATGGATCCACCAAGAAGGTGTCGAAGATCGTTTTTCAAGAAGCGTCGTTTGAGGATAGCTTCAGGATCAACAAACACCGATCCACCTTCAAATGCGGACAATCTTCAACAAATCTTGAGGTAGGGATTATCTCGTTTAAATAATTTTTTGATCTTTACCTTTTTCCCTCTTGTTCATGCTAACGTGGAGGGGTGGGTGAAATGAACAAGGCCTGAACCCTCCGCTACTTTTTATAACAATGTGTTCTTCATGGGATTTTGTTCGTATTGGATAGATTTAATAATGAAAGGAAAAGAGGCAAAGAGGGCGTCCCTGAGTGGTCATTTCTACCTTCGAATAGAAAAACAGGCCATTGGCTCTCACCCAGGGACCCTTGGAAGATTGTCGGTGCGGAACTGGCCATAAGAGGTAGAGCGGCGCACAACGGTGCACCCTAGAGAGGGTGGTCACAGCTCTGACACCACAGAAACAGGGACCCACTCCCTTTGGGTACCACGGGGAAACCCGGAAGTGACATGTGGTGCCTCCGCACGAACCGAACGACATAAAACATTCGAGAAGAAAGGGTTAATCCCCATTTTCCAGCTAGGGGTGGTCCCCAATCATTAGGGCCGTGCGGGCCCATCCTTTTTTGGCCTCAATGGGTCAGTCCACGTGGGCGCCACCCTCTGCGGGTTGGGCTGTGCAAGCTCAGGGGGTCATGCCCCCTACAGGTCGGGCCGCTCCCCCCTTTCGGGCCAAGCCATGACCCCTGCGGGTAAGGCCGTACTGCAGACTAGGATTCCGATTCCATCACGGCCCACACCAACTGGGTCAGACCTGGGTCGGGCCGGGGCGACCCTGAATGAGGTCCGATCAGCCCAAACTGGGTCAGGATGGGTCAGTCAGATCGGGTCGGACCAGACCCAGACCTAACCAGGACCCGTTTCTCTTAGAGTTCCATAACTTGTGGACCAAACATCTATTGGATGAACCATCTATGATGCTGGTATCCTTGAAGTTCTACTTTCCTTTTGGTATACTCCACGTGATTTTCTAAGAGAGTTGGAGTTTGACCAGGTTGGATTGAACCTGAATCCAACCGGGCCCTCAACATTAAAATGCCTATAACTTACACACTGGGAACCTGATTGAATTGTTATTAGTCATGTTGGAACCATTTCAACAGGATGATCTATTGGGTTAATTTTCCATGTATCTTTGTGGTGGTTAATGTTTGACTAATGGATTGAGGTGTTGATCTTCCTGGTATCAAGCGTACTTATTGTGGGAATCTAGTTGTTTGCTGTAACGTGAAGAAAGAACATCGATCCTATGGGAGTAAACATCTATCAATCCTATGTGGGTCATCACTCAGTAACCATGAAGAGGGTCAGGGGTCACGGATCCTATGTGGGTAAGAATCTACCGATCCTGTGTGGGTTAGTAGTAGAGCCTATTGACAGAACATGATTATCCATCGATATGTCTAATCATGTGTACATGTGTACTTAAGTTATTCTTGGTGTGAGATGAGTCTTTACCTTTGTGGTAATTTTACCTTCATGGTGTTATCTTTGTTGTATTATCTCCTCTCGATTCAATTGAGGAAATGGATTAAAAGTTGGAGACTTATATTTCCTCAAGAATGAGACGAGTATATTTTGATAACATAGGTATATGTAAGAGAATATACCTAAGTAGTTTTGATGACTACTTTGTTTTTGTGATTGAGGTCTTGAATTGTGGTTTTTTATTTTTGGAACTCTGGGAGACCTTCAGGGGTATCGAGGTCCCTACTGAGTATTGTTATACTCACCCCTGCATGGGTTACGCCCACACCATGGTGTGTCTTTTGCAGATGAAATACATCATTGATCGATGATGAGGAAGCTAGGACTGGACGATGCCTAGAGGTGGAAAATTTGACAAGGTGTTCCACAGTGGCCACTGATCGTGAGCTATAACTACACTTTGGATAGGATCCTTTACGGTTGAATACATTAGTTGTCTCTCGGTTGTAGTTGTACTTTCTTAGTTTGGGCTTGTATTCCAGCCTCCCTTTACTTACAGTACTCACTTATTTACTAAATAGTTTTATTTTGAGGATTGATTCTTATTGTGTTCAAGGACTGGGTGTTTGTAGGTTCAATGTTAATACATTCTCATTTAAAGATATATGCATTTCTGATTCTAGTCGCTAGCCCCTGGCCAATGGAAGGTGGGATTGAGGTTGTCACAGAACAACACCGGGGGACGGTTCATGACATAAAGTAAAATTATTTAATGTTACTTATAAATTAATGGGGTTATTTTTTATGCTTTTTATACAAATTATTTCTTTGGTTGTTTTATTTTTATGATGGGATGATATTTTTGAAACACATTTATTTATCCATTGGTTATGTTATTATTGAAGGATATTTATGAAACCCATTCTTTTCATGGGTTCTAATATGATCAATTATTTATGTTCTTATGGAACACATATGTATGGATTTCATTATGTGATGTGTGGGACCCATATCTCCCTCAAATGAATCAAGTAACAATTTATATCTCATGAGATAAATAGGATTGGAATGGGAAATGATATTAGTTCAGTAATACATAGATGGAATATAAAAAAGAGATGGTTCAGTAATAGATTTATGGAAAAGGGAGTGCACTCATTTCGGTATATGAATTTTTCCTCTATAATGTTTTTATCAATGATCCTCAAATAATATGAAAATGATTTTCTATGCTTATGTGTATTCTATAGTTTTATATCTTATGTTATGATCTCATTAAATTTGATCTCTTTTAACATCTATGATTTTTCCCATGAAATGACATCATGGTTTTTGATGTGTAGGATATAATTTTAAAATATTCTTCTTATGTTATTATACCCCATGATTATGATAGGATTGATATCTCCAATATTTTACTTTATTAAACATATTATATCACCCTTTATTATGTTTCCTTTCCCCGAGATATGAAGAATTTTATTATGAAAGATGTGTTAAAAGGGGGTTCAAGTTATCAAGGGATATGTCAGAGATGTGTAGATGTTTTATGAACCAATTATTTATTATTCAACGTTTCTAAAGAAACTAAACATATACGGTCCTAAAATGGTTTTTTATATTATGGAATGAATATTCATCTATTTTTACATAATATCTATGTATGAAATGTATGGTCTATTATAAATTGGCCAACATTGTGGGAAAACTATGCGGCTTCGTGTTTTTTGAAAAAATGACAATTTTTCCTTAATTATTAAATTATTAAACAATCCACATTTATATTTTTTTTCTCCATGAATTTATGTCCTCTATTACCCCAAGTGATCTCACAAATACTTCTCCTAGGATTTGATCCAAATACTCCATCAATCCTCTAATTCAAACATTGTTTTTCTCATTGGATCTATACCAGTGAGTTATATATTCATCTCACCTTTCTGGTTTTCCTTGATATAGGTAATGCTATTTTTATGAGGGATATTATGGCCTATTTTAAGATAATTATACCATTCATACATTTTATTATTATTTGGATGGAATCATAGGTTGTGAAAAAATGATAGTTCCTCTACCAAGATGAGGTGGGTGGTATATACCTTTTCCCATAATATAAAATTTTATATAGCTTGTTGGTAATGTGATGCAAACCAGATATTGTAAGAAATACTTCTTAAATTAATTGAATTTCATGATAAAATTAATGGAACCATTTTTGGTATCCCACACAACATAATGTGATGGTTATATGTTTTCAACCTCAAGAAGAACCACCTTTTAGGTTTCTTTATAAATATTTTTATGATATGATTACCTATTGGGTTTTCTGATATCTCCAGTTATAGAGGGAGAATTATTGTACTATGTTGGAGATTTGGAGAGGGATTATTCCTCTTTTCCATCATAATAAGTGTTATTAAAATAGATAAATGGTATATAATTGGAAATATGGTATTATTATGATGAAAGCATTTCTAATGTATGAAATGAAATTATTTATGAAATGATGGATGAATTGGTTAGAATTCCTTTAACATTACTAATCAATGGATCTGGTGAGAATATTTGGATTAGATGTAAATTTCTACCATCTTTATCATGATCACATTGTTTAATTGGATATTTTTACTCCTTTTATCCTATTCAATTAACATGTTAGAATTCCTTAGAAAATTATTAATCCTTGGATATGATTTTCTTGACATGTTGGGATCCCTCATACATTTCTATACCTTAGATATGATGAAAATATTACTATTACATGGACATTTCTACTCCCTGGATCTGACATACTTGGTACACATGTATTCCATGTAGAGTTATAATATATGTTTCTAGTATAACTAGTTCACTTGACATGCTATGATTCCTTGTAAATTTCTACTCATTAGATCCATTTAGAGTGACCCTTTATGATACCTTGTACATTACTACTACTTGTATCATGTTTACTAGATTTACATGGCATATAGGTTCCATGGAAATTAGTACTCTTTAGACCCTATCCCATGTAAGTTTGGTGCATTATTACATGGTGCAGGCTGTTATTATTCAAAAAAGATATAATTTATAGATTTTCTTATGATTTTTTTCTTCATCATAGTTAGACTTCATAGACTACATGTAATCACATATACTATTTTACTTGTAAACCTATTATATTTTTACACTGCTTCAGTTTATATGCATGAACATAATTTGATATAGACACCATTAAAGGTGGCCTACTGAGAGTTATCTCACACACTATTTAGGCTATTATTGGTCACCTGGTCAGACTTCATGGACACAGGTTGGGATAGAGGTATGTTCCCACTCGTAGATTCTTGATAGAATTCTACATAAAAGTATGGGGTACAAGGTAATGATTTGCGTTCTTGAAACTAACTTGGGAAAATTATTCTTGGTATTTTGTAGTTTTGATACATGTATTATTTTGGATTCTTGTTTCCATGTATTACTATAATTTATAAAGTATTCCATGGTCATCATTGCATATGAAACTATTGGATGAGATTAATTATTTATTTCTCTAATGGGTTTTTATTCTTCCACTGATCAATTAATTCACATGCTCATGATATTGTCTAGTATGATTAAATAATTATGCTATACTCTTAACATGAGTAAATCATCTCCCCATTATTCAACCATGGAACCTCGGTGCTATTAGTAAACCTCTATCGTATGGGGAGGCACTCTTAAGGCCATTGTTCTAACCAAATTTATTTAAAATTAAGTGAATCGTGACTAGGAAATCACAAAGTGTTGTCATAGGGAATTGAATTTCTTTTCTGTTGTAATTTGGGAATATTAGATATGAAATTATTAATGTGTCATAATTTGGTAATGATTTATGACTTAGAGTAGTTAAGCAATGTAAAATAAAAGTAAAAGTCACATTGGGTGGACACGTTTTTCTGGACTATTATTATTATTGTATACTAATTTCACCACTGGGTGATGAATTTAATTTCCCTAACTAGGATCCACTAAGGGGAACATCGAGACAGCGGGTCAAATGGCCTCAAGCATTCCTACCCATTTCCTAGAGGATGTTTACTAGTAGATATGACCTAGGTTGTGCCTATGGGGAGGCTTTTTTCGTGATAGAGTGTAACATGTTAGTATTAATTATAATAGTAAAATAGTTGAAGTATATAAAATTACATAACAACAAAAAGATAATGAACATCTAGAAGATATTAATAATAAATATCTAAAAGAAAAAATATGAAATATGATGATCATTTCATGAGTTTATAAAAAAAGATATGTAGGTATACAGTATGAATATAGTATAGTACATGTATCAATAGAACAAAATGACAAAAAGGGTTGTCTCCAAATAGAATAACGAGCCTCAGCTGAGTCATATGATCCCAATATCTTATGAAGTAGTTATATCAAACATTTTAAAATTGGAACTCACCCCAGTACCTACCTACATCAATGATGTATATTCTGGTACCCAACTATGGGCTAAATAGGGTGTGAGGTAATACTCAGTATGTAACCACCAATAATGTATATAAAAAATATTGTCTATGTAATATAAACAGAAAAAGTGTGCAATATATCATAGTAAAAAATGAAACATAAAATAAGTGTCAAGGAATATAGGATCTTGTATAGCCAAACATGGATTCCAATGAATAATTTTTTGATCTACCATAAATAAAGAAAACTTTAGAGAATATAAAAATATCCACTATGGAAATGTCTTGGAATCTGGTGTCAACATCAACAACGGACACAAAATGTAGTCTTGTGTATGACCATAACGGAATAAATCCAAGGAATTGAAATCCTAGGCATCCCCATCGCATCCAAGGAGAATCTCTATGGAAACATGGTTAATTCTTAAGTGGTGTCTAAGGAGAATGGAAATAGAATATTCCCACTATGAGTCTAAGAAACGTAGGTTTAAGGGGTAGTAAGGCTCTCGACATTCAATAAAATAATGATCTGAAGAGTATAAAAGTAATAGCTATAAACTACCATAATTATCAACCGTTGAGTTGAAATAATAATGAAATATGATGGAATATTGATCTAATATGATCCTACAAGAAATTATCTACAATTTTCTTGTTCATATGAATTTATTAATCATTTTAGAACCATTCACAATCCATGAGTTATTCCAACTCATTTTCACAATTTTCATTCAAAAAGTTTAACAAATTCAACATGACGTAAACACATTTCTGGAGGAATAATATTCTCCTAAAAATCATTAAGTTCAAGTTAATTTATCTTGGCTCCCGTAATAACTGTAAATCTCCCACACACCTAGTGGGGTTGTATAAAATAGGGAATATAGAATTTTACATCACATTGGTGGGATAGGATAGGGATAACAAACTAAAATGATAAACAAATATACTAATTGGAAACATAAAAATAATCTAAACAATTATATAAATACACTAACTTATTTTTAGGGGAATCTCTGAAATTTAAAGTGTGATGAATAACTGACATATGATATAAAAAAACTAAACCCTTAGTAAAAAAGCTATATACCACCAATAGTATACACGTAGTAGAACACTCATCCAATGTTGACCTCTGATTCGGTCCACATTAAAGAAAAAATGAATAATAGATGATGATCCCCGAAACATGGCATATTATATTGAACATAATTAACTTTTTTGGTATAAATAAAAATGAAAGGTGAAAAAGGTTTATCAATTAACTTACTGGCATAGATCTAACAAGGTAAAAATTGTCATAATCTAAATCTACACAAATAATACGGATCAATGCATAGAACATGGATTCAATGGGGATCTCAAAAATTTAGGGATCTATTCAATAAAATAGTTTTATGTTTGAATAAAATTTAAGTTAAAATTGTTCATTTCATTCATTTTACATGGGTCTCATGGTTTCATTATACAATATGCCAAATCGTGCATCAACAGTGCACCCATATCTGCCTCAAGGTGTACCTTTCACAATTCATGA
The DNA here is from genome assembly GCA_963277665.1 of Viscum album. NCBI lineage: Eukaryota > Viridiplantae > Streptophyta > Magnoliopsida > Santalales > Viscaceae > Viscum > Viscum album. The sequence goes on along the minus strand of OY728136.1, from coordinate 993,281,585 downwards.
ACACTATCTAGAAAAAATATGTCAGAAAAGTGTCATATTTTACTATCCCATGAGACCCCTCGCATGCTCATGATGCATGGTTTGGAAAACTATGTTCCAACTGTTTGTTTTCCTCTACTAAATATTACAGATTCCTTGCACATGATTTTGACCTAGATTCACGACTTCCACAAATCATGTGGCATCCTTAAACCCTCAGTATAACCCCTAAATATATCCTCAAACCAAGTGGCCTAGTTTGTAGATTTATAATAACATTGCTACCAAATTTCCTTTTCTAAAAACTAATACTTTGATATATAAACAATCCCAAACACCATCAAAAATCTTGTGACCTTATAAGGTATTCACATTAGACAAAAAATAATTTTAACAAATATTCAATAGGTATTTACCTTAAAAAACATGGTATCATATAATCTTCCCCAATAATACAAATCATCCTCGAATTTCCCTTACAAGGGAGGTCAGGAAATGCCTGAGAATAACATGGGCAACTGAGAATTTACACCATCCTACCACTCCCAAGTCACATATTATAATTTTTCATTATACAATATAAACCATAATATAGTTATGGAACAACCTTGGAGATACATTGTACTCCTATCAACGATAAAAATAGAATGATCCTCAAATATGCATCTACCTACACCTCAACCTCATTAGGATAAAGAGTATGTGACAGTTCTATTTAATAACAACTCCTCTGAGATACATGGACGACATCGTACATGGCTTAATACCTATGAGATAATAGTAATTGATAGTCTACTATCCTGACTCCCATCAAAATATCAAATAGACTAACATTTTGGGGTGAAATCATACCCTATATCATAATCTATCTGTGCACCATCCCTAATGAGATATGTAAAAATAATTGATTCCTGACCACAAACTAAAGTGGTCATGGACGATGATTAGTGTATAATTTCTATCTAGACTATGTAGTAGCCATATATTTCTATGTCAAAAAAGGCCAACTCCATAGTCTAATAAATGATACATGGTCTGAGTAATGAGACATATCCTACTTCTAAAAATCACATTGGTGATCATAATGTCTTATCGTTCAATTCCTGACAAGGTTCCATATGTATAGTCTCCTGATAACATTGTTATAGGGGAAATCAACTAGGGTTATATGCATCTCCCAAATTCCACCAAAATTCTGTATTCATACTCTTATAATTTTCTATAGAACCTATATTGTTCTCTATGATTGGACGTCATTCATAGGGTGGTATGTGGTGCTTAGAAGAACCTGTGTACCCAATTGCCTATTCAGACTCTGAAAAAAATGAGATGTAAACCAGTCATCACAATACACTAAAATTTTATGTGGAACAACCTGAAGGTTCAATGTATCATGTATATAAAGACTCCCAAGAATATATATTGACAAGGTATCCCTAATCAGTAGGAAATGAGTGACCTTTAGGAGCCTTCCCCTAAAAAACCACACAACATCACATCCATGAGGTGACTTCAGAAACCTGATCCTGAAATCCATTGCATCATCAACCCATTTTCACTTGAAATTTGGTAGATTATATAAATCTTTAGCTGGTATCTAGTCTTATTCACTCACATTCTAATAGGTGGAATATATCACGAGAAAACAACTTCCTCTCGCTTCCTCCTCAACCACTAATACTAGTGACACAAGTCTCAATACATCTTTCTAACATCGGGAAGAACTACCCAAGATGAGGCATGAAACTCTTGAATTATATTCCTATGTATGTCTATTATACCCAAAAAATGACCATGAATACAAATAATTTCATCCTCAAATATGGTCCAACAATGTGGAAGGATCCCACCTACCACACTATCCCATAGAACTAGGCCCTCAACCATTTAAAACTGTCTCATCCTCACTCTATTCAGAAGAGTGGAAGTCACTACTAAGGATGAGATAAAATTATATCTTTTTACATCCTTCACCTGTACGTGTATATCACATAATAATTTCATAATATTTCACTCACTACTGGCCTCCAGAATTGTATGTATATGAGTCCTCGAACTCAGTTAATGGACAACTACATTTCCATTTTCTGGCATATAAGGATGATCGATGTAAAAATACTATATGTATTCAACCGAAAATTATTGCCTCTAGTTTAAATGAAACTATGTAAATGTGCATCTAATGATTTTATGGTTCATGTACACCAAAAAATTACCTACAAGAAAATGATTTCTCTAACAGTTCGAGGAATATACCACAACGACCAACTGAAGATCATACATTGGGTAATTCCTCTCATGTGACATCAAATGATGAAACTCATACACCATGAATCTTACTTCCTAAATAATATATATTCCTAGACTGCTACCTAATTCATCAAAATTCACAATGTATTTTTCTTATATCTAGTTGAATCAGGATTAACACTAAAGTCAGTATGCCTTTTATCCTCTCAATGGCTGTCTCCCAGGTATCTAACCATACAAACATGACACCCATCTTGGTCAATCCTATTTGAGGTGATTCTAAGTGTGATAAGTCTTATATAAAATTCCTAAAATATCGAGAATTCCCTAATAAAATATGAATATCAAATTCATTATTGGGATTATTCTATTAAATCATATCTCTCACCTTCCCTATGTAAAATTTATGCCGGTATCTGAGATAAAATGACCTAGGATGTGAGTATTATCCATCCAAAAGTTGAAATTTTTTGTTATTAGAATATAACATATTATATCTTAGTGTATCCAAAATGATCTCATGATTTTTGGAATGGTCATGTCAGTTGTGAGAATACACTTAGATATCATCCATGAATACCACCACATATGAATTTAGATAACAATAAAAAATTGGTTTATCAATAGTATAGAACCTTCTTGCACATTCATGAGACATAAAAACATAACCAAATTCCATATAGTCCATACATACTATGGAAATATGTATAAGGTATGTCTTTATGTCGAACACATACCTAGTGAAAAACTAACCTTAAATCAATCTTCATGGAAACCCAAACTCCTTAGAGATGGTTGAAGAGATCATATATATATATATATATATATGAGACAAGGGATACTAGTTCTTAACTATATATTGGATCAATTTCAGTCAATATATTCACCAAATGGGGGTACCATCAACCATTATCTAAAAAAGGTCGGGAGAACCATATGTAGAAAAATTGGGTCCTATAAAACCATTTCCTTCAAGTATTGTAGCTTTCTCTTAATCTCGTGCAACTCACTAGTAACCATCCAATATTGAGTAATGGATATAGATTAATGTCATGGAACTATCTAAATAGAAAACCCAACCTCTATCCATAGATGTAAACCAAAATTGTCACTTGAGAACATTTCTCTAGAATGTTTAACCACTAAAAGATAGTCCTCCTGATGAATTTACTAATAATCCATATATAAATAAAAATCCGGTTTTTTATCCCACCCATTCCATGATGCATGGGTCTATCTAATCTCACATGGAAATTCAATTCACCCTTTTTATAAAACATATTCCCTCTAGTGATGTAAAAATCACCCTCTTGAAATAGAAATTGACAGGATCTTAATAAAAATGTATACATTATATCCTATGTATGAAATGATACCATGTAATCTCAAGGGAGAAAATATAATATATGACATAAAACCCACAAATATCTAGGGGCACTCCCTTACCTGGCGTACACCCTTCGTTCTGATGCCCAATAGAGTGTCGAGTTTCTTAATTCCACAAGATATTTGAAAAATGATACCAAGGTTATCCAAAAAAGGTACTGATATTAAACTATGTGTAAAACTTTTATCAAAAGATAATTTATTATTATAGAGGGTATTAAAATTGTACCTATCACTATAGACATTCCAGTTCTCCTCACTTTAGGTGGAGGTTGTACAAAATATATATTTCTTGAACTGTGGCCTTGCCAAAAAAACCTAACTACTAGGAGTAGGCCCACTATATTATTGACGTACATCTGGTTCATGAATGCATCAAACATGAACACCACCTCATACTCAAAGACTAGCACTACCCCAGTTCCCAGTATGATGTAGATCTATGAATCCAAATGTAGAACCTGACGTCAGAGTCAATCCACTTCCACAGACTACTAGAGGGAAGGTCCTGTAGAAATGTTGTACATGGCCCATACAATCACATGATTTTTACATTATAGGATCTCTATATAACTAATTCATCATATTTATCCATATTCTACACTAATCGTAGAATAATACACTACCCGCACTAACATACTGGTTGATACTCCCCTCATGAGAAGCCACAAAATTGTGCTTCCATCAACCGGATGCTGAAAAACTAAGCTGAGAGGCTAAAAGTCCCTTCTATACACCCACATTATCAATTAGGTTCTACCTAGTATTAGCAACTGATTTACTATCTATTTTATAAAAGTGAATCAAAACACATTTAACTAAGACTGAACAACATTCCTAATAACATTTTTCGAAGCATCTAATCCTCAATATTTAATCATCATGCTAAATTACCAAAAAATTATGATGATCTTTAAAGTGTGTAGAATATTATATTAATATCTTAGAACCCTTCTCCAGATGTATAAACTCACTAGGACATTTATCTCTCCAGGTATCTGTAAATAAGTAATCATAAAATCCAGATTGTAAATCCCTCAAAATCAAATTTTGGGAGTGTATCAACATGGTTCAAAACATCTCACCAATGCTTAGATACTTCCCAAATCATAAATGTCACGAGACTCGCTCTCATATACGGAAGTGTTTCTAGATGCATGAAGGTAGAAAAGATAGTCTCAAGTCACAATAATGTATCATATCGACCACCATTCCCAAAAAATATGGGTGGATACTATTGCTGTAGAACACATTCCATCTCATATAAAGACGAGGTAGGTTGTGGGGATCCTTGAAATGTCTACATGAAGTATGAGAAACCCTCCTAAAACTGGTTACCAAAATCCATATCCAATATAACTTCCAGTTGTACAACTAGAACTATTTGAGGATCTAATGGTAGCTTATTTACCACCACCATCGGAACATAGTCCTAGCCACCCCTGGTAAAAATCTAGAGTTCATTATGGAAACACTAATCTACGATTGTAATCACAAACCTTATAATAATTAGATTGTTAAATGATCACTTATAAATCCTAAGATTGGATGAATTCTACCTATAATCAAGAAACACACTTTTTCATTTTTCTCACAACGTCAATTTCATTTTAATTAATATTTATTTACAATTATTGTTAAATGTTTGAACCATATGAGTCCCCACATATGATCTACAAGGTCTCATATAACTTATGAAAAATGTGTGTAATCTACTTAATTCAAACCAACACATGTTTCAATCCTTGCAAGCAATGGTCCCTGACTCAACATGCCATAGGTGATTACATAGAGCATCTGTTGTAGCCTAAAAAAGAAAAAACTATTATCGTTATGTAATTTACTCTTATTAATAACTATGTTTCTCAATTCCCTACAAACAACATCAACCAAATCCTAGATATATCATGCAAATCACACATCATAAATATCATCTAGTTATCAAAAGAACCCTATATGGCATTACATAATTCATAGAATGTGAATAATATAATGTGAATAAAATGATTCATGAGATGGAATAAGCTCAACATATATAGAAAGTATGAAAAATATATAGTCATAATAAATATAAAACCACAAGTACATCACCCAGTGGTGGAATTAAATCAACAGTAGTAAGTAAAATATAGAAAAACAACATTCTCTTTCCATGAAATTTCGCTTTTCTTGTTGGAGTGTTAGCTACCCCAAGTCATAGCTCATTACCAAATCCCAGAACATCATAATTTGGATTATATTATCTAAAAATAGTAAAAAAATCACAAATGAAAATTATTTGATACCACTTTGTAATGTCCCGAATCAAGATCCACTAATCAGTGCCTTGAGTTGGTGGGTCATGTGGCCTCAAGAACATCTCCCCATATTCCAATGGCTACTAAAATATAGTGGGGGCCTACAGTGTGTCAGTTGGGATATTATGATATTACATTAGATTATATCACAATATTAGTAATCATAATAATAAAATAGATGAAGTAGATATAATAACTAAATAACTGAGAAAAGATTAACTTCCCAAACACTATAATAGTAAATATCATTTAAGCATTTATATACAAATATTATAATAATTTCATGAGATTATTAAAAATGATGTAGTAATGAATGAAACAAAATTCTAGTACTCTATATGTATCAAATAAAAAAACAAAATCCATATATGAAAAAATAGAATCATGAGACTCTGATCGGTCCTCTTCTCCACTACTTCTATGCTTCAATTATATTAAAAAATGTACAATGGTTTCTTTCCCCAGTAACTTGCTATATCCATGAATTCTATCTGAGTACCCAAGAGGGGTTCAAAAAAGGTGTGAGAAAATATCAATATTCCACCACTATAATTTCTATAAAAAATCCATTAAATTTAATATAAATAGAGGTAGTGT